>BLBF01000016.1:22904159-22956814 GCA_015471245.1 Laticauda colubrina
ATAGTTAGTATTTCACCTAAAACAGTTAGGGTGAACAATGTTATCCCTAACACTTCCCACCAAAGTAGTCCTTATTTTTCTACTTGCATTTTAACATGCTTTCGAACGGCTAGGTTGGCAGAAGCTGGGACAAGAAACGGGAGCTCACTCTGTTACATGGTGCTAGGGACTTGAACCACTGAACTGCCAACCTTTCTGATTGACAAGCTCAGCTTCTTAGCCACTGAGCCACCACATCCTCCTCTCCAGCACATAGTAGATTCAAATTATCAGTTTCTGTTACACAGTGTAGCAAAATAGATCCATGTTCTCACAAAGATCACACAACAAATTGTTGTCTGGTTGTTCTATAACTTATTTAAATCCTTATTTCCCACCAATATTTTTAACCACAAAACCCAATATAATTGATTTTCCAAGAGGTCTGGCACTCCAGAACTGTCCAAAGGAAGGTATGCAGAAGGCTCCAAAGATCAACTCCTTTGTAAAGATAGTCCCTGACTTACAACCATAATTGAGACCAGAATTTCCATTGCTAAGGAAGGTTATTAAATGAGTTGTACCCAATTTTAGGATTTTTTTTTGCCATGGTTGTTAAATGAATCACTGCAATTGTTAAGTGATTAAGCAAATCTGGGTTCCCTCACTGACTTTGCTTGCGGAAATCAACTGCAAAGGTCACAAATGGTCATCACGTGATCCCAGACTACTGCTGTATGCCAGTTGCCAAGTGCCTGAATTTTGATCATTTGACCATGGGGATGCTGAGATGGTCATAAGTGCAAAGAATAACTATGTCACCTTTTTAGGTGTGGTAACTTTAAACAGTTGCTAAACAAATATTTGTAAATGAAGGATTACTTGTATGCCACAAGTTAGGCAACAAGGATAACAGTAAGTTCATCAATCTACAAGCTACAGTGAAACTTTAAATCTTAGTCCTAAAATCAGGTGTACCCTGGATTCATATTTATGTGAAACTACTTGTATCTTTTCTGTTTTCTAATGTTCTGTTTTTTGAATTTTGTCTTCACACTTATCTAAGCAGAAGGTATATCACTAGTTTTTTGTAGCTTCAGATTTGTCCATGCAACCTCCACAATAGATATATAATTTAGTTTTCCATGGAGACATTAGCCTCTGTCCCCTCATGATGGAACATGGTTGAGAGTCAAGGGTCGAAGGGCAACTTAAAGCTTTGCTGGCCAGAATTTATGGAACTTAGCTCAAAAGCTCACAATGAAAAGTAATTTCCAAATGCATGGGGTGTTCTCTTGTCAATTTGAGGTCAGTCAGTTGGATTTGTTTCTTACCATTTTCATTCTTCATTCTTCATATTCAGAAAGGCAATATATAACTCACTATGGGGTAATAAATCACTCTCCTTAAAGGGGAAAGAACAGTGCCTTGATTTTAAAATTGATGGGGGGCTACTTATTGTATGGTATGGTAAACTTTCATAAAGACAAGAACTCCTTCTATCCCATTTTGTACTTCAATAAAATGTACGGATGAAGGGAAAAGGACCTGCTTGAACCAGAAGTAGGAAACCATTGGCAGTCTCATTGATGAATTCAGTTTCCCATTCAGGCCAGCAATAGTATCCCTGAAGTTAAAGCAGGTTGCAAATTTTAAAAATGAAATAAATGATGCCAGGTAAACTAAATCTGCCTTAAGTTTAAGCACATCGATGCATGATGTTGCTAGTATTGATTAGTTTCATTGTATGGAAGATCAGTCACTTTTTTTGAATGATCTTCTCCCTTGGCAATCTGGACTGATGCTCTAAACCAGGGGTCCCCAAACTTGGCAACTTTAAGACATGTGGACTTCTACTCCCAGAATTCTCCAGCCAGCTGGCTGGAGAATTCTAGGAGTGGAAGTCCACAAGTCTTAAAGTTGCCAAGTTTGGAGACCTCTGTTCTATACTGATCTTCAAAATTCACATCCAGCTTTCCTGCAGGCTGTTTCCAGAGTCATTGATGGAGTTTAGCTTTGCTGATTGAAGCCCATGTTCTGTTCCCAGTTAAAAACTCGCTGAGAGTTTTGGCTGTATTTAAAGCAGAAATGGACAATCTGTATTCTCTGTCCCAAAAGGGTGGGTAACTATCAGTGGTGGGATTCAACATTTTGTACTACCGGTTCTGTGGTTGTGGCTTGGTGGCATGGCCATGTGACTGGGTGGATGTGGCTTTTTCTTTTTTGCTTTTATGCAGCCACTCCACCACCCATTTTGGGGGCTTTCTGGGCCTCTGAGGAGCCTCTGGGAGGGGGTTTTTGCTCTCATAAGGCTTTTTTAAGACTCAGGAAAGCAAAAAAGGGGGGGGGGGGGGGCTGAGCCATTTTTTGCCTTCCTGGGCTTCAGCAAGGGGAATCCCATATGTACAGCTGATTGTCAGGAGGGAAAAGAAAGAAAGAAATACCTTAGGCGAATGTCAGGTGGGAGGGTTAAAGTAAGCATCAGGCGGGAGGGTGACTGGGTCGGGGGCTGACCATCCAGAACTTACTACCGGTTTGGCAACCCCTGCCAAATCCTTGCTACCGGTTTGCTCGATCCAGTGCAAGTTGGCTGAATACCACCACTGGTAACCATGCCACTGATGTTCAGTAATAATGGTCAATGAAGGCTTTGGGGAATAGTGAAATGGAAATATTGTAGAATATTCTTACCATCTTTGTCACAAAGGGTCTATGGAATGTGTGTATACTGTTTAAATTGTCTTCCTGCTGACCAAACTTTCCAAGTTGTGCAATCTCTTTGCCTTCTGGAATGCAGGTCCTTCCTTCTGGGAATCCAGAATACATCCACCATACTGGAACCACTTTGGCCTTTTACTTTCTACATCCTCTCTGGTACTTTTCCAGCTTCTCATACGCCTTTTTCCTTATGTTGCTGTCACCACTGGAGCTTTCACTGTTCCTGTCTTGTGGTCCTTGTCTTTTATGACAATTTCTGGTTGATTGACCAGTACTTGCCTGTCCACCTGGATCTTGAAGTATATATGTAAATAAAATCACTGGCATGGTTTATCATCATTTTGAGGCAAGGAACAACCAAGACTCAAGTATTAAAAATAGCCATGATTTTTTTAAAAAGATAAAAAAAAACATTAAACAAGCCAAGAAGGAAAAAAAGTCAGAAGCATAGAATCTGTGATGTTCTTGAGCATGGTTGTTTTCTTGCAGATATTTAATTAGCAGAAAATTAGCATTATTGTAGATTCATCAGCAGATGATTCCAGCTCCATAGCTGCTCTCCTTGCCACCTCTGTCAATTTCTTTTTTAAATTTAAATTTTCTGGCTTGATCAGAAAATCTTGAAATGATCCTGTAACTGGTATTTCCCCAGTTTGAGTTTATTGTACTGATCTATTTTCCTGCAATCAAAAACTTCCAGCCATACTGTTATTATTTTGCAGAAGGACTGGTAAGCAAGGAATATATTCCCATTCCTTAGAGCTAGTGATAAGATCACCTTTTGCAGAACAAATACTTTTCTGTGCAAGATTGTATCAGTTTGGAAAATTCATAAAATTAAAAAAGACGATAGCTCTTCAGTGTGTTTATGATTTTTAATTAAATAACCAAAGTATATTTCCAATTATTCTTGCCATTTTTGTAATAGCATATGTTTTAAAATCTGCCCAGCTGCTCCTGTTAATTTATATAACTTCAAAAACCAGCAACAGAAATGATTACAACAGTAATGAATCTCCTGGAAGTAAAAAAGGGAAATTATTGTAAAACTTCTAAACACCTTAATCATAAAAGATATATTCCAAGGTGCATTTGGCAGTTCATTATTTCCATTTTACTTTTTAAAGAGAACATTATAGATTTCTTGCATGCTTCATTTTAACATAATATTTCCATTAAGTATAATCTATCTTTACCGAAAGTAAAAAAGACAGTTTTCTTAACTAAAAGTGATCAATTGCTTCAATCTCCAGAGGCAGATTCAATATTTAAGCCATATCATAGTAAAGTATATTAGGACACTAATGGACTATGGAAAACTATTTTTTTTTAATTAAGTTAAACTAATTGGTGATCTGGTAGCTGCTTAGATGATCTCCAGTCTGCATGATAGACAGGGGCTTTTTGGGGAGGGGGTTGTTCGATTGAAAGAGAGAAAGCAAGATCAAAAGAGCTAAAGAAAAATGAGTAGTTTGCCAGTCCAGAGAATGGACAGAGCTAACCATAATCCTATATATAACCATAACCATATATATAACTATAACTATATATAAACATAACATAAAGGGACACGGTGACTCAGTGGCTAAGATGCTGAGCTTGTCGATCAGAAAGGTCAGCAGTTCAATTCCCTAGCATTGCGTAACGGAATGAGCTCCTGTTACTTGCTCCAGTGTCTATCAATCTAGCAGTTCTAAAGCATGTAAAAATGCAAGTAGAAAAATAGGGACCACTTTGGTGGGAAGGTAACAATGTTCTGTGTGCCTTCAGCATTTTGTCATGCTGGCCACATGACCATGGAGACATCTTTGTAACAGAGATGAGCCTTGTCCCCTAGAGCTGGAAACTACTAGAATGTATGCGCAAAGGGAACCTTTAACTTTACCTAACCATAACCCAGGAAAATCAGCAGAAGAGAATCCAATCGGGTGGGTGAGTTTTCCTTCTTTTGTAGTTTTAAAAAAATAAGAGAATTCTATGAGTCAATCATCTCCAAAAAGGAAATAAAACAAATACCTAATCAATCTCCTGTAGCTCCAATTAACTGATAAGTCACCAACCAGCCATGCCTCCATTGTATTGGAAAGTTTCCTTGGCTGTGATGGTGAAAGGCTGCAAGCTATCTGCCCACAGCCTGGAGTTCGATCCTGACCAGCTCGAGGTTCACTCAGTCTTCCATCCTTCTGAGAACAGTAAAATGAGGACCCAAATTGCTGGGGAAAATATGCTGACATTGTAAACCACTCAGAGAGTGCTACAAAGCACTGTGGGATGGTATATAAGTCTAAGTGCTGTTGCTATTCTCCCTTTTCCTGGTAAATTAAATTGTGCCAGTATGTTGCTGCAGTTGCTGAAGTAGAGTCAGCAGAGAGACATTTTCTGAATATTGCCTCTGGGCAGACACCAGGAATACAGTGCTGAATGTTTCCCGTGAGAAGAAAGATTGGCAGGCTTATAAAAACAAAGCGAAGAATAAAGACCTCCCAGAAATTTCTTACACACCATAAAGAAGTAGCCAGACATTTGGATAGGCAGATAAACACATGCAGATGCAGACATACAAAGCCAGTTTCATGCCCATGATCTGCATGGTGTCACTTGCAAGGATAGGCAAACAGGTAAACAGTCCACCTTAATCCTGGCTTAAGTTTCAGACTGGAGTAATATGTGTTTGTCTGATATGCAAAAGGAAAATCCAAGCGGCTGCCATGAAGATGAATTCATCAAACCATGTTACCCTTTTTGTTTTGTTCGGAAAACACACTAGGTAGACCGGGTTCCAACAACAAATACTTTATTCTTCAACTAGTTAGTAAATAGGAACACTTGGCTGAAGCTGAGGCCAGCCTTTTATACAGGCTGGCTTGCCTGCTTGCAGCCAATGGCAGTTGTTTAGATTTGCCGCCTTTTAGCAGCTCTTTGGATTGGTTCCTAGTGAACCAATCCAATGTTTATTTTATTTGACCAATCAGGTTTGTAGATTTGGAGTCACCCACTTTACATATAGAACACCCCTCCCCCCTTAGTTCAGTCCTACGTGGTGACGTAGTCTCGCAGGTAGGCGGGGCTTTTCCGGACTCGACTTGACTTGCGCGGTTCATTCTTAGTGAAGACTTCGACCGGTTCGGATGGGGCTGCTGTGTCGTCCGTCCTTCTCCCTGGAACCGTCTGGAAGGGTGAGTCAGCCATTTTACCGCTGCCTGAGTTTCTTAGGCTGGCGGTTTTGCCGCTCCCTCCCGTTTCCTCCGGGCAGGTCGAGCTGGCCTGGCTGGCCCCTTCCGATGGGCTCTTCACGCAAGTCTCTCCAAACAGTGAGTCTTTTATTTGCTCTTTTTGTTCGTATGTTTCATTGGGTTTGGTTTTAAACAGTTCTTTATTTATTTCTCGCCTTCCCCCCCCCCCCCACCTTGGTTTGCAATTCGCCGGTTTTTTCGGTGAATGTTTGTAAGTCTGTGGTTCTCTCTATAATTTGGGATCGAAGCTGGTCTATGTGCCGCTTCCATTCCCTGCCATCCTCTATTTTTAATCGGGAGAATTTGGGGCCTGTGATTTGGGTAATCTGTCCTGGTAGCCATACCGGGTCCCCGGTGAAGTTTTTAGCATATACCAAATTGCCTATTTTGAATTGTCTAAACCGTGTAGAGGAGTCAGGGGGGTTTTCTGGAGTAAAATTTGGGTGTAACCTATCAAGGTGAGATCTTAACTTTCACCCCATAAGTAATTCTGCTGGGGACTTATTGGTTATGGTACTGGGTGTTATGTGCTGGAGTGTGAGCAAACGGTTTACTTTCTGTTGAACATCTCCAGCGTCCATTCGTTCTAAACCTTCTTTAGTAAACCGGACCATTCTCTCAACCCTGCCATTCGCAGCCAGGTGAGCTGGCGCGGTTAGGGCATGTCTTATACCTAGGGAGGCTAGGTATTGCTCAAATTGTATGCTGGTTAGCTGTGGCCCATTATCTGAGACAAGAACGTCCAGTATGCCATGGGTGGCAAAAAGGTTGTCCAGCTTTTTAATTACAGTTTCTGTTGTCATTGATGGCATAACTTTTACTTCAAGCCAATTCGAATAGGCATCAATGACAATCAGAAAGGTATGCCCCTTGGTAGGACCTGCGAAATCAATGTGTATTCTTGACCAAGGTCCCCGAGGGGTTTCCCAGTCCTTAACGGGTGCTTTTGGTGGGAACAGTCTAATTTCCTGGCATTTGTGGCATGAGCTTACCCAATACTCTATGTCCTTATCAATACCCGGCCACCAAACATAACTTCTAGCAAGGCTTTTCATCTTAACCATTCCTGGGTGCCCTTCATGTAACAACCTAAGTACCCTGGGTTGTAATTTGGCAGGGATTACCACCTGATCACCCCACAACAAACACCCCTTTTGGATCGAAAGTTCAGTCTGTCTGGACCGGAAAGGTTTAAAGTTTTCAGTTTTTTGATTCTCCGGCCAGCGTTTACCTACCCAGCTAAGAATGCGGGCAGTCAGTGAGTCTTTCGCGGTGGCTCTGGCGACATCAAAAGCTGATATGGGTAGATCGGGGCAAGTCTCGATTTGTAGCGTTGTCATCGCTGGTGCCGGGTCTTCGTCGGTTGCTGGTAAGGGTGCTCTGCTCAGAGCGTCCGCATGGGAAATTTGTTTCCCTGGCCGATGTGTCAGAGTGTAGGAATAAGCTGCTAGGAACTCTGACCATCTAGTCATTCTTGGGGACAGTATATTAGGTGTTGGCTTGTTTCCCACCAAAATCCCCATTAGCGGTTTGTGGTCTGTTATGATTTGAAAAGTCCGCCCATATAAGTATTCGTGGAAGCGTTTTACTCCAGCGACAATTGCTAGAGCTTCCCTGTCCAATTGGCTGTAATTCCGCTCGGTTTTTGATAGAGTCCTAGAGTAATATGCGACGGGTGCTTCTCTGCCATCAGGTAGTTGGTGGCTCAGGATGGCACCTACTCCATATGGTGAGGCGTCGCAGGTCATTCTTAATGGCAGAGTGTTGCTAAATTGGATGAGAACGTTTGTTGATGTTAGCAAACTTTTAATATTTTGGAAGGCTTTTTTTTCTTTGTAACCCCAAGTCCAAGTTGCCTTCTTGTCTAGCAGACGGTGTAATGGTTCTGCTATAGTGGCCTTGTTTGGCAGGAACACATTATAAAAATTAATTAGTCCTAAGAATGCTTGTAGTTCGGTTTTATTTCTTGGTTCAGGAGCGTCTTTGATTGCTTTAACTTTTTTGTCTGTAGGGTGGATACCCTCTCCATCTATTGAATAGCCCAGGAATTCGACGCTATTCTTAATTAAACAGCACTTTTTTCTTTTTACCTTGAGGCCAGATTCCCTAAACTTAGTTAATACTTCTTTGAGTCTTTTCCTTAATTGAGTTTCATCTCTGGCCGAGATTAGGACGTCGTCAAAATAGGGAACGACTCCTTGAATGCCATTTAGAAGGCGTTCCATCAGACTCTGGAAAACGCCAGGGGCCACGCTTACTCCAAATTGGAGCTGGTGACATTTGAATGCGCCCTTATGGGTGACTATAGTCTGTGCTTCTGCTGTTTCTGGGTCCACTGGGAGTTGTTGATAGGCTTGTGCCAAATCGAGTTTGGCGAAAACTTTGCCTTTTCCCAGGGAATGAAGCAAATGCTGGACTACTGGCACCGGGTATGCGCTTGGTTGTAATGCGTGGTTCAGGGTAGCCTTATAGTCACCACAGATTCTAATGGACCCGTCAGGTTTTATGGGTGTGACAATAGGCGTTTCCTACTTGGCATGGTCCACAGGTTCTAACACCCCTTGGGCTATTAATTTGTCTAGCTGTTCCTCTATTTTTGCCTTTAGTGCAAAAGGAACTCGCCTGGCTTTTATTCTTCGTGGGGCTATTTGGGGGTTTAGATTGAAAGAAATGGGATTTCCCCGATACTTGCCAAGTGAGCCGTCAAAAACGTCCTGGAATTCTCGGATGAGGTCGTCTTCCCAGCCAGTTGTAGTCACTTGATCGACCCCGGTCATCCCGATGCCCAATGGCGCGAACCATTCGATGCCCAGGAGGCTTGGTCTGTCTTAGTCGACTATGGTCAGCGGAAGCACCTTGACGTGATGTTTGTAGGCGACTCGGAATTGTCCCATGCCTACCACAGGGATTTGGTTTCCCTGATAGTCCTTGAGGGTTAGGTGCTGCTTCTTCAATTCTTTGGGTTTGATACCTGGGACTAGCTGTTTTATTATGTCCCACGATACCATGGAGAGGAAGGACCCCGAGTCCACTTCCATCTTGCACTGTTTTCCTTCGATTTTCACGATGACTTTAATTTTTTTCCCACTTTCCGTCTGATCACTCTGTATAATGACAGTTTGGTGTGTATTGGCTCGCTTCTCTTGTTGCCACTTTCTCTCGGCTCATTTAGGCTCAGCTCGTGTTGGGGAATTTCTGCTTCTCGTCGGGCTGTAGTATTTTTTGTTCCTGCAGACCTTCTTGATGTGCCCTCGTTTTTTGCAATGCCGGCAGATGGCATCGAGAAATCTGCATTCGGCTCGGGGATGGTTTCCTCCGCAGCCAGCGCATTCCTGCCAATTTCTTCTTTCGCGCTCTTTTCTGTTCGTGAGCAAATGGTTGACCTCGTCATCTTCTTCGCTCGATTCAACTGTTTTGCCCGACTCTTTGTAGTGGGTTGTGGTGGTAGGCTGCTTTCTGTCTTTGGTTGGTGTTTCTTTGCTGTGTGTGTTCATCTTTTTCATGGCTATGGCAGATTTTTTCGCAGCTTCAGCGGCTGTGGCTTCTGCGATGGCTTCGGTAACGGTGATGTTGGGCTTGTTGAGTAATTTACTCTGTGTGGTCGAGTCTCTCAGGCCCAACACCATGCGATCCCTCATTGCTTCGTCAATGTTCAAAAATTCACACTCACCCCCTAATTGTCTGAGGGCAGCGATGAAATCGGCAACGGTCTCTCCCTCTCTCTGGTCTCTGCGGTAAAATTCGTGTCGCTTTATTAAGTTGGACACCATCGGAGCGTAGTGTGCTTTGAGGAGTCTTTGCAATTCTGTCCACGTTAGTTGTTTAACGTCCCGGGGCTTCGCAAGGGCCTTTGCCATCTTGAAAACTGTTGGCCCGCAGTGCGTCAGGAATACCGCTCTCTTGCGTTGCTCTGAAATGTCTTCCATTTCATTGCTCTCCAAATACATTTGGAAGCGATCAGCATAGGAATCCCAATCCTCTTCGTTGGGATTGAAGGGTGCGGGCGGTGCGTTGTTTCCAGACATCTTGGTTGTAATCTGGACTTCTTATCACCGCATGCAGGTTTTTTCGTTCAGGACGATCCCATCCTCGTCACCAGTGTTTTGTTCGGAAAACACACGAGGTAGACCGGGTTCCAACAACAAATACTTTATTCTTCAACTAGTTAGTAAATAGGAACACTTGGCTGAAGCTGAGGCCAGCCTTTTATACAGGCTGGCTTGCCTGCTTGCAGCCAATGGCAGTTGTTTAGATTTGCCGCCTTTTAGCAGCTCTTTGGATTGGTTCCTAATGAACCAATCCAATGTTTATTTTATTTGACCAATCAGGTTTGTAGATTTGGAGTCACCCACTTTACATATAGAACACTTTTAATTCAGAATACTCGGTCAATTGAAATTTGTGATTTGGGCTGAATCAAGAAAAACATCAACCAACAATGCAATATTGCAGGATAATTCTGACTGCTGATTGCCAGCAGTTCAATTTTCCCTGGCTCAGGGTTGATTCAGCCTTCCATCCTTCTCAGGTCGGTAAAATGAGGATGTAGTTTGTAGGAGGTGATATTCTGACTCTGTCTCTGCTTAAAGTTGTAAAGTACTGTGAAGCACTATATAAATAAGTGCTGTTGCTATTGCTAATCACAGGTTTTTCAGGGTTACATTAGTGAAAACAGATTGTTTTCTCTCTCTCTGGGATAGGGATTGGTCATGGTTTGGAATATCCAGACAAGGGTTTGAAGTCAAAATGATATTTATTTATTTGGAGAACTAAAAAGAAAGTGATGTCCAAAAGCAAATTAAAAATAAAGCAGTGCTATCTCATGAATTACTAAGTGGTTATGAAATTTTAATACCAGAACAAAAGAGACAAAACATTGAAACAAAACTGTAACTTTAAATTCACCTATGCAGATAACACACTCATTTAATCATTTCATAACAATGTATCAGACTGTGCATAAACATGTTTATTTTTGTAAATTATGGTGAAATGTATCTGTTGTGTCATATGTTGATCACTAGAAAAATTAGCCTTTTCAAAACTAGAAAATACTTTTCAAAACGTGACAATTACCACAATTTTGGAATACAATTCAGAATTATCTTTACACATTTAACTTGAAAACACCTGCCTGAAAAAACAAGAAGAGCAAGAAATAATGGTATGTTTTCAACCTGGAGTTGTATATGAAAAAAATGCAGGATAAAAATCTAAAAGTACAAAAAAATAACAATGTTGCATCTTTCTGCTTTTGTGAAATGTTTAGTGTGGAGACAACTAAATAGTGCAGATCAATTGCCATTACTATGACTATTTTTAGGCAGTAAGAGTATTTTGACTTGCAGAGAGTTTAAGCTTTGCTGTTTCTTCTCTATTTGAGTATATTTTCATAAGTATATTTGCTTTGTCCTGATAATTTGATTCTTTTGTTTCACTTCTTGCTATGATTACTGATTGTACTGTATTGTACTGTCTCTTTGCTCAACAGGTTTTTTTTAGTGTGGTGGACTGGGCTGTTAAATTTCTTTCACTTCTTTTATATTTGAAAGCATAATCCAAAATATAATGTACAGATTTGCATAAATTCGTTTCCAAGTTCTGTTTGCATTGAATGTACCTTATCTTGCTTTTGATTACGAAGAAAATATAACATGCAAAAAATAATAATTTGGTTCATATTGACAATTACACAACTACAAAATGATGGAATATTATGTTAAAATAGATATAAAGCTTTTAAAAAAAAAAAAAAAAAAGTTCGATTCTGCATAGTTAATAACCACAGCTGAGCAACACTGATTGGCTTACCCTTAAGACTTGAAGTTTGATGGGAAAAAAAAAGGGCCCTTTGAAAGTGTCATATGTATTTTAATGTTTCTGTAATAAATTTCAAACAGCCATCAAAATATACATTTTCTGAAGACACAGTTATTCATTTATCAGCCGATAAAGATTATTGGTCATAAAAATGAGAGACTTTTCAGGAAAGGAACTTTACCTAGAACAGGATAATAGGACAATATAAACCCATTTCCACTTAGAGATTAAAGCACCCTCTGAATGCTGAGAGGCTTTCTAAAAACTGGTCAGCCTCTTCATCATTGGGTCAGCTTAATGAAAAGCAAAGGGACAAGCTGGCCAGAGCACCAACTGTGCCACCCAGCGTAACAGTTCTACATTCCCTCCACCCCCATTTCTGTACCACCTATCTCCCTCAAAGAGGTTACTACGTAATTATATGTCTGGCTCTATTAATGAGCTGCCTTCTATCACCAGAGTGGCATGCAATAACCAGATCATGTCACTGAAACCTGACTGCTCTGTGTCAGAGACAACTAAAAGGACAATAGGCCAACAAGAACATCTGAATGTGGGGGAGAAGGCGGAGCTTCATCTCGGTGCTACAGCTGCGATCTCGGGGCTCTGAGATCGCAGCTGATATTTTCGCCCCTGGTCGGTCCTAACGGACCTAAACCGTCCCGTAGAGACGGGGATCGTGAAGGGCACAGTCCCAGGATCCCAGAGATATCGCAAAATCTCTGGTTTGATCCAGGAGAAGCCCTTTTGCTGGCGGTGGAAAGGCAGCCTCCAAAGCTGCTGAAGTCGGGACAGCTCCGAAAAGAAAGTGGCTGGAGCGAGTGTGTGTCGGTTGGGTGAGAAACCTCTTTTGTATTGTAAATTGGTTGAGACCTGAAAGGATATCCTGAACAAAGAAGAAACCTGTGACTTTATTTTTGTTTGACTGGAATCTGTTTGAGCGGCGTTTTTTAAAGTGATGTCAAATTGAGGCTTGGATTCTTTCCTTACTACTTCTTTTTCTGAGGAATTTAATGTGACTTTGTAGGTAACCAGATTGAATTTTTTCTTATATATATTTTTATGCTTCTTTTGATTTTTTAATTTTCTTTAGGATAGAGGCCCCCTTTGTTTTGTTTTTTTCTTTTCCTCTGAGTTTTGTATACATTACTCTTTTTTCTGGCTGGGGGGGGAAAAAAGTATTAAGAGATCTTGCAACACTGCCAACTAGAGGCTTGAAAGTACTTTATTTGAATTGGGGAGAAATGTATAAACACTCCTTCTCAAGGACATTTTAATGTGATAAGATGAGGGAGAGCACAGAAAAATATTACTACAGGTGTTTTCCTAGACTCTTATCAATATTTCAACACTTGAGGCTTGGCTTTGAAGCTGCTGGAGAAGAGAGTCATAATAAGAGCCTTGGATAAATAAATAAAGTGCAGTGTGCAGTCCATATATATATATATATATATATATATACTTGTGAAATCTCTACTCGCCAACCTTTTTGTATATTTCAATTCTAGTAATATTTTTATTTTTGTTTTTTATTTTATCCTTTTTCTTCTTTGGTTTTGGGCCTTTTTACTATTGGATTTTTCCATTTTGGATCATAATTGGCTACTCTATCAGATGGATTGAAGGTCAAAAAGAATTTGAAGTTTTTTGAAGCATGAAAGTGAAAAAAAAAAGTGAAAAAAAGAAGAAAGTGTTAAATGAAACAGACTGTGTATTTGGATTGTTTGGTGACTTTGGGACTTTTGGAAACTCTTATTTGAATGATTAAAATCATTTGGGTCGTTTAAATTTTTTTCTTTTTTCTTTTTTTTAAAATGGCATTACTTATGGATGAACTGAAAATGGAATTTATAAAATATAAACAAGAGAAACAAGAAGGGAAGGATTCTTTTGGCTTTGTTTTTCATTTTTTAGAAATGGCAATTTCTACATACGAGAAACTACAAGAACAAGAAGATTGGGATGAAGAAGAAACTATCCTTAATGAACAAGCAACTTTATTTGGGGAAGAAAGGGGAAAGGGGAGAAAGAGAATGGAGAATTTAAGACTTAAAAAAACAACCAAAAAAGGGAAAAACAAGGTGAAAAGTGGACACAACATCAGAAAGCAACAGAAAAGAGGAATACATAAGAGGGTGGAGATTAAGAGACAAGGGGGTAAAAAGGGTAGAGTGGAGAAGCAAGGGAGGAAAGAAGGGAAGAGAAGCTACAAAGGTTTGAAACAAGATGTAAAGAAAGAGAATTTATTTAGAGATAATGGGTAAACATATAACTGAAAAAGAGATTCTGCAAAGGTACATAAGACTGTGTTGTTGTATTTGTATTTGAAATAATGTTAGAAAATTGGAATAATATATGATTATAAAATGGGACAAAATATTTAATGTAACTTAGCGAAATTTTTTTTTTAAATAAAATGAATGAAATCAAATATGAGAGAACTGAATTAAAGAAAAATGGGAACATTGTCATTGTATAATATTTTAAAATATAAGTGAAATAGGGGGAAGTAACTAAGCAAAATCTATAAGTGTTCCCATAGAAGCATGATATTTATTTAGAAAGGATTGTGTAAAATGTTTAAGACTTAAATGAATATTAATTTTAATGATATAATTTCAATTGCTATGGATTGTTGTTTTAATTATATAATATATTTTTTAAAAATTTTTTTTTCTTGTTTTAAAATATTGAGTCTATCTTTAGAATGTACTACGCAGAATCCGAATGAAAATTATGTGTTATGTTAAGCTTTAAAACTAGGGGAAGGATAAGTATGATAAGGCATTATACTCCAATCAGTCATTACAGAAGAAATTTTGTGTTAATGAGAAAAGATAATAGACAGCTGAAACAGGACAGACAAAGGATATAAGTATAATGATTTAAATTGAGATGAAATAAATATAACAGAATTAAGAGAGTGAAAAGAGGGGAGAAGCTATATAGGAAATGTAAAATAGTAAATAAGAAATGGAATGCTATGTAAAAGTAAGCATGAACTTGAATTTATGTCTGTACAAAAAGATGTAACTCGGGATCAAACTGCCGTCCAAAAAGATATTTTATGTTTTTTATGTTTTGTGTTTTGTTTGTCTATGTTTGTTTGTTAAAAATTAATAAAATTCTTTTTTAAAAAAAAAGAACATCTGAATGTGGCTTATCTCTATAGATATATTTTGTACAGCTATATCTCCCTCCCATTGTAACTAGTGGACAGTCTCTGAACCAGGAAGTTTCAAATGTTTCTTTACCCAATGAGGTAGCTTAATTGATGCAGGAGTTTTAGAGAATTTAGATTTGTTATTATCTGTGTTGTGTATGTGTCTATATATATACACACACTACCAAATTAGTACCACTTCAAGGTTTAAATCCTGCTCCATTCTGATAAATAAGGAAATGGGACAAGGATTCTTCCCATGGCTATCAGCCTCACTAGGTAGACCAGAGCAAGAAATCAACTCCACCGGAAGACTAAAACTACTTTTGAGGTTGGTTATATAATAACAGAATCTTAGAAATTTGATTATGCTATAAATCTTTCCCCATACACTCCAGTGAATCAGGGGAGCACCTGCCCAACTGATTTCTGAATACTACGGTATTTCATTTCTCTGGACTTTAAAACATTTCAGCCATTTTGCCTTGTTTTTGCATATTTCCAAGAAGGTCACCTTCCTTGATCTTTACAACGGCTGAGCTAGAGTGCGATCATCTGCTGAGCCAGGGAAAAAAACCTGGCATTAAATTTGTTGTGTTCCCACTTGTGATTCCAATCCTGCTTCAGGCATGATGCTGTCCTTATTTTTTTACTACACAATAACATTAGGGATAGGCATGGGTGGATGCCATAGGGGTACCATTGAAAAGTATTCAGAAGCTTCAGCTGGTACAAAATGTAGCCATGAAGGCCATCTTGAGTACATAAAGAACAGCACGAGCTTTATTGGGTGCCGGTCTACTTATGAGTTCAATTCAAGGAATAACCAGAGGTGGGCTGCTCAGGGTTCACACGGGTTCAGGCAAACCCCTTGCTCTGGTGATCGGTTGGGCTTGCCCACCCACTCCTGCTTTAATCTGTTCTTTATTTCTACAGTTTTGAAGCTCAGCTGAGATGCAGCACAGCAGATTACTGCACCTCAGCTGTTTTACTCACTGGCGCTGCAGTGGAAAGTTAGTTTTAAAGCTGTAAAATGGTGTTTTAGTAATGTGCTGTGTGTGTGCAAAGTGCTCATGTCAGCCTTCAAGAATCTGTCTTCTGCCTGTCTTTCTGGCTGCCATAGTAATGGAGGAGAGGCGGGAAGGGAAGGAAGGTTGCATTCAGCTTGGTGGGGCGGAAGTATGCTGGAGGTTTGAGTTGGTAAAACTTGGGAAAGCTTTCTTGTTTATGCTTACTTGCTTACTGTGCAGCTGCAGCATTTTATCTATCTAGGCCAAGGTCAACGGCCAGAAGTCTGCATCTCCACCTGAAGATGCCCCACATGACATTATACACATCTCATATTGAATGGCCAGTTTGAACTATTGTGAGTGGGAATGTTGCCATAATTTTGTATTTGTGATTCTTGTGCCTAATTTCTCAGATCTTGAATTACTGTAATGCTACCACTTGATTTCCAGTAAAAGTCCTTTTCTCTATTAACAATGGAGTCTAATGGTCTCTTTCTTGGATTCTGAATGGAGTACAGCCTGACAGCTCATCTGGCATGCATGCATGCAAAATGCTCACTCAGCGAACCCATTGTGAAACAAGTAGAAGCCCACCACTGGGTATAACCTATAAACTCCTACATGGCATGGGACCAGGATTACCTAGAGCAGCAGCCCACAACACTTTAGGCTTGAGACACCAGAGGAGGATGATCTTTCTGTGAATTGGGGTGGTGACGGTTTTACACGCTGCCTGGATCCCGCATGTGTGGATGGGGCTTTGCTTGCTTGTGTAGTCCAGTTCCTGGTGGGCTGCAGACTAGCACCATCCATGGCCCAGGGATTGGTCAACCCTGATCTATAGAACCATTTTGTTTTGTTAACATCAGCCTGTCCCACCTGGTCCAGCAGGGAAGGAATGGAGGGGTGGGCTTCAAAATTTTTAGCAAAGGGTTGTCTTCCCGGTTGATGGGTGGGCGTGGCCCTGTGGGAGTGGACTAGTTGGCCTCCTGCACCATGGCAGGAGGATCTGAAGGCTCCGGAGGCTTTCCTCAAGCCTGCAGGAAGGCAAAAATGATCTCCCCGGGCTCTGGAGTCTCTGGAAGTTGGAAATAGGCCCATTTCCGATTTCCTTGAACTTCCAGGAGGCCCATTTTTTGCCTTCCCTGAGCCTCTGTGTGGGCTCTGCACTTACCTCACATCCAAAACAGGCCATATATGGACTCCTGGGAGGGGAGGGATGGGGTGGGCAGAGCCAGCCAGAAGTGGGATTAGGGGATTCTCTGAATTGCACAGAATCTTAGCTAGGGGCTCTCCTGAACTCCTGTGAACACCCAGCAGCCCACCCCTTAAGGTATATTGCCAAAGTGATCTGTCTGGTGAGGTCCAAGAAGAGCTTTCTCTGCCATTGCCCCTACCCTACGGAACATTCTCCTACCAGAACATTATGTGGAACATTCTCCTACCAGAAATTTAACATTTAACATTGACATTTGCTAGATCTATACTTGAATACAGCTTATCAGTCTGGAACCCATATCATGTATCTGATATTAACACAATTGAAAAAGTCCAAAAATATTTCACAAGAAGAGTTCTCCACTCCTCTACTCGTTGCAGAATACTTTATGCCATCAGACTTGAAACTCTAGACCTAGAAAATCTAGAACTATGTTGTCTCTGGTCTGATTTAAGTATAATATATAAAATCATACATTGCAATGTCCTACCTGTCAATGAATACTTCAACTTTAATCGTAACAATACAAGAGCACACAATAGATACAAACTCAAGGTTAATCGTACCAAACTTGATTGCAGAAAATATGACTTCAGCAACAGAGTGGTCAATGTCTGGAATACTCTACCTGACTCTGTGGTTTCTTCCCCAAACCCCCAAAACTTTAACCTTAGACTGTCTAATATTGATCTCAACCCTTTCCTATGAGGCCTGAAGTGGGTGTGCATAAGCGCATCAACATGCCTACTATCCCTGTCCTATTGTTTCTTTTATTTTTTTGATAAGTATCTATCTTATGTATTCAAAACTATATTTATTTTTATACCTGTATCTTGTAAGCTATTGACAAATCAAATAAATACTAAAATACTAAATCCTCCCAGCTTTTAGGAAAGGTGTAAGTAAACATATGCTTCTGGGGCCTTACTTAAGGTCACATAGAAGAGCGCACAGTCATGGGGCTGGTTAGTGCCTTGAAGTACACCCCCCCCCCTGCATTTTAATTAACTTTAACAATTCTTGTCTCTTTCAAATTTTATAGACTGTTTCATGCTTTCAGTATTTTACTGTACACTCCCCAGAATCTCTCTTTGAGGGAGATGGGCAATTCTTAAATATGATGAATGAATAAAAATAAATAGATTCCTCCTGACTTTGTTTCTCTCCCCTCTGCTCCACCATCCTCAGTTGGGTGGAAAAGTTCTACCAATCATTCTCCATAATGCAATGTGGGGATAGAGCTGGTGAGGGGGGGGGGTTGGTTGATGGCCTGGCCATTTCTCAATATGGTTTTACGCCTGTAGATTCAAAGAAACTCCATCTATCACCTGGAATATTCTTCTTCAGCAATAATGCCCTTCTGCAATTGTGGTAAATTTGTATTGAACAACAGCTGGCAGGCCCAAAATTGTGTCATGAATGAGAGACTGCCAAAGACCTGTCCTCTGGTTTACGGTTCATCCCCTTCTGCTGCAATGCTAATCAGCTGCTGGCTGGTCTAGTTCACATATCTGAGCTGGGACTTGGCTGAGAGACTTGGAAGGTACAGGAGGAAAACTCAATTGGAAATAATTGGACTCTCCCACTGCCAAGAGCAGAATGGTCCTGGAAGAAAATGCCTATGAACTGGAAGAGAGGACATGTGTCTATACTGAGCTAAAATGGCTAGTAGGCACAGAACTGCTCTCAAACCTTAGAGGTTTATTCTGCCACTACTGAAGTATGATTCAATCTATAGCAAAACTTGGGTCAAGCTCAAGAGGAAATGATTTTAACACTGATTCAGCTAAGGATGATTTAAAACTTGCTTCAGGTAGGGTATGGAAACAGATGAAGGGATCATGAGGACACAGAAAAAAATAGACATTGCTAGGGCATGTCTATGTCAGAAATTTCCACCATTGTGGTTTACTTGTGCTAGGGTTTTGGATCTAATGGCTGTCACATTTCTATTTAACATTAAAAACAACAACAGAACAACAAAATGCTATTCTTAGTTGCAGTTTATTTTAAGCCCATGTCACACTGCACCAACGGATGGAAAGAGGATGTAAAACAGAGAGAAACACTTGCCATCCGTTGGTTAATGCGATTCATCCATTTTGTACTCACTGCCTCCATTTTTCATCCTCTCTATCCGTCCAGCATCCATCGACTGAGGTTCCATCCACTCAAAAAGTTTTGAGCTGCTCAAAACTTTTTGAGTGGAAAATGTATCCAACGCGTCCATTATGGATCTGCAACGCATACGGGGAACATCTGTTCTACATCCATCATCATCCGTTACGCATCTGCTATATCCGCTAGGCATCTGCTGTGCATCCGTGCAACTCAAATCCGCTCCAGCAGAAAACGGACACAGGGAGGAAGCGAAACGGCTGCGGAACGGCCGTGCAGCGTTAGTAGCATGGACAGAGAAAGGATGAAAGCGGATGCAGCTCGCAAAGAAAGCATTTAAAATGGAAAAAACATTCACAGAGGGGACCTATTTTGGATATTAAGGATGTCTAGAGGATGCCTAGAGGATGCAAAAGGACACATAGTGGAAAACCTATATTGCCGATAAAAAGGGGGAGGAACTCATCTGGATCTCACTTTCAGACCAGCAGCTCTGCTGTGCAGACCTCTGCAGCCTTCATCTGGCTCTTGCTATTCCACAGCATCCATTGATGTCCACCATGGATCATAACACAGTCCTTTTGGTAGCCACCATCGTTCTTCAACAGTGCGAAACCATCTACAGGCTCTTTCAACTGTTCTACGGGAAGAAAAGGAGGCATCCAAGAAGTGTCTGGGTCCGAAGATGGATCGGGAGAAGAGCAGAGTATGGACTGTATAACAAGCTGATGGTGGAGGGGAGGAACGAAGACCCTCGTGCATTCCAGAACTTCATGAGGATGCCTCTAGCCATGTTTGATGAAGTTGTGGAGCGGCTGAGACCCAGGTTGACCAAGGCAAACACCAACTTCCGGCCCAGCCTGGACCCTGGGCTCAAGGTGGCACTGACTCTGCGCCACCTGGGCTCAGGGACCACCTACAGGAGCATGCAGTACAGCTGGAGGGTGCCACACAACACCATCAGCATTGTGGTCAGAGAAGTGGTGCAGGCCATCATCGAAGAATACCTGGAGGAGCTCCTCCAGTACCCCTCCACTGAAGAAGGCTGGAAGAAAGTTGCAGAGCAGTGGTATCAGAAGTGGAACTTCCCCCACACCGTTGGAGCCATAGATGGCAAGCATGTGGCCTGCAAAGCTCCAGCCAAGTCAGGGTCCACTTATTTCAACTACAAGGGCTTCTTCAGCAGCATCCTCTTCACCATGGTCAATGCTGACTACAAGTTCATGTACATTGATGCTTCAGGCAACGGCTCATCTTCAGATGGCCAGGTATACAACGCCAGTCACCTCAAGGAGGGGCTGGAAAGCAACCTCATCATGGGCTTCCCAGATCCAGACCCCCTGCCCAATGACACACAAGATGTGCCCTACTTCATCGTGGGGCATGACGCCTTCTCCCTCACAACCTACCTCATGAAGCCCTACACTTCCAGATGCCTCACCCGTGAAGAAAGGATCTTCAACTACAGGCTGTCCAGGGCAAGGCGGGTGGTGGAGAACGCCTTTGGCATCCTGGCCAACAGGTTCCAGGTACTTCTCACCACCATGCAGCATCACCCAGACACTGTGAGGAGGATCATGGAAGCTTGCTGCATCCTGCACAATCTCATGCGCACCCACTACCCAGTGTTGCAGAACAGGTTTGTGGACCTCCAACAAGGCAATGGGGACATGGAGCCTGGGAAATGGAGACAAGGGTGAAACCTGATAGACACTAAGGATGTGCAAGGCCCCAACAGGCTTCATGTGAAGGGAAGAAGCAGCACAACCTCCTGAGACACTGGTGCAACTCCCCAGCTGGAGCAGTGGAGTGGCAAGACAGGATGATAGATGATAAATGGATGCTTCCTTCAGCCTGTCTCATCACACTGATGTGATTGGGCCATGTATGTTGGGTGGGCCTACAATGAACAGGGCATTTAATAAAGAGTTGTGTTTATGTTGACATGTGTGGATGAATGATTACATTATTATTGATAATAAAGGGCCATAGGTGTGGAACCTGGGAGGGTGGACCATACAGTCCCACTATGCTTGCACTGGAGGTTTATCTATCCCACAGCTATTACCCATTCCAAAGGTATCCCTGCCCATCCCACAGATATCCCTGCCCATCCCACAGCTATTACCCATCCCACAGGTATCCCTGCCCATCCCACAGCTATTACCCATCCCAAAGGTATCCCTGCCCATCCCATTGCTATCCTTACCCATCCCACAAGCATGCAAAGGCTTAAACCATTTCTAAAAGTTTCCACCAAGACTTTATTGACAAAAATAAATGAAGCAAGTGTGTGAAGCAAAGATAATCTTTATTAATAACAAGCTGTAAAAGAAAAATGACCAAAGTCAAGTGTCCAAAGCAAAAATAAAGTCAACAGGTAGCCACCCAGTCTCTGGCACTCTTCTCAGTCAGTCTGAGGCATTCCCATCATCTCAGGGGTGAAGGGTTGAGGTGCTATGCAGGTGGCTGCGGCTGGAGTTCTGGTTTGAGGCGCCATTGGGGTGCCTGGCCCTGAGAGGACAACAGGGGATGGTGTGTTGAGGAAGCACTCAGACAGCTGGCTCAGCCCCATGATGTTGAGAGCACCTTCCTCCATGACATGGGGTGTTAGTCCCAATACCGATGACAGATGTTCTGAGGCCGGGCTTGGCTGTGGGGTGGAGGAAGGAGCAGTGTAGTGGGGCTGTCTGGTCTGCCGCTGGGTGAGGACTGGCGTGGGTGGCATCTGTGGCGTGGGTGGCATCTGTGGCGTGGGTGGCATCGGTGGCATCAGTGGCACCGGTGGCGTACGATGTACCTGTTCCTGGACTGGGAAGGGCTGCCTGTGCTGCTGGACTTCCTGGTAGCCATAGCCTTGGTAGGTGAGGGCCTGTGGAAAGCCTTGGAAGGGCAGTGACATCACCTGGGGTGGAGGAGCAGGCCTGGACTGGGTGGGAGCAGGTTCAGCTGGGTCTGGAGGGTTGTGAAGAAGATTGGTGATCCTGTCCTTCACCACCTGGTACTGGGGTTCCGACATTTTCATGAGGGTCTGGTTGACATAGGTGAGGAAGGGCTTGCGGTTGGAGGATGGGATGTTGGTGTATCCAGCTGAGAGAGGAGATCTACGCTGCTCCTGATGGTGTCCCTGATCTCCAGCAGGACAGTGTGGCACTGCCCCTTCGGTCTGCCTCTCTGCCTTTCGGTGGAGGTGGAGCTGGAGCTGGGGGTGGATGCGGGTTAGGCTGTGGTGGGAATGCCCTCTCCTTGCTCCCACTGCTTCAGGGGGTCCTCCACGCACTCCGCCACGGGGAGTGCAGCTGTCGGGGGGGTCTCCATCGTGGGACGCTCCACAGATACCTGCCTGGACACAGGAACACTCTTGGCCAGAAGAGGACTGGCTCTCAGCAGGCTGCCTGAGAGAGAGGGTTGTGAGAGGGGCTGCTCCTCGGTGGCGGATCTCACCCTCCAAGAAGCTGCACTTGGCCATCACGTAGGTCTCTCGGTCCGTCAGCTTGACTGCGGCCTGGCCAGATTTCTTGAGGTGCAGATTCCCGTACCAGGTGTGCATGTGCTTCCACCAGCCGAGGAGCACCTCCGAAGTGCAGCCCAGGCTCTCCGCCTTCTCTCTCCAAGCAGCCTGATTCCTCTTGGTGTCTCGATAGAGCCTGTGTCCCTTCCGCCAAAGATATTCATTCTCCCTCAGCCACTCCAGCACCTCCTCCTCATGTTCCTCTTCAATTGTGTTTTGCCTCCTCTCCCGTTCACACGTCTGCCTCTTCCTCCCTTTGGCAGAGCCATATGGGCCCTCATCAGAGGGGCTTCGAGATTGTAGTGGCTGCTCCTCCACACCACCACCACCACCAGCAGCAGCAAGAAAAACAGTAGCAGCAAAAGCAGGACCAGCAGGACCAGCAGGACCAGCAGCACCAGCAGCACCAGCAGCACCAGCAGCACCAGCAGGAACAGGAGCAGGACCAGGAGCACCAGCAGGACCAGCAGGACCAGGAGCACGAGCAGGACCAGGAGCACAAGCAGGACCAGGACCAGGAGCACGAGCAGGACCAGGACCACCAGCAGGATCAGGAGCACCAGCAGGACCAGCAAGACCAGGAGCAGCACCAGCAGAGTAAGCACCAGCAGGACCAGCAGGACCAGGACCAGTGCCAGCACAGTAAGCCCCAGCAAAAGCCCCAGCACCAGGAGCAGTGCCAGCAGAGTAAGCACCAGCAGAAGCACTACCACCAGAAGCAGTGCCAGCAGAGTAAGCACCAGCAGAAGCACCAGCACCAGGAGCAGTGCCAGCAGAGTAAGTGTTAAGCCTGTGTTCCCCAGACAGGGTTAGGGAGACAAGCTAAACAGAATGTGCAGCGTTAGTCAGATAGGCACACAGATAAATGAGTGAGCTAAGCTTGTATGTTTATTAACATACAGTAAAAATAACAGATACGCTTGTGCTATCAAGAATATAGTTTATTCCATTATAAGTTCATGGCATATTCAAATAACAGTCCAATAGTCATGTATCAAGTAGTCAGTCCATTCAGGGATATTCAGTTAGCAAAGTCCATGAAGAATATCCTATGTCAGTTCACTTACAAATCAGTCCTTTGTTGTCTCTCCCGTTCGAGCAATGCAGTCTTGATTCCAAGCAGTAATCAGGGATCATCAAAGCCAGAGTGAGCAAGCTGTAGTCTTGCTACTTTTAAAGTGTTTTCATAACCACTCCCTTAATTACTATCCCACAGTTAAAGCTGCAGACACTTCAACATACACAACTATGATTCATAGTTATTATTTCACCTAAACCAGTTAGGGTAAACAATGTTATCCCTAACATTCTCCCCTTTTAGGTTAAATAATAACTATGAATCATTTACATCTTTAAATTATATTTTTCACAACTCTCTTTAAACTTAATTGCTCCTTGAGCTTTTGTAAATTGGTCTGCAATGTTTTCTTCTGTCATGCAGTATTCCAATTTAATTAGTCCATTCTTCACTGATTCTCTTACATTTAAATATCTTAAATCAGTATGTTTTGATCTAGTTTTTACAGCAATACTAGTAGCTAACTTTATAGCTGCTTGGTTATCCTCGTACACAATAATGGAATCTTTTACAGTTATACCCATGTCTAATAATAACTGTTTGTACAAAATCAAGTCAGTGCATAATAATGACAGACATAAAAATTCAGCTTCCATAGTGGATAAGCTAATATGCTGTTGTCTGATTGACCTCCACCCTATTAGTGTCTTACCAAATAATATAGCCATCCCAGATGTTGATTTTCTAGTGTTTATATCAGTTGCAAAACTTGCATCTGCATAGGCACTAAGACTCAAATCACCCTTTGGTTCTATATACAATGCATGGTTCATTGTTCCTTTAAGATATCTTAAAATTCTTTTTAATGATTGCCAATGACATTGTTTTGGATCTGAATTAAAACGTGCCAGCTGATTTACATTGTTTTGGATCTGAATTAAAACGTGCCAGCTGATTTACAATATAAGCTATATCTGGCCTTGACCAATTGCTTATATATGATAAGCTACCAATCAAAGATTGATATATGGACTTATCAAATTTGGGACTTTGATCATTAGTTTGGCAAACTTCCTGACTCATTGGAGTCTTTGCCGGTTTACAAAGTTCAATTTTAAACGTTTTAATTAATTGGCAAATTTTACCTTCTTGAGATATCTTAAAACCATTATTTGTTTTATTAATTGTCAATCCTAGATACCTTTTAATTTCACCTAAATGCTTTAATTTTATCTTTTTGGCTAATAATGATATAATTTCATTTGCTTCATTATTAGTCTTAGTTATCAAAGCAATATCATCTGTAAATAATAACAATAATGACACCGTTCCATTATTTTCTCTTTTAAACACACACGGATCTGCTAAACCAGATTTAAAACCTATATTGTTTAACTCTTTCACAATATATTAGTTCCACTCAAACCCAGATTGTTTCAACCCGTAAAGACTCTTTTTGAGTTTCCAACAATCATTACAATTTACTTTATTGTCTTTTATACCAATTGGTTTTCTTAAATATATAGTGTGCTGCAATGGTGCATGTAGATAAGCAGTTTCTACATCTAAATGGTTAATGACATAGTTTTTCTTAGCTGCCCACACTAATGCTGCTCTTAAAGATGTTGCTTTAAGGCTTGGCGCAAAAACTTCATCATAATCAGATGCAGTTTGATTAAATCCTTGAGCTACTAACCTAGCTTTATGGGTAACAGTCCCATCATTTCCAGTTTTTACTTTAAATATCCATTTGCACCCAATGGATTTTTCTCCTGGAGGTAATTTGGCATCTTCATAAACTTTCATTACCTTTAATGAATTTAGTTCTTTTTCCATTGCCTTTTGCCAATTCTCCTGATCCTTAGCAGGATACATCCTAAGTTCATCTACACTGGTTGGAACTTTAGTTACTTGGCAAACTATACTTGCTTGATACCTATCAGATGGTCTAGTTACACGTGTAGTACGTCTAGGTATTATAGGACTTACAGGTGGACTTTCATTTATTAATTGTTCTAGATTATGTAACTCTTCCTGATCAACTATTTCCTCTTGTTCTGTTCCTATTTGCTCTTCGTGGACTTCTTCTTTAATTGGACTCTTTTTATAGCTAATCTGATCTTTCTGCCTTTTGTAGGGTTCAATAATTACTTCATTATTTAAATCTTGCTCTAATCTATTCCATCCTACATGTTCCAGGAATTTTGCACTAGCACTGATGTAAACTCTAGATGTACCTGGTTCCCAGAATCTATAAGATCTATGATTAGATGTATATCCTACAAAAAATAATCTTTTAGCTCTATGCTGTCCTTTGTGTCTAAGTTGTGTAGGGATATGCACCCATGCTGGTGCTCCAAATGTGTGCATGTAACTTAAATCAGGTTTTGTACCATGCCACAGTGTGAATGGTAATTCACCTGTTGTTGAATTAACAACATTATTTAATATATGATTACCACACATTATTGCTTCTCCCCATAAATTGTCAGGTAATCCTGAATCAGACATCATAGTTCGTTCCATTGATTGTAATGTTTGGCCTCTTCTCTCTATAAAGGCATTATGTTGTGGCCTATATGGTGCAGACATTTTATGTTGAATACCTAACATTCTTAATCTGTTCTGGAATTTATTATTTGTAAATTCTGTACCATTATCTGTTATGAGAGTTACTAATTTCTTTTTAGTTTTTCTTTCTGCAAATTTTATCCAATTAAAGAGATTTTGATATGTTTCAGTTTTGCTCTTCATTAAATAGCAAAACCCATATCTAGAATAGTGGTCCATTATACTTAGTATGTGACGAGCTCCTCCTACACTTGGTTTTTTCGGACCTATTAAATCAGCAAATACTACTTCTAAAAGGCTCTTTAGTAGTAAATCCATCAACTCTATTAGCCGGTATAACCCTGCTCTTACTTTGATTACAGGCATTACATTGCAAATACTTATTACAAGATTTCAAACTTATTCCCTTAGATAATTCAACAGTTTTCTTAAGCATTTTAAAATTTAAATGCCCTAGCCTTCGATGTAACAAGTGAATACATTCGTCATGAGGTTTCTTATTTTCATAAATTGTGTTAGCCACCTTTAAACCATCATCATTTAACACATATAATTCACCTCATAAAGATGCAGTAATTCTCTTATCTTCTTTTTCAATTATGCAGTTATCTCCCTTAAATGTAACTACATAACCTAGTTTAACCAAAATCCCAACTGAAATTAAATTAAACTTAAGTTGTGGTACATATAACATTTTTACATTCTCTTTTATAAAAGAACAATATGCTATACCTTGACCTTTAGCTTTCAGTTTCCAGCTATTGGCTAACAATATCTGCTGTGTACTCTGGGACATTTTAATAAAATTTTTGTTATCATTTGTTATACAATGGGATGCTCCACTGTCAACCACCCATAAATTATTTTTTACATCTCCGTTAGTATACATGGCTAACTTTAAATTTTTATTTATTTTTTTGATGATTTTTAGTATTCTGGCCAGCGTTCTGGCACTTTGCCTTTTTACAAAATCTTGCCAAATGTCCTCTTCCTCCACAATTAAAACACTTTTTAATTGCGTATGCAGTGGGAGATTCATTATCTTCTTTTTGAGGTTGCTCCCTCCTTAATTCATCTCTTTCATGCCTTCTTCTGGCCTCTTCGATCAATCTGCCAGTTATATCAATTAAAGTTAAACTTTCCTTTGGCAAAATTTCAAGTGAAGTTACGTAGTTATCATAACTTTCATCAAGGGAAGATAGAATTATGTAAACTTGGTGTAGTTCAGAGAATATAAGCTCTTTCTCGTGCAGTTCTTTAAAAATGCTTTGCATAGTTTTCAAATGACTCAGCATATCACCATTTGTTTGGAGATGCGTCCTGAAAAGCTTCCGTGTTAGATTTATATGAGCACCAACATTATCTCGAACATAAATCTTCTTCAGCTTCTGCCAATACCCAACAGCCATTTTCTCTCCGTGGATATAAACAAGCTGTTGATCAGTTAAGGTTAACCCAATTATGCAAATGGCTTGTTGATTTTTATGCATAAATTCTTCTATCTTTAGTCTGTCTTCCTCATCCTCTGGATCCCATTCTTCTACGTTTGGTGGATTTTCAATTATGTTCCACAGACCTTCTCTTCGTAGAAGTAGACTACATTTTGTAGACCATGATACATAGTTTGTTCCATCCAGCTTGGATATAAGGGACAAACTTTGTAGATTGACTTGTGCCATGTTTTCTCATATAGATATAAAAATATAATTAATAAAACACAGCTGTCTGTTTACTGTAATGTATAACAACACAAACTCTCACTTTTTACATAAATCTGTTTTATCCTATTTAAACTGACTTTGCAGCCTCTGGGCCCATAACCAGTGTTAAGCCTGTGTTCCCCAACCAGGGTTAGGGAGACAAGCTAAACAGAATGTGCAGCGTTAGTCAGATAGGCACACAGATAAATGAGTGAGCTAAGCTTGTATATTTATTAACATACAGTAAAAATAACAGATACGCTTGTGCTATCAAGAATATAGTTTTTTCCATTATAAGTTCATGGCATAGTCAAATAACAGTCCAATAGTCATGTATCAAGTAGTCATTCCATTCAGGGATATTCAGTTAGCAAAGTCCATGTAGAATATCCTATGTCAGTTCACTTACAAATCAGTCCTTTGTTGTCTCTCCCGTTCGAGCAATGCAGTCTTGATTCCAAGCAGTAATCAGGGATCATCAAAGCCAGAGTGAGCAAGCTGTAGTCTTGCTACTTTTAAAGTGTTTTCATAACCACTCCCTTAATTACTATCCCACAGTTAAAGCTGCAGACACTTTAACATACACAACTATGATTCATAGTTATTATTTCACCTAAACCAGTTAGGGTAAACAATGTTATCCCTAACAGTAAGCACCAGTAGAAACACCAGCACCAGGAGCAGTGCCAGCAGAGTAAGCACCAGCAGAAGCACCAGCACCAGAAGCAGCACCAGCAGAAGCATCACCACCAGAAGCAGCATCAGCAGAAGCACCACCTCCAGAAGCAGCACCAGCAGAAGCCCCAGCACCAGAAGAGCCAGAAGAGCGAGCCTGGGCAGCAGAAGCCCCAGCGGAAGCAGAGTCAGGGCCAGGGGGTGGGAGGGTGGCCCTGTCCCTCTTGCCAGGGCTGGCAGCAGATGGCAGACGATTCCTTTTCTTCCCCATGGTTGTTGGGTTGCTGGCTGGCTGGCTGGCTGGCTGGCAAGCTTTGTCTGGAAGCAGGTCTTTCCTCTGAATGGTGACCTGCTTGCGAGCTGCTTCCCTTTATATCTGTGGGGCTGACGCAATGCATCCTCCCTGCATGCACAGTGAACGCTGTGCATCCACTAGGCATATGCTAGGCTTCCGCTCTGCATCCGCTCTGCATCCACTCTTTCTGTTCCGCGTCCACTTTGCTGCGCTTCCCCAGAAGCCTTGCGGATGTGCCATCCGCTGCCATCCGCTAGGCTTCCATGGAGCATCCGCTTTCCATCTGCCCTACGTCCTCCCCCCGTCTGTTCCTTTCCGTGCTGTCCGCTCTGGTTATGCAAATTCAGGGCACTTTTGAGAGTGGATAACAATGGATGGAACATTTTGCTCATCTGCTGTGTCCTTTTTACAAATGTTTTGCATCCGTCGGCCAGTGTGACAGGGCCTTAAGGCTATATGTGGTGTTTGTAACTTGTATAAACCAGCTACATCTATCCTGAACAGTCTCTAAATGTATATACCTAAACTCTTGGAATTCCTTGATCAACATAATCATTGCTGAACTTTGGAAGGCTTCACATCTACATTTTACCAGGTTAATGGAAGGCCATACCTTCCATCCAGGCAGATTCTATGTAGCTGTTAGTGATTACATATTAAACTATGTTCGTGATTACATATTAAACTACATCAGCAAATGTAACCCAGACTCCTGATCATTTATCCCAAGTTATACAACTTTGAAATGATTATCCATGGCTTGTTTTATGGCTTATTGTAAAACCTTAAAGCAGCAAAAAATTTTCCATAATTTAGTTTAACTAAGTTTGAGGATACACCTTTAGCTGTAAGCTCCCAATGTGTGGCATTTGGATGACTCTATAAATATTAAATCACACTGAAATATTCCTAAATTTGCAATTTGAAGGAAACAGCACCCAAATGTAATTCCAAATTAGTTGCCTTATATTATGGAAATGTGATTGTCCTATTCAGTAACTAGCTATGACAGCAGTGTTCCAATATTTGAGAGGCTGCCACAAAAAAGGGGTCATCCTATTTTCCAAAGCAGCAGAAGGCAAGACAAGAAACAATGGATGGAAAATTACCAAGAAGAGAAGCAATCTAGAAGTAAGAAGTTTCTGGCAGTGAGAACAATTAACCAGTGAAAACACTTACCTTCAGAATTTGTGGGTGCTCCAGCACTAGAGACTTTTAAGAAGAGATTGGACAGCCAATTGTCTGAAATGGTATAGGGTCTCCTGCTTGAATAGTGTCGGTTGGACTAGAAGATCTCCAAGGCCTTTTCCAACTGTAGTTCTGTTTGGTGAGCTTTGAGATTTGCTGCAGGATATAAGGAATAATTGCAATAATAGACTTTGTTCTGTATGCAAATAAGGTTACTCCAAAACATGCAAATCTGATTGGTCAACTAAAGTAAGCATCGGATTGGTTCACTAAGAACCAATCCAAATAAAGTAAAAAAGGTGGCAAATTCGATCAGCTGCCATTGGTTACAAGCCGGCAGGCTAGCCTGTATAAAAGGCTGCCGCTAAGTTGGCTAACCGTTCCGTTTTACTGACTCCTGTAAATAAAGACTTTTCGTTGTTGGAACCCGGTCTACTTCGTGTTTTTCCGAACAAAACACTGGCGACGAGGGTGGGATCGTCCTGAACACGAAAACTGCACGCGGTGATAAGAAGCCCAGATGACGACAAAGATGCCTGGAAACAACGCACCGCCCACACCCTTCAACCCCAATGAAGAGGATTGGGATTCCTATGCAGATCGCTTCCAAATGTATCTGGAAAGCAATGAAATGGAAGGAATTTCAGAGCAACGAAAGAGAGTTGTGTTTCTAACACACTGTGGGCCAACGGTTTTTAAGATGGCAAAGGCTCTAGCGAAGCCACAAGATGTCAAGCAACTAACGTGGCCAGAATTGCAACGAATCCTCAAAGCACACTACGCTCCGATGGTGTCAAACTTAATAAAGCGACACGAATTCTACAGGAGAGACCAGAGAGAGGGAGAGACCATCGCCGATTTCGTTGCCGCACTTCGACAAATAGGTGGTGAGTGTGAATTCTCAAACCTCGACAAGGCAATGAGGGATCGAGTGGTGTTGGGTTTGAGAGACTCGACCACACAGAGTAAACTACTCAACAAACCCAACATCAGCGTAGCCGAAGCTATCAAGGAAGCCACAGCCACCGAAGCCGTGAAAAAATCGGCTGTCACTATGAAGAAAATGAACACACATAGTGATGAAACGAACCCAACCAAAGACAAAAAACAATCTACCACTAACACGCATTACGAAGAGTATGGCAAAACACCTGACACTAGCGAAGAAGACGACGAGGTCCACCGCCTATACACTAACAGAAAAGAGCGCGAAAGACGAAATTGGCGGGAATGCGCTGGCTGCGGAGGAAACCATCCCCGAGCCGAATGCAGATTTCTCGATGCCATCTGCAGGGTCTGCAAGAAACGAGGGCATATCGAAAAAGTTTGCAGAAACAAAAAATACTACAGCCCCACGAGACGCAGAAATTCCCCAACACGAGCTGAGCCTAAACGAGCTGAAAGAAAGTGGCAACAAGAGAAGTGAGCCAATACACACCAAACTGTCATTATAAAGAGCGCCCAGACGGAAAGTGGGAAGAAAGTTAAAGTCGTTGTAGAGATTGAAGGGAAACCATGCAAGATGGAAGTAGACTCAGGGTCCTTTCTCTCTATGGTATCGTGGGACACAATAAAACAGCTAGTCCCAGATATCAAAACCAAAGAACTAAAGAAGCAGCACCTAACTCTCAAGGACTACCAGGGAAACCAAATCCCTGTAGTCGGCATGGGACATTTCAAAGTTACCTACAAAGAACATGGCAAAGTGCTACCGCTGACCATAGTCGACAGAGACAGACCAAGTCTCCTGGGCATCGAATGGTTCACACCATTGGGCATCGGGATGACCGGGATCGATCGAGTGACTGCAACCGGCTGGGAAGAAGACCTCATCCGGGAATTCCAGGACGTTTTTGATGGCTCACTTGGCAAGTATCGGGGAAATCCCATTTCTTTCAGTTTAAAACCCCAAATAGCCCCACGAGGAATAAAAGCCAGACGAGTTCCCTTTGCACTAAAGGCAAAAATAGAGGAACAGCTAGACAAATTAATAGCCCAAGGGGTAATAGAACCTGTGGACCATGCCAAGTGGGAAACACCTATGGTCACACCTATCAAACCCGATGGGTCCGTTAGAATCTGTGGTGACTATAAGGCTACCCTGAACCACGCATTACAACCAAGCGCATACCCGGTGCCAGTAGTCCAGCATTTGCTTCACTCCCTGGGAAAAGGGAAGGTTTTTGCTAAACTCGACCTAGCACAAGCCTACCAACAACTCCCAGTGGACCCAGAAACTGCGGAAGCACAGACTATAGTTACCCATAAGGGCGCATTCAAATGTCACCGACTGCAATTTGGAGTAAGTGTAGCCCCAGGCATCTTCCAGAGTCTAATGGAACGCCTCCTAAATGGCATACAAGGAGTCGTACCATACTTTGACGACGTCCTGATCTCAGCCAAAGATGAAACCCAATTAAAAAAAAGACTCAAAGAAGTACTAACTAAATTTAGAGAAGCTGGCCTCAAGGTGAAAAGAGAAAAGTGTTGCCTAGTTAAGAATAGCGTCGAATTCCTGGGCTATTTAATAGACGGAGAGGGTATACACCCTACAGACAAGAAAATTAAAGCTATCAATGAAGCACCAGAACCAAGAAACAAAGCCGAACGACAAGCATTTCTTGGACTGATAAATTTTTATAATATATTCCTACCGAATAAAGCCACAATAGCAGAACCATTGCACCGTCTATTGGACAAGAAAGCAATTTGGACTTGGGGTTATAGAGAAAAGGATTCTTTCCAGAAAATAAAAAAATTGCTAACATCAACAAACGTTCTCATCCAATTTAGCAACACACTACCATTGAGGGTGACCTGCGACGCTTCGCCATTTGGAGTCGGTGCCATCCTGAGCCACCAACTGCCTGATGGCAGAGAGGCACCCGTCGCATACTACTCAAGGACTTTGTCTAAAACCGAGAGGAATTACAGCCAACTCGACAGAGAAGCCCTAGCAATTGTCGCTGGAGTGAAACGCTTCCATGAGTACCTCTACGGGTGAACTTTCCAAATTGTAACAGACCACAAGCCACTAATGGGGATTTTGGTGGGAAACAAGCCAACACCAAATATCCTTTCTCCAAGAATGACTAGATGGTCAGAGTTCCTAGCAGCCTATTCATACACTCTGACACATCGACCAGGGAAAGAAATTTCCCATGCGGACGCTTTGAGCAGAGCACCCTTGCCAGAAACTGAGGAAGACCCGGCACCAGCGATGACAGCATTACAAATAGAGACTTGCCCCGATCTACCCATATCTGCTTATGATGTCGCCAGAGCCACCGCGAAAGACTCAGTGACTTCCCGCATCCTCAGCTGGGTAGGTAAAGGCTGGCCGGAAAACCAAAAAACTGAAAACGTTAAACCTTTCCGGACCAGACAGACTGAACTTTTGATTCAAAAAGGGTGTTTATTGTGGGGTGATCGGGTAGTGATTCCTAACAAACTGCAACCCAGGGTACTCGGGATATTACATGAAGGGCACCCGGGAATTGTGAAAATGAAAAGCCTTGCAAGAAGTTATGTTTGGTGGCCGGGAATTGATAAGGACATAGAATATTGGGTAAGCTCGTGCAACAAGTGCCAGGGAATTAGACCGTCCCCACCTAAAGCACCTATTAGAGACTGGGAAACCCCACGAGGCCCTTGGTCAAGGATCCACATCGATTTCGCAGGTCCTACCAAAGGGCATACATTTCTGATTGTCGTTGATGCCTATTCTAATTGGCTAGAAGTAAAAATCATGCCATCAACGACAACAGAAACTGTAATCAAACAACTAGACAACCTTTTTGCCACCCATGGTCTACCGGACGTCCTCGTATCAGACAACGGGCCACAGCTCACCAGCTTACAATTCGAGCAATACCTAGCCTCCCTAGGTATTAGACATGCCCTAACCGCGCCGGCTCACCCGGCCGCAAACGGCAGGGCTGAGAGAATGGTTCAGTTTACCAAAGAGGGAATAGAAAGAATGGACACCGGGGACGTCCAACAGAAAATAAACCGGTTGCTCACTCTCCAACACATAACGCCCAGTACCATGACCAACAAGTCCCCAGCAGAATTGCTCATGGGGAGGAAATTAAGATCACACCTTGATAGATTGCACCCAAATTTTACGCCAGAAAACCCCCCCGACTCCTCCACACGATTTAAGAAATTTGAAGTAGGAGAGTTTCTTTACGCTAAAAACTTCACCGGGGACCCTGTTTGGCTACCAGGACAAATAATGCAAATAACAGGCCCCAAATCCTACCGGTTAACAATTGACGACGGCAGGGAATGGAAGCGGCACATAGACCAGCTCCGTTCCCGAAACATAGAACGAAATATAGACATACACCCATACATGGAAAAAACCGGGGATGGACAAACCAAAGGGGGGGGGAAATGCGAGAAACAAATAAAGAACCGATACAAACAAAACCCAAAGAGATTAACAAACAAAAAGAGCAAATAAAAGACTCACTGTTTGAAGAGACTTGCGTGAAGAGCCCATCGGAAGGGGACAGCCAGGCCAGCTCGACCTGCCCAGAGGAAACGGGAGGGAGCAGCAAAACCGCCAGCCTAAGAAACTCAAGTGGCGGCAAAATGGCTGACTCACCCTTCCAGACGGTTCCAGAGAGAAGGACGGACGACACAACAGCCCCATCCGAACCGGTCGAAGTCTCCGCCGAAAGTGAACTGCGCAGGTCCAGTCGAGCCAGGAAAAGCCCCGCCTACCTGCGCGACTACATCACCACGTAGGACTGAACTAAGGAGGGAGGGGTGTTCTGTATGCAAATAAGGTTACTCCAAAACATGCAAATCTGATTGGTCAACTAAAGTAAGCATCGGATTGGTTCACTAAGAACCAATCCAAATAAAGTAAAAAAGGCGGCAAATTCGATCAGCTGCCATTGGTTACAAGCCGGCAGGCTAGCCTGTATAAAAGGCTGCCGCTAAGTTGGCTAACCGTTCCATTTTACTGACTCCTGTAAATAAAGACTTTTCGTTGTTGGAACCCGGTCTACCTCGTGTTTTTCCGAACAAAACAGACTTAATTGGATGAAATGTAATAATTTGCTAAGATACTTGCCTGGTCTTGGATGTCTTGGTAACTGCTTAAAACCTGCTTATATTGATAGTTTTTGCTAGATTTATACCTTTGAGAGGATGGTATATTTCTGTAAAGGAAACATGTAAATGAGAAGAAACAGGATTGTTTCCTATTGTTGGTTTTTTTTTTTTTTAAATGGATTGCATTTTGGTGGATATGAGCCTCTTTGGAAAGATTCATTTCAATGGAATTGATTCAAAAAAATGATAGCTTTGAAAACTGAATAATTAACCTCCTCCATTATATAAACTAATTGTTAGCATCTTGTTTCTTTAAAACTGTTTGCTGTCAAAATATGATTTATTATTTTAATTTGTGCTGCAGAAATGAAAGTATTAGGAAATATTCATTTGAATAACCTCTTTCTCTCTTTTGTTTTATTCAACATAATATCATCTAAGCCTCAAACTATTTTGCAGAAGTTGTAAACACTTATCGATACTTTTAACCAGATCCAAAACTCTCCTGAAATCTCCAGTTTAAACTAACATTATCTATTGTGGTTCTCTGATTTGCTATACATTTGAGTTTCCTCTAAGAAGGAAATTGCAAAGCTGAAAATAACATGAATTGAGGCTGACGGCGGAAGTGCAGAATATGAATGTCCCATAATATAGTTGTAATTTTAAAAGTAGGAAATGGACAACTTGTCCTTAAGCGTATTCACATAATCCACTTGGCTCTTGTTTGAAAGCTTCCATTCCAACTGAACACCTGCACATAATGAGAAGCTGGATAATGAAGCTATGAAACAATGAACTTGATACATGTGCGAAATTCTACTTTGTGTATGTATGAAATCACAAAATGCACAAGCATGTGCCCCAAACTACAGATATGTGCAGCTGTTTAGCATGGTTAACAAGAGGCAGCTGGATAATGAAAATGGCTAATATATGATCCAAACTGTATGGAAGATTAAATTCATGTCATACATTGGCATCTTGGGCTTTAAATTAACTGAGTAAAATTGTATTTCTCTCCTAAATGCATGCATATAAATCGGTATTACTAGAAATGGTGTGTTTTAAACAGTCTTGGAAAAATAAACAGTTGGAAAAATAAATGCTAGGAGCAGATGTGCAGCTCCTTCGGTGAAATGCTTGGTAGAAAGATGAGTCTTTTTATTTTTATTTTCAATAAACAAGCCATGGCATTGTTCTCCTTATTCTAAAGCAGCTTTCTCCAGCTGGTGTTTGAGATTGCAACCCCCACGATGGCTGGGAATTCTAGGAACTGTAATCCAGTGTTTCTAGTGGACACCAAATTGTAATACTGTTAAAACTGTTAAGTTTTCAGTTGTGGCTAACCAGATTTGGTTAAACCATGAGGACCATTTGGGAGTTGATTACTCAGTATTTGAACCATATTTGGTCATTTTCCAGGATGGAAAATCCTATTTATCTTGTATACAAAGCATATAGTGTGATGCAGGAGTGCTAAATATGTAATCATATGAGGACAAGCAAACACATTATATATGTATGTATGGAAACCAGTGAATAGAAGGAACACCTAGGTCAGTGGTGGCTAATCTTTTTGGGCTCCTGTGCCAAAAATTGCATGCGTATTAGTGTGTGCACACTCATGTGCCAGCAGCCAGAATGCAATGCGCATTCACCCCCTGCGCAAGCATGCATAACCCCCCGCTGCCCCCTTACCTGCACTGTGCCTCACAGCTGATTTTTCTGCTGGTTTGAGGCCTTTTTCGGCCTCCCAGAGACTTGGAAAAAGCCTCTGCAAGGCTTTACAGGCTGAATAATATGACCGTTTCATCACTTCGGTATTACAGGAAGTGACAAAATGGGCCTATTCATCCTGAAAAGCTTTGCAAGCTTTGCAAAACCTCCTCTGGGAGGCTGAAAAAGGCCTCAAACCAGCAGAAAAACCAGCTGTGAGGTGCGTACATGCGCAGTGAGGTAGGTTTATCTGCTGCTCGCATGTCAGCACAAATGGCTCTGTGTGCCACTTGTGGCATGCATGTCATAAGTTCGCCATCACGGACCAAGGTCATTGCTATCTGGAAGATCGTTATCATCTTAGCCTTTTTTTTGGGCACCAAGCTTAAGGAATATCAGGTGCACTGCAAACCAAGATCTCTATGAAAATTAGAAGACTGCTTAAGGAAGTAGCTTCTTGGTAGTCATTTTCTCCCTTGTCTGAAGGAGGCTTCAGTGAGACAGAAGTTTAAATAAAGAATGTCTCTTGGTTAAGGGGCTGTGAAGGTTCTAGATCACTTGTGATTTTTCCAGTTATCTAGTTGTTAACTGTCTACAAAAGGTTGTGCGTTCCCATGATGGGAGATGGATGTCTGTCAAAGAGAGAATGTTAGGGAGCATTGTGTTAGATCCCTATGAAGCAGTGGTGGGATTCAAAAAATTTTACAACCAGTTCTGTGGGCAAGGCTTGGTGGGTGTGGTGTGGCTTGGTGGGTGTGGCTTGGTGGGCATGGCAGGGGAAAGTTACTGCAAAATCCCTATTCCCTCCCCACCCCACTAATCTGCTTTCCAGTTCCGTTCATCTGTGCAGGGCAACAAAAGAAAACCCAGCCTATCAGCTGGGAGTAGAGATGCAGAGAATAGATGGAGCTGGGGCCAATCAGAGGTGGTATTTGCCGGTTCTCCGAACTATTCAAAATTTCTGCTACCGGTTCTCCAGAACTCTTCAGAACCTGCTGAATACCACCTCTGCTATAAAGTAGTTAGAGGTATAATTTCCATAAGCAACTTTTCTTGAGTCTGGAGTTTGCAGGAAAGAAAAATAAAGCTTTGTTTATGAACTAATTTGAAATTTAAGAACAGAGTTGGTGATAGGCAGGTAGTCTGCAGACATGGTCAACAATGATAAAATGGCAAGTATGACTTGGTGATCAAAGCACAACTCCTTCTACATATTTGTTATATGTGTTTTGCACATTAAAAAGAGCAGAGCTTTGATCACCTGATTGTACCCATCATTTGACTACTTTTGTAAATACCTCATGCTAGGAAAGTCTGAATATTTAACAGCTTAAGAAAATGAAATGTGTTCTTCTCCATTAAGAAAAGGGAGTGGGTCAGAAAAATACTTGTGCTACCTAGTAAAAAATCTATTATGGTAAAGCTATACACCCATTTTATACTTCTGATTATCACACATTTATGTGATGACCCAGGGTGGGATACAAAACAAATACAGTCACAGAAAACAGATGAAGTCTCTTTTATTCTTTCACTTTGCTTCCAAGCTCTGAATATCTTTGACAGAACCAAAAACACTCTCGCACAGTTACACGAAGAAAAAAAAAAAGCAACACAAACCAGGAAAGATAAGGGCTAGAGGATGTCCACAGATAACACACAGTGGGAAGGACGCCAAACTCAAAAACTATAAACTAGAGATATTTACATGCTTTGTTTCCAGCATTTGCCAGTATGCAGGTCCAAACTCTTATTCAGTTGTGACACCTGCAGCCCATGAAGTGGATCAAGGCCCTTTCCTCCCGAGGAGAACATGTCTCTCCCTTATCCTCTCCTCCCTGCATGCCCTAGGATGGATAGGGGATGGACCTGGGTCTTCCTCTGACTGCTCAGCTGGCCTCTGCCCTTCCCCAGACTCCTCCACAACCTCCTAAGCCACACTTCCACTCCCTGCCAGCTGTTCCTACTCTCTCTCAGAGTCAGTCTCCACCAGGGGCATGACACATTTCTGAGAATGAGAAATTGTTGGTGACCATCTATTTTTCTTACAACTGTTCCAGTTTTAACTGAGGGTTAGTTATGTCTTGCATATTGTTCAAAGTGTATGAGTTGAAGGGTATTTTAATATTGTAAAATAATGAATTCTACTAAACTTATTCATTTAACAAGCTATTGTATTGTTGTTTACAAATAATTCACTATGAATCATAATCCTGAAACTATAACAGCTGGGTTCATACCAAGCCAAAATCAAAGAAATCTCATTAAAGCTAGTCTTTGTTGAGTGGTAACATTCTTCATTCTGGTCAACAAGAATAGCTTATTGCATTGCCAGTGTCAAATGTGGCAAAATGGAACTCTTACTAGCAAAATTACAACTGGAGTGAAATACTGCAGTAATAAATTCTCATAAAAGATGACCTTATCCTCACCTCTGAAACTAATTAATATTCAGGCCAAAACCTTTGTATTTAGATATGTTCAGATTCACATTCCAGCAAAATGGAACAAAAAGAACTTGAACGTAAGTTTTAAAGTTTCTGTTGTGAAAGAAAGGCATTTATAATATGTGCTGTGATGGGATTTTGGTGCAATTTTATAACGAAGCAAAGCACAACTGACTTAGAATAAACATATAATGATGATTGCTTATCCTTAATGCAGATATTTTTCTACTATTAAACTTCATTGACTTTGTTATGGTAAATGTGTACTTTTAAATAATGTGGAACTTTGATAAGTTAATAACTGAATACTGACTTTGCTATTTCTTCATATAAGGTGAACTAATAAAAGCTAATTTACACTATTTGACATATAACTATTTTGTATGATACTTACTAAATTTCCATTTCTTTTATTTTCTATTTACTCTTATGATGTTAAATCATTTAAGAAACTATCTTGTAGTGAAACAAAGAAACATTACACAAAAACCAGCATGGAAAAGAAGAGGGAAATTAGAATATATTTCAAAGCTGTCCTTCTGCTAATTTAAGATCTGCTGAGGAAGGATATAATTGTGGCAGTTTACTAAAATTAATATGTAGGAATCCACAAAGTTTGAAGAATGTATGAGTTTAAAGAATTTTCAAAATTTAATGAAGCTGGGGTTCAACAGCAAAGTTGCTCTTTGACATCTAATGTTAGAGAAAAAGTTAGCATAGATCAAAGAGCCTCTGGCACATAGCCAGCGATCAATTCTTTACATTTTAATTTTAAGTAGCAGGAGAAAATTGTGTGTTCGGATAAAGAACATTGAACACTCTACTGAATGTGAATATAAGTCAGGGTTCCCATTTCAGTGAAGGTAATGACTTCTTGCATTATCCAAAAAGTTAAACACAAGCTAAATAGATTCTATAATAAGCATCTTCCTCCAAATCTTGAGATAAAAAGCAACCTTTAACAGAAAGGTCTTGGTAACTGATTTTTTTTTGTGGATAGTGTATAAGCAGACCGAAACAAGGACATCTGTTTTGATGTCAGAAAAGTAATGACTGTAATACTTTAAGGAAAAAGAGGTAGGACTTTGGCAGGGAGAAAAGAACAGTGAAATTGCTTTGGATGATAGCCACTTAGATGATAGCCACTTGAACATCTCCACTTGAGGTTCAGGGTCACCCTGATGGACATATTTCATAGTAGCACAAGATCAGACCACTTACACAAATAGGTCATGTTCTCTTCTGACCTGTTAATTGCATTATGGTAGATTGCAGGTAGCCTCAGGCGACTAATCTACCAGTGTGTTGAAGGAATGGGATGGCTTCCCAATCAGCTTCCAGTGGAATCAAAAGAAAAATGAACATCAAAGGGCTATTTATGCCTTTCAAAATCACTTGAAAAGTTCTGCAGCCTCAGGAAACTTCTTAATGAGTGGCAGGTTTGAAACAAGCTCCGTTTTGGCAGAATCTCATCTGCCATCATCAGGCTTCTGCACTGTGTTCGTCTGTGAGTCAGACTTTTACAGTTGTAAAAGTTCATCTGACTCACAGACGAACACAATACAGAAGCCTGATGATGGCAGATGAGATTCTGCCGAAACGCTGCTACAACTTTAAAAGCACAACTACAATGACGTGGGAAAATACCCAAACAAAGCTGAACAGCATACATGTTTCATACATACCCATGAAAACTTAAAAAAACACACACATATAGATAGATAGATAGATAGAGATAGAGATAGAGATAGAGATAGAGATAGAGATAGAGATAGAGATAGAGATAGAGATAGAGATAGAGATAGAGATAGAGATAGAGATAGAGATAGAGAGATAGAGAGATAGAGATATTGAGATATTGAGATATTGAGATATTGAGATATTGAGATATTGAGATATAGATAGAGATGAGATATAGATATATAGATATAAAAGATATAATAGATATATATAGATATATATAGATATATATAGATATATATAGATACATATAGATATATATAGATACATATAGAAACATATATATATTTGTTTTCTTAGGCTTTCGCGGGTACTTACAAGTGTGCTGTTTAGCTTCCTTCGGGTATTATCCCACGTCATTGTAGTTCTTTTAAAGTTGTAGCAATGTTTCAGCAGAATCTCATCTGCCATCTTCAGGCTTCTGTATAGAGTTAGTTCCTGGTTTCAAATTTGAGGCTGGTCCATTCTGATTGGCTAGGAGCCTGGGTCTGTGTTCATTGGACTTGGAGTTTGATTGATTGGTGTTTCTGGTTTCTTCTGTCTGTTTTGTGGCTTTGATTGGCTGGCAACACTCTGTTCTTGTGTTGGAGGCTTTCAGTGCAGCTTGGCTCCGTGTGAAAGGACGGCTGCTCTTCATTAGCAAGCTGCTATTCATTAGCAAGCTGGGTTTCATCTGGGTGCCTGGTGGGGGGGTGTTTGGGTTGGAGCTATCAGAGGGAGTCTGTTTTTGCCCAGGTGTTTGCCTGGCTTGTGGTGTGGGGATCTTTCTATTTGAGAGTGCAGGCTTCCAAATGATTGACAGTCTGGTGGAATCATCTCTTCCATTCATGCTGTCAGGTCTTTTTTCAATCTCTATGGCTTCTCTAATGATTCTGCACTCTCAAATATATATATTCTGAGGTTTTCGTGGGTATTTGTATGTGGATCTTTGGTTATTCGGGTTTTCTTCCGCGTAAAATTGGAAGTATCTAGGCAACGTTTTGATAAAGTCTCATTCATCATCTTCAGGCTTGTTACTTCAGCTCTGTGCTTCTCAGAGTAATGTGAGCTTGCAGCTGCTTCTTTTAACTGCTAGTGGGGGTGTGACTTGATTGGTTGGGGGTTTGGCTGTGTTCTGATTGGCTGGGGGTGTGTTCTGTTTAGGTGGGGGCTTGATTGTGCTCAGGTTAGTCTTAGCTGCTGGGGGATTTGAGCTGGTGAGCTGTGATCCTGTTGTTTGGCTTCGTGTTCGTGGTCGTGCACGCATTGAAAAACACAAGAACACAAGAACTCAATCAAAAAGGAAGAACTGACCTCTTCCCTGGTCCAACACCTCAAAGCCACAGGACATGAAATTGACTTTAAAAATACCAGAACTATCTCCAAAACCGAACACTTCAACAACAGAATAATCAGAGAAGCCATAGAGATAGAAAAATGCCCACACAGCATGAATAAATGAGATGATACCTCCCGCCTACCAACCATTTGGAAACCTGCCCTCATTAATAAACGAGTACCTAACATGAAGAATGACACCAGACCCACACCCATGAGTGCCACACAAGATGCTACTACCACATTTCCATGTAGAAAAAATACTGTCAATATTTTTTGGAAGCCATTGGCTGTCAATACTGTCAATACTGTCAATACTGTCAATACTGTCAATACTGTCAATACTTCAGTCAGGGTGCATAAAGACTGAACTATGCACCCTGACTGAAGTATTGACAGCCAATGGCTTCCAAAAAAACAGATAAAATCAGTAAAAGTTTTTAAAACTATCAACATGTAAATGTAACTTGGCTGTTTGGGGATTGCAATATTTTGTACAAAACAAAGTTTTAATAAATAATCTACAACACATGCTAACATTTGTTGGATATTTTTAAAGGTCACAGGAAAAAGAGGTAATTATAATTTACACTGCTTGCAGAATACAAAATTGCAAAAAAAAAAATGACTAACTTGGATGTGGGTTGCGGGTAGCAGGGTCCTAGTAGTTGGTGTTTTTTCAGAAAAGATGTAGATTTTTAGTTAATTTTAAACATTAACTGCTTAAAGAAAGAAGACAATTTAGAATGCTACAGATGACATTAAGAAAGTGCAAATACAAAAGCTACTGAATGTATTCAGCAAATAAACTAGGGCATTCTCCAGTGGCTTAGTTAGAGCTGAATAATTTGAAGATTTTCTCCAGTTCGCAAATTAATCTGGGCTAATTTACACACTGGAGTGCCTTTATCCTTTTGAAGTTGTACTTCCCTAAATTTGATAGTGTAACTCTTGCTTTTAAACATACATTGTATTTCTGATCTACAGTTCCACACCAGCTCTTGTTGGAAACTCAGAATGCTGAATTATGATCCATATTCTGATGAATATCATTGTATTTACTTTGAGCTGTCCCTTATAAAGCAGCACACTCAGTGTTCACATGGTCCAGTTGTTGTGTCCAGTTTGATGCTGCCCTGAGACTTTGCATGCCTTGTTTCATTCTTTGCTGTGTTTAAAGCCTTCCATTTTTGCCAGGTGCATTAGGCTTTCTTTTGTTCAATGTGGACTCTAACTTTAAACCCATAGGAAGTTCTGGAGAGAAAACTCATCACAACTCACACCAACAAGGCACCCAGATGAAACCTAGTTTCCTAATAAATGATTGCGTTCCATTTATTCGGAGCCAAGCTGCACTAAAAGCTTCCAATACAGGAACACAATGTTGCCAGTCAATCAAGACAAAAAAAGCCACAAAACAGACAGAAGATATTAGAAACATCAATCAAGCAGAACACAGCAAACTCCAAGACCAATAAACGCAGACCAAGAGTCCCAACCAATCAGGATGAAGAAAAAACCCATTCTGCCACAGCAGTAGGCTAGCCCCAAATTTAAAACTGAAATGGCTGTGAAAGTCTGACTCATAGACAAACACAATACAGAAGCCTGATAATGGCAGATGAGATTCTGCCGAAACGTTGCAACAACTTTAAAAGCACAACTATAATGATGTGGGAAAATACCTGAACAAAGCTGAATACCATTCATGTAAGTACCCACAAAAACTTAAGAACGATAATGACATGGGAAAATACCTGAACAAAGTTGAATATCATACATGTAAGTTCCCGCAAAAACTTAAGAAAACAAATATCAGACCTCTATGGGAAGGAAATAGCCAGACAAAAAACTATGAGAAGCTGGAAGTTGAAAGAGAAGGAATACTATGTGACCTCAAATTCCTACGCAGCTGCAGAGACAATAATGCAACAGCAACCTGCTTCAAATTAACATTTCATCACAGCACAGCAGCTACTAAACGTAGCATGAAAAGAACAGAAATGACTCTACTCAGGAACGAGCTCCAGAGAAAGAGATTCCAATTGGATCAGTTAAACAAAGATTTGCTAACACTACACCTGGAACTGAGCAGCAAAATCCACCCTCTACTTTGGGACAAGATAAAACAACTTACAACTTGGAGAGCTGAAACTGAAACCACTTTAAAAAATGACAAACTCTTGAAGAAACTAAAGAAATTAGAACATGACAAGAAAGCCCCCAACAACTCACAACAACACCTGAAACAATTAGTATATAACGTTTCCAACAGAGAACTCACCAACACAGAAACAGATGTCCTAACCAAAGGATTCAATTTTGCTATAGCACCCAAAAAAATCCCCACAGAAACCACCATATGTGCAGTAGAATCCAGCCTAACTAAATTAAATACAGATGAAGCTGATAGAATAAGACACCAGGTTGTTAACTTCCTATGCACAAACAAACCATCCAAAAGCAACTTGCACAAAGAGGAACTAAAAGCCCTGCAAGCCCTAAAAAGTGACAGCAGCATAATCATACTTCCAGAAGACAAAGGGAATGCCACAGTAGTCATGGATAGAAAAGACTACAAAACAAAATTGACAGACCTACTCCAAGACTCCACATACAAACCCATAAACATGGACCCAACCACATATCTGGAAAAAATAACCAAGAAGAAAATTATAACCAGCCACATGAGCAAAGAGATCCAATAGACGATCATCCCAAGAGAAAAATCTCCCAGATGCCCCAAACTATACGGATTCCCAAAGATACACAAAGAAGGCATACCTCGCAGACCCATAGTCAGCTCCAGAGGAGCACCACTACAAAACCTAGCTAAACACTTAGCAAAGCAGCTATAGCCCCATGCTGAAGCAGATGCTTCACATGTACAAAACTCATACCACTTCTTGGAAATGTTCAAAGATCTACACATGGAACAAGAAGATCTGCTTGTAAGTTTCGACGTGGTTTCACTATTCACTCTAGTCCCCAAAAAAGAAACTCTTGAAATCATCAAAAATAAATACCAACCAGCTAAACACCTCATGGAACGAACAGAACACTGCCTAACCAACACATATTTCATATACAAAGGACAAAGGTACAAGCAAATTGAAGGAGCCCCTATGGGATCACCACTGTCACCCATCATTACAAACCTGTTCATGGAAGAATTTGAATCCAGAGCCCTAGCTAATGCCACCCACAAACCCAAACTATGGTTAAAATACATCGATGACACATTTGTGATTTGGCCCCATGGAAAAGAAAACCTAAACAATTTCCTAACACACCTAAACAGCACACACCCCAAAATCAAGTTCACCATGGAAACGGAAATAAACAAACAACTACCATTCCTAGATGTACTAATCTACAAAAGAATAGATGGCACACTAGGACACACCGTATACCAGAAGAAAACACACACCAATCACTACCACAATGCCCAGTCCCACCACCACCCAGCACAGATAAACTCCATGGCCAAAACATTAATCGCCAAAACCAAACTCCTGCCAGACAAGACACACATAAAGACTGAACTATGCAGACTGAACTGACAGCCAGCGGCTTCCACAAAAGCAAATCACCGGCTTGATCCACAAAAACACACTGAGACATAATGGAGACCTAGAAGATGAACAGACCTAGGGAACAGCTGTCCTGCCCTGCATAAGAGGTACTACAGACAAAATCAGTGAGATACTACACAAGCATCACATCAAGACTGCCTTCAAAACAGACAGAAAAATAGCAGCCATCCTAAGAATCCCCAAAGACAAAATTGACTTGGAAAACCAAGGCATATATGAAGTTCCCTTTGCATCATGCCCGGCCACATACATTGGACAGACCAATAGAAGAATAAGTACCCACTGATGAACACAAAAATGCAGTAAAAAAGCTGGAACTCCTCATGAGTCCCACACATGAAAGCCACAGGTCATATCATCAACTTCAATGGCACCAAAACCCTAGCCACTACAGAAAACCCCAGCCACAGAATCATCAGAGAAGCCAGAGAGATTGAAAAAAGACCTCAAAGTATGAATAGAAGAGATGATTCCAGCAGACTGTCAATCATTTAGAAGCCTGCACTCTCAAACAAAAAAATCTCCATACCACTAGCCAGGCATACACCTTGGCACAAACGAGATTCCTAATAAATGATAGTCTTCCATTTACTCGGAGCCAAGCTGCACTAAAAGTCTCCAATACAGGAACACAATGTTGCCAGCCAATCAAGAAACAAAAAAGCCACAAAACAGACAGAAGATATTAGAAACACCAATCAAGCAGAACACAGCAAACTCCAAGACCAATAAACACAGACCAAGATTCCCAACTAATCAGGATGAAGAAAAAACCATCCTGGCACAGCGTAGGCTAGCCCCAAATTTAAAACAGAAACGGCTGTGAAAGTATGACACACAGATGAACACAATACAGAAGCCTGATGATGGCAGATGAGATTCTGCCAAAATGTTGCTACAACTTTAAAAGCACAACTACAATGACGTGGGATAATACCCGAAGGAAGCTGAACAGCACACATGTAAGTACACACGAAAACTTAAAAAAACATATAGAAAGATAGATAGATAGATAGATAGATAGATAGATAGATAGAGAGATAGAGAGATAGAGATATAGAGATATAGAGATATAGAGATATATTCACAAGAATCATGTTTAAACTGCACATTGTGGAAAATCCAGGCACTGCTCTTACCCTTTAAAAACTTTTATAAATAATTTATCACTTTGTTTAAAATATTTTAAACATTGTAACACAGAGAGACCTCTAAATAGATATATATTAATTGTGAGGCAATGTTCATTATAATATATTATTGTTCCCCTTAAAGCTGTTGGAATTTTAACTTTTTGTATCATTTTTATGTGTCTGTAATTCTTATTAAAACTTTTAAACCAGAACATTAAAGCTAGCACAAATTAGCACAAAACAAGGAAAAGAAAAGAAAAAAAATCAAAGGAAAAAAAAATAAAAGGGACAAGAAAAGGAAAAATTAATATATATCTATATAAAGAAGTAGCTTCCGGCATTTTTCACAGAAGGTATAAATATGTTAAGGCCCTGTCACACTGCCCAACGGATGCAAAACGGATACAACGGACGAGCAAAATGTTCCATCCGTTGTTATCCGCTCTCAAAAAGGGGCAAAAATTTGCATAACCGGAGTGGATAAAACGGAAAGGAATGGATGCGGGGAGGACGCAGGGTGGATGGAAAGCGGATGCGGAACGGAAGCCCAGCGGATGGAAGCGGATGGGAGCGGATGGGAGCAGATGGGAGCGGATGATACATCCGCAAGGCTTCCGGGGGGCCTCAGCAAAGCGGACACGGAACGGAAAGAGCGGATGCACAGCGGATGCACAGCGGATAAAGCGGATGCAGAGTGGAAGCCTAGCGGATGCAGAGTGGAAGCCTAACGGATGCCTGGCGTAAATTGCGCATGCGGGGGAGATGCATTGCGTAAGCCACGCGGATATAAAGGGAAGCAGCTCGCACGTGGCCAGCATTTGGAGGAAAGACCTGCTGCAGGATAAATCGAGTCCTTGCCTGCCCTGCCTGCCTGCCTTCCTGCCAGCCTTCCTGCCTGCCTTCCTGCCAGGCTTCCTGCCAACCTTGGTGCCAGGCTTCCTGCAAGCCTTGGTGCCAGCCTTGGTGCCAGCCTTCCTGCCAGCCTTGGTGCCTGCCAGCCTCCCTGCCAGCCTCCCTGCCAGCCAGCAACCCCACAACCATGGGGAAGAAGCGAAAGTCTCAGCAACCTGCCGCCATCCCTGGCAAGAGGGACAGGGCCACCCTCCCGCCCCCTGTCCCTGACTCTGCTTCTGCTGGGGCTTCTGCTGCTCGGGCTCACTCTTCTGGTGCTGGAGCTTTTGCTGAAGCTGCTCCCGGCAGTGGTGCTTCTGCTGCTGCATACTCTGCTGAAGCTGCTCCTGGTCCTGCTGGTCCTGCTCGTCCTGCTCGTCCTGCTCGTCCTGCTCGTGCTCCTGGTCCTGCTGGGGCTGCTGGGGCTGCTGCTGCTGGGGCTGCTGGGGCTCCTGGTGCTTACTCTGCTGCTGCTGATCCTGGTCCTGCTGATCCTGCTGCTGGTGCTGGTGCTGGTGCTGGTGCTGCTGCTGGTGCTGCTGCTGCTACTGATGATCCTGCTGCTGCTGGTGGTGATGATGAAGATGATGATGATTATGAAACTGCTGGTGATGATGATGATGAGGATGATGATGATGATGATGATCTTGCTGGTGCTGCTGCTGGTGGTGGTGTGGAGGAGCAGCCCCTACCACCTTGGAGCCCCTCTGATGAGGGCCCATCTGGTCCTGCCAAAGGGAGGAAGAGGAGTATGCGGGGACGGGTGAGGAGGAAATACTTCATCGAGGAGGAACAGGAGGATGAGGTGCTGGAGTGGCTGAGAGAGAATGACTATCTGTGGCGGAAGGGACACCGGCTGTACAGGGACACCAAAAGGAAGCAGGCTGCTTGGAGAGAGAAGGCGGAGAGCCTGGGCTACACTTCAGAGGTGCTCCTCGGCTGGTGGAAGCACATGCACACCTGGTACGAGAAGCTGCACCTCAAGAAATATGGCCAGGCCACAGTTAAGCTGATGGACAGAGAGACCTACGTCATGGCCAGGTGCAGCTTCCTGGAGGGTGAGATCCGCCACCGAGGAGCACCAGGAGCCCCTCTGTCTACCCTCTCTCTCCGGCAGCCTGCTGAGACCCAGTCCTCTTCCGGCCGAGAGTCAGTCCCTGTCTCCAGGCAGGTTTCTGTGGAGCGTGCCACGGCGGAGAACCCACGGACAGCTGTTGTCACCGTGGTGGAGCGCATGGAGGACTCCCTGGTGCGGTGGGAGAGAGGAGACATCGAGTCCACCACAGTCGTAGCTGCATCCCCCCCCCCAAAGCTCTGCCTCCACAGAAAGGCAGAGAGCCAGACAGCAGGAGGGGCAGAGCCACACTGTCCTGCTGGATATCAGTGACACCATCCGCACCAGTATCTCCTCTCTCAGCTGGTCAGTACCGACTCCTCATCCTCCAACCGCAAGCCCTTCCTCACCTATGTCAACCAGACCCTCAAGAACATGGAGGAACCCCAGTACCAGTTGGTGAAGAACCAGATTACGGAGCTGCTTCACAACCCTCCAGACCCAGAGGAACCTGCTCCCACCCAGTCCAGGTCTGCTCCTCCACCCCAGGTGATGTCCCTCCCATACCAAGGCTTCCCACAGGCCCTCACCTACCAGGGCTACGGCTACCAGGAGGTCCAGCAGCACAGGCAGTAGCCCTTCCCAGCCCAGGCACAGAGTCATTGGGTGACACCGTTGCCACTGGTTCCACTGATGCCACCAATGCCAGCCACGCCAATGATGCCACCAACGACAGCGATGCCACCCATACCACTGATGCCATCCACGCCAGTCCTCACCCAGCTGCAGACCAGACAGCCCCACTACACTACTCCTTCCTCCACCCCACAGCCAAGCCCGGCCTCAGTACATCTCTCATCAGTACTGGGGCTGACACCCCATGGCATGGAGGAAGGACCTCTCAGCATTGCGGGTCTGAGCCAGCTGTCTGAGAGCTTCCTCAACACATTGTCCCCTGTTGTCCTCTCGGGGCCAGGCACCCCAATGACGATAAAGACCAACACTCCAGCACCACACACCTCCACAGCACCTGGACCCTTCACCCCTGAGACTGGGAACACTTCCGAGTGACCAATAAGAGTGCCAGAGACTGGGTAGCTGGCTACCTGTAGAATTTATTTGGACACTTGACTTGGGTCATTTTTGTTTTACAACTTGTTGTTCAATAAAGTTTATCTTTGATTCACACACTTGCTTCATTTCTTTTTTTTTAATAAAGTCTTGGTGGAAACTTTTAGAAATGGTTTAAGCCTTTGCATGCTTGTGGGATGGGTTAAGATAGCAGTGGGATGGGCAGGGATACCTTTGGGATGGGTAATAGTTGTGGGATGGGTAAGGATAGCAGTGGGATAGATAAGCCTCCAGTGCAAGCATAGTGGGACTGTATGGTCCACCCTCCCTGGTGCCACACCTATGGCCCTTTATTATCAATAGTAATGTAATAATCATCCACACATGTCAACACAAACACAACTCTTTATTAAACGCCCTGTTCATTGTAGGCCCACCCAACATCCATGGCCCAATGTCATCAGTGTGATGAGACAGGCTGAAGGAAGCATCCATTTATCATCTATCATCCTGTCTTGCCACTCCACTGCTCCAGCTGGGGAGTTGCACCAGTGTCTCAGGAGGTTGTGCTGCTTCTTCCCTTCACGTGAGGCTCTGTTGGGGCCTTGCACATCCTTAGTGTCTATCAGGTTTCGCCCTTGCCTCCATTCCCCAGGCTCCATGTCCCCATTGCCTTGTTGGAGGTCCACGAGCCTGTTCTGCAAGACCGGGTAGCGGGTGCGCATGAGATTGTGCAGGATGCAGCAGGCTTCCACGATGCTCCTCACAGTCTCTGGGTTATGCTGCATGGTGGTGAGAAGTACCTGGAACCTATTGGCCAGGATGCCAAAGGCGTTCTACACCACCCGCCTTGCCCTGGACAGCCTGTAGTTGAAGATCCTCTCTTCACGGATGAGGTGTCTTGAAATGTAGGGCTTCATGAGGTAGGTTGTGAGGGAGAAGGCATCATCCCCCACGATGAAGTAGGGCACATCTTGTTTGTCGTTGGGCAGGGGGTCTGGATCTGGAAAGCCCACAGTGTGGTTGCCTTCCAGCCCCTCCTTTAGGTCACTGGCATTGTATTCCTGGGCATCTGAACATGAGCCACTGCCTGAAGCATCGATGTACCTGAACTTGTAGTCAGCATCGACCATGGCAAAGAGGACACTGCTGAAGAAGCCCTTGTAGTTGAAATAAGTGTAGCCCAACTTGGGTGGTGCTTTGCAGGCCACGTGCTTCCCATCTATGGCTCCAACGGTGTGTGGGAAGTTCCACCTCTGGTACCACTGCTCTGCAACTTTCTTCCATCCTTCATTAGTGGAGGGGCACTGGAGGAGCTCCTGCAGGTATTCTTCGATGATGGCCTGCACCACTTCTCTGACCACAATGCTGATGGTGTTGTGTGGCACCCTCCAGCCATACTGCATGCTCCTGTAGGTAGTCCCTGAGGCCAGGTGGCACAGAGTGAGTGCCACCTTGAGCCCAGGTTCCAGGCTGGGCCGGAGGTTGGTGTTTGCCTTGGTCAACCTGGGTGTCAGCCGCTGCACAACTTCGTCAAACATGGCTGGAGGCATCCTCATGAAGTTCTGGAATGCCCAAGTGACTTCGTTCCTGAGCTCCACTATCAGCTTGTTGTACAGTCTGTACTCTGCTCTTCTCCCGATCCATCTTTGGACCCAGACGCTTCTTGGCCGCCTCTTTTTCTTCCCGTAGTAGAGTTCACAGAGCCTGTAGATGGCTTTGCACTGTTGCAGAAGGATGGTGGCTGCCAAAAGGACTGTGTTACGATCCATGGTGGACATGACTGGATGCTGTGGAAGAGCAAGAGTCAGATGAAGGCTGCAGAGGTCTGCACAGCTGAGCTGCTGGTCTGAAAGTGAGATGCAGGTGAGTTGCTCCCCCTTTTTATAGGCAGTATAGGTGTCCCTTTGCATCCTCTAGGCATCCTCTAGGCATCCTGTAGACATCCTTAATATCCGAGATAGGTCCCCTCTGCGAACGTTTTTTCCATTTTAAACGCTTTGTTTCCGCTTGGCATCTGTTCTGCATCCGTTCTGCATCTGTTCTGCATCCGTTCCACTTGCTTCCTGCGTCCAAGCGGATGCGAGTTGCGCGGATGCGTAACTGATGCAGAACAGATGCGTAGCGGATGCGTAGCGGATGCATAACAGACGATTTGGATGCATTTTCCACACAAAAGTTTTGGGCAGCTCAAAACTTTCTGAGCGGATGATACGTCAATAGACGGATGCTGGACGGATAGAGAGGAAGCAGTGAGTACATCGCATTAACCAACGGATGGCAAGCTTTTTTGTCCATTTTACATCCTCTTTGCATCCGTTGGTGCAGTGTGACAGGGGCTTAAGCAACTAAGTAAATATATATATATATATATATATATATATATATATATATATATATAT
>BLBF01000016.1:22959198-22982052 GCA_015471245.1 Laticauda colubrina
AAAAGTTCTGCTTTTTCAATCGAGTCAATTCTATGTCTCTGCTCTTGCCACGTAAAAATTAGTCCTTCTGGTATCAGCCATCTGTAGTTCACTTCATTTTCCAATAGCATTTTGGTCAAAAATCGATATTCTCTTCTCATCTCTCTCACTCTTCTAGGTATTTGTTTTAAAACTACAATCTCTTTGTTTTTATATTTCAATGCTTTTTCTCTTGCCACTTGTAATATTTGTGTTCTGATGGATTTTTTAGTAAATCTAATGTGTACTTCCTTTGGTAGTTTATTTCTCATCGCATATCTTGTATAAACTCGGTATATCTCATCTACTCCGTCCATCATTTTTTCCTCAGTAATTTCCAGAAGATCTGCCAATATTTCTATCATTATCACAGCCAAGTTTTCTCCTTTTTCCTCTTCTATATTTTGAAATCTAAGATAAAATTCTGATCTTTCCATCTCCCACCTCAACATCCCATTTTTTTCTTGTTCTATCACTGTTAATCTAGTGTCAATATTTCCAATCTTCTCATCTCTTTGTTTTCCTTCTTCCTCAATTTTTTGGAATCTCTCCTCATACTTTCCCATTATTTGTTTAAAATTTTCATCAGATTTCTCTATTTTTTTGTCCATGGTATCTATTTTTATCTTAATATCTTGAATTCCTTGCATAATCATCTGTAAATTTACTTTTTCTTGTTCCTTATCTTGCTTCAACATTGTCTGAATTGAAAGTTGTCCTTCAAGTGGTGGGGAAGCAGAGGTAGAAGCAAAGACGCCGAATGGTTTTGGCTTCCTGCTCATTTTAATATTTCCAAGTCTTCAAGCTCTCTTTGACTTTAAATCCAACTGGTATAGTAACCAAATATAGTCCAAAAAATCAAAAAGAAAAAGAAAAAGAAAAAAATCCAATAGTAAAAAGCCCAAAACCAAAAAAGAAAAAAGGGAAAAGGAAAAAGAAAGGTCTTCAGGTTCTTCTAGACCCTAATCCAAATTAAAATAGATGGAAGAAGCAAAGAAAGAGAAGAAAAAAGAAAAAACTCTGAGGCTTTCCCTTTAAAATAAAAAGCAAGGATGCTAGAATTAAAATTAACCAAAAAGGCTGGCGAGTAGGAGTTTCAAAAGTATATATATATATATATATATATATACATTTAAAAAATTTAAAAACCAGGAGCTGTAAGACCCATATCCATACAGAAGCCTGATGATGGCAGATGAGATTCTGCTGAAACGTTGCTACAACTTTAACAGAACTACAATGACGTGGGATAATACCCGAAGGAAGCTGAACAGCACACATATATACATATATATATATATATATATATATATATATATATACACATATACATATACATATACATATATATATATATGCACTGTACACTGCACTTTATTTCTTTATCCAAGGCTCTTATTATGACTGTCTTCTCCAGCAGCTTCAAAGCCAAACCTCAAATGTTGAAATATTGATAAGAGTCCAAGAGAGCACCTGTAATAATATTTTACTGTATTCTTCCTCTATCTTATCACATTAAAATGTCCTTGAAAAGAAGTGCTTTTCTCCCTAATTCAAATAAAATATTTTCAAGCCTCTAGTTGGCAGTGTTACAGCATCTCTAAATACTCTTTCCCCCCCCAGCCAAAAGAAAAAATGTTTATAAAGAACTCAAACAAAAAAAAAGATAGTCAAAGGGAGCCTCTATCCTAAAAAGAAAGTTAAAAAGATAAAAAATAAAAATCAAGTGAAAAATAAAAATATATATAAGAGAAAATTCAATCCGGTTACCTACAAAGTCACCTTAAAGTCCTCAAAGAAAATAAGAAAAAAAAATAAATCCAAGTCTCAATTTGACATCACTTAAACGCCGCTCAACCCAGGTTCAGTCAAAAGAAAAATAAAGTCACAGATTTCTTCTTTGTTCAGGATGTCCTTTCAAGTCTTAATCAATTTATAATGCAAAAGAATTTCTCACCCAACCGATACATGCTCATTTAAATCCCTTTCTTTCCGGAGTTGTCCCGACTTCAGCAGCTTTAGAGGCTGCCTTTCTGCTTCCAGCAAAAGGGCTTCTCCCGGATCAAACCAGAGATTTTGCGATGTCTCTGGGATCCTGGGACTGTGCCCTTCACAATCCCCGTCTCTACGGGACGGTTTAGGTCCGTTAGAACCAACCAGAGGCAAAAATATCAGCTGAGATCTCAGAGCCCCGAGATCGCAGCTGTAACACCGAGACGTAGCTCCGCCTTCTCCCCACCTCTGTTATTCTATGTTATAATAAATAGCAAGTAAAACCATTCTGAATGTTTTGTGACTCCCCACCCCCTTGTGTGAGAGGGTACAGGTTATAGAATAGCTTTCTGCACAGATGGCAATTTTCTTCTGATAAAAGAAATATCTACACCTGTAATTGATAGTATGTGCAGGAAAGAACTGTCTGTTGTATCATCTTCCCAGGAGGAAATTGGATTTAGCAGTATTCATCTTGCAAGAAATTAAAACCTATTATTTGAGTGCAATACAGCTTGACATTCATATTCGTATGCCTACATTGAGGCAGAATTTGATCTCTGAAAATGAAGATCACCATTTTCTTTCATAATTTCCCCCCAACCATTCATTTTCTGATTTTATTTTTATAAACAGGTTACTTCTATTACAGTATTGCTCTTGATAATCTCTCAGCAGTAGCTGAAAAATGCAGGTTTTGATCTCTCTTTTTAGAGATCATCTATTGACACAAAGCTGTAATCCTAAACTGTGCTGAATGCAATTGAGTTTACATACACACACACAAACGTACACACACATATCGCTCACAAACACATCCCCACAGAAACCATTATATGCGGAGTTGAAACCAGCCTGACCAAAACCAATCCTGATGATGCTAAAGAATCAGACTCAAAATCACCAACATCCTCTGCACCAGCAAACCACCCAAAAGCAACTTATCCAAAGAAGAACAAACTGCACTACTTAACCTGAAAGAAGACACCAGTATAATAATCCTACCAGCAGACAAAGGCAATGCAACAGTGGTCACAAACTCATCTGACTACCAAACCAAGTTAACCAACCTATTTCAAGACCCCACATAAAAACCTTTAAACACAGATCCTACCACCTACCTAGAAAAAAATCACCAGTTCCAAAATAAAAGCCTTCCCCAGCAGTGAAGAAAAGAATCATACCCAGAAAGAAATCATCCAGATGCCCTAAGGTTTATGGTCTCCCCAAGATACACAAAGAAGGAACTCCACTTAGACCAATAGTCAGCTCCATAGGCTCACCTCTACAAAACCTAGCCAAACTTCTCGCCAAACAACTACAGCCCTATACAGAATCCATCAACTCACAGGTAAGAAACTCATTCCAGTTCATTGAGATCATAAAGAAACAAAACTTACAGCCCAGCGATCTACTAGAAAGCTTCGATGTCATATCCCTCTTCACCCAAGTGCCTATAAAAGAAGCCTTGACAGCCATCCAAAACAAATACAACACCCCCAAGCACATCCTAGATCTGACCAACCATTGCCTTTCCAATACATACTTCACCTACAACACCCCAAAATAAAATTCACCATGGAAACAGAAGCTAAAATCAACTTACTTTCCAAGATGTCTTTGTATACAAAAATCCAATGGCTCCCTAGGACACACCATCTACACGAAGAAAACATGTAAAAACTGCTATCTACACACACTCTCACACCACCATCCAGCACAGATCAATTCCGTAGCTGAGACACTCATCTCCAGAACAAAATGCTTAGCTGATGAACAACACCTAAAAACCGAACTACATACTCTCACTAATGTACTAACAGCCAATGGATTCCAAAGAAAGAAGATTAACCACCTAATCCAAAAATAAACCCCAACCAAAATCCAAGACAGAGAACAAGAGAACGGCAAAGCCCTCCTCCCATATATAAAAGGCACAACAGACAAAATCAGCAAGATCCTCCCAAAACACAACATTAAGACAGCATTCTGCACAAACGGAAAAATAACCACCATCCTAAGAAACCCAAAGGACAGAATCGAGTTAGAAAACCAAGGAGTATACGAAATCCCAAACACCACCTGTACCGCCACATACATCGGGCAAACCAACAGAAGAATTAGTGCATGCATTGAAGAACACAAGAACTCAATCAAAAAAGAAAAACCAACCTCTTCCCTGGTCCAACACCTCAAAGACACAGGACGTGAGATTGACTTTTAAAATACCAGAACTATCACCAAAATAATCACCAGAATAATCAGAGAAGCCATAGAGATAGAAAAACCTCCACACAGCATGAATAAAAGACATGATACCTCCCGCCTACCAGCCATTTGGAAACCCGTCCTCATTAGCAAATGAATTTCTAACATGAAGAATGACACCAGACCCACACCCACGAGGGCCACACAAGATGCCACCACCACAGCAAAGCCCCCACCTGAACAGAACACACCCCTAGCCAATCGGAACACAACCAACCCCCCAACCAATCAGATCACAGCCAGGCCCCCAACCAATGAGAACACACCCCCAGCCAATCAGAACACAGCCAAGCCCCCACCCAGTCAAGTCACACCCCCACTGGCAGTTAAAAAGAAAAAACAGCTGCAAGCTCACATAACTCTGAGAAGCACAAAGCTGAAGACACAAGCCTGAAGATGGCGAAGGAGATTTCATCAAAATGTCGCCAAAATACTTCCTATATATATATATATATATGTGTGTGTGTGTGTGTGTGTGTGTGTGCGTGCTGTTCAGCTTCCTTCGGGTATTATCACACGTCATTGTAGCGCTGTTAAAGTTGTAGCAATGTTTCAGCAGAATCTCATCTGCCATCATCAGGCTTCTGTATGGATGTGTGTCTCACAGCTTCTGGTTTCAAATTCGAGGCTGGTCTATTCTGATTGGATAGAAGTCTGGGTCTGTGTTCACTGGATTTGGAGTTTGATTGATTGGTGTTTCTGGTTTCTTCTGTCTGTTTTGTGGCTTTGATTGGCTGGCAACATTCTGTTCCTGTGTTGGAGGCTTTCAGTGCAGCTTGGCTTCCTGTGAAAGGACGGCTGCTATCCATTAGGAAGCTAGGTTTCACCTGGGTGCCTGGTGGGGGGTGTTTGAGTTGGAGGCATCAGAGGGAGTCTGTTTGTGCTCAGGTGTTTGTCTGTTTTGTGGTGTGGAGATCTTTCTGTTTGAGAGTGCAAGCTTCCAAATGATTGACAGTCTGGTGGAATCATCTCTTCTATTCATGCTTTCAGGTCTTTTTTCAATCTCTATGGCTTCTCTGATGATTCTGTGGTTGGGGTTTTCTATAGTGGCGAGGGTTTTAGTGCCATTGAAGTTGATGTTGTGACCTGTGGTTTTCATGTGTTGGATTAGTGAGGAGGTGTGTTCTAGCTTTTTTATTGCATTTTTGTGTTCATCTAGGCGGGCACTTATTCTTCTATTGGTCTGTCCAATGTATGTGGCCGGGCATGATGTACAGGGAACTTCGTATATGCCTTGGTTTTCCAGGTCAATTTTGTCTTTGGGGTTTCTCAGGATGGGTGCTATTTTTTTGTCTGTTTTGAAGGCAGTCTTGATGTGATGCCTGTGTAGTATCTTACTGATTTTATCTGTAGTACCTCTTATGTAGGACAGGACAGCTGTTCCATAGGTATGTTGATCTTCTAGGTCTCTGTTATGTCTTGGTGTGTTTTTGTGGATCAAGCTGGTGATTTTGTTTTTGTGGAAGCCATTGGCTGTCAATACTTCAATCAGGGAGCATAGTTCAGTCTTGATATGTGTCTTGTCTGCCAGGCGTTTGGTTCTGGTAATTAGTGTTTTAGCCACGGAATTTATCTGTGCTGGGTGGTGGTGGGATTGGGCATTGAGGTAGCGGTTGGTGTGTGTTTTCTTTTAGTATATGGTGTGTCCCAGTGTGCCATCTGTTCTTTTGTAGATTAGTACATCTAGGAATGGTAGTTGTTTGTTTATTTCTGTTTCCATGGTGAACTTGATTTTGGGGTGTATGCTGTTTAGGTGTGTTAGGAAATTGTTTAGGTTTTCTTTTCCATGGGGCCAAATCACAAATGTGTCATCGATGTATCTTAGCCATAGTTTGGGTTTGTGCGTGGCATTAGCCAGGCCTCTGGATTCAAATTCTTCCATGAACAGGTTTGCAATGACGGGTGACAGTGGTGATCCCATAGGGGCTCCTTCAATTTGCTTGTACCTTTGTCCTTTGTATATGAAATATGTGTTGGTTAGGCAGTGTTCTGTCAGTTCCATGAGGTCTTTAGTTGGTTGGTATTTATTTTTGATGATTTCAAGAGTTTCTTTTATCGGGACTTGAGTGAATAGTGAAACCACGTCGAAACTTACAAGCAGATCTTCTTGTTCTACGTGTAGATCTTTGATCATTTCTGAGAAGTGGTATGAGTTTTGTACATATGAAGCTGCTGTTTCAGCATGGGTCTGTAGTTGTTTTGCTAAATATTTAGCTAGGTTTTGTAATGGTGCTCCTATGGAGCTGACTATGGGTCTGCGAGGTATGCCTTCTTTGTGTATTTTTGGGAGGCCTTATAATTTGGGGCATCTAGAAGATTTTTCTCTTGGGATGATCGTTTGTTGGATTTCTTTGCTTATGTGGCTGGTTATAATTTTCTTCTTGGTTAATTTTTCTAGATATGTGGTTGGGTCTGTGTTTATAGGTTTGTATGTGGAGTCTTGGAGTAGGTCTATCAATTTTGTTTCATAGTCTTTTCTGTCCATTACTACTGTGGCATTTCCTTTGTCTGCTGGGAGTATTATTATGCTGTTATCATTTTTCAGGGTTTGTAGTGCTCTGAATTCATCTTTTTGCAAATTACTTTTTGGTAGTTTCGTTGTGCATAAGATGTGAGTAACCTGGTGTCTTAATCTGTCAGCTTCATCTGTATTTAATTTGGTTAGGCTGGATTCTACTGCACATATGATGGATTCTGTTGGAATTTTTTTGGGTGCTATGGCATAATTGAATCCTTTGGATAGGACATCTGTTTCTGTTTTGTTCAGTTCTCTGTTGGAAACGTTATATACTAATAGTTTTAGGTGTTGTGGTGGGTTGTTGGGGGTTTTCTTGTCATTTTCTAATTTTTTTAGTTTCTTTGAGAGTTTATCATTTTTATAAGTATTTTCAGTTTCAGCTCTCCAAGTTGTAAGTTGTTTTATCTGATCCCAAAGTAGAGGGTGGATTTTGCTGCTCAATTCCAGGTGTAGTGCTAGCATATCTTTGTTTAACTGATCTAATTGGAGTCTTTTACTGTGAACTTCATTTCTGAGTAAAGCTAACTCTGTTCTTTTCAGGATACGTTTGGTAGTTGCTGTGTTGTTATGAAATGTTAATTTGAAGCAGGTTGGTGTTGCATTGTTGTCTCTGCAGCTGCGTAGGAATTTTAGGTCACATAGTATTCCTGCTCTTTTAACTTCCAGCTTCTCATAGCTTTTGATCTGGCTATTTATTTCCTCCCCGTAGAGGTCAGATATTTGTTTTTTTAAGCTTTCGTGGGTACTTACATGTGTGCTGTTCAGCTTCCTTCGGGTATTATCCCACGTCATTGTAGCGCTGTTAAAGTTGTAGCAATGTTTCAGCAGAATCTCATCTGCCATCATCAGGCTTCTGTATGGATGTGTGTCTCACAGCTTCTGGTTTCAAATTCGAGGCTGGTCTATTCTGATTGGCTAGAAGTCTGGGTCTGTGTTCACTGGACTTGGAGCTTGATTGATTGGTGTTCCTGGTTTCTTCTGTCTGTTTTGTGGCTTTGATTGGCTGGCAACATTCTGTTCCTGTGTTGGAGGCTTTCAGTGCAGCTTGGCTTCATGTCAAAGGACGGCTGCTATCCATTAGGAAGCTAGGTTTCACCTGGGTGCCTGGTGGGGGGGTGTTTGAGTTGGAGGCATCAGAGGGAGTCTGTTTGTGCTCAGGTGTTTGTCTGTTTTGTGGTGTGGAGATCTTTCTATTTGAGAGTGCAGGCTTCCAAATGATTGACAGTCTGCTGGAATCATCTCTTCTATTCATGCTTTCAGGTCTTTTTTCAATCTCTATGGCTCCATTGGCGAACACACCCTCATGATGGTATACAAATTCACCTTTCTCGGTTCTACACTTGCGAACAACCTCTCTCTTGACTCTGATTTGAACGCTAGGATTGGCAACGCAGCAGCAGCAATGGCCCGCCTGAAAAAACGAGTGTGGGACAATGTTATGCTGACTACCAACACAAAGATGCAAGTCTATCGGGCAGTTTTTTTGAGTACCCTCCTCTATGGTAGTGAAGCATGGACACTCTACTCTCATTAGGAACGCAGGCTGAACGCCTTTCACCTTCGTTGCCTCCGCAGACTCCTTCGTATCACCTGGCAAGATCACATAACCAACATTGACGTCCTGGCCAAGGCAGGGTTGCCAAGCATGTATGCCTTGCTGACAGCAAGACGCCTGCATTGGTTGGGCCATGTCATCCACATGGACGACGACCGTATACCCAAAAGCATGTTTTTTGGAGAGCTTGCCACCGGCACAAGGCGTACTGGACGCCCAGCTCTCCGCTACAAGGACGTCTGCAAGCGAGATCTTAAAGCTGGCGGATTCAACCTCTCTCAGCTCGAGACCATGGCCTCAAATCGCCAAGGTTGGCGAACAGCCACCAGGAACATCATCAAGGCAGCTGAGGAAAGAAGAAATATCCGATGGCGAGAAAAACGGTCACACAGAATGCAAAGGACGAGAGCGGTTCCACCACAGACTCAGCACATTTCATGTCCATTTCCATGATGCAAATTTTCCATGATCTCCCGAGATTGATGGAGCCAACAACAACAATGGCTTCTCTGATGATTCTGTGGTTGGAGTTTTCTATAGTGGCTACGGTTTTAGTGCCATTGAAGTTGATGTTGTGACCTGTGGTTTTCATGTGTTGGACTAGTGAGGAGGTGTGTTCCAGCTTTTTTACTGCATTTTTGTGTTCATCTAGGCGGGCACTTATTCTTCTATTGGTCTGTCCAATGTATGTGGCCGGACATGATGTACAGGGAACTTCGTATATGCCTTGGTTTTCCAGGTCAATTTTGTCTTTGGGGTTTCTTAGGATGGCCCTCTTTTTGATTCGTGCAATATACAGGTCCTCAACTGAAGGCAGGTTGGTAGTAGTTGTTTTCTCTGCAGTCCTAATTACTCTCTGAAGTCTGTGTCTATCTTTTTGGGTTGCAGAACCAAACCAGATATTTATAGAGGCACAGATGACAGACTCAATCATTCCTTTGTTGAACTGTATCAATAGCTCCTTTGGCAGTTTGAGCTTTCTGAGTTGGCACAGAAAGAACATTCTTTGTTGTACTTTTTTGATGACATTTTTGATGTAAGGGAGAGTTTTGCCTAAAGTCTTCCACCATTTCTACAGTTTTGAGTATGTTCAGTTCCAGATTGTTTTGGTTACACCATGAGGCAAGGTGTACAACCTCCCATCTGTATGTGGATTCATCATTGTCTCGAATGAGACCAGTCATGGTTGTATCATCTGCAAACTTCAGTATTTTAACAGATGGATCATTTGAGATGCAGTCATAAGTATCTAGGGAGAAAAGAAGTGGAGAAAGCACACAGCCTTGGGGGGTCCTGTGCTAATTGTACAGGTATCAGATGTGATTCTGCCTAGTTTCACCTGCTGCTTCCTGTCTGTTAGGAAGCTTATGATACTCTTACAAGTGTGTTCAGGTACCACTAGCTAGTTTAGTTTAGTTAGAAGAATGTCTGAAATGATGGTATTGAATGCTGAACTGACCCTTGCATAGGTATTTGGAGATTCAAGATGTAGGATGAAATGCAGAGCCACATTAATAGCATCATCTGTCAATCTATTTGCTTGGTATGCAAACTACATGGGATCTAACAGTGGATCCGTAATAGTTTTCAGGTGGGATAGCACTAGCCTTTCAAAGGTTTTCATAACTGTAGATGTTAGAGCAACTGGTCTGTAGTCATTCAATTCCCTGATGGAGGGCTTCTTTGGCACTGGGATGATAGTAGAGTGTTTGAAACAAGAAGGAACATCGCATATCTCTAGTGATTTATTGAAGATTTGGGTGAAGATGGGGGCTAATTGGTCAGCTCAGACTTTTAAGCAAGAAGGAATTATCTTGTCTGGCCCTGGTGCTTTTCCAGGCTTTTGTCTGCAAAATAGATCTTGCACTTCTTTTTCTGTGATCACCAGAGGTTGTGAACCCAATGGGGTCAGTTGTAGGAGGCTTGGCTGTTATTGGTGTGTTTGAGATAGGGGTTGTGGAGATAGGTGGCTTGTAGTTTTCTTTCAAAGTGCAGTAAAACACATTCAGGTCATCTGCTAGTTGTTGATTTCCTTCTGTCTGGGAAGGAGGTTTGTTGTAGCTGGTGGAGTTTTTAAGAGTTTTTTCACATGTTTGCTGGTTCATTTGTTGAGAACTGATTCCTTAACTTTTCAGAGTAGCTTCTTTTTGCTGTTCCGATCTCTCTTGTTAATATATTTTGGGCCTAATTATATAGCATTTTGTCACCTTTTCTGTAGGCTTCCTCTTTGGAATGGATTAGGTTTAGCTGTGAACCAAGGCAGGCGTCGCTAAACTTTTGGACCTCAGGGACCACCAAATTCACAATTTTAAATCCCGGGGATCACTAATATGAATTTTGACTGACAGTGGCTTGCTGACATCAGTGGGGGGGGGAGGGAGAGAGAGAGATATCTGATCTAACTTCTCTCTCCCCGCCCCCTCTCTCTCACACACACATACACACACACACCACAAAGAGGCAGGGGTAGGATTCAAATTTCTTAAAAACCAGTTCGGTGGGTGTGGCCTAATTTGTGGGTGTTGCTTGGTGGTCATGTGACTTGCTGAGCATGGCTTTTATGTAAATATTATAAATATTTATGTAAATATTGAATTTTTTATAAAAAGAGCAACTTTTACCCAGAATCAGGCAAAGCAGGCAGGCAGATTGAGTTGCTCACAGAATCACAGATTCATTCAGAGATCTATCTATCTGCCATCAGCTACCTGAATCTGTCACATAAAATTTGCTTGCAGTCAGTCTGCAATAATAGAACCTTCAGTCCTAAGGAAGGTTCAGCTCTGCTTAAAAGCAGAGCCGAAGATCTAAAGACTAGCTAGAATGCAAGAAATACAACGATTTGCTGATTTCTAGCTATTCTAAATCTCCCAGCACAGCAGAACAGCTAATGGTCAAAAAAAAAAAAAAAAAGGGTGGTGGTGGAATAGTAACTTAGCAGGAAAGTTTGCCAGTAAGAAGTGAGTGGGTGGGGAGGGTTCTCACAGGCCATGTTGGCTGTGCAGCCTTGTGGTTCCATGCAGCCTGGTTTAATTGCTTTGGAGGATGATCTGGTGGTGACATTTCTCTGCAGACCACCCAAAAAATTTTGGGGCCCACCAGGGGGCCATGGCGCACCAGTTGGCAACTGCTGGTCTAAAGTATTTTTGCCTCTGGTGGGACAGTTGACATACTGGAAATATATCTACATAGTTGGAATATTTCTATACACTATGGCTTAACTTAAATGAAGTGTAAAAAAGGACATGTACTTGAGCTTTATAACTATGCATATTTGAAAAAAGAAGGCAGGGTGAAATGTCTCACTTACTTGTAATACTGGCACATCTGTGGAAATTTGTTATACTGGCACATCTTCAGGAAATAAACTGAATAATAAGAATTTCAGGTTTGCTGAACAAATATCTTTTTTAGAGCATAGTTCAGCCATTGGATTCACTTTTACTGGTATATTGGGAATTGCCAATATAATAGGATTAGACAAATTTGTGGGAGGTTAAAATTTCACTGACTCGCCCCAAGATGATCCCTTGTATATGCATGTATATATACATATCTTTGTTTTCGTAGATTTTCATGGGTACAGGTATGTAGATCTAGGTGTGTTCGGATCTTTTCCCATGTAAGATTAAGAGCATCTTGGTGACATTTTGGTGAGGTCCCACTCACCATCCTCAGGCTGGTGCTTTTGGCTTCATGCCAGTGCAAACAGTGTGTGATCGGAGCTGCCTTCTCTCTATATATACTGTGGTGGGGTCTGCTGTGCTGTGCCGGTTGGCTGCTCTGCTGCCTCTTGATTGGTTGATGGAGTTGATGTTGGTAAAATGGGCTGTGTGATGGCCTTGTGAGTTTTGTTGTGGAGATATGCTGGATCTTGTGCTATAATCTCCTGGGTCATTTGTTTTGTAGTGATCTTTTTTCCATTAGCCTCTCGTGTTTTAACGGCTTGGGCAATGGGTTGCATGATGGGCTTGTGAGTTCTTTTGTTGTGGTATCCTGGGTCCTGTGTTGTAATCTCCTGGGTCGTTTGTATTTTCATGGGTTCAGGTATGCAGGTGTTTGGCGTGTTTGGGTCTTTTCCCGTGTAAGATTGAGATTGAGATTACAGTATAAGACCCAGGATGTCACAACAATAGAACTCAGAAAGTCATCACACAGCCCATTTCCCAGGTCATTACAACACAGGAGGCTGGTAGATGGTGTGCCCTAGGGAGCCATTGGGTTTTTTTAAAATTAGGACATCCAGGAAGGGAAGTTGGTTGTTGGTTTCTGTTTCCATGGTGAATTGTATTTTGGGGTGTAGGTTGTGAAGATGTGTGAGGAAGTTGTCCAGTTTTTCTTTCCCATGTGGCCAAATTACAAAGGTGTCATCTACATATCTGAGCCAGAGTTTAGGTTTGTGTTTGGATTTGTGTTTGGGTTTGTGTTCGGATTTGTCTAGAGTGTTGGTTTCAAAGTGTTCCATGTATAGGTTAGTGATGATGGGTGAGAGGGTGCTCATGGGTGCTCCTTTTATCTGTTTGTATCTCTGTCCATTGTGGATGAAGTATGTGTTGGTTAGGCAGACAAAATCAGCAAAATTCTCCACAAACACAATATCAGGACAGCCTTCAGCACTGACCAAAAAATAGCCAACATCCTAAGAAACTCCAAAGACAAGATCCAGCTAGAAAACCAAGGAGTTTATATACCATGCAACCATGCAAATACCATGCAACAATTGCCCAGCCACAAATACTGGACAAACCAACAGGAGAATAAATGCACGCATCGCAGAACATAAAAACGCAGTCAGAAGAGAAGAAAATACTTCCTCCCTTTTCCAGCACCTTAAAGCCATAGGACATGTAATTAATTTTGAAGGAACCAAATTAATATCCAACACTGAACACTCCAGCAAGAGAATAATCAGGGAAGCCATCAAGATAGAGAAACACCCCCATAACATGAATAGATGGGACGATACCTCCCACTGACCAGACATCTGGAAACTAGCCCTCATGAACAAACAAACTTTTCCCAGCCACGAAAACCAACACCAGACCCGAAACAACATGGGACACCACCACCAATCCCCCTCATCAGACCCAGGTCCAAGCCCATCCTATAAATGAAGGACAACCACCATCCAGAAAACAGACCATGGCTGCTTTGCCAGTTGTCACACCCCCCGACCCCAAAACCAAACAAGCCAACACACACCAAGAACACAGACCCAGACCCCAAACTTGAAGCCAGACTAAAACCCAAAATGTTACATCACAGACACCCACTCAGGACATCACATCAGAAAACTCAGGAAATTACACCAGAAGAACTCAAGAAGTTACAACACAGCAAATGACCCAAGATACCACAGCACAAAATCAAGGATACCACAGCAATAAGTCTCACAACGTCACCACACAATCCATTACCCAAGCTGTTACTACACAGGAGGCTAATGGAAAAGAGATCAAAACACAAATGACCCAGGAGATTACAATGCAAGACCCAGGATACCACAACAAAAGAACTCACAAGCCCATCACAAAACCCATTACCCAAGCCAATAAAACATGAGAGGCTAAAGGAAAAAAGATCACTACAAAACAAACGACCCAGGAGATTACAGCACAAGATCCATGATGTCACAACAATAGAACTCAGAAGGTCATCACACAGCCCATTACCCAGGTCGTTACAACAGAGGAGGCTGATAGACACACAACCAATACCTCAGCCACACATGTTCTTACGAAAAGCCAGCCAATGTGCAAACATGAACTCCATCAACCAATCAAATTTACATGAAGCCAAGCCTCACTAAAAGCCTCCAATACAGGAAACACAATGTTGCCAGCCAATCAAGACAAAAATACCCACTACAAAACAGACAGAAGATATTAGAAACACCAATCAAGCAGAACACAGCAAATTCCAAAACCAATAAACACAGACCAAAACTCCCAACCAATCAGGTTGAAGAAAAAACCATTCTGGCACAGCATAGGCTAGCACCAAATTTAAAACAGAAATGGCTGTGAAAGCCTGACTTACAGACAAACACAATATACAAGCCTGATGATGGCAGATGAGATTCTGCTGAAACGTCACTACAACTTTAAAAGCACAACTATAATGATGTGGGAAAATACCCAAACAAAGCTGAATACCACACACACACACACACACACACACACACACTTATGTATTCATAACTATGTTTTACTTATATCTATTATCTTGTAAGCAATTGACAAACCAAATAAAATAAAAATAGTAACAGAGGCGGAATTTCCACCTTTCCCCCTCTCATCTCTCTCTCTCTTATCTCTCTCTCTGTATCATCTATATATCTGTGATCACCTTATATATCCTTTCTCTCTGTTGCACCCTCTCCCTCTTAAGAACTGCTGGGGAACCCAAAGGAGAATATGAAGTTATATCAATAGGCAGCTGATGGACTTTTTAAATAAGCATTTACTTCATCATTGTGGGAAAGGAATGTAAGTCTTGATAGATCTTTGAACTAATGCAAAAGTGCTCTTCTGACTGCTCTTAAATCCTTCAGAATTCTGTTAGACAAATCATATATTACATGGAAAAATACTTCATACTGCTTTTGGTATCTGAATTGAGCAAATGAAATGTAATGGCAGTAAGGGTCTTCTGTGAATCACGGAGCTTCCAGTTTAACATTTATTCCAACCCAAATCATAAATTTAGTTAGGGCTTTAGTAACCATAATTACAGCTTTACAAAATACTTCCCAGTGAACTTCCCATTGGATTCAGAGATTCTTAAAGTCCTTTAATCAGAGGTGCTATTCAGCAGGTTCTGACCAGTTCTGGAGAACCGGTAGTGGAAATTTTGAGTACTTTGGAGAACCTGCAAATACCACTTTAGATTGGCTCTGCCCCCATCTATTTTCTGCCTCCCAAGTCCCAGCTGATTGGCTGGGTGTTCTTTTGTTGCCCTGCACAGGAGAATGGAGCCAGAAAGCAGGTTAGTGGGGTGGAGAAAGAATGGGGATTTTGCAGTATCCTTCCCCTGGAGTAGGGTGGGAATGGAGATTTTCAGTATCCTTCCCTGCCACATCCACCAAGCCATGCCTACCACACCACACCATGCCCACCAAGCTTTCCCAAAGAACCGGTCATAAAATTTTTTGAATCCTACCACTGCCTTGAACATACAGATTTTATATTTTAGTGGTGTATCATTCTTCTGCCTTTGAAATTGGGACTTTGTTCAAATGGCTCTTAGAATATAAACAAGTCATTCAAATGATTAAGACCAGATTACTTGACATTAACCAATATAATGAATTTAATTTAATTTAATGTCATATCAGTGGACATTTAGGATATCTTAGATGGGAACCAAGCAAATATTGAACTAACCTTACAATCTCCCTGCTTACCAGGAGCCTTTTTTGGAGACCGACATGATATTTTACCTACAACAGTTATCAATAGTGATTCATCAGTTGTGTGGCATCAAATTGTTATAGACTCTTAGCAATCACATACTGTAGATAGGTTTCCTCCATGAAGCTAGATTTTAGATGAGTCAAAATTCCTTTTTCTGTAAGAACTGGTCCCTGCAATTAAAATTGGATAGAAACAACTCAACAGGTTTTGTTGTACTGCTCATATAATAAAGGCAGCTATCAATCTGTCAACTCTTCTTTGTTGAAACAAATGCCAGGAAGATTAGACAATTTTTTCTTGTGTCAGCCAAGCCTAACATCATGATTTGGTGTTACAGCTATTAAAGCATGCAAAAAAAAAAAATTACAAAATTATACCTGCAGTAATGAAAAATAAATATGCCCAGGGTAAGTTATGTTACATGCCATGTCCTTAGAATTTTACATATGGTTTTAAATTGGTTTTAATATACTATGTTATTGTAATATAATTTTGCTGTCCAGCTGTTTTATTGTTCTGATCATTGATCCAATAAATTTGTATGTGTATGTATGTTTGTTAAAATTATTTAATGGCATTTCCAGGAAACTTTCACCTGAGAAAATTAGTTCAAACACATAGCATGAAATACTAATATAACTAGATGATTACCATGGAGAATTGAAGCACAAAGCCCATGTGCTAATTCCAAAAATAATTTTACAAATTCCTTGGGTTGTAACAGAGGACTGTCAAAAGTATTGACTGGGGACAGCTAGCTCAGATAGTGTTGGTCAGGCTGTTCTGGTGGAGAGTTAATTCTGAGACCACAATCCAGCCAGTCTCAAGAAACATAATTATTGTGATCAGTGGTGGGATTCAATTTTTTTTTACTATTGGTTATGTGGGCATGGCTTGTGAGTGTGGCAGGGGAAGGATCTCTAGTCAAAAATCTCTAGTCAAAGATGGTATTTGCCAGTTCTCTGAACTATTCAAAATTTCTGCTACTGGTTCTCCAGAACAGATCAGAACCTGCTGAATACCACCTCTGATCATGATTCTGATCTCCTAGTGCTACTGACCTGTAATGAGACTTCCCTCATTCATGAACTAATCAGGGACAGGTTTTCAGAGTGCTCCATCAAACATAATCTTTCATGAAAGATTATTGCCATATTGTACCAGCATTCTTGCTGTCTATCATCTTCTTTGTTTGTGTGACTCCAATCAGTGGTTGGGAAATGGCAAACTACTTTGTCTGTGCACTGGGTCAGAGGTGGCCTGAGAGTTCATGACCACCGTAGCAACTATGGATTTAATTAAGATTATTGGGGTCTTTAGTCAGGGGGAGGAGAACATTCACTAGATTTGGTATTTGTTTAATGGCAGTGGCAATTTGATCTGAAATCAGAGAATGAAAACATGCATCCCTTGTTGTGGATGGGTCACTTCTTCCTAACTTTCTGCCCTCCTAGTTTAGCAGTTCTCTGTAGCTAACTCCACTATGGAGGAAGAAAGGATGGGTTTGATTGGTCCTCCCCAAGAGATTATTGGATCCAGAAGGATTCCAGGAACTTGGGGTTGTTCCCAAAGCTCTGTCACATGGCCCAACTGAAATCTTAATTGTGGCTTGGTTCCTTGGAAGTCCATTGTTTTCACATCACTCTGTAAGATGAAGTGGTACAAAATTCTCTCTCTGTCTCTGCATCTTTCTCTCTCTCAAAGTGAAATTGTTAGATACATGAAATTGCTAGATACACACATACACACACACACACATCGAGAATCTGCTCATTTTTAAAAAGCAAAAACCCAAAATCAACTTGCACAAAGAAGAACTCAAAGTGCTACAAGCCCTAAAAAAGGATAACAGCATAATCATACTTCCAGCAGACAAAGGGAATGCCACAGTAGTAATGGATAGAAAAGACTACGAAACAAAATTGACAGACCTACTCCAAGACTCCTCATACAAACCCACAAACACAGACCCAACCACATGTCTGGAAAAATTAACCAAGAAGAAAATTATAACCATCCACATGAGCAAAGAGATCCAACAGATGATCATCCCAAGAGAAAAATCTTTCAGATGCCCCAAACTATATGGCCCCCCCAAAAATACACAAAGAATGCATACCTCTCAGACCCATAGTCAGCTCCAGAGGAGCACCACTACAAAACCTAGCTAAACACTTAGCAAAACAGCTACAGCCCCATGCTGAAACCACAGCTTCACATGTACAAAATTAATACCACTTCTTGGAAATGATTAAAGATCTACATGTGGAACAAGAAGATCTGCTTGTAAGTTTTGACGTGCTTTCACTATTCACTCAAATCCCAATAAAAGAAACTCTTGAAATCATCAAAAATAAATACCAACCAGCTAAAGACCTCATGGAACGAACAGAACACTGCTTAACCAACACATATTTCATATACAAAGGACAAAGATACAAGCAAATTGAAGGAGCTCCTATGGGATCACCACTGTTACCCGTCATTGTAAACCTGTTCATGGAAGAATGCAAATCCAGAGGCCTGGCTAATGCCACCTACAAACCCAAACTATGGTTAAGATACATCGATGACACATTTGTGATTTGGCCCCATGGAAAAGAAAACCTAAACAATTTCTTAACACACCTAAACAGCACACACCCCAAAATCAAGTTCACCATGGAAACAGAAACAAAGAAACAACTACCATTCCTAGATGTACTAATCTACAAAAAAATGGCACACTCGGACACACCATATCCCAGAAGAAAACATACACCAACCGCTACCTCAGCACCCAGTCCCACCACCACCCAGCACAGATAAACTCCATGGCCAAAACACTAATTGCCAAAACTAAACTCCTGGCAGACAAGACACACATAAAGACTGAACTATGCAGACTGAACAGACAGCCAATGGCTTCCACAAAAGCAAATCACCGGCTTGATCCACAAAAACACACTGAGACATAATGGAGACCTAGAAGATGAACAGACCTAGGGAACAGCTGTCCTGCCCTACATAAGAGATATTACAGACAAAATCAGTGAGATACTACACAGGCATCACATCAAGACTGCCTTCAAAACAGACAGAAAATTAGCAGCCATCCTAAGAATCCCCAAAGACAAAATTGACCTGGAAAACCAAGGCATATATGAAGTTCCCTTTGCATCATGCCCGGCCACATACATTGGACAGACCAATAGAAGAATAAGTACCCACTGATGAACACAAAAATGCAGTAAAAAAGCTGGAGCACACTTCCTCACGAGTCCAACACATGAAAGCCACAGGTCATATCATCAACTTCAATGGCACCAAAACCCCAGCCACTATAGAAAACCCCAACCACAGAATTATCAGAGAAGCCATAGGGATTGAAAAAAGACCTGAAAGCACGAATAGAAGAGATGATTCTACCAGACTGTCAATCATTTGGAAGCCTGCATTCTCAAACAAAAAAATCTCCACACCACTAGCCAGGCATACACCTGGGCACAAACAGATCCCCCCTGATACCTTCAGCTCAAACACACCCCAACCAGCCACCCAGATGAAACCTTGCTTCCTAATAGATAACAGCCATCCTTTTACATGAAGCCAAGCTGCACTGAAAGCTTCCAATACAGGAACACAGTGTTGCCAGCCAATCAAAGCCACAAAAAAGTCACAAAACAGACAGAAAATATTAGAAACACCAATCAAGCAGAACACAGCAAACTCCAAGACCAATAAACACAGATCAAGATTCCCGACCAATCAGGATGAAGAAAAAACCGTCCTGGCACAGCGTAGGCTAGCCCCAAATTTAAAACAGAAACGGCTGTGAAAGTATGACACACAGATGAACACAATACAGAAGCTTGATGGTGGCAGATGAGATTCTGCCAAAACGTTGCTACAACTTTAAAAGCACAACTATAATGATGTGGGAAAATACCCGAACAAAACTGAACAGCATACATTTAAGTACCTGTGAAAACTTAAGAAAAAAAAAATACATATATACATATATATATAGATACAGAGAGAGAGAGGGGGAGAATCTGCTCATTTCTAACTCATATAGTAACTGGAATGGCAATATTATAATAGAAAGTATGGGAAATACTGGTAAGATCAGCAGATATTTCTGGTGTACTTTCAGTAAAATTATGATTAAATGTTCTGGTTCTACTGTTCTTAGATCAAGATAGATATAGCCTATTAAAATCAATCAAGCTCCCTTTGACATTTTGAATTGATTTGATCCAATATGAATGCACAAAATCCAGGATTGGGGCACATCTATTCATGTTAATACTATTTTATTTGGAAGTAGCTGCAGGTATGATGATCAAGTATTGAATCTGGAGGTTCTATTACCATATTGAAAGAATATTGTATTCCCAACATGTTGCTTTCCTGCCTATATTTTTTTTTCAGCTGATGATTGTATGGTTTTAATGTGAGTGAATATATACACAACCTTTATATGGGAATGGCACCATACAAATTAACTCAATAAGACAATAAATAAGAGAATTTAGAGAATAAATAAGAATAAGAGAATAAATTTGGTACAAATTAGATTTCAATTGTAATTATCAAACAGAATATACATATTGACAGTGGTATCAATTTCATAGAAACACAGAATATGTTTCCTTTGTGTTATTTTGAATATTCATATGTTTCAAGGGGATTTCAAGTGGATACATTAAGCATTTTTATGTCATTTTTTGAAAAAAACTACTAATATTTTTTTTCTGAAGAGGGTGAAATGAAATGGGTGAGTTTTTTTCTTTTTTACTGGGAATTATTAATCAGCCTTAAGCCCATGTCACACTGAACCAACGGATGCAAAGAGGATGTAAAATGGACAAAAAACCTTGCCATCCGTTGGAAAACGCGATGTACTCACTGCCTCCGTTTTGCTCCCTCTCTATCCGTCCAGCATCTGTTTATGGACGTTTCATCTGCTCCAAAAGTTTTGGGCTGCCTAAAACTTTTGCGCGGAAAATGTATCCAGTTCGTCCGTTCTGCATCCGCTATGCATCCGCTAGGCATCCGTTAGGCATCTGTTACGCATTCGCTATATCCACTAGGCATCCGCTACGCATCCGCGCAACTCGCATCCGCCCGAACGCAGGGAGGAAGTGGAACGGATGCAGAATGGATGCCTAGCGGATGCAGAATGGAAACAAAGTGTTTAAAACATAAAAAACATTCACAGAGGGGACCTTTCTCGGACATTAAGGATGTCTAGAGGATGCCTAGAGGATGCCTAGCAGAAAACCTATACTGCCTATAAAAAGGGGGAGCAACTCACCTGCATCTCACTTTCAGAACAGCAGCCTTCATCTGGCTCTTCCTCTTCCACAGCATCCAGTCATGTCCCCCGTGGATTGTAACAAAGTCCTTTCAGCAGCCACCATCATTCTGCAACAGTGTGAAGCCATCTGCAGGATCTGTGAACTCTACTATGGGAAGAAAAGGAGCCACCCAAAAAGAGTCTGGATCCAAAGATGGTTAACCAGAAGAGCAGAGGACGGACTGTACAACAAGCTGATGGTGGAGCTCAGAAGCGAAGACACTCGGGCATTCCAGAACTTCATGAGGATGCCTCCAGACATGTTTGACAAAGTTGTGCAGTGGCTGACACCCATGCTGACCAAGGTAAACACCAGCTTCCGGCCCAGCCTGGAACCTGGGCTCAAGGTGACACTCACTCTGCGCCACCTGGCCTCAGGGACCTCCTACAGGAGCATGCAGTGTGGCTGGAGGGTGCCATCCAACACCATCAGCATTGTGGTCAGAGAAGTGGTGCAGGCCATCATCGAAGAATACAAGGAGGAGCTCCTCCAGTACCCCTCCACTGAAGAAGGCTGGAAGAAAGTTGCAGAGCAGTGGTATCAGAAGTGGAACTTCCCCCAGACCGTTGGAGCCATAGATGGCAAGCACGTGGCCTGCAAATCTCTAGCCAAGTCGTCCACTTATTTCAACTCCAAGGGCTTCTTCAGCATCATCCTCTTCACCATGGTCGATGCTGACTACAAGTTCATGTACATGGATGCTTCAGGCAACGGCTCATCTTCAGATGCCCAGGTATACAATGCCAGTCACCTCAAGGAGGAGCTGGAAGGCAACCTCATCGTGGGCTTCCCAGATCCAGAACCCCTGCCCAACGACACACAAGATATGCCCTACTTCATCGTGGGGGATAACGCCTTCTCCCTCACAACCTACCTCATGAAGCCCTACACTTCCAGACTCTTCACCCGTGAAGAGAGGATCTTCAACTACAGGCTGTCCAGGGCAAGGCGGGTGGTGGAGAAGGTGGTGGCATCCTGGCCAACAGGTTCCAGGTACTTCTCACCACCATGCAGCATCGCCCAGAGACCGTGAGTAGGATCGTGGAAGCTTGCTGCATCCTGCACAATCTCATGCGCACCCGCTACCCAGTCTTGCAGAACAGGCTCGTGGACCTCCAGCAAGGCAATGGAGATATGGAGCCTGGGGAATGGAGGCAAGGGCGAAACCTGATAGACACTGAGGATGTGCAAGGCCCCAACAGAGCCTCACATGAAACGAAGAAGCAGTGCAACCTCCTGAAACACAGATGAGATTGGGCCATGTATGTTGAGTGGCCCTACAATGAACAGGGTGTTTAATAAAGAGTTGAGTTTGTGTTGACATGTGTGGATAATTATTACATTATTATTGATAATAAAGGGCCGTAGGTGTGGCACCTGGGAGGGTGGACCATACAGTCCCACTATACTTGCACTGGAGGTTTATCTATCCCACAGCTATTACCCATCCCAAAGGTATCCCTGCCCATTCCACAGCTATCTCAACCCATCCCACTGCTATCTTAACCCATCCCACAAGCATGCAAAGGCTTAAACCATTTCTAAAAGTTTCCAGCAAGACTTTATTAAAAAAAAGAAATGAAGCAAGTGTGTGAATCAAAAATAGACTTTATTAACAACAAGCTATAAGACAAAAATGAATCTCTGGCACTCCTCTTGGTCGCTCAGTCTCAGGGGTGAAGGGTGCAGGTGCTGTGGAGGTGCTGGAGTGCTTGTCATCAGCTCCTCCAGAAGCAGAAGCAGCAG
>BLBF01000016.1:23002699-23020981 GCA_015471245.1 Laticauda colubrina
AAGAGTCAGATGAAGGCTGCAGAGGTCTGCACAGGTGGGCTGCTGGTCTGAAAGTGAGATGCAGACAAGTTGCTCCCCCTTTTTATAGGCAGTATAGGTGTCCCTTTGCATCCTCTAGGCATCCTCTAGGCATCCTTAATATCCGAAATAGGTCCCCTCTGCGAACGTTTTTTCTGCTTTAAATGCTTTGTTTCCGTGCTGCATCCGTTCTGCATCCGTTCTGCATCTGTTCCGCATTCGTTCCACTTCCTCCTTGTGTCTGGGCGGATGCGAGTTGCGCGGATGTGCAAGAGATGCCAAGCGGATATAGCGTGATGCATAATGGATGCGTAACGGATGCGTAACGGATGTGTAGCGGATGCGTACCAGATGCAGAACGGCCAAACTGGATACATTTTCCGCGCAAAACTTTTGAGCAGCCCAAAACTTTCGGAGTGGATGAAACGTCAATAAACGGATGCTGGACGGATAGAGAGGAAGCAAAACGGAGGCAGTGAGTACATCGCGTTTTCGAACAGATGGCAAGGTTTTTTGTCCGTTTTACATCCTCTTTGCATCCGTTGGTTCAGTGTGACATAGGCTTAAGATCTGGAATCAATATCCACAATCTCTTGTACTTTCCTAAAGGCATTTTTAATGAAGATCAGCAGTCTGAGTCATTCCTAAGAATCATATCTGTGCAATAATTGATCAGTAGCACAATAGTTCAATCATTAGATAGTTATGAAAATTTATAAGGACACACAAAAAGCTGAACTGAAATTGTAGCTCTTCAACTTCTTTTATGTTGTAGCTTTTGCAGGCCTGTGCAATTTATGGGTTTAAATGAATGAAGACTTGACTTTATGGAAAGATATAAAACATTAAGCTTTCCTCTGTTATCTTATGCATGATTACACAAATACAGTATGTTTCAGTTCATAATGGGTTATATGAAGGAGGTTTATTTGTAAGCATGTATATCACCTCATCCAACAATACATCTATTTTAAGAGAACATAATGCCCTTGTCTGGTTGAGCAATGTCCCTAGAGAGGTCTATCTAATACTTGCAGTGAATTATTTTCATCTAAGCCATCCAATGTTGTATCACAATAAAATATTACACTATAAACACTGGCAATATATTTAGATATTATATTTAGATATTGACATATTGGCTTTTTTAACCTAGCCTAATATTGCCTAATAGTACCAATAGTAAAATTAGTACTGATTCTTCAGTATTTCAGGCAGAGAAATTTTGTCTAATCCCTACACCTAAGTGCTTTGAAAACATCAATGAAAGTCTCTAAAATTTTGATATTGAAAATGTATAGCACCAAAAGTATATTTTTCATACCATACTTTATTTTAAATGCCAATTTCACCTCAGACAAAATCTTACAAAGGAGTGATATGCTGTTTTCATGTCAAATAATACCCAAGCAGAAAGAGCTGCCTTAAAGTGCCACATTAATGGCATAAATACAAGAAAGTATAGAAATAATGCATCTATTTGAAAATCAAGCATTTTCCAACTCTGAAGGTTGTCAGTGGCAGATTTTTTTTTAATAGTACAATCTTCAAATTGCCCCACAGGTCTCCAAGCACAAAGGGATCAGACCCTTAAAAATGCATTTAAGTTCATTCAAAGCTCTATAAAAAGCAGTTTTCTTCAAGTAAAACTCTAAGGTTGGATGGGTTTGCTGGGCATTTTTTAAATTAAATATTGATTTACTTGTTACAATTGTACTTGACATCTTTTGTCATGCTCCAATGAAAAGGAGAGTCTTAAGGACAATACTCTGCTGTCTTTTTCAGTTCTGCATTGAGTGAAAGGTCATATAAATTTGTAATGGGGTCAACTGTACAAAGGATATGAGTTCCCTTCCCCACTTCATTAGTGTAGGGCCATTGTCCTTGTTAACTCTCTCCTGCACAAGGGTAGAAAATGGGAAAGCTACATCTGTTGAATTTTTGAAGATTTGCATCTGGGAAAGCATGGGATTTTTGCCAAGAAAAAAGTAATAAGCAATTTGCAACCCTAGTAACTGTCTTTGAGTATTGGGTCCAAAGATATTATATTCTTGTTATCAGTCCTTGTGCCCGAGTATGAGTGATTACAGTTGTGGCTACTGGAACCAATTTTATAGCACGCAGACAAGTCAGGTCTGGAATAAAATAGAAAGAAAATTATACATGACATCTGTAAACCTGAACCATAAAGTGCATTCTGATGTGCCAATTTTTATTTGTTTGTTGATATGTTCAACCTATAAACAAGACAGTGTTACAGATTAGAGTGATTACTCCAACTAGGACTTGGCATAATATAAATGATTTTAAGAATACTGCTAGTTCTCTTTATCCATTTTCTACAGATGGGTTCAACTGTTTAAATCATCTAGTATCAATCATTGCAGCAAATGTCATCACAGATCATTACTTCTGATCGCCTCCCCATTTGGATCCTATTTGCCTTCAGTGGTAAATATAAACCAACGCTCTATGGCAATTTATCATATGATGATTGATACTGAGCTGTTTCAGTTAACTGACAACATCTTTTTCAGGTGAATAATGCAGAAAGACAGATAATCCTTTATTAGGGTTGCCAAATCATAAACTTGCAACTATGATAACAGCTGACAAGAGTGGATGGACAGGGCTGATAGATTTCAAAACTCTTTTGCCTTTGCATCCCTCTGCACTCATCTGATGTAGCAATCAGGAATCCCATCCTGCCTTGCAGCAAAGAGAGGATGAAGATTAACACAGAACACCATTTGGGAGCCCATTGTAGAACTATAATTCCAGTCAGTTTTAGCCAATAAGGCAGAGGTGTGAGAAATTCTGGGAACCCTAGTTCAGCAGCATAACAACTATAGGTTCTCCATGTTTGGAATAGAGCAAATAAAAATAATTTGACTAATTCATTATGCTCTGTTTTCTTGGCCCCTAAAAGTCTTCAAAATCACATATGGTATCCATAGTTTATAATATTTTTTTCTTTAACAAATTTTCACAGTGCATTTTGACAACCCTTTCTTGGCTACTTTTCTTCATATTTTAAAACTATCTTCTATAACAGGGGTTGCCAACCTTTTGGATCTCAGGGATCACCAAAGTCATAATTTTAAATCCTGCAGACAAGAGACCCTGGGAAAATCCCCAAAAAAGTCTGCAGGAAATTTCCCCACCCCGTTTTCCTACAGATTGATTGTTTTTTATTTGGGATCACAGGATACCAAACTTTGCCAGAGATGAGTCCAGCTTCTTGGAGCAGGATGCCTTGCAGGATCCCAAAGACTCATTTCCGGGACAGTTTGGAGAAGACAAATAAAGAATTTTGCTGCTTTCCCTGCATGCAGCCAAAAGCAGAAGAAGAAAGAAGAGGAAGGAAGCAGCCTGGTGGCCAGGCCAGGCAAGTGGGCCCGTGAGCCACCAAAATTTTCTTGTGCACTACCAGTGGTCCCTGGACCACTGGTTGGTAACTGCTGCTCTATAACAATGTAGATGTGCCTCTTTTATTTACTTATAATTTTTAAAGGCCTTCATACTGTATTGATATTCTGATAATACAAAAGAAACATTAACAGAAAATGAAGTTTTCCGTAGCATTTTCTAGATGTCTTGTATTTTGTGCATCCTGATGAAAAATTGAAAAAACCTGCAATAAATTTTTTATAATTAGTTTTGGTCTCTAGTTTTGATCTCTGTGTATTCATCATCTTATCTTTGTGATTGTGGAAATAGACTAACAAACTGAGACAAGTTGGTTATCTAGTTTAGCCTGATCATCTCTATATTTGTGAATGAGAGGTGTCTCTCATATTATTAAATAAGCTTGGAGTGGGGAGAGGGATTATAAAGACAGCAAGCTCCTGAAGAAGTTACTTAGAGGGCAGAAGCATCATTCTTTTTGACCGAACAGTCAAGAATAGAAAACAAGAGCACTGTTTGCTTTAGCAAGGAGTCAATCTGTGGTGAGACTGAGGGTAAGTAAAGAAGTATTTCATTTTCCTCAAGGAATCTTGAAATTATAGAAAGTACATTCTATACCACCCTGTCAGGAAACAAGAATCAACTGGGGCATTCAGGGAGTTAAGAAGTAAAGGTGTAAAAAGATAAATGGGGCATGGCACATCATCTCCAACTTTGCCCCCAATGTCCAGGTTACCTTTGGCTGGAAGAAAACTCTCCCAGGAACAGTTTTTAAGTGGAGGAAATTCATTCCGAAAACAAAGTACATACAGACTGTAACTAAAAATCCAAACAAACAAACCTACAGTAATTAACTTGATAGGGCAAGAGAAGGAGTTGAAATCTTGAAAGTCCAGCAACACTCACACAGCTGGGAAGATGCCAGGAACACAGATAAGCCATGACGATACCAGATAAATTCACAGTTTGCTTCTAACAACTTACTACGTGCAGCTTCCCTTTTTAAACACTGTGTTCCCAGCTTCAGCTATGAAAGGAATCAGGGCCCTTTCCTCCCCCATAAGCCATACAACTCACATTGCTCCCTTCTCTGTTCCTCCCTGCATGCCCTAGGATGAAGAAGGGGGTGGGCCTGGGTCTTCCTCTGAGTTCCCTCTCCTTTGCTCTACCTCTCCCCTGCTCTGCCCAGCTGGACTATGCCCTTCCCCAGTTTCTTCCACAGCCAACAGAGCCACACTCTCACTCCCTGTCAGCTGTTTGGCCTTCCCCTCCAAATCAGATTCCAACAGGGGCATGACACTAACATTCTCTCTCAAATTGATCTTAAGAGCCTGTCACATAGGCCGACGGATGCAAAACATATGTAAAAAGGACACAGCGGATGAGAAAATGTTCCATTCATTGTTATCCGCTCTCAAAAGTGCCCCGAATTTGCATAAGCAGAGCGGAAAACAACGGAAAGGAACAGACGGGGGGAGGATGTAGCCAGGATGTAAAGTGGATGCTCCACAGAAGCCTAGCGGATGGAAGTGGATGGAAGCGGATGACACATCTGCGGGGCTTCCGGGGGAGCATAGCGAAGCGGACGCGCAATGGAAGTAATGGATGCAGAGCGGATGCCTAGAGGATGAAGCGGATGCATCACGGAAGCCTAGCGGATGCCTAGCGGATGCAAAGCGTTCACTGCGCATGCGGGGAGGATGCATTGCGTCAGCCCCGTGGATATAAAGGGAAGCAGCTCGCAAGCAGGTCACCATTCAGAGGAAAGACCTGCTGACAGACACAGCTCCAGCCAGCCAAAAACCATGGGGAAGAAGAGGAAGCCTGTGCCATCTTCTGCCAGCCCTGGCAAGAAGGACAGGGCCACCATCCCACCCCCTGGCCCTGACGCTGCTTCTGCTGGGGCTTCTGCTGCTCAGGCTGACTCTTCTGGTGCTGGGGCTTCTGCTGGGGCTGCTCCTGGTGCTGGGGCTTCTGCTGGGGCTTACTCTGCTGGTGCTGCTCCTGGTGCTGGGGCTTCTGCTGGTGCTTACTCTGCTGGCGCTGCTCCTGGTCCTGCTGGTCCTGGTGGTCCTGGTGCTCCTGGTCCTGCTGGTGCTGCTGGTGCTCCTGGTGCTCCTGGTGCTCCTAGTGCTCCTGGTCCTGCTGATGCTGCTGGTGCTGCTGGTGCTTACTCTGCTGGTGCTGATCCTGGTGCTGATCCTGGTGCTGCTGGTGCTACTGGTCCTGCTACTGTTGTTGTTGCTGCTGCTGGTGGTGGTTGTGTGGAGGACCAGCCCTTACAACCTCAAAGCCCCTCTGATGAGGGCCCAGATGGCCCTGCCAGAGGGAGGAAGAGGCATACACGTGAACGAGAATGGGAGAGGAGGCAACACTCCATCAAAGAGGAACATGAGAATGAAGTGCTGGAATGGCTGAGGGAGAACGAGTATCTATGGCGGAAGGGACACAGGCTCTATCGAGACACCAAAAGGAAGCAGGCTGCTTGGAGAGAGAAGTTGGAGAGCCTGGGCTACACTTTGGAGGTCCTCCTCGGCTGGTGGAAGCACATGCACACCTGGTATGGGAAACTGCACCTCAAGAAATCTGGCCAGGCCATGGTCAAGCTGACGGACCGGGAGACCTACATGATGGCCAAGTGCAGCTTCTTGGAGGGTGAGATCCGCCACCGAGAAGCAGCCCCTCTGACAACCCTCTCTCTCAGGCAGCCTGCAGAGAGCCAGTCCTCTTCTGGCCAAGAGTCAGCTCCTGTGTCCAGGCAGGTATCTGTGGAGCGTCCCATGATGGAGACCCCCCTGACAGCTGCGCTCCCCATGGCGGAGCGCGTGGAGGACCCCCTGACGCAGTGGGAGCAAGGAGAGGGCACTTCCATCAGAGACCAATCCACATCCACCCCCAACTCCACCTCCACAGAAAGCAGGCAGAGAGCCAGACCAGAGGGCCAGAGCCACACTGTCCTGTTGGAGATCAGGGACACCATCAAAAGCAGCATAGATCTCCTCTCTCAGCTGGTATACCTCTCTCAGCTGGTATACCTCTCTCAGCTGGTATACCCATATACCATCCTCAAACTGTAAGCCCTTCCTCACCTACGTCAACCAGACCCTCCTGGACATGGCCGAATCACAGTACCAGGTGATCAAGGACAGGATCACCGGTCTTCTTCACAACCCTCCAGACCCAGTTGAACCTGCTCCCACCCAGTCCAGGTCTGCTCCTACACCCCAGATGATGTCACTGCCCTTCCAAGGCTTTCCACAGGCCCTCACCTACCAAGGCTACAGCCACCAGGAGGTCCAGCAGCACAGGCAGCCCTTCCCAGTCCAGGCACAGGTACATCGTATGCCACTGGTGCCACCGATGCCACTGATGACACCAATGACACCAATGCCACCGATGCCACCAATGCCACCGATGCCACCCATGCCACAGATGCCACCCACACCACAGATGCTACCCATGCCACAGATGCCACCGACGCCTCACCTCGCTCAGCTGAAGACCAGACAGCCCCACTACATTCCTCCTTCCTCCACCCTACAGCCAAGCCTGGCCTCAGAACATCTGTCATCAGTCTTGGGACTGACACCCCATGTCCTGGAGGAAGGGGCTCTCAACATCACAGGATTGAGCCAGCTCTCTGAGAACTTCCTCCACACATCATCCCTTCTTGTCCTCTTGGGGCCAAGCACCCCAATGGTGCCTCAAACCAGCACTCCAGCCACTGCCACCTCCACAGCACCTGGACCCTTCAACCCTGAGACTATGGGCAAGCCTCAGAGTGACTGAGAAGACTGCCAGAGACTGGGTAGCTACCTGTTCACTTTATCTTTGCTTGGGACATTTTACTTGGGTCATTTTGCTTTTACAATTTGTTATTAATAAAGATTATCTTTGCTTCACACACTTGCTTCAGTTCTTTTAATCAATAAAGTCTTGGTGGAAACTTTTAGAAATGGTTTAAGCCTTTGCATGCTTGTGGGATGGGTTAAGAAAGCAGTGGGATAGGCAGGGATACCTTTGGGATGGGTAATAGCTGTGGGATGGGCAGGGATACCTTTGGGATGGGTAATAGCTGTGGGATAGATAAGTGCAAGTATAGTGGGACTGCATGGTCCACCCTCCCAGGTGCCACACCTATGGCCCTTTATTACCAATAACAATTTAATCATTGATCCACACATTTCAACATAAACACAACTCTTTATTAAATGCCCTGTTCATTGTAGGGCCACTCAACATACATGGTCCAATCTCATCCGTGTGATGAGACAGGCTGAAGGAAGCATCCATTAAGCATCTACCATCCTGTCTTGCCACTCCACTGCTCCAGCTGGGGAGTTGCACCAGTGTTTCAGGAGGTTGCACTGCTTCTTCCCTTCACGTGAAGCTCTGTTGGGGCCTTGGACATCCTGAGTGTCTATCAGGTTTCGCCCTTGCCTCCATTCCCCAGGCTCCATGTCCCCATTGCCTTGTTGGAGGTCCACGAGCCTGTTCTGCAACACTGCGTAGAGGGTGCGCATGAGATTGTGCAGGATGCAGCAAGCTTCCACGATCCTCCTCACAGTCTGTGGGCGATGCTGCATGGTGGTAAGAAGTACCTGGAACCTGTTGGCCAGGATGCCAAAGGCGTTCTCCACCACCCGCCTTGCCCTGGACAGCCTGTAGTTGAAGATCCTCTCTTCACGGGTGAGGCATCTGGAAGTGTAGGGCTTCATGAGGTAGGTTCTGAGGGAGAAGGCGTCATACCCCACGATGAAGTAGGACACATCTTGTGTGTCGTTGGGCAGGGGGATCTGCGAAGCCCATGATGAGGTTGCATTTCAGCCCCTCCTTGAGGTGACTGGTGTTGTATTCCTGGGCATCTGAAGATGACCCATTGCATGAAGCATCGATGTACATGAACTTGTAGTCAGCATCGACCATGGCGAAGAGGATGATGCTGAAGAAGTTAGCCGGAGCTTTGCAGTGCATGTGCTTCCCATCTATGGCTCCAACGGTGTGGGGGAAGTTCCACTTCTGAAACCACTGCTCTGCAACTTTCTTCCAGCCTTCTTCAGTGGAGGGGCATTGGAGGAGCTCCTCCAGGTATTCTTCGATGATGGCCTGCACCACTTCTCTGACCACAATGCTGATGGTGTTGTGTGGCACCCTCCAGCCGTACTGCATGTTCCTCTACATGGTCCCGGAGGCCAGGTGGCTCAAAGTCAGTGCCACCTTGAGTCCAGGGTCCAGGCTGGGCCGGAAGTTGGTGCTCTGCTTGGTCAACCTGGGTCTCAGCCGCTCCACAACTTCGTCAAACATGGCTGACGGCATTCTCATGAAGTTCTCGAATGAATGAGTGTCTTCATTCCTCAGCTCCACCATCAGCTTGTTATACAGTCTGTACTCTGCTCTTCTCGTGATCCATCTTCAGACCCACACACTTCTTGGACGCCTCCTTTTCTTCGCGTAGAACAGGTGAAAGAGCCTGTAGATGGTTTTGCACTGTTGTAGAATGATGGTGGCTACCAAAAGGAGTGTGTGATGATCCATGGTGGAGATGACTGGATGATGTGGAAGAGCAAGATCCAGATGAAGGCTGAAGAGGTCTGCACAGTAGGGCTGATGGACTGAAAGTGAGATCCAAGTGATTTCTCCCCCTTTTTATAGGAAATATATGTTTTCCGCTAGGTGTCCTTTTTCATCCTCTAGACATCCTGCAGACATCCTAAATATCTGAGATACGTTCCCTATACGAACGTAGTTTCCGTTTTAATGCTTTGTATGTGAGCTGCATCCGCTTTCATCCTTTCTCCATCCATGCTATTAATGCTGCGTGTCCATTCTGTGTCCATTTCGCTTCCTCCCTGTGTCCGTTTTCTGTTGGAGCGGATGCGAGTTTTGCAGATGCGCAGCGGATTCCTAGCGGACATAGCGGACGTGTAACAGATGATGGCGGACGTCTAACAGATGTTCCCCATATGCGTAGTGGATGTCTAACGGACGCGTTGGATACATTTTCCGCTCAAAAAGTTTTGTGCAGCTCAAAACTTTTTGAGTGGATGAAAAGTCAGTAGACGGATGCTGGACGGATAGAGAGTATGAAAAACGGACGCAGTGAGTACAGAATGGATGCATCGCGTTAACCAACGGATGGCAAGTGTTTCTCTCCGTTTTACATCCTCTTTCCATCCGTTGGTGCTGTGTGACTGGGGCTTTAGCTCATAGAGAACACATAGAGATGTCCACATTATATTTCTGTTTTTAACTTCGCAGGCCAGTCTACATTTCTGAAATATTTTGTTTATCTCTCATCTATCAAGATTGACTCTATTTAGCTTTTTAAAGATTGTTCAAAGTACTGGTAAGTGTGCTATAACATCCTAAGAATGTATATTCATAAATACCATAAGCCTTCATTTACATTATTCCAAGAAAAAAAGTCTGATAGCCAATAAGCTCTCAATTGAGTATAGATGCTTAACAGTAGTTTTCAAAATTCTATATTGCTTTTCTCAGGTCCCTGAAATATTTTATGTTGGTTCATTAAAAATACAAAATGTTCAGCTAGAATCTAACATAAGATTGTGGGTATTTTGGGTCCCATTGTCAATGAGATGGCAATAACATTGCAGCTTAGGTTTTATTGCTCTCCATGGGTTACAGCAAGTTGAAGTTCTCCAATATCAGCATTTGGTAAAAGTGTAAACAAAGGACTTGGAAGCAGCACATGGACTCATCCTCACTTTTGAAAATCATAAATACCTTCTGTCAAGTCTTCCAGATCATGTATTACTGGATTGTGTCACTTTACAGGACCAGGAATGAATAATAGTAAAGTTCAGCTTTCTTTGTAGAGAGAAATTAAAAACTCTAATTTACATTCTGCCTGAAAGTGACAAGTTAGATTTTTCTTTGGGACAAAGTTTCTTCTCTTATTCTCAACCCTCAAAGTTATGAAATATATTTCATGACTATATTTCATAACTATATTTCACCTTTCCTTTTTTTTTTTTTTTTTGAGTTTTAAAATGAACTTTATTTGCAATGGATTAAAAAGATATAAACCTACGAGTATACAGAAATAAAAAATAGAAAACATACTCATAGATAGTAAACATACATGTGTTATTTATTAATATGTTATCTATAAGACAAGGAATACTTGCCAATTATTATTTATTATTGTTTATTATGATCTATCAAACCTGTATTCAAATGTAATAGAAAGAAATATGTTTATATTTCACCTTTCATGCTCAAGTTTGGGGGATTGTTTAAAAGGAGTTTCTCCTTCTCCTTCTCCTTCCTATGTCAAACTTTAAACTGCCACAATATAGCCACTTTCCTGGCTTTGTCATTGGCCAAAATTAAGTCATTAGGGGTGCATGTTTCTTCTGACAGTACAGGGGTCTTCAAACTTGGGAGCTTTAAGACTTGTGGACTTCAACTCCCAGAATTCCTTTTCCAGTCATGTTAATTCAGAAATTCTAGGGAGTTGAAGTCCACAAGTCTTAAACTTGTCAAGTTTGAAGACCCTTGTGATAGCAGCTGATATACCAGCAAATGGGCAGAGCTTTGTGTATCTCCACATTCACATAGAATGTTGTTACCCACTAAGGGTAACATCTGAAAACATTGATTTTAAATTTAGGCACTCCAACTCTCACCCTATTCAGCAACCTCCAAGTAGTTTAAGGGAGGTCAAATCCTTTAGCTATATCTTTCTTTAATGTTATTCCTTGATCAATGGTCACCTTCCTCCATCTTTTAATTCAATTTTGGGTCACTACCCAAGAAGCAGTAGCCATAAAAATGAAAGGTGCTTAATTCTCACTGGTATTAATTATGAACTTGAATTAGATAATTCAGTGGGTCCTAAGGCTAGATAACTTTCTCTAAGTTGTATTGTGTATATTAAAAAATCAAATTAATTTTTAATGAAATAAGACTTGCTCAGACTTCAATATTCATCACTTCATTTCTCATTACATGATGATCCACAGGTGAAATTGCAAACAGCAACTCTTCAAAAATTCAAGACAATGCTTATACTCTTCATGGAAATCAACTGGTAGAATCCAGAGTTAGTCTTTTGCAGCAGAAACTTATGGAAATCAATAGAATTAGATTTCACCTGTTCAATTCTTAACCTGGGGAATAAGTAAGATGTCTGAGTTATTGCAAAATAACTCAAACGCAACATGCTCTATAGATAGCAAACCTTGCTGATCATACTGTAAAACCCAATATAAAACTAGAAGGCTGCAAAACAAGGTACTAAAAGTGTAAGAAAATCCAAAATCACAAATCAGTGACATACTAATGAAAACAATAACCATTTGCATTTCCTATAAACCAGAGGTAATTGTAATATACAAGCAATTTCATAGATAAAAAACATTGTAATGTAAAACAGATCTTTTTAAGGAAAAATCTTTCCGCTGGGGCCACATAGCTTGTAACATTTTTCTTAAACAGGATACCAATATTTGATTCTATTTTCAGTTTATATATATTTATCATTTTTGCAAGGTCATAACTAATTCATTCTGCTAAAAAGAAACCAAATCTTCTCCCTCCCTCCCCCCTCTCTCTTTCTCTCCCTCCCTCCCTCCCTCTCTCTCCCTCCCTCCCTCCTGGGTAAACACATCTTTGTTTCCTCTACTTTCCCTTTCTCATCTTGCCAGGCACTCATCTTGCCAGGCAAAGGATGTTCTTTCTTTGCCTAGGAGAGAGATTTCAATTGCTTTTTCATTTCTTCCTCCAGCATAGTGGCTTTTATGAAGGAGTGGTCAGATTCAGCCCTCTTTCCTTGGAGAGACCCAACCTCTCATCCCTGGCCAAGCATCAGCCCCTTCTCCTGCCTGGAAGCATGATATAATCTCATAAGCAGCACCTTTCATGGACAGCAACAGTAGATTGGAGTTACTGGAGAACAACATTGTTTGGCATAACAGATCTTGGCTTGCCTACTTCATGGGCTTTCCAACCAGGTTCCAGTATTGTGAGCAGCCCACTGGATTGTGAAGATGCTGATGCCACTGATCCTCCTAAAGCACTTCTCAAAACCAAGCCTACACAACTACATGCTTTTGAGGTTTTGCTGCCTATCATATTCAGCACTGAGGGCCCCAAAAGATTCATTGGAGTACAACATGTGGGTTTTAGATTTGAGACCTTTACTAAAAACATTATGGAAGAATATTTCACTAGTTGTCAGAGTTTCCAGTAATAAATCCCGAGGAAGCAAGACCCTGAGGCAGGTAGATTCCTCAAAGGATACTTTTATTGGAAGTATCATATTGGCACATATTTGGTGAAAACCAACTCTGAAAACTCCAATTTCATCTAATTAAAAATGAAAGATTTTCTACTTTCTCAAAACAATCAATCAAATAGTCCAATCACTGTGCAGTCTGGCAACCAGGTAGCATCACTCTGCCTTCCTCTGACCAGCTGTGAGAATGACTTTGGTTCCCAAGAGAAAATATTTTGTTTTGGTTACAAAATCTCCTTTATCTCAAGTCCATTCTCCCTGTCCCTCAGCTCCAGTGTGGCAACACTGAAGCAGTCAAAATGGCCTTGTTCAGGCCAGTTTCAGGGTTGACATTAGTCTTGAGACAGAAAGAAAATCTTGATTTGTGAAAATAAAGTGGCTGACTTTATAAACATTTCCTGACAATCAATTCTGATAAAAATGATCCATGTTTTAGAAAAATCTTTGAACTACAAAGTGGAAAGTCTTCTATAGCTATCAAAAGCAGCTTCCTACATCTGTTTCCTCTGCTAACCTATCTCACCTTGCGAGTAATCAGTACTGAACAGACATCATCTCACCTGATGTAACTTTTCAGAGAACATCAGGGAAAACTAGAACCACTGCTGAATATTATCTATTGATTAACTTTCCTTTAAAAATATCCAGAGAAAAGCATACTTTTTGTTTCTTTTTCTTTTTTTAAAGTTATATCCTAGAAATTAAATAGCAAAATAAGCATGGGAAATAATAACCATGTTATCTGAATAAAATACAAGTCTAGTTATTGATCTTGTTTAAAAAATTGAACCTGTGTGAGTAAAGCCCATGTCCTACTGCACCAACAGATGCAAAGAGGATGTAAAACATTAAAAAAAGCTTGCCATCTGTTGGAAAACGCGATGCATCTGTTGTGTACTCACTGCATACATGTTTCATACGCTCTATCCATCAAACATCAGTCTACTGCTATTTCATCCGCTCAAAAGGTTTTGAGCTGCACAAAACTTTTTGAGCGGATGAACTTTCCGCCGCGTACGATCTACATCCGTGACACATAAGGGCAACAAACGTCATCTGTTAAACATCTGCTGTATCCTCTCGGCATCCTCTGGACATCCCCTCAACTCACATCCACTGCAGCTGAAAGTGGAAAGAGGGAGGAAGCGAAAGGTACATGGAACGTCCACACAGCGTTAGTAGCATGGAAATAAAAAGGATGTAAGCGGATGCATCTCATATATAAAGCATTAAAACGGACAAAACGTTCGTATATGAGACGTCCGCTGTGTCCTTTTTGCATACATTTTGCATCCATCGGCCAGTGTGACCTAGCCTTAATAAAAGTGAGTCTCTTCCAAATTACGGAATCTTGTATCTTCTAAATCCTCTAGATACAGTCTGAAAGATAATAGGTTTCTTATTCCTATTGAGAAAGCTCTACATAACCTCTATATATTTTACCCTTTAGAATTATATAATTGCTGTTATACTTGCATTATATGAATACAATATCATTTTCACCAGATAATGAATTGAACAAGATATATATTGATCTCTGCACACAACTTTAATAAAAGACTAACAATTTACACAATGCAATTTATCTACTGATTGTATTACTGCAGCTTTTTATTGGCTCAGGGCTGTGATTTATGCCAGCTAGTACAACTAGCATGAAATGCTTTCATTTTATAGGCATTTATCTCCACCCTTAACTGAGATAAGAGGATAAGCATTCCTTACCAAATGAGATTCCAAAAAAAAAGGTATTTAAGATGACTTTCCCTGGTCCATTATGGAATTATCTAAGATTGGCATTATTGATAAAACAATACAGTACAAAGATATCTTAAACTTCTATCCACTGGATTATAATAAATCCTATGTTTTGGGTTGATATTTTTATTCATCTATGTTCCACTAGTGCTGGAGAAAATTCTACCTAGCATCCCTGCTGCTTTAGAGGGACAGAAGAGTTTTAACAAAGGTGGTTAAATGTATTGGGAGAATTAATCTAGCAATCTATCTATACTCTACTAAAACTTTTATCATCATGATTTTTACCTAAGCAAACTGGCATGTCATAGGACAACTATTTTTGAACTAAGGTACATTGAATGGACTAACTTACAGAACATGCCCAAAATCTAGGATCCGTAACTCCCAGGGGGGTAAAATTTGGGAAACTTATGGCTACCTAAACGCTACTGACTGTTGCTGAGTTGCTGCTGTGATCACGTGACTTTAATTTTCAACATTCCATTACAGTTTCCCAGCCAGTCTCACAATCCCTTGCTCTCTGGTTCCTCCCACCCACCCACCCCACAGTGGCAAGAAATGACTCATCACATGGCTGTTAAAGAAGCAACTTTAAGGGGAAAAAAGAAAGGCTTAAATATTTTTTATTGCTTTATCTGACTCTACAAATATGTATGTGTATCTCTATTGTTTAAGCTCTCTTTCTCTTGTAAAATATAGGAACAAAACAAATGAATTTTACTAATACTACTGCAACTTTGAGTAGAATAATAGCAATAGCATTAGCACATTCCTGTGTGATTTTTGAGCCCTGTGAGGTAAAACTTGTGAAAGTCATCCACGTGTGTTGATCTGTACCAATGTTCATCTACAGAAGAAGAATGTTAAATGGAAAAATCTAACCTTATGTAAAATCAAAAACTTCTATGAAAACAGTGGATTTTTTTTTGCAGTTCCATTTTACACACCAGAACAAATTTAGCTTTGAAATTAAATCGGTAGGATTAATAGAATGGGATACTATAAAAGTTAAACTTCGCAGAACCTACACTTATCATCCAATCTTCACTCAATTGTGTATTCACATAAGTTAGTTTATTAATTATTTTCACCTCTTTAACTTATAGGGACTTATTTCTGAATACGTCAATTAATTTCCTTAACTGAAACCAGTAAATGAAGGAACATATTTGCCTCAGTCTTTCCCATCTGATCATCAAACAAGGATATTATCTATTTGTGTAGTCTGTCATTTCCTTTTAAAGAACTCTATCTAATCAGAAATTGAGCTCACCCAAGTCCATTATGCTGCCAGTATGCAGCTGCCAAATACCTTTATTGTTCTGATTTTGAAGAAACATCTGGATCTTTGCTGGATATCTGCATAGCTTCACCTGACACTATGATTGCTACCTATGGTAGCAAGTTCTGCTTTATTATTCTTTCTGCTACTCTTTTCCAACTTCTACAATTTAGAGGCCTAGAGTGGCCTCTTCTGCAGCAAACAGCTCCCACTTAGCTCTGTTTGCTTCTGCCCATAGCATTTTTCTAATGCTGAGATCTCCCAAATAAACAGATGTACTAATTCTTCCTCCAGTTCATCAGATCACAACAGCTTCTTCCTTCCCCGCAAACCTGTTGCATACTTGTAGGGAACAAATAGATTGTTGTTGTTATTGTTATTGTTGCTATTGCTGCTGCTGCTGCTGCTGTCATGGCCACTTCCAGGAATGGTATTCCTCTGGCTGTGACCCATCTTTCTATAACTTGGCTCAGCCTCATTGCCAGAAGGCAAACCAAATTTCCCTAATTTAAATAACACACCTGTCCTGAATCACTGAAACTTATACATGGTTGTCAACTATGATGATGTTTCCATAACACCAATTTTATTAGGGCAGAGCAAGTCAAATCAGGATTGTAGTTTGTGTAGATTGGGATGTCAAACTCACTACGACTTGTCATCATGTGATGTATCACAACTTTGCCCATGTTCGTTAAATGAGGGGTGGGCATGGCCACATCTGGCCCAAGGGCTACAAGTTTGACACCCCTGGTGTAGGTGAAGCCAAAGTAACAATTTAACCATGAAAGAGTAAAGATTGCTACTGGGGAAACAGAATGATGTCTGCATCTTTAATTCTTATGGTAGAAACTTCTCCAGAACTGTGGTATGTTTGGTGCTCTCCAAGTGGGGTTGTTTTCTAGCAGATGTGTCAGATAGTGCTCCATTCAGAATCCAAGAAAGACACTCTTAGACTCCGTTGTTATAGAGAAAAGAACTTTTACTGGAAATCAAGTGGTAGCATCAGAAGAATTCTAGATCTGAGAATTTACGCATTGAAATCACATATAAAAAGTTATGGCAACATTCCCACCCACAATAGTTCAAATGGTTCATCCAGTCGAAGATGTTTATAATGTCATTTGGGGCATCTTCAGGTGGTGATGCAGACATCTGGCCATTGACCTTGGTCTGGTTTGACAAAGAGCTGCAGTTGCACAGTAAACAAGTAAACATAAACAATAAAGTTTTCCCTAAGTTAAACAATTCGTCCTCTAAAGCCTCCAGCACACTTCCCATCCCAGAAAGCCCAATTGATTCACCCTCCCCCCATTACTATGGCAGCCAAAGAAATAAGCAGCAGAAAGGAGTCTTGAAGGCTGCCAAGATTTTTCATTACTCAGCTAGCTAACATGATCAGTGCTACAAAGAAATGGGGTTCACTGCCTGTTTATATAATAACCATATAAACAAAAAGCAAAACTAACTTCCTTCTAGCAGTGATGATGTTACCTAGTTGGTAATGAAACATCTGCTAGAAAACAACCACACTCTGAGAGCACCAAGCAACCCACAGTACAACTCTGACCTACAAATATTCTCTTGTTTTGGTATTGTTCTAGAAACCCAATAGCTCCAAACTCACCTGAAAGAGGGCCAAGGAATTGAAACAGCTTGCTGACATCACAGGATAAAGATGATGAGATGGAATGTGGGGAGCTAGTAATCCTACAGCTAAAGAACAAACAAATTAATACAGATCTAACCACGAGGCACAACTAGAATTTTACAGTGCAGATTGAAGAGGCTTCTATGAATTATTATCCTTAAATGTATACATATAGCATCCTTCTGTAATGTTAAAAGTTATATAATGTTGTAGTGAGGAGCTGTTTTTTCTGCTCAGTATGTTTCCTTTCAACTAACTCCAACATAAAAGGTTAACATAATTGATAGAAAAGAAAGAAGAAAAGAAAATGTTGTGAATCAATGCATTTACTGGTTTGCACAAAATTTTAAGAATATGTCAATGTCTGAAGCATGGAATTCAGCTCTAGACTGAAGTAGTCCCTGCTTCTTCATTTGGTCAGGAGTTTAAAAAAATACCCTAAAAGATAAATGTTAGCTACTACCCCAAACTAAAGAAGAATTTTTATTCAGTTCTATGGACACAGTGCTCCCTGAGGTATATATTGAGGCAACATATAATCATTACTTCATTTTCTTTCTTCTTCCTCTGCCCCAAAGGACAGACAACTTAAGAGAAGAACTGTACAAACAGGGCACTGATATCTTTGTGTTCCTACTATAGTTTTCTGTCACAATTTCATTTTCCAAATATTCTCATAGTTCATTGCTTTGAATGTCTTCTAATTTTTCAATAGTCCAAGACTGAAATTTATGAGGCTTTTGGCTGTTTAACAATAACTGATCCCCTAAAACAATGGTTTTAACCGTTTGCAAAACATCGATTAAACCTTCATTTTTCATCACCCTTACTTTTGATTCAGTACTAATTAAGTCATTAAGCCCCTGTCACACTGCACCAAAGGATGCAAAGAGGATGTAA
>BLBF01000016.1:23050981-23061604 GCA_015471245.1 Laticauda colubrina
TTTTTTTTTTTTTCAAAAAATGCCTAAGGCAATATAAATAATTAACATCCTCCCCTTTCTTCCCTCTGTAATATATATAATTCCTCCTCCTCCTTCCTCCTCCTTCCTCATTGTCCTTCCTCCTCCTCTTCCTCCTCTTCCTCTTTCTTCCTCCTCCTCTTCCTTCCTCCTCTTCCTCCCAAACTTCCTTTTTTTACTTTGGTTAAAGCTTTGTTTTTTTCTGTTCCCAATATTGCAGCAATATTTAAGACAGTTGCATAAATATTTAGATTTTCCCAATCCTAGGCCTGAAGTTCTCAGCTTAATTTTCCAACTGAAGAAACAGAGAAGGATTGTCATTTTCTAGGAATGCAAAATATCTCTACTTTGCAAGGTTGCACTTGCTTTATTAGTTCACACTGCTTTTTAGGGGACATATTTTAAATGACTTTTAGGCAACTGCCCCCAGAGGCAAAAGGATATTAGTAGAAACAGAGGAGCTGGAATCAGAAGAGAACAGCCCCTCACCCTCCACCACTTCTAAACCACAGATATATATTATTCATTGGAGCCAGATTGGTACAAAAGGTGTCAATGAAGTTACAGAAATGCTCGGAGAAGATGGAAATTATATACAGTACCTCTGGAACATTGATTTTGAAATTATGAACAGTGTTATACAGAAGGGATAATGAATATTCTCTTGCCTTTTTAAAAAATTCTAACAGGGAGAGCTTTGGAGATAGCCTGGAGAAAACGTTTAGGGTTTCTGTCAGTATGAAGAGACTCATTTTTCACACTTATAAAATTCATCTGGGACAAAAATATAGTTAAAAAATAGTTAAGAGTGGATCTTTAAAACCAGGATCTTCCAAGGTGAAGACAATAGAAGAGATAGTATTTGTCTGAAATGGTATAGGATTTCTTGGCTAAGCAGGGGGGTTGGTCTAGAAACCTCCAAGGTCCTTTCCCACCTATTCTATTCTATTCTATTCTATTCTATTCTATTCTATTCTATTCTATTCCATTCCATTCCATTCCATTCCATTCCATTCCATTCCATTCCATTCCAAGGCTCAGACGAAACCTCTTCCTCTAGAACTTCCAGTATCCCTTATGAAAAATTAGTTATTTCATGGTTTTATTGTTTCACTAGAAGTTCTGAGTATGGTAATCTCAATATAATACTTCACAGGGTCAATTCTGCCACTGGACAAAGTTAGGTGATAATCTCTGGAAGAAGATTGTGGAAGATGCGGAAGAACTGAATAAGTTTCTTTGATGAGAAACTAAATGTTTTCAAAGAAATAAACAAGAAAAAGCACTTTGGGGACAACTATGATCTGGATGATTGAGAATCTCCGTAGACATTTGTGGAAGATGGCTAGATGAAAACCTTAAATTCAAGAAAACAGAAAGATTCTTCTTTCCCAATTCATTGTAGCTATTCTGTCAGCTGTTTTGTGTGTTACTTTTAAAAGTTTAGCACTTTTCTGAACAAATTCTAAGTCTGTGTTTAAAATTAGCCTGAGGAATAGGCTGTGTTTATATAATACAAGACAAATATTCAACATGTACTAGATTTGTGGTTTAGCCTAGATATAAAGGGCTAAAAACTGAAGTTTCTAGGTAAAACCAAAAGAGAGGGTTATTCTGCTTGAAATGCAGCTCCAGTATATCTGTATATGTTACCTTTCTAGGTAGTCCAGACAAGAAACACACCCAGAAACATTAACACCATCTTTATGTAAAAATATCTCTTCTGAAATGCTTCCCATGCTTTTCACCCACCTGCAGACAGAACTGCCACTTATCAGACTGTTGCCTAAACTGCAGGTTTTGCTCTTGTCTCCCAAGGTCATTTTTACAAGCCATCACAATATGATCATTAGGTAGAGGCAAATATTTCTCTCTCCAACCACATTGAGAATATTTTTGCTGAATAAAATTTCTCATTGGTGACAGAAAAGGCATCTGGCCAGTAAACACTCAGCTTCATTCAGTTGTCTAGACTCCAGCCTGTAAGGGATTATGGAGTTGTTAAAAGAGGATAAAAAGAGGATCATAATATGATCATGGCTTCCAGATTCACTGGCAACAGTCCAAGATAGCCCCGCATGATGAAAATAATATTCTGCAGGCCACTCTGATCTTGTTATAAAGAAGTTAGGGAATAGTTATATCATGCAAATTTCTGTGTAGGAGAAGGCATGGCAGAACTTGGGGCTGGAATAGAAAAGTGGATCAGCCTGGAATCCCTACATAGCCACAAAAGAGCTAAATCCACTTGAGAAATGTTGATATTTATCTGACTCTACAGTGCTGACCATTAGTTGAGAATATTCTTATGCATCGGCTTTTAAACAATAAATTAGTTTAACTGAACTTTCAGATGTGGACTTGCTGTTTGGCACCCATCAGTCTGCTTATTTAAAGGCTTTTTCTTCTAGTCCTGATTCAGAACTAATTGTTCAGGTCAACAAGAAAAGAAATCATACCATTAGTATTGCACATAAAAGAAAAGCAATATGATTACACAACCGTTTAAAACAAAACTAGAAATATAACATTACAATAAGGTGTATTGTTCAAAGACCAGGGAACATGATCCACAAGCAACTCTGATGATGTGATGGCTTCAACTACACCCATCATGGCATTTGCATGATGCTATTGTAAAGTTTGGCGATAATTTAAGATCACAATGTGCCAAAAATGAACTTAAGCAGAGGCTTTGAAGAACAAAATCTAACTTTAATTGATCAACAAGGTTAGGGTAAGATCCTCACATACACACAAGATAGATATGTGAAGAAGGTTACACAAACATACAGAAAAGTAAAGCCTTCTTATACCTTTAAGATTCTTTAGAAGTAGCGTAACTGCATCGTAAAACACTCAACTTAGATTTACATCTTTCTTGTAAAAGACAAATGTCTTTCCAGCAATGTTTACCTTTCATTATGTCTTCTCCTATTGTCCTACTAATTGATCACAATTGACTACTTAAGGAGGCTATTAACAGCATACTTCAAAGGTGTGGATTCCTCCAGATGTAGGTAATTACATTCCCAGAGAAGTAGGTTACCTTCTCAGGGGGTGATGTTGGGGTGAAACATATCCATCCAGGAAAACAGATTTAGATTGATTTAGATGGGACAATCATGTGTCTTCATAGGAGAGGGATGTAACTGATTGCAGTTAATACTTGTTTTATAACATGTGAAAGGTTAAATAAATATTTTCTACAACAGCAAAATAAGAAATGCCTATAGAGTGATAAATATTTCTCCATATATAAGAAAACAATAGCCTAACATCAAGATAAGACATGCCTATAGAGTAACTCTCTACTTAATGCTATTTTACTACATTTCTTTATTTATTATCCTTCAATGTCATAATGGATGAGTCATCGTTTTCTCCCTTTGTCTCCCCTACAGACATCTACAGTTTCACATCTGAGCATTATCCCTGAGAAGACACCATCCCAGGTTCCGGGGAAGAAATTACATGCACAATGCACCAAATGGTATGCACAAAGTTAGGCCAACCCAGATGTTCTGTTTATGCAACTCTCCAAAATCTTCTAAATTTCTTGGAAAGAAGTTTGGCTATTGCCTCCCTTATGCATTCAATCTTTATAGTGGAATTCTGGTTGACAGGTGCTAGGCCTGAAGATGCCCTTTTTAATGATAATGGCAATTCAATGTTCTCAGTGGACTGTCAGCATTGTCCATCATCCCATGCCACCCCATGATTATCTGCAAGTCAAGAAGAATTGCAGCTCCCTAAGTACTTTGAAATATAGGGATGTGCAGAGAAATGTACAAGGAATTTCCACATTTATGTTTCACTATCTCAGGGATAGTTTTAGGTGTTTTAGGCTCAAACTGTTCTCTCAGGGGTGGGATTCTACCAGTTTGCACCTATTCTCTCGAACCGGTTGTTAACATTCTAAGCAGTTCAGAGAACCGGTTGTTAAAAGAAATTACTGGCCTAATCTTGTAAGGAAGGCAGGAAGTAAACATTCTGGTGTTGCTTACAGAAACTGCCTCTCCATTAACCCTTATTACATTCTTGGCAGGACTAGGCTTCCTGTCTCAGGAACATGTCTAGAGTCTTTTCCCCCTCCTTTGCTGGTACTTTGCTTGTGTGGAGTGACCATTCAAAGTTACAGTGGCTCTGAAAAAAGTGACTTATGACCATTTTTCACACTTAAACTGTTTCAGCATCCTCCAGTCATGAGAGGCCAGGAGAGGAGATGCGTGCCTCAATGTGAATGATATTGAGTTGGCCACATCCAGCTAATAACATGATCACCAAGCCATGTCCAACCAGTCACAAGATCACCAAGCCATGTCCACCCAGTCGCAAGGCCACCAAGCCACACCCACCACCCAAGCCATGCCCACAGAACCATTTGTTAAAAAATTAAATCCCACCCCTGTGTTCTCTCCTCCTTTATAGTTTCGTGTTTTTGGCAGCTTCCCACAGTTAAATTGCCTATTTTAGGTGTGATGCTTTGTCTTGGGAAATGTCTAATTGAATGGGAAGCATTCCAGGTAGCTAAGAAATGGCATCTGCTGGAGGAACCTGATTCAGATATCAGAAAAACCTTTACAGGATTGGTCAAATTGTCTATTCAGTTTGATTTACAATAGATTTTGACCATCTTCTGTTACAACGATTAGCTTTGTTATTTGACTTCTATTTTTTCCAACTGATTTTAGAATCAAACCATTCTCTCTTCCTTTCCCCTCTCCCTCCTTCCTTCTCCCCTCTTTTTTCCTCTTCCTCCCCCTCTTTTCCAGATCCTCTCTTCATGTTTATCCCTGCTTGTGGTGACGATCATGTGGAATGGAAGACATTGCAGAAACCACTGGCACATAAGGACTTCTGTCAAATATAACATTATGGAAGCAAGTTTAGCTAAATACCGAGAATGGGTTAAAAATGCTATAGTTATTTCTACAGATAAATTAAAACTTCATCTGAAGTCCTCAAAGCCCCTTCAAAAGCCACAGCTGTAATTTCTATTGTGACAAAATGCACAGGTGCCACGGAGGGCACAGCTCTTGTATACCCTTTTTATCACCAATAATATCCAAGATTGTCACCAATAATGGTGAAGTATACTGAGGAATGGTATACTCATTTGGTATGATCATCCTTTTCGAAGCACACAGCTTTGGATGGAATGGGCATGGAACGGTAATGGAAAAAGAGGACACTTATTATAATGGAAAATATCTGTAGCCCGGGGTTGAAGTGAGGGGTCCTTGGTACTCTCTGAGCTTGTTTGTTTTTTTGAAAATGTTTCATTACCATAATGAGATCATATAATCAGTGCCAGTAAGGAGTGCTGTTTACTGTCAGTTTATATTTTAGTGGCTTACTGCCTGTGCGGGTGGAGGTTGTCTCAGAGATTCTTTGGGTGGGCCGTTTATTCATGGTTCTTTGGTAGTTTCTTGATTGGGATATTTAAGCCCCTGTCACACTGCACCAACGGATGGAAAGAGGATGTAAAATGGACAAAAAAGCTTGCCATCCGTTGGTTAACGCGATGTATCCGTTCTGTACTCACTGCCTCCGTTTTGCTTCCTCTCTATCCGTCCAGCATCCGTTTATTGACGTTTCATCCGCTCAGAAAGTTTTGAGCTGCTCAAAACTTTTGAGCTGAAAATGTATCCAATTTGTCCGTTCTGCATCCGCTAGGCATCCGCTAGGCATCTGTTCTGCATCCGTTACGCATCCGCTATATCCGCTAGGCATCCGCTGCGCATCCACGCAACTTGATCTGCTCCAGCGGTAAACGGACGCAGAGAGGAAGCGGAACGGATGCGGAATGGATGCAGAACGGATGCAGAACGGATGCAGAATGGATGAAAGCGGATGCAGCTTGCAAAGAAAGCATTTAAAATGGAGAAAACATCCACAGAGGGGACCTATCTCGGATATTAAGGATGTCTAGAGGATGCCTAGAGGATGCAAAAGGACACATAGGGGAAAACCTATACTGCCTATAAAAAGTGGGAGAAACTCACCTGGATCTCACTTTCAGACCAGCAGACCAGCTGTGCAGACCTCTGCAGCCTTTATCTGACTCTTGCTCTTCCACAGCATCCAGTCATGTCCACCGTGGATCATAACACAGTCCTTTTGGCAGCCACCACCTTCTGCAAAATGCGAAGCCATCTACAGGCTCTGTGAACTCTACTACGGGAAGAAAAGGAGGCAGCCAAGAAGTATCTGGGTCCGAAGATGGATCAGGAGAAGAGCAGAGTACGGACTGTGCAACAAGCTGATGGTGGAGCTCAGGAACAAAGATACTCGTGCATTCCAAAACTTCATGAGGATGCCTCCAGCCATGTTTGACGAAGTTCTGCAGTGGCTGACACCCAGGTTGACCAAGCAGAGCACCAACTTCCGGCCCAGCCTGGAACCTGGGCTCAAGGTGGCACTGACTCTGCACCACCTGGCCTCAGGTACCACCTACAGGAGCATGCAGTATGGCTGGAGGGTGCCACACAACACCATCAGCATTGTGGTCAGAGAGGTGGTGCAGGCCATCATCGAAGAATACATGGAGGAGCTCCTCCAGTGCCCCTCCACTGAAGAAGGCTGGAAGAAAGTTGCAGAGCAGTGGAATCAGAGATGGAACTTCCCCCACACTGTTGGAGCCATAGATGGCAAGCACGTGGCCTGCAAAGCTCCAGCCAAGTCCGGGTCCACTTATTTCAACTACAAGGGTTTCTTCAGCATCGTCCTCTTCGCCATGGTCGATGCTGACTACAAGTTTATGTACATCGATGCTTCAGGCAACGGGTCATGTTTATTGAACAACAAGCTGTAAAAGAAAAATGACCCAAGTCAAGTGTCCAAATAAAGTCCACAGGTAGCCAGCCAGCCAGCCAGTCTCTGGCACTCCTCTTGGTCACTTGGAGGTGTGCCCAGTCTCAGGGGTGAAGGGTCCAGGTGCTGTGGAGGTGGCTGGTGCTGGAGTGCTGGTCTGAAGCACCACTGGGGTGCCTGGCCCCGAGAGAACAACAGGTGACGGTGTGTTGAGAAAGCTCTCAGACAGCTGGCTCAGCCCCGTGATGTTGAGAGCTCCTTCCTCCATGCCATGTGGTGTCAGCCCCAGTACCGAGGACAGATGTACTGAGGCCGGGCTTGGCTGTGGGGTGGAGGAAGGAGCAATGTAGAGGGGCTGTCTGGTCTGCAGCTGGGTGAGGACTGGCGTGGGTGGCATCGCTGTCGTCGGTGGCATCATTGGCGTGGGTGGCATTGGTGGCATCGGTGGCATCAGTTGAACCGGCGGCAACGGTGTCGTCCGATGACTCTGTGCCTGGACTGGGAAGGGCTGCTGCCTGTGCTGCTGGACCTCCTGGTAGCTGTAGCCCTGGTAGGTGAGGGGCTGTGGGAAGCCTTGGAATGGGAGGGACATCGCCTGGGGTGGAGGAGCAGACCTGGACTGGGTGGGAGCAGGTTCCTCTGGGTCTGGAGGGTTGTGAAGCAGCTCGGTGATCTGGTCCTTCACCACCTGGTACTGGGGTTCCGCCATGTCCCTGAGGGTCTGGTTGACATAGGTGAGAAAGGGCTTGCGGTTGGAGAATGAGGAGTCGGTGTGGACCAGCTGAGAGAGGAGATCTATGCTGGTGCGGATGGTGTCCCTGATCTCTAGCAGGACAGTGTGGCTCTGCCCCTCCTGCTGTCTGGCTCTCTGCCTTTTTTGTGGAGGTGGAGCTGGGGGGGGTGGATGCGGGTACGGCTGTGGTGGACGCACCATCTCCTTTCTCCCACCGCACCAGGGTGGATGATCTCCACGCGCTCCACCATGGTTACAACACCTGTCCGCGGGTTCTCCACCATGGCACGCTCCACAGAAACCTGCCTGGAGACAGGGACTGACTCTCGGCCGGAAGAGGACTGGCTCTCAGCAGGCTGCTGGAGAGAGAGGGTCATGAGAAGGGCTCCTGGTGCTCCTCGGTGGCGGATCTCACCCTCTCTGTCTGTCAGCTTAACTGCGTCCTGGCCAGATTTCTTTCTTTTTTTTTTTTGAAAAGAATTTTATTAATTTTCTACAAACACACATAACATACAAAACATTAAAAACATCTGCTCTCATATATACTTCTGGTGTGTCGGTTGGTTCATCAGTTTTGTGCATTCATTTTGTAGTCTCAGTTACACTTATATTGCGTAACAATTCATATTGTCAATCCATATCCTAATATTACTAAAAAAAAGAAAAAAAAAATTTTTTTTGACTATACTTTTAATCATTCATGCTTTGTGAGATAACAATACTTTAAACAGTTTATTCTATAACAGATCATATAATCATAACAAATCAATCCTAAAAACCCTTTATAGATATAGTATTAATGTTCTATTATCGTATTTTATCATCTAGCCATTGATAAAAAAGATCCCAAATTTCATAAAATTGTTTATCTTCTTGCTCTCTAATTTCAAATGTCAATCTACTCATCTCAGCACATTCCAATATTTTCTTAATAATTTCTTCCTGTAATGGTATTTTCTCATTCTTCCAATTTTTAGCAAATACAATCCTAGCCGCTGTTAATACATTTACAATCAAATATTTCAAGTCTTTATTATATGTATCAGGTAAAATTCCCAATAAAAAAATCTCTGGTTTCAAGTCTATGTGTTTCTTTGTCATTTTTTCCAACCACATGTGGATTTTAGTCCAATATTTTCTAGCATCCTCACAAGTCCACCACATATGATAGTATGAGCCAGGTATCTGATGACATTTCCAACATTTTTCAGATTTGTTCTTGAACATTCTTGCTATTCTTGTCGGGGGGAAGTGCCACCTGTAAAACATCTTATACAAGTTTTCTTTATATGCTGTTGACATTGTCATTTTATAATTTTGAGACCACAATTTTTGCCATTTCTCTAAATCAATCCCATATCCAAAATTCTTCCCCCAAGCAATCATAGTTTCTTTAACTTGTTCTTCCTCTAACTTAATTCCCAATAAATAACCATATAATTTTTTAATCATTTTCTCATCAGTACTCATCAATATCTTATCTAAATCAGTCTGTTTGTCATAGAATCCTTCCGTTTTAAAATCTTCATCATATCTTGAGTGTATTTGCGCATATGAAAACCAATTCATCCTTATACCTTGTTCCTCTAAGTTTTGAATCGATTTAAGTCCACCCTTTTCATTGCTGGCCAGATTTCTTCAGGTGCAGCTTTCCATACCAGGTGTGCATGTGCTTCCACCAGCTGAGGAGCATCTCCAAAGTGTAGCCCATACTCTCCGCCTTCTCTCTCCAAGAAGCATGCTTTGCTTGGTGTCCCTGTACAGCCGGTGTCCCTTCCGCCACAGATAGTCATTCTCTCTCAGCCACTCCAGCACCTCATCCTCATGTTCCTCCTCAATGGAGTATTGCCTCCTCTCCCGTTGTTGCATACGCCTCTTCCTCCCTTTGGCAGGACCAGATGGGCCCTCATCAGAGGGGCTCCCAGGTAGTAGGGGCTGCTCCTCCACAGCAGCACCATCAGGATCATCATCATCATCATCATCATCATCATCATCATCATCACCAGCAGGATCATAATCATCATCATCATCATCATCATCAGCAGCAGCAGCAGCAGCACCAGCAGGATCAGCAGCAGCAGCAGCAGCACCACCACCAGCAGGATCAGCAGCAGAAGCAGCAGCAGCAGCAGCAGCACCAGCAGCACCAGCAGGACCAGGATCAGCAGCAGCAGAGTAAGCACCAGCAGCGCCAGAAAGAACAGGAGCACGAGCAGGACCAGGAGCACGAGCAGGACGAGCAGGATGAGCAAGACCAGGAGCATGAGCAGTACGAGCAGTACGAGCAAGTCCAGAAGCACGAGCAGGACCAGCAGGACCAGGAGCAGCTTCAGCAGAGTAAGCACCAGCAGAAGCACCACCTCCAGGAGCAGCTTCAGCCGAACCTCCAGCACCAGAAGAGCGAGCCCGAGCAGCAGAAGCCCCAGCAGAAGCAGAGTCAGGACAGGGGGCGGGAGGGTGGCCCTGTCCCTCTTGCCAGGGATGGTGGCAGGTTGCTGAGGCTTTTGCTTCTTCCCCATGGTTGTGGGGTTGCTGGCTGGCAGGGAGGCTGGCAGGGAGGCTGGCAGACACCAAGGCTGGCAGGAAGCCTGGCACCAAGGCTGGGAGGCAGGCTGACAGGCAGGCAGGCACCAAGGCTTGCAGGCAGGCAGGCACCAAGGCTGGCAGGCAGACTGGCTGGCAGGGAGGCTGGAAGGCAGGCTGGCAGCAAGGCTGGCTGGCAGGCAGAGAGCAAGGCTGGCAGGGAGGTTGGCCAGGAGGCTGGGAGGCAGGCTGGGAGGCAGGCTTGGAGGCAGGCTGGCAGCAAGGCTGGCAGCAAGGCTTGCAGGCAGGCATGCAGGCAGGGCTGGCAAGGACTCGATGTATCCAGCAGCAGGTCTTTCCTCTGAATGCTGGCCACGTGCGAGCTGCTTCCCTTTATATCCGCGGGGCTTATGCAATGCATCCCCCCCGCATGCGCAATTAATGCTCGGCATCCGTTCGGCTTCCGCTCTGCATCCGCTTCATCCACTGTGCATCCGCTGGGCTTCCGCTCTGCATCCGCTTCATCCGCTGTG
>BLBF01000016.1:23061614-23075515 GCA_015471245.1 Laticauda colubrina
CATCCGCTGGGCTTCCGCTCTGCATCCGCTTCATCCGCTGTGCATCCACTGTATCCGTTCCGCGTCCGCTTTGCTGAGGTCCCCCGGAAGCCTAGCGGATGCGCCATCTGCTCCCATCCGCTTCCATCCACTGGGCTTCCGTTCCGCATCCGCTTTCCATCCGCTCTGCGTCCTCCCCGCGTCCGTTCCTTTCCGTGTTATCCGCTCCGGTTATGCAAATTTTTGCCCCTTTTGAGAGCGGATAACAACGGATGGAACATATTGCTCATCCGTTGTGTACTTTTTACTAATGTTTTGCATCCGTTGGGCAGTGTGACAGGGCCTTTACTTGATAGTTGGTCTGAAGTTAACCTTGGAGTTAATCTATGCTGATCTGCGTGCTGATTACTGGTGGAGAGATGCTGAAGTCTTTTTGTTCTCTTTTGGTTGATTGTCTCTTTGCATAGTCTATATATGTTGTTAATTTCTATGTATCTATTGATAGCTGATTTGTCAGAGTTCCAGGTTTTGAGAAATTCCCTTGCATTTTTGGATTTGGTCTGTTCTAAGATTGTCACATTTTCCTAATTGAAACTGTGGTTAAATGTGTCTATAAGTTGTAAAATTAAAAAATCTTCATCTAGTCTTCTGACTGCCAGTTGGTGTTCATAAATGCATTTTGCCAGTCTTCTGCCTGTTGTATATGACTCCTATTTTTTTCTACTGAGGTTTCTGGGTCTTTTGGTTTGCTTAGAATATTTTGAAGAGCTTTAGTTGGCTTGTGTGCTACAGTGATTCTATGTGGTTGTAGTAGTCTGTTGGTGGTTTCTGAGGCATTCTTAATGTATGGAAGTGTAATTCTTTTTAGGATTTGTATTGGTTATGCTGTATTGGGTTGAGTGGACCCTTTTGATAATTTTTTTGTGAGGGTATCCATTTTGTTGGAAAGTGTTGTGTGTTAGTATGGGTGGCTTTTCTGAAGACCTGTGTTTTTAGTTTGCCATTGTGGTATCTACTGATCAGAATGCCCAGGAAGGTTGAAAACAACAACTTGCTACCCTACCTGGAGTAACGAGTTAGGGGAATGAAATGTCTATAAGAAAACAAGCAAGCTCAGAGAGCACCAAGGACCCCTCAAGAAGATACTTGTCTAGCTAATCACCTCAGCCAGGTTAACTTTGACAATCAATAGGATTACAGAGAAATTGGCAATGCATGTTTGTGTGTGTCAATGTAAAATTCCTTGAACAAATTCAAATTTAGCACCTGGTTTCTCTATGAATATCCATGTAATTTTCTTGGCAGCAGTACAAACGTTATTTGCTTTCCTCTGAGCCATGGTGACGCAGTGGTTAGAGTGCAGTATTGCAGGCTATTTCTGCTGACTTCTGGCTGTCTGCAATTTGGCAGTTCAAATCTCATCAGGCTCAAGGTTGACTCAGCCTTTCATCCTTCTGAGAGGATAAAATTGTTGGGGGCAATATGCTGATTCTGTAAACTGCTTTGAGAGGGCTGTAAAGCACTGTAAAGTGATATATAATCCTAAGTGCTATTGCTACTGCTATTTATTTATTTGGTTTCCAATCTAGACAGCACTCCTGATATTCCCATTGTAGCGCTGCTCAGTCTTACTTCAGGTTTTTTCCCCCAAGATCAGCTAAGGCATAAACCAACTATGTGCTGCTTCTTCCTGTGACAATCATATTAATTAGATCTTATTAAGTAAAGTAAAATTGCATACTATTTTTAAACAGCCATCAACAAGTCAGTCAAAGAAAAGGTGCAGCCTTTTATTCTGAAAAGGTTATATCGCCTTGTTTGATATGCTCATTGACTTAACCTTAACCATGTCTGTAGATTAATAATGTGTTTAATTCATAACTCAAAGACTGTGTTGACCATTTTCCTAATTTATAAATTTTTAAATTAATTTTCCTATTTATGGTTAGACAAAAGAAAAAAAATGAATCATGAGGGTGGAAGGCTGGAAAAAAAACTTTACCAACTGTGCATTTGTTGGAAAAAAATATGGATCATATATAACCTACATGTATAGATAACTGTCCATTCACTACTAGTGATTGTGGACAACATGTTGAAATATGGAAACAAAATGAGAATCTCAATCCACTGAATGACAGACATTTCCACTACTGCAATACTACTTCCTAGATTTCAACTTAGTCCTCAGGACTCAGTCCTCCATACCTCTAGTAAATTTTCTTTTTCTTTTTTTCTTTTTAAATTGGCAGCCTTCTGCAAAGACAATATCAAAAGCAATCAAAACTGAGCTCAGCATTGAAAACATCCTTGGAAACTAGAGGAGCTCTTCCATTTTGCTTTGTAATAAATGAGTAATAGCAGGTTGTCCAAACTCATCACAACAATCATTTTGTAACAATGCCCAAAATGTATTTGCAAAGCTGAATATACATCCAGTGTCCCTCTCTCACTCAGGAAATGAGGACTTATGATTTCTCCATAACTCTAGTTGATTTATATATGAAAATTAAATCTCTCATTAAATCCATATAATGTGAAAAGTTAGGAGGGATTGATAATATAGATTTGGTCAACACAATATAAAAAAGATGTTGAGACTCTGGAAAGAGTGCAAAGAAGAGCAACAAAGATGAGGAGGAGGCTGGAGGCCAAAACATATGAAGAACGTTTACAGAAATTGAGTATGTCTAGTCCAGGGGCGGGATTCAAAAATCCCAGCAACAACTTCACTGCCCAGTTGCTGGGCGTGTGTGCTGTCCCAGCCAGTCTATCGGAATTGGATACTTATTTAGGAATAATGAGCTGTCCCCTTAAGGGAATGCATCATGGTAAATGTAGTTAAAGGTATCCTGGAAAATGTAGTTCATGTCACATGGCCACATCTGTAATCCCAATTAGTCACTAATTTGACCCTCAATGGGTTGGGGGAGTTTTCCTCACTTTGCCAGAATTCTCGAAAGCCCATGTCACACTGCCCAACGGATGCAAAAAGGACACAGCGGATGAGCAAAATGATCCATCCGTTGTTATCCGCTCTCAAAAGGGGCTAAAATTTGCATAACCAGAGCGGATAACATGGACGCGGGGAGGACGAAGGGCGGATGCAAAGCGGATGCAGAACGGACGCCGAGCGGATGAAGCGGATGCACAGCGGATGCACAGCAGAAGCCTAGCGGATGCCTGGCGTTAATTGCACATGCGGGGAGGATGCATTGCGTCAGCCCCGCGGATATAAAGGAAGCAGCTCGGAAGCAGGTCGCCATTCAGAGGAAAGACCTGCTGCCGGAAGGATTGGCTGCCTTGCCTGCCCTACCTGCATGTCTGCCTGCCAGCCTCCCTGCCAGCCTTGCTGCCAGCCTCCCTGCAAGCCTTTCTGCCAGCCTCCCTGCCAGCCTTGTTGCCAGCCTCCCTGCCAGCCTTGCTGCCAGCCTGCCTGCCTGCCAGCCAGTCTGCCTGCCTTCCTGCCAGCCTTGGTTCATGTCTGCCTGCCAGCCTTGTTGCCTGCCTCCCTGCCAGCCTTGGTGCCTGCCTTGGTGCCAGCCTTCCTGCCAGCCTTGGTGCCTACCTGCCTGCCAGCCTTCCTGCCAGCCTTGGTGCCTGCCTTGGTGCCAGCCTTGGTGCCAGCCTTCCTGCCAGCCTTCCTGCCAGCCTTGGTTCCTGCCAGCCTCCCTGCCAGCCAGCAACCCCACAACCATGCTGAAGCACAACAAGCCTCAGCCATCAGCTGCCAGCCCTTGCAAGAGGGATAGGGCTACCATCCCGCCCCCTGGCCCTCACTCTGGTTCTGCTGGGGCTTCTGCAGCATGGGCTCGCTCTTCTGGGGCTGGGGCTTCTGCTTCTGGAGGAGCTGATGACAAGCACTCCAGCACCAGCCACCTCCACAGCACCTGGACCCTTCACCTCTGAGACGGAGCGACCAAGAGGAGTGCCAGAGACTCATTTTTGTTTTATAGATTGTTGTTAATAAAGTCTAGTTTTGATTCACACACTTGCTTCATTTCTTTTTTTTAATAAAGTCTTGCTGGAAACTTTTAGAAATGGTTTAAGCCTTTCCATGCTTGTGGGATGGGTTAAGATAGCAGTGGGATGAGCAGGGATACCTTTGGGATGGGTAATAGCTGTGGGATACATAAACCTCCAGTGCAAGCATAGTGGGACTGTATAGTCCACCCTCCCAGGTGCCACACCTATGGCCTTTTATTATCAATAATAATGTAAAATTATTCTACACACGTCAACATAAACACAACTCTTTATTAAACGCCCTGTTCATTGTAGGCCAACCAAACATACATGGCCGAATCTCATCCATGTGATGAGACAGGCTGAAGGAAGCATCCATTAAGCATCTACCATCCTGTCTTGCCACTCCACTGTTCCAGCTGGGGAGTTGCACCATTGTCTCAGGAGGTTGCGCTGCTTCTTCGCTTCATGTGAGGCTCTATTGGGGCCTTGCACATCCTCAGTGTCGATCAGGTTTTGCCTCCATTCCCCAGGCTCCATGTCCCCATTGCCTTGCTGGAGGTCCACAAGCCTGTTCTGCAAGACTGGGTAGCGGGTGCGCATGAGATTGTGCAGGATGCAGCAAGCTTCTATGATCCTCCTCACGGTCTCTGGGCAATGCTGCATGGTGGTGTGAAGTACCTGGAACCTGTTGGCCAGGATACCAAAGGCGTTGCCCACCACCCGCCTTGCCCTGGACAGCTTGTAGTTGAAGATCCTCTCTTCACGGGTGAGGAGTCTGGAAGTGTAGGGCTTCATGAGGTAGGTTGTGAGGGAGAAGGCATCATCCCCCACGATGAAGTAGGGCACATCTTGTGTGTCGTTGGGCAGAGGTTCTGGATCTGGGAAGCCCACAATGAGGTTGCCTTCCAGCTCCTCCTTGAGGTGACTGGCATTGTATACCTGGGCATCTGAAGATGAGCCGTTGCCTGAAGCATCGATGTACATAAACTTGTAGTCAGCATCGACCATGGCAAAGAGGATGATGCTGAAGAATCCCTTGGAGTTGAAATAAGTGGACCCCGACTTGGCTGGAGCTTTGCAGGCCACGTGCTTGCCATCTATGGCTCCAACGGTGTGGGGGAAGTTCCACTTCTGATACTACTGCTCTGCAACTTTCTTCCATCCTTCTTCAGTGGAGGGGCACTGGAGGAGCTCCTCCATGTATTCTTCGATGATGGCCTGCACCACTTCTCTGACCACAATGCTGATGGTGTTGGATGGCACCCTCCAGCCATACTGCATGCTCCTGTAGGAGGTCCCTGAGGCCAGGTGGCGCAAAGTGAGTGCCACCTTGAGCCCAGCTTCCAGGCTGGGCCGGAAGCTGGTGTTTGCCTTGGTCAACTTGGGTGTCAGCCACTGCAGAACTTCGTCAAACATGGCTGGAGGCATCCTCATGAAGTTTTGGAATGCACGAGTATCTTCGTTCCTGAGCTCCACCATCAGCTTGTTGTACAGTCCATCCTCTACTCTTCTGGCGAACCATCTTCGGATCCAGACTCTTTTTGGGTGGCTTCTTTTCTTCTTGCAGTGGTGTTCACAGAGCCTGCAGATGGCTTTGCACTGTTGCAGAAAGGTGGCTGCCGAAAGGACTTTGTTACAATCCACGGTGGACATGACTGGATGCTGTGGAAGAGGAAGAGTCAGATGAAGGCTGCAGAGGTCTGCACAGCTAGGCTGCTGTTCTGAAAGTGAGATGCAGGTGAGTTGCTCCCCCTTTTTATAGGCAGTATAGGTTTTCCGCTAGGCATCCTCTAGGCATCCTCTAGGCATCCTCTAGACATCCTTAATATCCGAGATAGGTCCCCTTTGCGAACGTTTTTTCCGTTTTAAATGCTTTGTTTCCGTGCTGCATCTGCTAGGCATCCGTTCTGCATCCGTTCTGTGTCCGTTCCGATTCCTCCCTCGTCCGGGCGGATGGAGTTCCGCGGATGCGTAGCGGACGCCTAGCAGATATAGCGGATATAGCGGATGCGTAACGGATGCGTAGCGGATGCGTAGCGGATGCAGAACGGACGAACTGGATACATTTTCCACGCAAAAGTTTTGGGCAGCCCAAAACATTTGGAGTGGATGAAATGTCCATAAACGGATGCTGGACGGATAGAGTGGAAGCCAAACGGAGGCAGTGAGTACATCATGTTTTCGAACGGATGGCAAGGTTTTTTGTTCGTTTTACATCCTCTTTGCATCCATTGGTTCAGTGTGACATGGGCTTAACTAATGGCAGCTGCTTTCTATCATTACAAGATGGGTTAGGAAGTAATCATCTTTTACCTGCAAGGCAGATATACAAAAGATTGATCATTAAACAACTTCATCACAAATGTGAGTTATGAGGATACCTGAAAAACTAATAAATATACTTTGTTATGGACGTCTTGTTGAGTTTATCTATCTGTATCTGCACAGCATACAAATCCACCACTGTGCAGAATACAGAAAAATAAAAGATAGTTATTTGTAGTCCTGAAGCCCAAAAATGGCAAAAGGATTGTTTAATTTGAATTCCTGACACCAAAGAGGATTAAAAAGTAAAAGGATGTACCTGGAGGTGAAATTTGAATTTCTGTGTTAAATTCACTTGTGTCTTCCTGCTATTTCAAAGACTCATTTTACATAACAAGAAGAAAAGCATCTTTCAAGGGACAGCACAGTGTGCATGGCCATGGTGGGCACGGCCTACAAGAACTTCTTGTTTCAGCCCTGCCAACTCTCACAGTTCTGCCGTGAGTTTCACGATTTTTTGTCATTTCTCACGTTCTCACGACAAGGCTCCTCAATCTCACACCGAATTTAAAATGCGCTTTTTTTTTTTTTTTCAAATTTGGGGGTCAGCTTATACACGCATAAATCTGATTCTCACACAAACGACATGACGCCACTTCTCAGATCACGCAATATCGATATTACCATACAATCATATATACATACAGCACATTTCTTTTTACTCTGGGCGCCTCCATTTTGCTTTTTCTACCACCGGATATAACACGCTCTGATTGGTTAGTTATTCATGTGACCGCTTTAGTGTTTGCGATCGTCACATGCAATTTTGTGTCCAGTTTCTCTGCATTTAGTAAAATTCCGTGATAAAATTCATTAAAATATACCCATGTCTGATGTTAAAAGAAAAATAATGGCACCTTGATGGCACCTTGTCTAACATTTTGGCCATGAAGTTGGCTTATCCAGAAGAAATGACACCTTGCTATAAGTTTCGTCCTTGTGATGACCTATTAGAATCATCAAAGAAAGCTGCATCTTCTTACAACAGGGAACACAAATAAAACATTTAAATAAACTGTTAATGTCTTTCCTCGAGGGAAAAGGGGTTTGTTTAATCTTGATCGGGAAAAAAATAGAATCTCACTATTTTTTATAGAATCTCCAGTTTTTCTTTTCATGGGTCTCCAGATTTTCCTTTATCAGGGGTTGGCAGGTCTGCTGTTTCTGGCTTCCAGTGGGCCTCCAGAGCCCAGGGAAGGCCATTTTCACCCTCCCAAGGGTCTGAAGGCCTCTCCTGAGCCTCTAGGAGGGTGAAAACTGCCTTCACTGGGCTCTGGAGGCTCACAAGAGCCAGAAAAAGGCCCATTTTATGACTTCCAGTTTTTCCAGAAGGCCCATTTTTCCCCTTTCCAGAGCCTCAGCATGGACCCTGCACTTACCTTCATCAAAAATTGGCCACGTGGAGACTCCTGGGACAGGTGGGGCAGGGCAGGCAGGGCCAACCAGTTGGTTGAAATACCAATTTGGCGAATCAAATGTAACTTTAACATCTCGTTCACCAGAACCGGTCCGAACTGGTAGAATCCCACCCCTGATCTAGTCCAGTAAAAAGAAGGACTGGGGAGTGACATGATTGCAGTGTTCCAATAATTGAGGGGCTGCCACAAAGAAGAGGGGGGTCTACTTATTTTCCAAAGCACAAAAGGCAAGACCAGAAGCAATGGAAACTAAGTAAAGAGAGAAGCAGCCTAGAACTAAGGAGAAATTTCCTGACAATGACAACAATCAACAAGTGGAATAACTTGCTTTCAAAAGTTGTGGGTGCTCTATCACTCAAAGCTTTTAAGAAGAGACTGGACAGCCATTTATCTGAAATGCTATAGGATCATCTCTTAAGTAGGGGACTGAACTAGAACTCCTCCAAGATCCCTTCCAACTCCGATGTTCTATGTTCTGTAACACAAAAGATATGGACTGATAGAAGTGGGAGTTGAATGATTAAAACACAAACTTCTGAAACAGGCTTCTATTAAACTATGCTGTACAATACTGTAAAGAACTCCTGCCTCAGCCTGGCTGGATTCAGCCCTCTTTCAATATTTTTTTGTAAAGAAACACACTGTTTTTATATTGCAATTAAGTTCCAAATGGGAAAAGTGCTGACTTATCTACTCTATTCTTTTTGTAAAACTATTGTTCAAAAGTGCCTCCCAAGAACACTGAGGTCTGATCAATCTATTCTGTGTGCACTAGATCAAATCCTGCCAAAGTATTCTGAACCAATGAGCCCAAATTTGTGTTCTGTAATTATTTTATACAGTAGAGGTTAAAGGTAGCCAAAGTTTTGTTTCATGTTGTCAGGGATGTGATCAGGCACAGGGGCAATAGGTTCTTTTTGGATCAGACAATGAACACACCAGTGAATAGAATGGAGGAATTTTAAGCTTTATTATTAGTTTAAGCAAGCAGATTGAAAAGCAAAACATGAAAAGCATATATGATTATAACCAAATCTCATATGGGCTGTCAGGAGCTCCTTAATGATGACAGCAGAGATGCACCAAGGGGGTGTTGTTTCCACAGTAGCCAGTGCTAGATTCCATGCAGTAGATCTCCATAAACAGCAACAACCCCAAGGATGATGATTAAAATCTGGCACCATGACTTCATAGACGTGTTATGGTCAGGAGACTGCTGTACTGTATTAAAATGGTTGACTCCTAAGCTCACATTCTGATTGGCTAAGAAAGCCACTATAGGGATTGGTTCACTAAGGAACCAATCCTAGGAGCCGCTAAAAAGGCGGCAAAACCAAACTAATGTCATTGGCTACAAGCCGGCAGGCAAGCTCCTAAAAAAGGGCTGCGCGGCTTGAGCCAATGTTCCGTTTTCACTTGTAAATCAACTAATAAAGACTTTGTTGTTGGAACCCAGTCTACCTCACGTTTTTCCGAACGGAACACTGGCGACGAGGATCAGATCATCCTAAAACGCGAGACTGTGCACGCAGCGATAAACCAGGCTAAGACGATGGCTGGAAACAATGCACCACCCGCACCCTTCAATCCCAATGAAGAGGATTCGGAATCTTACGTAGACCGTTTCCAAATGTATTTGGAAAGTAACGAGATGGAAGAGATCTCAGACCAGCGGAAGAGAGCTGTCTTTTTGACGCATTGTGGGCCGATGGTTTTCAAAATGGCCAAGGCATTAGCGAAGCCCAGAGACCTGAAGCAAATGACTTGGCCCAAACTCCAACGAATACTGAAGGCTCACTATGCACCAGTAGTATCAAACCTCATCATAAGACACGAATTTTACCGAAGAGATCAGAAAGAAGGCAAGACTATTGCCGATTTAGTGGCAGCCCTCCGACAACTGGGGGGAGCATGCGAGTTCCTGAACTTAGACGAAGTGATGCAAGATCGGATAGTATTGGGTTTAAGAGACTCTAACTTACAAAGCAAATTGCTTAACAAACCCAATATAACCATAGCCGAAGCCATCACTGAAGCTTCAGCCGCCAAAGCCGCGAAGAAATCGGCTGTCAAAATGAAGCAGATGAACGCGAACAACGACGAAATGTGTTTAATAAAAGGGAAGAAACAAATTCCAACCACTACACACCACGAAGATTTTGACGAGACGTCAGAATCTGAAGAAGAAGACGATGAGGTGCACCGCCTATATGCCAACAAAAAAGGGCGCAAAAAAAGAAATTGGCGGGAATGCGCAGGCTGCGGAGGAAACCATCCTCGAGCCGACTGCAGATTCCTTGATGCCATCTGCCGAGCTTGTAAAAAAAGGGGGCACATCGAGAAGGTCTGCAGAAATAAAAAAAACTACAGCCCAAACAGACGCAGCAACTCTCCGCCACAAACCGAGAGAAAGTGGCAACGAAACAAATGAGCCAATAACCGGGAGAAAACACACCAGACTTTCACTATCAGGAGCGCGCAGACGGAAAGCGGCAAGAAAGTCAAAATAATAGTGAAAATCAAAGGAAACCCCTGCGAAATGGAGGCAGACTCAGGGTCCTTTTTGTCAATGGTGTCATGGGACAAAATCAAACAACTGGTCCCTAACATCAACCCAAAAAAGCTCCAGAAGCAGCGATTAACCCTAAAAGACTACCAAGGGAATCGAATCCCTGTGGTAGGTTTTGGACATTTCTGAGTCACCTACAAACACCATGATGAAGTACTGCCATTGACAATAGTTGACCGAGACCGCCCAAGCCTCCTGGGCATCGAATGGTTCGCACCATTAGGGATCGGAATGACTGAAGTAGACCGGGTGGCCACAACCGACTGGGAAGAAAACCTGATCCACGAATTCCAGGATGTTTTCGACGGCTCACTAGGCAGGTACCAGGGGACCCCAATTTCCTTTAGCTTAGACCCCCAGGTAGCCCCTAGAAAGCTAAAAGCCAGACGAGTTCCTTTTGCACTAAAGGCAAAAATAGAGGAACAACTAAACAAATTGGTTGACCAAGGGGTTTTGGAACCTGTTGACCATGCCAGATGGGAGACGCCTATTGTAACACCAGTTAAATCTGATGGGTCAGTTCGAATCTGCGGTGACTACAAGGCTACCCTGAACCATGCGCTGCAACAAAGCGCATACCCAGTGCCAGTCGTACAACACTTGTTACACTCACTTGAGGGAGGAAAAGTTTTCGCTAAATTAGATTAGCACAAACTTACCAACAGTAGACCCCCTAACAGCGGAAGCACAAACAATAGTGACCCATAAAGGAGCGTTCAAGTGTAACAGACTCCAGTTTGGAGTAAGTGTGGCCCCAGGAGTGTTCCAAAGCCTCATGGAACGCCTACTGAATGTAATACAAGGGGTCGTGCCATATTTTGACGATGTCCTAATTTCGGCCAAAAATACAAACCAATTAGAAAAAAGACTGAGAAACGTACTAACAAAATTTAGAGAATCTGGCCTGAAAGTAAAGAAAGAAAAATGCTGTTTAAGGATGGATCGCGTCGAATTTTTGGGTTCTTTAATAGACGGAGAGGGTATACACCCTACTGAAAAAAAAGTCAAAGCCATTAAAGATGCACCATGACCAAGAAACAAAACTGAGTTGCAAGCATTTTTGGGACTAATAAACTTTTATAACGTATACCTTCCCCACAAAGCAACAATAGCGGAACCGTTACACCATTTACTGGATAAGAAAACAAATTGGACTTGGGGTCATAGAGAGCAAGAAGCTTTTCAACAAATAAAAAATTTATTAACATCAAACACTGTTCTTATCCAGTTTAGCAACACATTGCCATTGACGGTGACCTGTGACGCCTCGCCATTCGGAGTCGGTGCCATCCTGAGCCATCAATTGCCAGATGGAAGAGAGGCACCCGTCACCTATTATTCAAAGACTCTGTCTAAAACAGAACGTAACTATAGTCAACTAGACAGAGAAGCCCTAGCAATCGTCGCTGGAGTAAAACGCTTCCACAAATATTTATGTGGAAGGACATTTTCAATAGTAACGGGTCATAAACCATTACTAGGAATTTTGGCGGGAAACAAGCCTACACCGAACATTTTGTCCCTGAGAATGACCAGATGGTCAGAATTCCTGGCAGCCTACTCGTATACATTAATGCATCGACCCGGGAAGCAAATCTCCCATGCAGATGCATTAAGCAGATCACCGCTACCAACAACGGAAGAAGACCCAGCACCAACGATGACCACCCTACAGATTGAGACATGCCCCGGGCTACCAATATCCGCCAACAACATTGCCAGAGCCACAGTGAAAGACCCAGTGACTGCCCGCATACTAAACTGGGTAGGTAAAGGCTGGCCAGAAAATCAAAAAAACTGAACACTTTAAACCTTTCCGGACCAGACAGACTGAACTCTCTATCCAAAAGGGTTGTTTATTGTGGGGTGATTGGGTAGTCATCCCTTCTAAATTACAAACCAGGGTACTGGGTATGCTTCACGAAGGCCACCCTGGTATTGTTAAAATGAAAAGCCTTGCTAGAAGCTATGTCTGGTGGCTGGGTATAGATAGGGACATCAAATACTGGGTAAATTCTTGCAACAAATGCCAAAAAACCAGACCCTCCCCACCACAAGCACCCATAAGGGAGTGGGAAACCCCAAGGGGCCCCTGATCTCGAATCCACATTGATTTTGCGGGACCTACTAAAGGGAATACTTTCTTAATTGTCGTGGATGCATACTCAAATTGGCTGGAAGTTGTAGTTATGCCATCCACGACAATGGAAATGGTCATTAAACAACTTGACAAACTATTCGCAACCCATGGACTACCAGACGTCCTAGTGTCCGACAATGGGCCACAATTGAAGCATCCAATTCGAACAACACCTAGCCGCCCTGGGGATACACCATGCTCTAACCGCGCTGGCTCACCCGGCCGCAAATGGTAGAGCAGAGAGAATGGTCAGGTTTACCAAGGAGGTTTTAGAAAGAATGGACAATGGGGATGTCCAAGATAGAATTAACCATCTACTCACCCTCCAACATATCATACCCGGTACCGTTACCAACAAAAGCCCGGCAGAACTATTAATGGGAAGGAAACTCAGGTCACAACTAGACAGGTTGCACCCAAATTACACACCAGAAAGATCCCCCAACTCCTCCACCCGCTCCAGAACATTTGAAATAGGTGACCTAGTCTATGCAAAAAATTTCACCGGGGACTCCTTATGGCTTCCAGGCACAATAACCAAAATCACAGGCCCCCGGTCCTACTGACTAACCACGGACGATGGCAGGGAATGGAAGCGGCACATAGACCAGCTTTGTTCCTGATACATAGAAAAGAACACGATCGCTCAACCAGAAACAATAAAAAACGATGAAAAACAAACCAACGAGGGGGTGGAATTCAAAGAAACAATAAAGAACCGTTTGAAATAAACCCAGAATATTACAAAAAACAAAAAGAGCAAAATAGAGACTTACAGTTAGAGGAAACTTGTGGGAAGCATCCAAGCGAAGGGGCCAGCCAGGCCAGCTCGACCTGCCCAGAAAAATCAGGAGGGAGCGGCAAGACCGCCGACCTGAGAAACTCAGGCGGCAGCAAAATGGCTGACTCACCCTTCCAGGCGGTTCCATGGAGAAGAGACGGAGACACAGCAAACTCCTCCGAACCGGTCGAAGTCGCCAGCAACAATGAACCATGCAGTTCCAATAGAACCAGGAAAAGCCCCACCTACCTGCGTGACTATGTCACCTCGTAAGGACCAAACCAAGAGGGAGGGGTGTACTGTATTAAAATGGTTGACTCCTAACCTCACATTCTGATTGGCTAAGAAAGCCACTATAGGGATTGGTTCACTAGGAACCAATCTTAGGAGCCGCTAAAAAGGCAGCAAAACCAAACTAATGTCATTGGCTACAAGCCGGCAGGCAAGCCCCTATAAAAGGGCTGCTGCGGCTTGAGCCAATGTTCCATTTTCACTTGTAAATCAACTAATAAAGTCTTTGTTGTTGGAACCTGGTCTACCTCGCGTTTTTCCGAACGGAACAACTGCAAAATCTGATTTTGATTGGCTGGCACATGACTTCGGGATGGAAATTGAAAATTTGAAACTTTCACAATGGGAAAAGCATTTGAATCTACATGGAAATTCTGCCCCCCTTTTCTTTTCTTTTCTTTTCTTTTCTTTTCTTTTCTTTTCTTTTCT
>BLBF01000016.1:23078616-23099113 GCA_015471245.1 Laticauda colubrina
TCCTTCCTTCCTTCCTTCCTTCCTTCCTTCCTTCCTTCCTTCCTTCCTTCCTTCCTTCCTTCCTTCCTTCTTCCTTTTTTCTCCCCACATACCCCATTTTTGCTGGCAGTGAGCTGGTACTTTGCTGTTTCCAGGCCAGCCCTGGAGGCCAAATATAAACACCCTTGAGTTTGATAGCCCTGTTTTAGACTTTACGGATAGGTTTCATAACTTTGAATCCATAGCTTAAGGTTTATTTAAGTACCCACTTTCTATGGCAGCCTTTAATCCAAAGTTTTGTAGATCAAAGAAAGTTTTAACTTCTTCTCTCTATCCCTCATTGGAGAAGAGCATACTGTGCCTTAAGAATATTTAAAGGTCACTCATAAAGATGGAAAGATTTGATGCTACCCTCAATGGAAGAATGTCTGGTGAAATCTCAGATATTGCTGAAATGAATAAATTAACCTTTTCTTTTAGAGAAAAGATACTATCTACAAATAGTGACCCCTGGAAAGCTCTTATGGATGGGGTTTTTTGTTTAAAAATGGGGAAAAAATAAATCTATGATTTAAGGCTTTGATGATTAGACAGAATGGTTTATACAAATGAATATTAAGATATAATCATAGAGAGATGTTACAATTTAATTGTACTTTAATTGCTATGAAGTACATCTTAGTGTTTTTCTTCTTAGTTTTTCTTTCTTTTCTAGTTTTGTATAACTTTTTTCTTCTTTTCTTGCACTTTTTACTTTCTTTTTCCTTTGTTTTCTCTTTTCTTCCTAACTTTATATTAGTTTATATTAGTTTTTAATCTTTTTAAAAATTTAATAAAAATATATAAATATTTAAAGTCCACTTAAAACTTACGGGTCACTGAAGCCATTATAGCACTTCAAAATCTGTAACAATTATGCTACTTCAAGAATATACAACATCCTCTGTATAGTTTAATAAACATCTTGTTTTGGCTTTTTGATATAATTTTGGACAAACCAATATAGCAAAAGGACTTTTCTTCTTATTGGTTAATCTACTGGAATACTGTATTTTGTGTTTTGAAGAAAGACCAATTAAAAGGGGAAAAAAAATCATAGAGGTAGGTAGGAGAGGAGAAGGAGGAGGAGGAAATGGAAAAACCACTAAGAAAACTTGTAATTTGATAAAATATCAATTATTGTTAAACTCTTTAAGCATAATCTGAAAAAGAACAATTTCAGAGTTATTATTCAATCACTGTTTTTGAACTTGTTTTAACTTCTATAATTTTAATCCATTTTTAAATTTATAAGCATTGAATGTTTGTTTTATTATGATGTAAAGGGTTCAAAGTCACATCAGCTGCAAGATGGGTGGTGAATATATTTAATAAACGAACAAACTAATAATACCAGTGGATTGGGCTTGGAGTAAGTGTCCTTTAGATTGGAGAAGTAGCATATAAATAGTGGAAGTTCTCAGTTCTATGAAAATGAAAGGCTAAAATAGGATGAGAATTTTCAAAATCTAGCTGACAGAACAACTCCTTTAGATATTGGTGCTTCCAGAAAAAAACAAAAGCTTTTCAATTGCTCTAGAGTTTCAGCATACAGACTTTTAACTGACAAGACAGAAACTCTACATGACTATGAATAATCATACTGCTTTTCATTAAATTAAAGATGTCAAGAGACTTCTCACAATTCTCTACTGAATGTATTATGTTCTTAACAGTATCTAATATCACACTTACATTAACAATAGTTTTAACATATAAAGTACAGACAAGTATCTTTCTTCTTCTTTATCAAAGCTGTAGCAGATGAAGGAAGTAGTGGAATTTTTTTTCCTTCAGGGCTATCCAAGCAATTATCAATCAAATCTCTTCCAATAGCACAAAGAAAGATTTGATTCATTTGTTTTAGGTTTCAAAAAAAAGAAATCAAATTAAAGAATAAAGAAATAATTACCAGGATAGTAACAGAGATTGCTGAAATGTATGCTGAAATATAGGATTCTTCCACAGTGGACAATTTTAATGATGAAGCATGGGGACTACTGTATACAAACAAATTTTACATGTAAAATTGGTGATAAGGAAAATATCTGATAGTTGTCACTTTGTTTTGAAAGCTGGTTCTCATATTGTTTTGGCTATAATAACCGTTCATAATAAATAGCCTTCCATGTTGAACTATTTATTAACAATAGAAAACCATATTTACTATTTACAAATAATAGTAAACCACACAGAATCATTGGGAATCGGGGGAGGGGGTTGTCTATGAATTTAAATAATAGTAATAACAACAATAGTAACATTGTAGAATTTATGTTATCATATCAGGGAATCAAAAATTTTATTGTTACTTGTCTCTTACTTCACAATGAGATGCATATCCTATAGATGGAATGCATATCCTATAGATGGAAAAGATTGGATTGGAAGAAGAGAGTTGATTGAAAGGACAAAAAACCAAAATGGACATGTTTTTTTTTAATGTACTGTAAGTAACATTTCTCACTGTTTCTATTCTCCTTTTCCCTTTGATACCAAGTGTCATCTGCATGGTCAGTGTAAAAATTACCAGTAATACTTTCAAGCCTTACTAATATTCTACAGTAACAATTATATTTTCTTGAGAGTTGGAAGGGACTTTAGAGGTCATCTAGTTCAACACCCTGCTTACACAGGAGACTTATACCATTTCTGATAAATTGTTTTTAAAAGCCTCCAATGATGGGGCACCCATGACTTTCAAAGACAATTTGTTCCATTGGTTGATTATTCTCACTGTTAGGAATTTTCTCCTTAGTTCTAGGTTGCTCCTCTCCTTGATTTGTTTCCATCCATTGTTTCTTGTCTTGCCTTCAGGTACTTTGCTAAATAAATTGACCCTCTCTGCATTGTGGCAACGCTTCAAGTATTGGAAGACTACTATCATGTCACCCCTGGTCCTTCTTTTCACTAGGTATATTCAGTTCCTGCAATCATTCTTCATCATCTTTGTTGCTGTTCTCTGAACTTTCCAAAATGTCAACATCTTGAGGTTTTAATATTATATTATATTATACTTACTATTGAGATTTCAATATTCTCCTAGGCCAAAAGTGAAGCAGGATTAGCTCAGAGTGATAACTTTAAGTAAGTCGTGCACATCAAAACAAATAGAAAAGAGTTTTAGTAGGTTTGGTGTGCTGCAGGAGGAGAGCCACTAAATTCCACATAGTGTCACATAGTTGATGTGCAACTGATAACGAGGAAATGGTTGAGATATAAAAAACATCTTGGAACACCTTTTTATAAAATTACTGTTTTAGAACAGGTGCATCTTATCTCTGATTGTTTATGAGTGATATATCCTTGATTGTGCATACACATGTTGAATGACATGTGTTCCAGTTCACTTGAAACAGATTTGTATCTGCTACTCTGATTGACATAAAGATAATTAGGATCGTAGTTCATTGTCTGGTGAAATGACAATGCAGTTGGTTGGTATTTCACCGTAACTATTTTGCTTCTTCTTTTTTTATTTTTTAAAAAAGAACTTTCATGCTTTGTTATCAGTAATTCCCTTTGAAAGCAGAGTGCTTATGAAGCAGCAGTAATGAATTTATTTTGCTTATTAGAGCCCTTTGAACATTATTTCCTTAATTTAAACTTGTAGATAAAGTTTAAGGTTGTAAAATTGCCATTTGTGTAGGCTGAGGTTTTAATCTTACCGCTATAAGAATTTGAACTTTGGGGGTCATATGATGAATTGTTTTGTTACTGGAACACAGTGCAAATCAGAAAGGGGGGAGCCAGCATCCTTGATTTTCAATTCTCAATGGATTTCTACCCCTTGATTTATTGTTAGCTAGTAGGCTAGGAGGATGCTTTAGTTGAATTTTAGAGATGCTGGGAGATAAAATGATCCTGAGGAATAAGCAGGAAACATGAAGATATTTTTCATTAAAGATGAGAAAAAAAAAATATTTCTCTCTTTTGCTTCTAGCCTCTTTCCACATCACTGATATTAGACTCTCATTGTGCTATATATCCATCCACATATACCTTTTAGCAATGATTTACCCTGCATTTCTGTTGCATGTCTATGTGCATAATTGACTCTGGAATTACCTTTAGTGTGGGGAGGTCCCCAGTATTTTTACTAGTTTAATATTATGACCACAATGGAATGGGGAATGAATTTTATTGATTTGGGACAAAGGAAGTAATGGTGTTTAGCAATTCCAAATCTTAACCTAATGTTGTTTAGTTCATATTTATCCTAATGACAAAAATATATAATCGTCACGATCAGATGTAGTATTCATCAGGTTCTGACCAGTTCTGGAGAACCTGTAGCAGAAATGTTGTGTAGTTCAAAGAACTGGCAAATACCACCTCTGGCTAGCCCCGCGAGTCCCAGCTGATTGGCTGGGTCTTCTTTTGTTGCCCTGCACAGGAGAACGGAGTTGGAAAGCAGGTTAGTGGGATGTGGAGGGAATGGGATTTTGCAGTAATCTTCCCCCTGGAGTGGGAAGGGAATGGAGATTTTATGGTATCCTTCCCCTGCCATGCCCACCAAGCCACATCCACCAAGCAATACCCACCTTACCACACCATGCCCACAGAACCAGTAGCAAAAATTTTTGAATTCCATCACTAGTAACAATAATTGTTTGGTTCAGTCCTAAAGCTAAAATATACATAATCTTGAATACTACTTGGTTAAAATTTGGAGATTTTCAGTCTTATGTGTTGTTTTTCTCCTATATTCCTCTCCAGCAGTGCTACAAAATAACATTAAAATCATGTACACTGAAATTAATTAAGATCCTCTGGAGCATCTAGACTTTGAGAACAGTGGTTAGTTTAAACTGAGGTTTGGTTGCAGCCTCCATAATTATTTATGACTGATGATTGTTTTAGCTAAAACTTCCCAATTCCAGATGTAACAAGGAATACCAGTTTGTGAAAAAGTGTCTACAGCCATGTCAGAAGAAAATGAACCAAGGCAATCTGTGACTCATTAAATCAGAGCTAAATTAAATTATGGTTTAAAAGTGTTTTGCCCATCTGAAACTCTTCAGATATTGAGCCCAGAAAGTCCATGAGGACCTATCAGTATGGCCAGTGATCGGGGATGAAAGAGTTGCTGTTCAAAACATTCCCAGAACATTGGTTTGAGGGAGAGTTGGTGTAAGATTTATATTCAGGCAATCTGTATTTTCTACATGTGCAAAAGTTACAAACAGTAAGGAAGAAAAAAAAAATCAGAGAAGGTGATGGCAGAACATGAAACTTGAATTCACCTAGAAGAAATTTCCAATGTAATATTAAAACATAGCAATAATATGAGTTCAAAGTGTGTGTTGAGATTTTAATCACCCAATGGGAAATTTTATTGTGCTTTTAGAATTGTCTCTCAATAGCGAAGTCAGTAACTATTATAAACATGTTATATGCAACAGTTAAATAGATACATTATTTTAATCAGACTAAGTTATTCTGGAATGTATTACCCGCAACTTTATACTGTATACCCAAGATTAAATTCTCAACGTATGAAGCATTTTAATGGATGGCATTGCCACTGGACTTCTGAAATTACATATGACATGATCATAGTTACTGGTTGTTTTACTTCAATGAATGATTTTTTTCTAGTTGCATCTGTCACTATTTTCCTTTCCTTGAGTTCTTTCATGTTCCTGTTTATTTGCTCAAGCTTTGAATGGATGCTTTCTTTATCAGATAATCAGTACAAAGATGCTTTTTGATGTTGCTTTAACAAACAACAGAGTCCCCTCACTTCGAAAAACAAAGTGCCCTTGTTGCTTCATTTCACCTTGTTTTTGTCACCTTTCTGCACAATGAGAAGTGCTTCATCAAAGGAAATTATGTTGATTGCCAGCCTTGTTAAGAAGGAGAATTTCACTGATTGTGTGTCCCAAAGTACTTTTGCAGGGTGAAGCCATGCCACATCAGCTGAGCTTAGAAATTATACATATGCAAAATAGACAGCCCATGCCCTATTGGGTTATATCATTTTAAAGATATAAACAGAGAAATAGAATGATCATGAGAGGGGAAAGAAAAAATCAAGAGTTCTGTAAAAGATGGGTGCCAATAAAAATATTTCAAATAAATAAGTAAACAAATAGAAACAAGTTAATTTTAGTCAGGAAGCTTGCACCTTTTATAAGTATCTAATGAAGCTCAAGATCTCATCTTTTTATTTACCTACTTAGCAATTTTGAAAATTGCTAACAATAACAATTTATATTATTTGTGAATCACATTAGTTTTTAGGATAATTAAATGTTGTATGTTAAACTGAGGTCTTGATGTAAATTGACAAATTGTGCAGCTAATTCATTGCTGCTCTTCTAGCAAAACAAATAATGCATTTTTCCCCTAATGGAGATGAAGTGGCAGAAGCATTTGGTTCATCAATACAACATGTTTTGCCATGCTTTCATCCTGCCTTGGAGTAAGGAGACGTCCCCACCACAAAATTTATCAATAACAATAGCAGTAGCAGTTGGACTTATATCCTACCCCATGGTTCTTTATAGCACTCTCTGGGTGGTTTACAATGTCAACATGTTGCTCCCAACAACCTGGGTCCTCATTTTACAATCTTGGAAGGATGGAAGGATGAGTCAACCTGGAGCCCATTGGGATTGAACTCCAGGATGTGGGCAGACTTAGCCTGCAATGCTGCATTCTAATTACTGCACCACTATAGCTCTTAAAACATTATTGTGCATCTGGAATAAAACTATGTAGTGCAGTTGTTGCCAACAGAGTTGTACCATTTGATGAGATAATGGTGATTCCTGGTAGTGTTCCCTGGCTGATATTGGAATGTCACCAATCATGCAAAACGCCATGACTAAATAATAAATAGATTGTGTGCTGGGTTGATCTTGTATAGTGAATTACTTTTCCATTCCTTGCCATAAAACACTGTTGAATTCTCATCTAATTCTCTGTCATTGTTTTAATCCAGGATTAAATCCAGGAGTAGATGTTTTCTAAGCAACTAAATAGATGTTTAAAACAGATCCTACAAGTAGGTTGGTCCACCTTCATATTTATCTTCATACCTTAAAAAAGATTGCAGCCTAAGAAGAAAGGAGGCCAGATACTGAAATCTGGAGTGGCACGGAATAGGAAGTATTAGAATTAAAATATTACTGTATATGGAATTAGCAATTGCAATAGCACTTAGATGATATACTGCTCACAATGCTTTACAGCCCTCTCTAAAGGCTGTGTCACACTGCCCAACAGATGAAAAAAGGACACAACGGAAGAGAAAAATGTTACATCCGTTGTATCCGTGCTCAAAAGGGGCAAAAATTTGCATAATTGGAGCGGACAACACGGACGCGGGGAGGATGCAGGGAGGATGCAAAACGGATGTGGAACGGAAGCACAGCGGATGGAAGCGGATGGCGTGTCCGCGAGGCTTCCGGGGGCCTCAGCAAAGCGGATGCGGGATGGAAACAACGGATGCAGAACGGATGCACAGCGGATGAAGGGGATGCACAGTGGAAGCCTAGCGGATGCACAGCGGAAGCCTAACGGATGCCTAGCGTTAATTGCACATGTGGGGGGGATGCGTTGCGCAAGCCCCCCGGATATAAAGGGAAGCAGCTCGCACGTGGCCAGCATTCCGAGGAAAGACCTGCTGCTGGATACATCAGAGTTCTTGCCTGCATGTCTGCCTGCAAGCCTTGCTGCCAGCCTTCCTCCAAGCCTGCCTCCCAGCCTGCCTCCCAGCCTCCTGGGCAGCCTCCCTGCCAGCCTTGCTGCCAGCCTGCCTTCCAGCCTCCTTTCCAGCCTTGCTGGCAGCCTGCCTTCCAGCCTCCCTGCCAGCCTTGCTGCCAGCCTGCCTTCCAGCCTCCCTGCCAGCCAGTCTGTCTGCCAGCCTTGGTGCCTGCCTTCCTGCCAGCCTTCCTGCCAGCCTCCCTGCCAGCCAGCAATCCCACAACCATGGGGAAGAAGCGAAAGTCTCAGCAACCTGCCGCCATCCCTGGCAAGAGGAACAGGGCCACCCTCCCACTTCATGTCCCTGACTCATCTTCTGCTGGGGCTTCTGCTGCTTGGGCTCGCTCTTCTGTTGCTGGAGCTTCTGCTGTAGCTGCTCCTGGCAGTGGTGCTTCTGCTGCGTACTCTGCTGAAGCTGCTCCTGGTCCTGCTGGTCCTGCTGGTCCTGCTGGTCCTGCTCGTTCTGCTCGTGCTCCTGGTCTTGCTGACCCTGCTGCTGGTGCTAACTCTGCTGCTGCTCATCCTGGTCTTGCTGCTGCTGCTGCTGCTGCTTATGATCCTGCTGGTGATTATGCTGCTGCTGCTGCTGCTGATGATGATGATGATGATCCTGCTGATGATACTGCTGCTGCTGCTGCTGCTGTTGGTGTGGAGGAGCAGCCGCTACAACCTGGAAGCCCCTCTGATGAGGGCCCATCTGGTCCTGCCAAAGGGAGGAAGAGGCATATGCAACAATGGGAGAGGAGGCAGTATTACATCGAGGAAGTGCACGAGGATGAGGTGCTGGAGTGGCTGAGACAGAACGACTATCTGTGGCAGAAAGGACACTGGCTGTACAGGGACACCAAGCGGAAGCAGGCTGCTTGGAGAGAGAGGGCGGAGAGTCTGGGCTACACTTCGGAGGTGCTCCTCAGCTGGTGGAAGCACATGCACGCCTGGTACGGGAAGCTGCACCGCAAAAAATCTGGCCAGGCCAGGGTTAAGCTGACGGACAGAGAGAACTATGTCATGGCCAAGTGCAGTTTCCTGGAGGGTGAGGTCCACCACTGAGAAGCACCAGGAGCACCAGGACCCTCTCTCTCCGGCAGCCTGCTAGGAGCCAGTCCTCTGGCGGCCGAGAATCAGTCCCTGTCTCCATGCAGGTATCTGTGGAGCGTGCCACGGTGGAGAACCCCTGGGCAGGTGTTGAAAGCATGGTTGAGAGCGATGAGGACTCCCTGGTGCGGTGGGAGAAAGGAGACATCGAGTCCACCGCTGCCGAAGCCGCATCCACCCACACCTCCGCCACCACAGTAAGGCAGAGAGCCGGACCGCAGGAGGGGCAGAGCCACAAGGTCCTGGTGGAGATCAGGGACACCATCCGCACCAGCATAGGTCTCCTCTCTCAGCTGGTCCCCATCGAATCCTCCTCCTCCAACCACAAGCCCTTCCTCAATTATGTGAACCAGACCCTCAAGGAGATGGCGGATCCCCAGTACCAGGTGGTGAAGGAGAGGATCACCACGCTGCTTCACAACCCTCCAGACCCAGAGGCACCTGTTTCCTCCCAGTCCAGGTCTGCTCCTCCACCCCAGGTGATGTCCCTCCCATACCAAGGCTTCCCACACCCCCTCACCTACCAGGGCTACAGCTACCCGGAGGTCCAGCAGCACAGACAGCAGCCCTTACAGATACAGGCACAGAGTCATCGGATGACACTGCTGCCACCGGTTCCAATGATGCCACTGATGCCAACCTCGACAGTCCTCACCCCGCTGCAGAGCAGGCAGCCCCACTACACTGCTCCTTCCTCCATCCCATAGCCAAGCCCGGCCTCAGTACATCTGTCCTCAGTACTGGGGCAGACACCCCATGGCATGGAGGAAGGACCTCTCAGCATCATGGGGCTGAGCCAGCTGTCCGACACCTTCCTCAACACACCGTCCCCTGTTGTCCTCTCGGGGCTAGGCACTCCAATAACACCTCAGACCAGCACTACAGCAGCACCCACCTCCACATCACCTGCTCCCTAACATCTTAGCCTGGGCACACACCTCCGAGTGACCAAGAGGAGTGCCAGAAACTGGCTGCCTGGATATTTGTGGACTTTATTTGGACACTTGACTTGGGTCATGTTTATTTTACAGCTTGTTATTAACAAAGTTTATCTTTGTTTCACACACTTGCTTCATTAATTTTTTTCTATAAAGTCTGGGTGGAAACTTTTAGAAATGGTTTAGCCTTTGATGCTTGTGGGATGGGTTAAGATAGCAGTGGGATGGGCAGGGATACCTGTGGGATGGGCAGGGATACCTATGGGATGGGTAATAGCTGTGGGATAGATAAACCTCCAGTGCAAGCATAGTGGGACTGTATGGTCCACCCTCCCAGGTGCCACACATATGGCCCTTCATTATCAACTACAATGTAATCATTGATCCACACATGTCAACATAAACACAACTCTTTATTAAATGCCCTGATCATTGTAGGCCCACCCAACATACATGGCCCAATCTCATCCATGTGATGAGACAGTCTGAAGGAAGCATCCATTAAGCATCTGCCATCCTGTCTTGCCACTCCACCGCTCCAGCTGGGGAGTTGTACCAGTGTTTCAGGAGGTTGCGCTGCTTCTTCGCCTCATGTGAGGCTCTGTTGGGCCCTTGCACATCCTCAGTGTCGATTAGGTTTCGCCCTTGCCTCCATTCCCCAGGCTCCATGTCCCCATTGCCTTGCTGGAGGTCCACGAGCCTGTTCTGCAAGACTGGGTAGCGGGTGCGCATGAGATTGTGCAGGATGCAGCAAGCTTCCACGATCCTCCTCATGGTCTCTGGGTGATGCTGCATGTTGGTGAGAAGTACCTGGAACCTGTTGGCCAGGATGCCAAAGGCGTTCTCCACCACCCGCCTTGCCCTGGACAGCCTGTAGTTGAAGATCCTCTCTTCACGGGTGAGGCATCTGGAGGTGTAGGGCTTCATGAGGTAGGTTGTGAGGGAGAAGGCGTCATCCCCCACGATGAAGTAGGGCACATCTTGCGTGTCATTGGGCAGCAGAAAGCCCACCATGAGGTTGCTTTCCAGCCCCTCCTTGAGGTCACTGGCGTTGTATACCTGGGCATCTGAAGATGAGCCGTTGCCTGAAACATCGATGTACATGAACTTGTAGTCAGCATCGACCATGGTGAAGAGGATGATGCTGAAGAAGCCCTTGTAGTTCTGATAAGTGGACCCCGACTTGGCTGGAGCTTTGCAGGCCACGTGCTTGCCATCGATGGCTCCAACGGTGTGGGGGAAGTTCCACTTCTGATACCACTGCTCTGCAACTTTCTTCCATCCTTCTTCAATGGAGGGGCACTGGAGGAGCTCCTCCTTGTATTCTTCGATGATGGCCTGCACCACTTCTCTGACAACAAAGCTGATGGTGCTGGGTGGCACCCTCCAGCCGTACTGCATGCTCCTGTAGGTGGTCCCTGAGGCCAGGTGGCGCAGAGTGAGTGCCACCTTGAGCCCAGGTTCCAGGCTGGGCGGGAAGTTGTTGTTTGCCTTGGTCAACCTGGGTGTCAGCCGCTGCACAACTTCGTCAAACATGGCTGGAGGCATCCTCATGAAGTTCTGGAACGCCCGAGGGTCTTTGCTCCTGAGCTCCACCATCAGCTTGTCGTAAAGTATGTACTGCGCTCTTCTGGTGAACCATCTTCGGAGCCAGACTTTTTTTCGGTGCCTCCTTTTCTTCCCGTAGTACTGTTCACAGAGACTGTAGATGGTTTCGCAGTGTTGCAGAAGGATGGTGGCTGCCGAAAGGATTGTGTCGCAATCCACGGTGGACATGACTGGATTCTGTGGAAAAGGAAGAGGCAGATGAAGGCTGCAGAGGTCTGCACCTCTGGGCTGCTGGTCTGAAAGTGCGATGCAGACGAGTTGCTCCCCCTTTTTTATAGGCAGTATAGGTTTTCTGCTAGGCATCCTCTAGGCATCCTCTAGACACCCTTAATATCCGAGATAGGTCCCCTCTGCGAACGTTTTTTCTATTTTAAACGCTTTGTTTCCGTGCTGCATTTATTCTGCATCCGTTCCAGTTCCTCCCTGTGTCCGGGCGGATGCGCGTTGCGTGGATGCATCGCGGACACCAAGCGGATATAGCGGATGCGTAACGGATGCGTAGGAGATGCGTAGCGGATGCAGAATGGACGAACTGGATACATTTTCCGCGCAAAAGTTTTAAGCAGCCTAAAACTTTTGGAGCGGATGAAACGCCCATAAACGGATGCTGGACGGATAGAGAGGAAGCAAAACGGAGGCAGGGAGTACATCGCGTTTTCGAACGGATGGCAAGCTTTTTTGTCCGTTTTACTTCCTCTTTGCATCCGTTGGTGCAGTGTGACAGGGGCTTAAGCAGTTTATAGAATCAGCATATTGTCCCCAATAATCTGGGTCCTCCTTTTACCAACCTTGGAAAGATGGAAGGCTGAGTCAACCTTGGGCCTGGTCAGATTGTAGGTCACAATCAGTCAGCAGAATTAGTCTGCAGTACTGCACGCTAATCACTGTGCCACCTCGGAGGTGCATAAGAAGCTACCTTTTCATATTAAAATACCATTTACACATTATACTGCTGAGCCATAAGGCAATTTATTTGTTTTTAGTTTGCCAAGTTTTGTGAGCTCAGTTATTGTGGTCCATTAATAGTATTCATAGCATAGTATGTTGTGTGAATGCAACCATTTACAATTTATATTCTACCATTATGTAAATCATGCCAGAAAAAAGAGGGTGTCAACCTATTATCCAAAGCACCTGGAGGAAGGATAGAACCAATGGATGGAAACTAATCAAGGAGAGGACCAATCTAGAAATAATGAGAAATTTCCTGACAGTGAAAATAATTAGTCAGCGGAATAGCTTGTCTTCAGAAAGTGTGGGTGCTCCATCAGTAGAGGATTTTAAGAAGAAATTGGACAACATTTGTTTTAAATGGTGTAGGGCAGGGGTGTCAAACATGTGGCGTCACAGTGGCATCACCTGACACATTGCAACTTTTTTCCTCTTCACTAAACTGGGCATGGCCGTGTACAGCACGTAATGCATCTAGCCCATGGGCCATGAGTTTGACAGCCCTGGTGTATAAGACCTCCAAAGTAGTTTCCAACTCTGTTATTCTGTATCTTGTATGATTTAGTAATATATATTATTGTACATTAACAACATAATGTATATTCTCAACTTATTGTCCCTCTGGAATTTGATTGTCAGTGACTCTCTGTTGAGTTTTCCTGGAGTTTTTCCCCCAACATCTTCTGTCTGATCCTTTTAAAATGAGATTTAGTCTGAACGTAATATTTTATGCAAGCAAAACACGTGTTTTTCTATGGTTCTTCCATAAGTGCATTTTTTTTGCCCACTGCTGCATTCAAATATGATTTTATGGCACACACATTTAAATGGTTCTGGATATGAATTTTGCCAAGTTTGTTAGCAGATGGTTTAAGACAAGAGGATTAAATCATTGCAAAAATGGAAACTTCACAAAAACACCTCCTGCTCCTATTTAAAAAAAAGGAAGAATGACACAAATTGAACTGTGTTCAAGTGTGTTCCATTAAAAATTCATAGAAGCCATGTGGCATTTGAGTATGACTGCCAGAATTTTCCAAGAATTCCTAAGAAGTATCTGGAAATTCAGATTATGCCAGTTTTTATTGACCTTGGTTTAAAAGTGTATGTGTCTGTGTGTTTTAAAAAATAAGGCTTGTCAGATTTTTTTCCCCTTTACATAGGATATAAGTCCCTTTTTAAATAAAGAAAACAAGTTGGTTGAGTTTGCCTAACTGGATTACTATAATCTGATCTAGTGATGCCTGAGAACTAATTCATGGAATTATGACATGAAAGCTACCATTGTTATATATCAGTTTCAGGGGAGATATTTAGCAGGTTCTGACCAGTTCTGGAGAACTGGTAGTGGAAATTTTGAGTAGTTTGGAGAACTGGCAAATCCCACCTCTGACTGGAGATTTTACAGTATCCTTCCCCTGCCACACCCACCAAGCCACCCCCAGAGAACCAGTAGTAAATTTTTTTGAATCCCACCACTGATTCAGTTTAGATATATCAATTGCAATAAGCTTTTTTAGTATAAGTTTTGAATTGCAGGAACTGTTCATAACTATATTTGCAACACTAGCAACAGAATGAAGCTCTTTATATGCTGTCATGTGATGATATTATTCCATTCTCATCTAAACAATTTGGTCTAGTCAGCTTTACATTGCTATCAATTGCCATCAAATAATCTCTTAATCTAAATTTACCTTTGGAAATATTTACAATTCTATGCCTTTTGTGTTAGAGATTATAGGATAACTATTGATAACCACTACCAACTGAGATAAAGTACTTCTTGGACAACAACACAATTTTGCTAAAGATAAGGACTTAAGTGATTTAATTCCAGGATAGCAAGGATAGAGAAGCAAAAACAATAAAGGTAGGACTAAAACTACTAGCGCATCACTATCTTCCCAATGGCTGTCCTGGACAACATGAAGTTTTGCACTAGAGAGTTAATATTTTTTTCTCACACAGATTCTCCTGTACAGGCAGTAGCCAACTTTCTCCTAGGTCTTAGGCCATGCATTCGGTTTTTTGCAATGCAAACAAAAGAAGAAAAGTAGCTTACAAAGTTAGAAGTCACCTTTTTCTTTCTTTCTTTCTTTTTTAAAAAAATATGCATTTATTGTTTTTAAGTATTGTTGCTTTAATTGGCATAATTTTATTTAAATTCCTCCTTCCCTCTGCCTGGGAAAAAATCTCTGGATTCCTTTGAGAGGAAAAGCTATATAGAAAATGAATGAAAGAATTAATTCATAATACCTGTTTTTGGTTTCTGGCTCATTACTTGAGAGCATTAGCCCCAGCCAAGAAGAGATAGAAACAGAGGGAAAACTTAAATATCGAAGACAGTGTCCTCATTGTCTGATTGTGAATTTAATATATGGCAGTCCAATATGTCAAGGGTATTAGAAAACATACTTGCAATACGCAACAATTTTCTTCCAACATGTTAATTAGATGTGGTTCAGTGACTGTTGGAATCATTAAGTTTATATGTAATTGAAACCAAATAGAAATCGCGAACCTTGAAAGTTCTCTCTCAGTTAAGGAGTAGCCATCAATTGTAAAAGCAAACTCTGTCCTTTTTGCTGGGGAAAGTTATTACTCATGTTAGTCTCAGAGAATGGGAAATGCCCTCCAGCACCCAATAAGCCTCCTCTTTCTTTCTGTTTCAGAATAAAATTCAACCCTGCACTATTGGGAAGCCAGGAGGTCTGGAGGGAGAGATAGAAATTGCTTCCCTTACAGATCACGAGCTGTTTTCAGATCTAATTTTCTATTGATACAATCAGATTGAGTTCCCGAACAGTGTGAGAACAAAGAAAAATATATTATAAAAAATCAACATTTTCCATGGATTTTTTTTTTGTTTTTTTTGCTGAAAATAAAGGCCAAACTGAAGGAACAAGGAGGAGGAAGGTGGTTCACTGTAACTATCCCACTTCTACTCATATCTTTCTTCTTTTCCAAGGTAGCAGTGCCTATTATCAAACTCTTATTTTAAAATTAATTTCTGCTTGATCAGGTTGTCACTTGTTTCCCTTAAAAGCTGAGCCCATTGTTAATCAGCTGTATAGTGCTGTTAAATTTATTTAAATGAAACAAATAAGGCTCCCCTATTAATGAGATAACTTCATTAAAGCTCAAAGACAGAGTGCAGCAATGTGCATTCTCTAGATCAGGAGTGTCAAACCTGATTTAATTGAGGGCCGCATCAGGGTTTTGTTTGACCTCAGGTGGCTGAGTGGGCATGGCCAGGGTGGACATAGCCAGTTCGACATCACTCATCATGGCTTAATTTTTGGCTGTGATGGCTCGCCCGGGTTCCATTTTCATTAGCAACAGCCTCCGGCAGCCGTTTGCCAGCAAAAATGGAGCTCAGGGAGGCTGTGTGCAACTGCCCAGGCTTTGTTTTCACTGGCAGAGGATTACAGGAGGCTGCCATGGCCAAAAATGGAGCCCAGGAGGGCCACATGTTTTTTTCTGGCAGAGGCACTGCAGATTGGTCCTTCACTGTTTCCAGAGGCCAGATCTAGCCCATGGGCCAGATCTTAGCACCCCATGGACTGGATCCAACTCGTGGGCTTTAGTTTGACACCCTTGCTCTAGATCTATTAATCTAGGAGTCCCATCCTCCTTGACTGAATTAATTAAGATGATGGTACCAGGAGTTCAGGAAAGTAATTGGGTGAGTACATGTCAACCATTTTTGCTGCATTAAGGCCCTGTCCCACTGCACTTATGGATGCAAAGAGGATGTAAAATGTTAAAAAAAAGCTTGCCATCCGTTGGAAAACGCTATGCATCCATTGTGTACTCACTGCATACGTGTTTCATACACTCAATCTGTCGATCACCCGTCCACTGCGATTTCATCCGCACAAGAAGTTTTGAGCTGCACAAAACTTTGTGAATGGATGAACTTTCCCTGTGTATGATGTAAATATGAGACATATGAGCAACAAACGTTCAATGTCCATTTATCATCCATTAAACGTCCACTGTATCCTCTCTGCATCCTCTGGGCATACTCGCAGCTCACATCCGCTGCAGCTGAAAATGGAAAGAGGGAGGAAACAAAAGGTACAGGGAACGTCTACACAGTGTTAGTAGCATGGAAATAGAAAGGATGCGCAGTGAACGGTTTGCATCCGATATACATCTGTGCGACATCCCCTTTCTTTCCTTTAGGCATATGTGATGCATCCGCTTCATATGCTATGCGTCCACTTCGCAATTCTCCCCGGAACCCCTTCGGAGGTGTCATCCACTTCCATCCGCTTTCATCCACTAGGCTTCCTATGAACATCCATTTAACATCCCCGCTACATACTACCCACATCCGTTCTTTTCCATTCTTTTCTGTTCTGTTTATGCAAATTTTCGCCACTTTTTGGAGCAGATGACAACGGATGGAGTCACCCCCCAAATTTTGCTCATCCACTGTATCCTTTATGCATACGTTTTGTGTCCGTCGGCCAGTGGGACTGGGCCTTGACATTGTAGATTTCATTCTTCCTTCCTCTTGCTCCCTTTTTTCGTGTGTTGTTCAGGATATGTTACATGAATGAAATGTTTCATTAATACTTTCAGTAACTTTTATTAACCTTTATACTCAGTCATATATTCCTGAAGTATTTTACAACAGATCTGCTGCAACATCTAATTGCATAACTATGCTTTTATGAGCTTCCTTATTTTATTTATTTGTTACAAGATGTCTTAGCAGATCATTGTACAAAGAAGGATTTTGAATCATTGCAGCTCAGCCGTAAGACTGTCAGCTCAGCACAAGTGATGCTGTCAGGGGCAAGGATATTCAAAACCTCAGTAATTGCATTACAAATGTCAGAAACTTCAAAACATAACTTTCCCACTAGCAATGCAACTTTCCTATCAAACATGGCAATTTCACTTCATGTAGTCACAAAATTCCATATTTTAGCTGAAGAAGCAAAACAATGGTAAACTCTTTATCAATTTCCAAAATTAGTTGATGCTAGATTTAGCTGTGTTACATAAAACCAAGTTTTAAGTTGCAGCATCCACTGGGAATATAAATGATTAGGATTTATAAAAGTCTGTGGAGTCCTTGATGCTCTCTGAGCTTGATTGTTTCATTGCAGAAGTTTCATTAACAAACTAGTAACTCTATCAGGGAGTAGAGTTTCATTTTATATATTATATTATATTTATTATATCATATATTTATATATTATATTTATTATATAATGTTATAATATATATTATATATTAGTGGCTTGTCAATGTTGATGAGAGTGATCTTGGCAGTTCCTTGATTGTGCTGTTGCTTATTGTTAGCTTATTTGTCTGATTTTTGAATCCTTTGTAAAAGTCTCTTGCACACCAGTATGCTTTCTGTTCATTATGAACTGCTACCCTGTCTTTGACTCATAAAAATAAGTATTTTGTTAATATAGCACGACTAGAAGATCTTGTATTTATATATCCTACAAAATAAGAATGGTGATATAGTGGTTATGTGCAGTGGTTATTGCAGGCAAACTCTGCCCACAGCCTGGAGTTTGATCCTGATGGGATCAAGAGCACTTTGTAGCTATAGTAATAGTATCTAGTTGTTGACTCAAGGTTGACTCAGCCCTTCTGTCCATCTGAGGTCAGTAAAATAAGGATCCAGATTATTGGGGGCAATATGCAAATAATGCTGACATTGTAAATCACCTAGGTCAGAGATGTCAAATTCAAAGCCCGTGGGCCAGATGTGTCACACTCTGGCCACTCCCGCCCTGGTTTAGTGAAGAAGAAAAAAGCCACGATAGATCATATGAGAATAACATGATGCCATGAGTTTGATGGCCCTGACCTAGAGATTGCTGTAAAGTACTATGGTGTGGTATATACATCTAAATACTATTACTATAGCTACAAAGTGCTCTTTAGCCACAAGTTCAGTGTCTTCAGCTTTGACTTTGTAAAAGATAAATGTCATCTGCTTTTCTGATTTCAGTCTGGGAGCAGAATTCTCAAAAGTGGTCAATATCAAACCCGAGGAGTCAATGGAACTTTCCATTATTGGTGGTTTTTATTATTATTCATAAAACATCATTTGAAACAATAGTCATTAAATTGTTTTCATATAATAAAGGTTAAACAATTAGTCTGAAATTTTAAGAAGGGGGCAATGAGCTTGGGGACTCCTGATTTAGCCACAAATATGCTGAACTTTTTCCCGAATAACAAATAATTACATTTATAAATGTCTTCATTTTGATGTGCCTGATATTTCCTGTTCTAAGCACCAAAATGTTCATAGTAGGTTTCCCTTTTTGTTTGGGGAAATTCTGCCAAAATTGGAAGCCTCATCAGATGCAGAATTCTGGGCTAGTGCTTGTTAGGAATTAATAGTCATCTAACAGTTGGGTTGGAAATATATAAACCAGGATAGATATTTAATACTGTCTCTTTAAGAGAATGCTAAAATTGTAATTGGGTGTGGTTCCTCAAATAGCCATAAGATGGAGCCAGAAACCTGGGTTGTTAGTTGTTGTTCTGTTGTTGGTCTTTGCTAATTGCTAGATGTTCTGATGGCAGCTGTTTTTGGTTCCTGCATTTTTCCCTATTGACTGTTGCTGATCCTTGTTCTTCTTGGATTGTTGGAAGTCTGTTACTGAACTGTCTATGATACTGGACTTTGTTATTTGGATTATCCCTGGACTGAAAACTGACTGATTTAACCGTGTATGACTTGGACTGCTTGTTTTGGACTTTGCTTAACCATTTATGGAAGTAAAAACTTACATTTTACTGTTCAGTGTATCTGTGTGCTGGTCGTGTGTTATTCATCATCAATCTCATTACGCCTCCTTGTGTGCACTCATTCTCCTAACGGGGAATTACCTCAACAGTGCTCAATTGGCCATTCTTATAGCCATCACTATTTGCAAACTGTTTGAAAGAATAAACTTACTCAGAACTAACTACATTGAGAAATGATATTATATGTCTCTTAATTTGTTAGCTCTTGGAAGTAATACAAATCTCTTGTACACATTTTGTAAATGGAATACTATGCCAGTGTTGATTGCTAAAATATGCAATATATATTCCAAAAATTACTGTCAATGATCAGTTTGGGTCATTTTTTCCACATTTAATGTCAATGTAATAAATCCGAAATTTTGGGAGATGATGCGTCATAGAATGACATAGATTTTAAATGTTGACTTTCCCTTTCTGCCAACATTTTCTGAATTAAATATCATTAAGCCTTATATTTCTCCAAAGTATAGTAGTTTATTTTGTTCACAACAATACCTGCTAGGACACTTTGTGCTTTGAAAAATGGGAATCTCAGAATATGTCTTTCCTCATAAGAAATTTATATACATGACAGGAAGCCATGATATGAACAGAACTAGGCAAAGCAACTGGCTCCAAGTTGGCAAAGCAGTGTGATAAGACTTATTTATTTCACCTATATGCTAAATATAATTGAATATGCTGAATATATATTAAAAAAAGCTAGATTGGAAAAAAGTGAGCATAGTTTAAAATGGGAAGAATTCTGCTATAGATTTCTGCTAGATATCTGTGTTTATTTTAACAAATCAAAATTTAAAGCACTGAATTATGTCTTATTAAACATAAATTTAAGGATGAATTATTGCAGATTATTGTCTATTCTTATTTTATGTTGTTGTTAATGTGCTGAATTAATAGAGAGAGTGTGAATTCAAGTTTTCCTTTAGTGGTAAAAGCCAGTGTGTAACTCCAGATAATAATTGTCTTTTAACTCAATCTATTTTTTGTTGTGATAAATTATGTATATCACCTCAAGTTGTTTAAAAATAAAGATGGACAATAATCTAATAATAATCTTGCAATCATTTTTGATTGATTGATATGGTTTTAGACTGTTGTGTCTGTTTTTATTATTTTTGATATTGTGAGCCATCCAGAGTCTCATATATGAGATAGATAAACAACCCAACCCAATTCAACCCAACCCAACCCAACTCAACCCATCCCAACCAACCAACCAACCTAACATTTTGAAAATCATCTAATTTTTACTCTTTGTAAATCTCACTATTTCTTTTTTTTATTCTTTTTCTTGTTTGGTTCTAGTTTTAGATATCTTTAACAATATATATATATATATATATATATATATATATATATATATATATATA
>BLBF01000016.1:23099123-23127374 GCA_015471245.1 Laticauda colubrina
ATATATATATATATATATATATATATATATATATATATATATATATATATATATATATATATATATATATATATATATATATATATTTAAAGAGAGAGGGCCCCAAAGTTTTAAGATCATTACTTTCAGCAAATATCTCTACAACTCTTATAAAAGGAATGGTGGTAATTGTCAACTCTGGATAGAAAGGCCAATTTGATTCTTTATTAATATTGAAAATAAACTCTGTACAAGACCAAATAATTGTGAAAAATAAACACACACAAAAAAACCAGTAGACACATTTTTATTAGATGAGGCAAACCAAGCAGCGAGACAATGTGTGAGATATGTCAAGGCCTTTGTATATTTTTATGCCACTGTAATTGAAAAGGTTTACAAAAATGAAATGAGAATTAACAGGATTCTATGAAGACTGGATTCAGAAGTGATTGATCCAATTTCTGAGTTGAATTGACAATCCAAATAGAACTTGCAATTTGGGTTGAGTGAACAAATCAGACAGCTTGGAAGGGGGTTGTGCATGGGATTCAAAGCAAAGCATGGAAGTGAATCAATTAAATACACCAAGTTGATTTAAATAATTGAGTAACGGCATATTGAAAAACCAAATTAAACGGACAGTTTGAAATGGTTTGGAGCTAATCTGTACCCTCTAATAATGCATCTGAATTTTTGACTTTGGAAAAGTTTTTACATGCAGAAGAGCAGAATTTCAGCCTTGATTACTAGGTGGACTGCAGACAGTACACTAGTCGCTTCATCACTGGGAATGTGACAGATTTGAAGTAAATGTGTTTTCTAAAGGAAGGATGTAAAATATTACAATTGGAAAATTACAAAATATTGCACATCCAATTGATAACAATCTTAAATGTCCTTTCAGACTGAGATGGTCCAGCCATGTAATGAAATGTGAAGGATCATTTAAGAAATGATGGAAACAATCTCCTCCCAAACTGTCACTTACTCTGACAATTATCCCTCATGCTCTCTGATGGAAAGCATGATATGCAAACAGCATTTGAATTAGTGAGGGACACAAATGAAAGAAGGGATGGATGGGCTTTGTTGGCCAGAACAACTCCCAAGCTGAAAAAATAATATTTGATTTGAATTATATGTTGGTGAGGACCATATAATTGATATATAACTTCTAATTGCCCTTCAGTTTTGTGTGTCAGTTCTTCCAAAGTTGTCCATGGATTTGCTTTGTTTGACTAGTTTTGCACTTGCTGTTATTTATTTATTTGTATTCTGCGTTCATTATTTTTTACAAATAACTCAAGATAGTGAACATATCCAACAAAACTTCCTCCTCCTATTTTCCCCACAACAATGACCATGTGACATGGATTGGGCTGAGAGAGAATTACTGGCCCAAAGTTACCCATTTGGTTTCCATTGCTAAAGGCTAGGTCACACTGGCCGATGGACGCAAAAAGTATGCAGAAAGGACACAGCGGACGAACAAAATTTCGGTAGTGGCTCCATCCATTTTCATCCACTCCAAAAAGTGGTGAAAATTTGCATAAACAGAATGGAAAAGAACGGATGTGGGTAGTATGTAGCGGGGATGTTAAATGGATGTTCATTGGAAGCCTAGTGGATGAAAGTGGATGGAAGTGGATGACACCTCCGAAGGGGTTCCGGGGAGAATTTCGAAGCAGAAGCATAGCGGAAGGGGTGGATGCATAGTGGATGAAGCAAATGCATCACGTATGCCTATAGGAAACAAAGGGGATGCCGCACGGATGTATATTGGATGCAAAGCGTTCACTGCACATGTGGGGGGTATGAATTGTGTCCGCTCCATGGATATAAAAGGATGTAGCACGCATGCAGAATAGTCTATTCTGACTCAGAATAGTCTCAGAGACTGAGTTGTTTACTTGTTTAATAAAGTTTATCTTTGCTTAAGACACTTAATACAGTTTACTTGGTTCATTTTGCTTATTTAATAAAGTCATAAAGTTTACCTAAGAAAGTTAATAAAGTTTATCATTGCTTAAGACACTTAATACAGTTTACTTGGTTCATTTTGCTAATTTAAAAAAGTCATAAAGTTTACCTAAGAAAGTTAATAAAGGTTATCTTTGCTTAAGACACTTAGTTTACTTGGTTCATTTTTTTTACTTAATAAAGTGTTGGTGAAAACTTTTAAAAAATGGTTAAGCCTTTGCATGCTTGTGGGATAGATAAGGATAGTTGTGGGATAGATAAACCTCCAGTGCAACCATAGTGGGACTGTATGGTCCACCATCCCAGCGATCCAGATGATTTTCTCCCCCTTTTTAGAGAAAATATTGGTTGTCCACTAAGTGTCCTTCTACATACTCTAGACATACTGCAGACATCCTAAATATATGAGATACATCCCAGATACAAACGTTTTGTCCTTTTTAAATACTTTATATACGAAATGCATACGCTCACATCCTTTCTATTTCCGTGCTACTAATGCTGTGTAGACATTCTGTGTACCTTTTGTTCCCTCCCTCTTTCCCTTTTCAGCTGCAACAGATGTGAATTGAGGGGATGGCCAGAGGATGCAGAGAGGATACAGCGGACATTTAATGGATGATAACGGACATAGAACGTTTGTTGCCCCTATATGTCGCGGATGTACATCGTACGTGGCGGAAAGTTCATCCATTCACAAAGTTTTGTGCAGCTCAAAGCTTCTTGCACAGATGAAATTGCAGTGGACGGGTGCTCGATGGATAGAGCATATGAAACACGTATGCAGTGAGTACACAACGGATGCATAGCATTTTCCAAAGGATGGCAAGCTTTTTTTAACATTTTACATCCTCTTTGCATCCTTAAGTGCAGTGAGACCCGGCCTTATGGTGGGACTTGAATTCAAGGTCTCCCATTTTCTAGCCTGGTGTTTAATCACTAGATCAAACTGACTCTCATGTGGATGTAGTTTTCTCCTGGGGTAAAGGAATAATTCTCTGAATGGCACATGCAGTTTACCTTCCTTAAGCTCTCAGACCAGAGATATACATATTTTATAAGTGGATAGATTGATAAATTCACAGTCTACAGCAGTGACTTTGCCAGGATGGGTTTATTCATTGCTGTAAGTGTAAGCCATGAACAATCATGGAAGCCTTCTAAGAATATACACCTAATTTAGCAGGTCTTATTTCCATATTGCTGATGTGAAAGAAGTAAAGGCTAGCATGGTCATGTTGACTATAATATACGATCATAGGCTAAACTGAGTTCATGCATAAAAGTTTGCTAGGATTTGTTTAAACCATGTTTTGTTAGATAACCAGAGGATCCTGTTCACATGCTATAATGATTTACAATGTTTGAGTTCACATATGGTTTGTGGGTTTTTACCCAGTCTATCCTGATCTTTCTAAAGAAACTATCCCCTTTGCTTTGATTCTTTTTGGGCAGTTTTCTTTTAAAGCATGTAACATCTCCCAAAAGATTAGATCACTGAATTCATGGCTATTATTTCTGACACTCTGATAATTGGATTGGATTGTTGCCATAACTAGAGCTGGATTGTTGAAACTAAAGCTAGTGAAAAGGACTATTTTTCTTCTATTTCTCCCACAGTCAAAATAGACTTTGATTTCTAGGGGTGGTTTGAAAGTGAGACCAATTTCTTGTGGACAGTAGAGAATCAAAGCAGCATTGAGATACAAAGAGAATATTTTTTTCTGATATAATTCACAGTACAGATGAAAAAGCAGCCAGCCATTTTTGAAATATTAACAAGGTGTTAACAACCTGAAAGATGTTAAAAAGCCTTTCTATTTGTTTTGTTTTGGGAGTGAAATGAAAAGGACAGATCTTGCTAACAGTCCATGAAAAGTGGCAGGAGAGATCTGCTAGATTGACTGTTGGTTCTAGTCAAGAAGCTTGTAATCATATCTGCTCAGTGGAGGAATTCAGATTTTTTTACTACTGGTTCTGTGGGCATGGCTTGGGGGTGTGTGGCATGACTTGGTGGGCATGGCAGGAGAACGATACTATAAAATCTCTATTCCTTCTCCACTCCTGGGGGAAGGTTACTGCAAAATGCCATTCCCTCCCCACCCCACTAATCTGCTTTCCAGCTGTGTTTTCCTGTGCAGGGCAACCAAAGAAGACCCAGTCGATCAGCTGGGACTCAAGAAGCAGAGAATAGATGGGGGCGGGGCCAGTCAGAGGTGGTATTTGCCAAACTACACAAAATTTCCGCTACCATTTCTCCAGAACTGGTCAGAACCTGCTGAATACCACCTCTGTATCTGCTGCTAATCACCTTGCATGGCTTTTGAAGGAGATTACACAATCCATTCTTGAAGGAAAATAATATCAGTGCTTACATGAGGAGTACTTAATGAAATTCAATGACTTAGAAGTATATACCTAATTAAAAAAAAACAAGTGACTGTTAGATAAGGGCAATGTACTTGACTCAAGATGAGTTTGCACCAGTGGTTTGCTTCAGCTCACATGATCTTGCTTGGGTTTCATGGAAGAAAGTGTAAGAACTAACAATAGAAGAAAATATTTGTAAGTCAGGGTTAAACTGTGGGGTGCTTGGCAGAGGTTGCATTCAGCAGGTTCTGACCAGTTCTGGAGAACCAGTAGCGGAAATGTTGAGTAGTTTGGAGAACTGGCAAATACCACCTCTGACTGGCCCCGCCCCCATCTATTCTCTGCCTCCCAAGTCCCAGCTGATCTTTGTTGCCCTGCATAGGAGAATGGAGCTTGAAAGCAGATTAGTGGGGTGGGGTGGGGAGGGAATGGGGATTTTGCAGTAACCTTCCCCCAAGATTAGGAAGGGAATTGAGATTTTATAGTATTCTTCCCTTGTCACACCCACCAAGTCATGCCCACCAAGCCACACCATGCCCACCAAGCCATGCCTACAGAACTGGTTGTAAAAATTTTCAGTCCCACCACTGGTACTTGGGCTCTCTGAGCTTGCAGAGAGGTTTTCTTGCAGCATTTCATTAACAAACTATGTAACACATCAGTTTACCTAGCATTGATGATGTTATCTAGTTAGGTAATAAAACATCTGCAAGAAAACCACCAGCTCAGAGAGCTCATTTGCAAACTATGTAACATCACCAGTGCTCCTAGCATTGATAATGTTATCTAGTTTGGTAACGAAATGTCTGCAAGAAAACCAAATCAATGTAAGCTGTTTCACCAAAATATTGAGAAGGCACAGCTTGGGGAAAATAGACTAGGTTTCTGTTAACAAAAAGGGGAGAAATGAGAGAATGATTTGAATAATTATTTTTGTATAGCATTGAATGGGAACTCTAGAAGGGCCAACTACTATCAGGGGACATTGTGGAAGGAAATTGGCAGGTTTTTGAGACACAGACTCCGAATATTTTTCTTTTATTTTTATACAATCCAACTTTCCTCAGAGAGCTCAGTTTGCATCATGGCAGAATGGGGAAGCAGGACTTCCATCATTCTACCCTCCCAACAAAATTTTGGCAAGGAAGGTTGAACTGAGAAGAGGGTAATCCAACAGGACCCAGTGTATTGCACAGTTGTGTGAGACCTTGAAGTTGGATCTCTTCAGTCCAAGGCTCATACTTACACACTGCATTAAATTGTCTCTGAAGCTTAGGCCATTGTGAACTACAGTAAAAACATTCCTAGTGTATTTCAGAGTAAATCTTCAGGGATATACATATCAAATACAATACAAATACACATTACAACAATAATAACATTATTTAAGGAGGGAGCAATACCTTAATTCAATTACTTCATTCCATCAGAAGCAGGGGTGTCAAAATGGATTTCTTTGATGAGTCATTATAGTTCTCCTCTGGCCCGCCTGGAGGGGGGAATGGGATGGATGCCTCCTGCCACACCCTACTGGCTAAAAAGGGGACAGGGGGCCTTCTGTGCCCCATTTTCAGCCTGAATGGTCTCCCATCCCCCCCCCATGCCCCATTTTGGTTGGCAGAGTGCTGCAGGAGGCTGTCCAGGCCAAAAATGAGGTGCGCCCCCCTGTGCCTCATTTTGGTTACAAGAGGCACCATGGCCAGTCCTTTGCTATTTCATGGCAGGTCCTGTGGGCCAGATTTATGCACCCCATGGGCTGAATCCAGCCTATGGACCTTGAGTTTGATACCCCGATCTAAAGGGTTTATAGAAAGCATATACTCAGAACTAGATTGAATGGAAGTCTTCAAGAAAAAATTGGACAGGCATTTGACTGGGATGCAGAGGGTTGGACTAGAAGCTTTTCAAAGGTCACTTCCCACAATATGATTCTAAGATTTCATATAGAGATGATTATCATATAATTTATCTCTCTTTTCCCCATCCTCCCATCATTCTCTCTCATACACAGGTACACAACACACCTCCGTGTACTGTATATATAATAGAAAGTCTCTGTTCTGGTTATGTCTGAAATTGTACACAGTTTTCTCAGAATTGGTGGTCCTATGTGCAGCCTTTGTTACATTCTTGTTTTGTTTTGTTCCTTAAGTCACATCCCTGACAGTCATGGCAAGCCATAATGTTTTCTCACATCTAGCTGTTGTGGTTAGCTGGCAGCAGGTGCTGATGGATGAGGAGAGTGAGGACTCAGATGAGGGGCCAGGACCATGAGGGAGTGTAATGCTGCCTTCAGAGATTGTGGGGGCTGACAGCAGTGATGAGGAGGTTCCCAAGGAGCCTGTGCCAAGTACGCATGAGCACAGGGCTGCTTGCAGGAGAGAACAGCTGTAGCATCATGGGCAACTTGGGAGTAAGGCTGCAAGGCCCCTCCTTCAAGAAGATAAAAGCCAGCTGAGAATCGGATGTTCTTTGCAGGAAGCAAAGACGTTTTGAAACTCGAGTCTCGTGGACATTGCAGTATCTTAGTTGATATTTGAAGACTCTTGTGTTGTAAAATATTTCTAGGTAACCTTGTCTGTTATTTTTGGCAGCCTCGCACAGTTTTGGTGAAGCTCATGCTTATCAAAGTTAATTAATTTGCAGCAGCCTTTTAACTGGGGATTTGTAAGTATCATTAAAAGGTTTCTGTTCCTTTTGGTTCTTGTTGGTTTTATTGGACAAGGTTTGAGTCAGAACACTAGATGAGTCATCTCATGTATGCAAAAACTAGGTGTTCACTCTTCCTAAATTGATGATTTTTAAGGATATTAAAGCAGATTTCTCTTATTCTAAAAATAGTGTTCTGTTCAAGAAGATGGAGTGTTTGAACTGTCACTTTGTGTTGTTTTGGATTTTTTTGAGGTGGGGAGAAGTAACAGTTTAAAACAGAGATGCCGTGGGGCTCATCTGTAAACCAAATACGATTTTGGCTTGTGTGAGAAGCACTATGGGATTGAAAGGCTATCCTAGAGAATTTACAGATTATTTTCTGACTTTTTAAGTCTGGTTTATATGGAGAGGCTATGCTCTGTCACAAAGAAAGATCCTACTGATTGCCAAAAGATAGGATAGTCCGTAATTCACAATCAGCTCTAGAAGGCTAATCTTTCATGGTTGAGAATCAAAATTGCACTAAAGGATATTCAGAAAAAGGGAAGAAACCTCTGTTTCTGCCAAAAGGTACTTGGCGATGCCTTGTATTTCTTTCCTGCCCTGATATTTTCTGCAAAATGAATTCCAAATATTCTGTTGCAAAGGAGAGTGTTTGTGAACCATTTTCTGTAAAGAAAATTGTATTGATTTATTGAAGAGTTCAGAGATGTTTATATGATTACAATGGCGGCTTGCAATTTCTTTACTAAAGCCCATGTCACACTGCACCAACGGATGGAAAGAGGATGTAAAATGGAGAAAAACGCTTGCCCTCCATTGGTTAACGTGATGCATCTGTTCTGTACTCACTGCGTGCGTGATTCATACGTTCTATCCGTCCAGCATCCGTCTACTGAGATTTCATCCGCTCAAAAAGTTTTGAGCTGCACAAAACTTTTTGAGCAGATGAACTTTCTGCAGCATCCATTCTACATCCGCGACACATACAGGGAACAAATGTTCTACATCTGTTACACGTCCGCTGTATCCGCTCGGCATCCGCTGCATATCCGCACAACTCGCATCCGCTCCAGTGGAAAATGGAAAGAGGGAGGAAACAAAACGGACACGGAATGTCTGTGCAGCATTAGTAGCACAGACATAGAAAGGATGTAAGCAGATGTAGCTCGCATATAAAGCATTAAAATGGAAAAAACGTTCATATAGGGGACGTATCTCGGATATTTAGGATGTCTGGAAGATGTCTAGAGGATGCAGAAGGACACCTAGTGGAAAACCTATATTTCCTATAAAAAGGGGGAAGAAATCACCTGGATCTCACTTTCAGTCCAGCAGCTCTGGTGTGCAGACCTCTGCAGCCTTGCTCTTGCTCTTGCTCTTCCACAGCATCCAGTCATCTCCACCATGGATTGTCGCACACTCCTTTTGGTAGCCGCCATCATTCTACAACAGTGCGAAGCCCTCTTCAGGCTCTTTCACCTGTTCTACGCAAGGAAAAGGAGATGTCCAAGAAGTGTGTGGGTGTGAAAATGGATCACGAGAAGAGCTGAGTACAGACTGTATGACAAGCTGATGGTGGAGCTGAGGAGCGAAGACACTCATGCATTCCAGCACTTCATGAAGATGCTACCAGCCATGTTTGATGAAGTTGTGGAGTGGCTGAGACCCAGGTTGACCAAGGCAAACACCAACTTCCGGCACAGCCTGGACCCTGGATTGAAGGTGGCACTGAATCTGCACCACCTGGCCTCCGGGACCATGTAGAGGAACATGCAGTACACCTGGAGGGTGCCACACAACACCATCAGCATTGTGGTCAGAGAAGTGGTGCAGGCCATCATCGAAGAATACCTGGAGGAGCTCCTCCAGTGCCCCTCCACTGAAGAAGGATAGAAGAAAGTTGCAGAGCAGTGGTATCAGAAGTGGAACTTCTCCCACACCATTGGAGCCATAGATGGCAAGCACGTGGCCTGCAAAGCTCCAGTCAACTCAGGGTCCACTTATCACAACTACAAGGGCTTCTTCAGCATCATCCTCTTCGCCATGGTCGATGCTGACTACAAGTTCATGTACATCGATGCTTCAGGCAACGGTTCATCTTCAGATGCCCAGGTATACAACGCCAGTGACCTCAAGGAGGGGCTGGAACGCAACCTCATCATGGGCTTCCCAGATCCAGACCCCCTGCCCAACGACACACAAGATGTGCCCTACTTCATCATGGGGGATGACGCCTTCTCCCTCAGAACCTACCTCATGAAGCCCTACACTTCCAGATGCCTCACCCGTGAAGAGAGGATCTTCAACTACAGGCTGTCCAGGGCAAGGTGGGTGGTGGAGAATGCCTTTGGCATCCTGGCCAACAGGTTCCAGGTACTTCTCACCACCATGCAGCATCGCCCAGAGACCGTGAGGAGCATCGTGGAAGCTTGCTGCATCCTGCACAATCTCATGCGCACCCGCTACCCAGTCTTGCAGAACAGGCTTGTGGACCACCAACGAGGCAATGGGGACATGGAGCCTGGTGAATGGAGGCAAGGGTGAAACCTGATAGACACTGTGGATGTGCAAGGCCCCAACAGAGCTTCACATGAAGGGAAGAAGCAGCGCAACCTCCTGAAACACTGGTGCAACTCCCCAGCTGGAGCAGTGGGATGGCAAGACAGGATGATAGCTGGTTAATGGATGCTTCCTTCAGCCTGTCTCATAAAACTGATGAGATTGTGCCATGTATGTTGAGTGGCCCTACAATGAACAGGGCATTTAATAAAGAGTTGTGTTTATGTTGAAATGTGTTGATGAATGATTAAATTGTTATTGATAATAAAGGGCCATGGGTGTGGCACTGGGAGGGTGGACCATACAGTCCCACTATGCTTGCACTGGAGGCTTATCTATCCCACAGCTATTATCCATCCCACAGCTATTACCCATCCCACAGCTATTTCCCATCCTACAGGTATCCCTGCCCATCTCACTGCTATCCTTACCCATCCCACAGCTATTACTCATCCCACAGGTATCCCTGTCCATCCTACTGCTATCCTTACCCATCCCACAAAGATGCAAAGGCTTAAACCATTTCTAAAAGTTTCCACCAAGACTGAACCAAGTGTGAGAAGAACTGAACCAAGTGTGAGAAGCAAAAATAACCTTTATTAATAACAAACTGTAAAAGCAAAATGACCCAAGTAAAGTGTCCAAAGCAAAGATAAAGTCAACAGGTAGCAACCCCATCTCTGGCACTCTTCTCAGTCACTCTGAGGCGTGCCCATGGTCTCGGGGTGAAGGGTCCAGGTGCTCTGGAGGTGGCAGTGGCTGGAGCGCTGATCTGAGGCGCCATTGGGGTGCCTGGCCCCGAGAGGAAAATGGGATGGTGTGTGGAGGAAGCTCTCAGAGAGCTGGCTCAATCCCGTGATGTTGAGAGGCCCTTCCTCCATGACATGGGATGTCAGTCCCAAGACCGATAACAGATGTTCTGAGGCTGGGCTTGGCTGTGGGGTGGAGGAAGGAGGAGTGTTGTGGGGCTGTCTGGTCTGCAGGTGAGTGAGGTGAGGCATTGGTGGCATCTGTGGCATCTGTGGCATCGGAGGTATCTGTGGTGTCTGTAGCATCAGTGGTATCGGTGGCATCGATGGCATCGGTGGCACCTGTGGTGTGCAATGTACCTGTGCCTGGACTGGGAAGGGCTGCCTGTGCTGCTGGAACTCCTGGTAGCCATAGCCTTGGTAGGTGAGGGGCTGTTGAAAGTCTTGGAAGGGCTGTGACATCACCTGGGGTGGAGGAGCAGACCTGGACTGGGTCAGAGCAGGTTCAGCTGGGCCTGGAAGGTGGTGCAGAAGACCTGTGATCCTCTCCTTGATCACCTGGTACTGGGATTCGGGCATTTCCATGCGGGTCTGGTTCACGTAGGGGAGGAAGGGCTTTCTGTTAGAGGATGGTATGTCGAAGTGTACCAGCTGAGAGAGGAGATCTACGCTGCTCTTGATGGTGTCCCTGATCTCCAAGAGGACAGTGTGGCTCTGTCCCTCCGGTCTGGCTCTCTGCCTGCTTTCTGTGGAGGTGGAGCTGGGGGTGGGAGTGGGTTGGTCTCTGGTGGCAGCGGCCTCTTCTTGCTCCCACTGTGTCAGGGGGTCCTCCATGTGCTCCGCCACGGGGAGTGCAGCTGTCAGTGGGGTCTCCATCGTGGGGCGCTCCAAAGATACTTGCCTGGACACAGGAGCTGACTCTTGGCCAGAAGAGGACTGGCTCTCTGTGGGCTCCCTGAGAGAGAGGGTTGACAGAGGGGCTGATCTTCGGTGGTGGATCTCACCCTCCAAGAAGCTGCACTTGGCCATCATGCAGGTCTCCCGGTCGCTGAGCTTGACCGCGGCCTGGCCAGACTTCTTCAGGTGCAGCTTCCCGTACCAGGTGTGCATGTGCTTCCACCAGCCGAGGAGGACCTCTGAAGTGTAGCCCAGGCTCTCCGCCTTCTCTCTCCAAGCCACCTGCTTCTGCTTGGTGTCTCGATAGAGCCTGTGTCTCTTCCTCCAGAGGTACTCATTCTCCCTCAGCCATTCGAGCACCTCCTCCTCATGTTCCTCTGCAATGAAGTACTGTCTCCTCTCCCCCTTTTCTCGTGAATGCCTCTTCCTCCCTCTGGCAGGGCCTTCTGGGCCCTCATCAGCAGGGCTTTGAGGTTCTCAGGGCTGGTCCACGACACCACCACCACCAGGAGCAGCAGCAGCAGCAGCAGCAGCACCAGCACCAGCACCAGCAGCACCAGCAGCAGCAGCACCAGCAGCAGCACCAGCAGAGTCAGCACCAGCAGAAGCACCAGCAGGACCAGGAGCAGCACCAGCAGAAGCACCAGCACCAGCAGAGTCAGCCTCAGCAGAAGCACCAGCACCAGCAGAGTCAGCACCAGGAGCAGAAAGCCCAGCAGAAGCAGAGTCAGCGCCAGGGGGTGGGATGGTGGCCCTATCCTTCTTGCCAGGGCTGGCAGGAGTAGGCAGAGGCTTCCTCTTCTTCCCCATGGTTGTTGGCTGAAGATTTGTCTGGCAGCAGGTCTTTCCTCTGAATGGTGACCTGCTTACGAGCTGTTTCCCTTTATATCTGCGGGGCTGACGCAGTGCATCCTCCCTGCATCTGCAGTAAACGCTTTGCATCCACTAGGCATCCGTGATGCATCTGCTGTATCCGCTGCACATCCACTTCGCTGTTCTCCCCCGGAAGCCCTGCAGATGTGTCATCCGCTTCCATCCACTTCCATCCACTAGGCTTCCGTTGAGCATCCGCTTAACATCCTCGCTTCATCCTCCCCACGTCTGTTCCTTTCCGTTGTTGTCCACTCTGTTTATGCAAATTTAGGGCATTTTTGAAAGCGGATAACAATGGATGGAAAATTTGCTTGTCCGCTGTGTCCTTTTTACATACGTTTTGCATCCATTGGCCGATGTGACCTAGCTTTAACAGAGAAAATATTTGTCACATCTTTCGTATCCCCACCATCCTTTAAAATATAGTGATTGCATCTGAATGAGACAAGATTTACCTTTTGCTTGTTTAGTTGGCCTTACCGATTGTGTTAAAAATTGTTCTCATTTTGTGATAGAAAAGAGATCAAATCACAATCATAGAGATTGTATAACTGCTCATTCCTTGCCTTTCTTGATTCTATAATTGTATACAAGATTTCTCTTTGTTGATAGCAATATCAATATCAATTAGACTTAAATACTGCTTCATATGCTTTACAGACCTCTCATCAAGGTTCTGACTAATGAACTCAAGCAAATCAGAATTCTGAGATTTGGCTTCTTCTCAAAGCTCCTCTTTATTGAGTGCATCATATCGGCACAGCTTCAAAGGTAAACCAATTCAAAATCTTTCCCACAGTTTCAGTATGATTAAACTAGGAAATAACCCCACCCCCAAGTGTCACAGGTCATGTTGACCAATTAGGTTAATTGGCGGGCTCTTTAGACACTCCTTCCCCAACCTTATTGGTTGCCAGTAGAGATGACCTTGGTTCTCATGAGAAAGCTCTCTGTTGTGTCTACTCATGCATTCCAACCTCTTCTCCCCCCCACTTCCCACTCTATGTGGCAACTGAGAAACAGAAAGATGGCTCTGCCTTGATTCAATTTGAAGTTGACACCTCTCTAAGTGTCAGCTTATGTTATAGAGTCAGCATATTGCCCCCCAACAATCTGGGTCCTCATTTATCGACCTCAGAGGAATGGTAAGATGAGTCAACCCACATGATGGTAGCATGCTTAAGAACCAATTGCCATTTTTCAGTAGTAAGTTACGGTATTCAGAAAATAATAGAACAAAACAGAACAAAACAGAACAGAACAGAACAGAACAGAACAGAACAGAACAGAATAGAATAGAATAGAATAGAATAGAATAGAATAGAATAGAATAGAATAGAATATTTTTTGGCCAAGTGTGATTGAACACACAAGGAATTTGTCTTGATGTAAATACTCTTGGTATATATAAAAAAAAAGGTACATTCATTAAGAATCAAGAATCATAACGTACAACACTTAATGATAGTCATAGGGTACAATCAACAATCAAATCATACTAGGAAACTGTCAAGTGGGAGTGGATGGGTGATAAGGAGTGGTGAGAAGATTAACAGTAATAGTGTATACTTTGTAAATAGTTGAACAGTATTGAGGGAATTATTTGTTTAGCAGACTGATGCCTTTCAGGGAAAAAAAACTGTTCTAGTTGTTCTGGTGTGCAGTGCTCTATAGTGTTGTTTTGAGGGAAGGAGTTGAAACAGTTTGTGTCCGGAATGTGCAAATATTTTCACAGCCCTCTTTTTGACTCGTGCAGTATACAGGTCCTCAATTGATGATAATTAATGATAAATAGTTAGAATAAACTAAAGAATATACAAGCAAGTGTATATATGATGCCTATGAATGCAAGGACTTATTGTCTTTTATGAAGACATTTTTCAGTTTCCTAGTCTACTATATTGCTATTTCTTGGTGACCTTCCATGAAAATACTAGCCAGATTTGGACTTGCTTGGCTATTTGAGATCAGTCAAGTTTCTTTTAAAGGATGCTATAACTTTTAAAGGATACTATACACAAACCAAATCACCTAATATATTTGTACACAATTGTGAGGAAAACATCCAAACCTCACAAGGGAAGAGTTTTGTACAGCTCTAAATATTCCTCTCTTAATTTGTACAATATTATTTTATGAGTGCTCTTACAGCCCATGTGCTTGTTGAAATAATTTGTGTGAATGAAGCTTCTCAAAGGTAACCATGTAGACACATGAAGTTCTACACCTCTTTACCTGAAATAAATGCAACATTTAGGCAGCATGTACTTCATGTGGGTTTATGAGATTTCCAAAAAACACTGTATTTATGCACCAATGTTTAATGTTCAACGAGGTTTTAATCACCAAAATAAAGTGAGACTAAAAAGAGAATCATAAGCAACATGCTACAAGAATGCAATTTCTACTTCTGGTTCTTGGTTCTTTCATGTATCACATGATATCACCCTTTCACAGGCACCCCAGCCAACATGTAACTATGTAGGAGTTTGCTTGCATGATATCACTTATAATAATTTTAAATAATTACATGAATAAATAAATACATGCTTTTTAAAAAAATAAAAGGTTTCCACTGTTAAGCCCTTTTCTATTTTGTAAGCTAATTTTCTCACAATGTATCAACAGCTAATGTCATCTTGTGAAGTACTTAAAGGTTAAAATGGAGTATCTCTTGGCTTTTATGTCTTGCCCTTTTGTCTGTGTTTTAATGATCCTTTATTTAGTCATTTAAAATATTTAGAGACTTCTAAGTTTTCAGAGAATGTTACTCTCCATAAAAGGATAGAAAACTAAAATGGGAGGGGGGAAAAGATTAAAGCAGTGGCAACCTTAATATTTATAATAAAGTGGTGCACATTTTCAGAGAGGACAATTCAGTGTGGTAAGATAGTATTTGTTAGGTCCTGAATGCTAAATAAAAATCCAGAGTTTTATGTGGTGTTGAAAAAACAGCAAATGCTGCTCAAGGGAAGAGCATTCCAGTGCTGGGTTTCATAACTAAGAAGTCCTCCCCATACAATATACCTGAAAAAGCCTGCTCTCAGTCTGATAAAGATTCAGGAGACTGTTATGTAAGCAGACAAGAACAAGCTTCTCAGTTATAAGTGAAGGGTTTTACTGGATCATAAGAAGGTGTAAGAAAGAGAATCAGAGAGTCTTCACCCTACCTGAGAGTTTGTGGCTTCAAAAGGGGAAAGGGCCAACTTGCTAGAATTCTTGTAACCTCATTCTCTTCATATCAATCAATCTTGCTAAAGAAAGCTCCATGAAAAAAGTGCTTTTGGAAATAGCCATTTTTAGCTGTAGGCAGTAGCTGAAGAATTGAGCACCCTGTTCCAATCAATGGTTGGTAAGGAGCGTCAATGCTACAAGTCCTAATATTTCATAGTTGAGTAATTCAAACAAATGTCTACAGCAGAGGTCTCCAAACTTAGCAACATCAGCTATGCTAGCTGGAGAATTCTTTGAGTTGAAATCCACAATTCTTAAAGTTGCTAAATTTGGGGACCCCTGGACTACAGACTGATGCATGCAGGGAGAGGTTCTTCTTCATATACCGAAGTCCTAAAGTGTCACTATAAGCTCTTGGTGCTAATGGCAGCTATATAGCCTCTTTGATATACAAATGATCCGTAGAAATGACATGGAAGATACTGGAGGTGGGAGCTTGCTGTTGCTCAAAATAGTTACTGATAAAATATCACAATAGTATTTTGGAAGAAGGCTAATCCCTTCACTTCTCTGAATGGAAATTTCAGGCCAAGATGAAGTTGGCTGGATAATTTGAACATGAATTTACTATCGTATACAATTATTATTTACTTTACTTTTTCTTACTTAAAAAAGGCTTGGTACAGTCCATAGTTAGGGTGGAAAAGCTTTCTTTGGTGTGACAGGAATACATGTACAATCAAATACAACCACAGCTCTGAGCGAATAGGATGAGTCCAAACTTGAACTGCTACTGTTAAGTGGAAGACAAAGCAATAGTCCTTAAATGCTTACACAAGCCACACCATGCTCACCAAGCCACACCATGCCCACCAAGCCATGTCCACAGACTGGTAGTAAAATTTTTTGAATCCCACCACTGGCTCCAGATGTCTGTTTACGCTTTTTAGTATTAATAGGGCATAGTTTACATAACCCAAACGTGCCAGAGTGCAGATTATATATTAACAACAGCACTGTTTTAATTGGCAGGAGTACGTGTTTATCAGGCTTTTGAATAAATGATATAACTAATGAATGTCTGGAAACTGAATCGGATCAAACTGAATTTTAGTTCAGCATTAATAGAAGTCAGGGCAGGAAAGAGGTAAAAAAAGAGGTCAAGATCACAGCCACAATATATGATCCAAATTTTGCCTTTTCATGTGGTTTATAATGCATATAAAAAAGGAGCAGAACTTTGATTGCATACTTGTCCTGCCTTTTTGACTCCCTCATTGAAAAAAACCTTACTCTGCACCACATGTAGCAAGTAATTTCAAGTAAGGATTGGGTTTTACAACACATAGAGCTTAGTCGAACTATTTCCAGCATTTCTCATTTGCAGTAATCACCTTACTTTTCTTAATAATAGAGCAAGCTCTGTCCATTTATACAATATTCAAATTGTGTGTGATTTTTAAAATGTAAACATCCTTCAAGTCAAACTTAATTCTCTTTGATCTTATGGATTTGTTCTTCTATTCTTCCAGGAGTTAGCTATCTATATCTTGGCTTTTCAATCTACTCTACAGTTCTGGATTTCCCATATAGTCACTGATCAGAAGTTCTAAATGGGTACGATCCTGTATTAGGATCTTACTTTTGAAAGTCAGCTAATACTGGATAATATCTAGATTCACATTCCTCCTTTTAAATCAAGAGAAACTGGACTAATAACATAGCATGCAAGATCAAATTGAAAGCAGATTGAGATTTGTTGGGATCCTATTGGGAACTTGAAATAAATGTATGACTCTTATTTGCAGTGTACATTACAAGGAAGGACCCCTTCATGAATATGAGATGAAAGGGGTAAAGGAAAACAATTCAGCTTTATGTTCTTATATCTTACAGCACAAATTTGCATTATAGACTCTGGAAGAGGAAGAGGGAGCTCTTGTACCTTCTGTCTAAGCTACATATTTAGTCTGCAGCTTTCGTTCTTATAGTTGGCATTTTGCCAGGATTCTCTGTCAATGATTGTTTGAATTCTTGTAAGCTCTTTCTTGGGCAATCAATGAGAGTCTCTCACCTTCTTGTCTTCCATTGGCCTTCAGTTTTTCCAAGGTTTTCTCCAATGATCCTTTCCTTTGCATTATTTGTCCAAACGAATTAATGTTTAGTTTGATTATCCGGGTTTCAAGTGAACAGTCTGATTTTACCTCATCCATTATTTAATATTTTGTTCTTCTTGCAGTTCAAAGTGTTCTCGACATTTTTTCTTCAGCACTATAATTCAGAGACAGCAACCTTTCTTTGTTCAGCCTTTCTGATGATCCAGATTTCACAGCCAGTACAGCTAGTGGAAAGAAATATGTCCAGGAATTGACTCCACTAAAAAAATTGAGAAGCACAGTTTGTAACTGAAATACCCATTGCATGGTTTATTAACTTCAAGAAAACAGGCACTAAAAGTACCATATTAACATATGGGCAAACCTGTTTTGAAGGATATTTGTATAATACTATTTTTAATGGCCTTGTCAGGCTCAATGAAATTGGGACTATACATTAAGTCCTAGTTAAAATGATTTATTGATCAGTAGAGGGTAAATTTCAACTCCTCCCTTGAATGCTGCTGAATCTTATTTAGTCTGGCCCAGATGCAAATTGCCATTCTGGGAAAATTCCTGTGCAATAGCCATGGGCAATAAAGTGACTAATTGAACTCTTCACATGTGGATCTGGTTGCCTTAAATTCTAGTAATGAAAATTAAGGAGCATAGTGGGAAAAAATGATACTGAGATAAAAAAAAATATTAAAAAGACCAAAATAAGGACCAGAGCTTCAGAGTTTACAAATAAGATACTGAAGTTGGTGAATAGCATTTGCTTTTTAAGATCAAATATCAACAGTAAAGGAACCAATAGTCAACTGGATAATGTTAGACCTTTGAAGTACTGTAGAGAGGAAGAACAACTAAGTGTACTAGCTCTATCTTCATTGTAAGATTACAATAATACAGGAATGTCAAACTCGCGGCATCGTGGCAGCATCACATGACATATTGGGACTCCCCCCCCCCCTTTGTTAAACCTGGTGGAGCGGAGCGAGCATATGACACATCCACCCCATGGCCCACAAATTTGATGCCCCTGCAGTAACAGAATCGTACAAGACTGAATGTATTTCTCCTTTCCTTTGTCAACTAAATTGGATCTCTTTTGAAAGGTATCCCATGACCTCTGTCCTTCTGTGGCCTGAGATATCTTTTACATGCCAATAGTCTTGTTGTGGCTCTCCTTTCTGTCTCCCAAGATCATTTCCAAATACAACTACAGATAATGACTCGGTAAAATAATAGTGAAAGCATCAGAAGACATCAGATATCACAATGTTTTTAGGTCTATGAAGATCAGAATTGTGAAGAGAGTGGTTTTCCTGTTTGGAAAAGTTTGACTTTGAAGTATAGAAAGTGTATTGGTACTTTTGAAAGTTGATATTTGAGAAAGCTCCTGAGAATATGATGGTTAGCCAAGTAAACAAACAAAGGATTATTGAACAAATCAACCCAGAGTTCTTGCTTGAGGCAAAAATTACCTGACTAAAATTCTTTTGGATACATTGTTCAAAGACCTAGCTCCCTGGAGAAGGCTCTAACTATGGGAGAGGTAAAAAGAAAAAAAGGAAAACAACCAGAAGCAAAGTAGATGGACTCGTTTGCAGCATGCCCACCATTATAAGTCCTGAAGAGCCAGGTGATCACTTGGAATTGATATGACTTGATGGCATATAATCAATCAATCAATCAATCAAATTTCATGTTCCTACAACTAAATGGAAAATTGAACCATGAGAGGGGATATTAATGTTGGTTCATGCATATCAGCATTTCTTAACTAGTATAAGCAAGTAGCAAGTCATCTTTGTCAAGCTCACAAGTTAAGCAATGTTCAGATGGGAAACTTCCACAGAATGCTAGCTGCAGGCTAGAATGGAAAGTCAAAATGACACTCCAGAGCGGGGTGTCAAACTCACGACATCATGGTGGCATTGCATGACTTTTTTCCCCTTCACTAAACTGGGAGTTTGACAGCCCTGCTCCAGAGGAAGGCAAAACAGATTGTTTGCATATTGCTGTTAAGAAAGCTACATAGATATCTCTGTCAAGTCACATATTGACCGTGTCTTGAAAGAGTATTCACATTTTAATTGAACTAGGAGACTGTTAATGATGAGAGAAGATCTTGCCTTGTGTAGGAATTGTACATGCTTTCATTTAAGCTAATTTCTTAGCTCCCAGTGTTACCTTCTTCAAACTACTCCAGCAATGCAACATCAACAAACTCAAGGAGGAAAACTGTCAGAGTGTGCACAGTGTAACTAGGTGAGACAATCCAGGAGCAAATATAACACACAGATTTGTGTTTACTGTTCCACTGGTTATCACTCAAGTGATTATTCCACCTATTCAACTCAGCTGACTATCAAAACACAATGGTGTTAGTGCAGGAAGTCATAAACAGAACCACTGTTTCAATTAGCATAGTTAGAAATACTCTTACTTTCATTACAATGAGTTGTTAGAAAAATTAAGATAATTAGTAACCAGAAGCTATTTTTTTGTCTTAATTTCTGAAATGGCAGACATCACATTTAAACAATTAGCCTGGGCCTATAGAGAGGGAATCAACTGTAAAAAACATAATTATATATACACGATAGTGAAGCCTGAATGTATATGGCATTTTGGGAACATAATAATAAAAAACAAACGTTATGATACCATTTCCAATGTTCTTTAAAGCTACCATTGAAATCATTGAATTCCTGTTTTCCACTGCAGACAAATGTCAGAAGAAAGATTAGATGCTCAGTGAATTAGCATTTTTAAGAAGAGACTTCAGAAATAATTGACTTTGAAAATTCAAGCTTCCTTTTCATTATTTTTTTTTTTAAATTCAGTTAAAATTGTCTTTAAAATAATTGTCAGAAGAAGCAGGGTTACTCTGGTACAAAGACATAAAAGCTTCAGAAATCTGGATGGCTCCATCACTCCTGACCTTCAGAGAAGCCTTAAAAAACTGAACTAATCAGAACAGTACTTGTTATAATATCTGTCATCAACACACCTGTCATTGTTATGATGATGAAGTCTGGATATAATTTATGAACTGTGTTAAAATTTTAAGAATTGTTGTTGTATGATCATTTTAATTTATTACTGTCACAATTGTCTTGTGATATTAACCATCATTGGAGGCCTTTTAGTCCAACCTCCTGCCCAAGGAAGGAATCGTTATACCATCCCAGACAAATGGTTGTCCAATCTTTTCTTGAAAACCTCCAACAATGGAGCACCCAACAAATTTATGAGACAAACTATTGTGAGACAAACTATTGCACTGATTAATTGTTTTTACTGTCAAGAAATTCTTCCTTATTTCCAGGTTGGATCTTCCTCTGATCAAACTTTCACTCATTGCTTCTTCTGGTGCTATGGAGAATAAATTGACACACTCTTCCCTATCACAACTCTTCAAATATTAGAAGACTGCTATCCTGTTTCCTGAGGCTTCTCTTTATTAGGCTAAACATACCTAGCTCCTTAGCCATTCATCATATGATTTAATGTCCATATTCCTTATCAACTTTGTTGCTGTTTTTGCACTCTTTCTAGGAACTTAGCATTGTTTTTAACTGTGTGACCAAAATTGGATGCATAATCCAAATGTGCTCTCAGGTATTTCAAATGTAATATAAATAAATAAACAATTTGGAATGATGCTAAAACTGAACAGTGCAGAACATTTTTGGCCTTAACTGTCTTATGAAAAGATATACCATAAATGATAAATATATTGGCTAAAAAACTGATGGGACCTAAACACAAAAATGTTAAAAAACAGTATTTTGGGGCAGGCCAGGTTCTATATTTGAGAGAACAACAGCCCTCTGTCTTTGCCTGGGCTTTATTACCCAATGGTGGCATGAGATAACAGCAACATGTCTCCAACCAGCACTAGATGGTAAAGTCTAGTCATCATTTTATTTCCCACAGTGATCTGGAGAACTGCTACACTGAAGTTACTAGAGTTGCCAACTAGTATTTGGAGTTCCAGCCCAAAACAAGCTGGTTGATTGACAGAATGGAAAACATGGGATGATAGGTAAATGGGAAGGATCTGTGGTGTGTCCTGCCAAATATCTAAGAAAGATTTCAAAAAACTTAAACTGATTTCTTGGAGGACAAAGCTATTGGTGCATAGCAACATCAGACCAAGAACAGCAATACAAAGATTTCTGGGGAACAGGAATAAATGAGCCTCAGAAAATCAGGGAATTTGTGCCAAAGGAAGTCAAAGGAAAGGTCAAGGTAAAAAGATCATGTCCAGAATACTCAAATGTTTTTCTATAAAAAACAGCAAAAACTATTACTATACATCAAGTGAATTATATTTCACTGATTTTTTTTAAATTCCCATTTTGCAATGATTCTCATAGAACACATTTAAATATTAATTTGTGACAGTGCAATTTGATTTTTTTTCATGGTTTACAATTTGCATTTTCTTTCATTTTGCCTTTTATTGCTTTTTTATGATGACTGAGTATGAATGCAATATTAATAAGATCTGTATGTTTGGTGCATTGATAACGGCCTTCTTAAACTCTTTCCTTCCTGCCTTGTTTCTTTTCTCTTATCACATTGATTTCTAAACAGTAAAATTGAAATTAGAAATTATTTCTCTTTTGGTCTATATAAACCTGCAATGCACATAGGTACTATTGTAGCATATCTTTCATCTTGCATATTCTATACAGTGACTCTCCATAGTCTTCACCCTCTTCTAAATCCAGAGTCACTCTGGAGTTGGGTGGCACTAAAATAAAAACTGAATCAAACCAATCATATTCATATCAGGATGGTGTTGGAAGAAAAATCCATCTGGTTCAGTTCTGAGGATATAGATAAATCTCTAAACCCCATGTCCCACTGCACCAATGGATGCAAAGAGGATGTAAAATGGACAAAAAAAGCTTGCCTTCCATTGGAAAACGTGCTGCATCTGTTGTGTACTCACTGCATACGTGTTTCATACGCTCTATCCGTCGAGCATCCGTCCACTGAGATTTCATCCATGCAAGAAGTTTTGAGCTGCACAAAACTTTTTGAATGGATGAACTTTCCGTCGCATACGATGTGCATCCGCGACATATACGGGCAACAAACGTTCTATATCCGTTGTCATCCGTTAAATGTCTCCTGTATCCTCTCTGCATCCTCTGGACATCCTCGCAAGTCACATCCGCTGCAGCTGAAAATGGAAAGAGGGAGGAAGCGAAAGGTACACGGAACGTCTACACAGCGTTAGTAGCACAGAAATAGAAAAGATGTAAGCGGATGCATCTCGTATATAAAGAATTAAAACGGACAAAACGTTTGTATATGGAATGTATCTCGGATATTTAGGATGTCTGGAGTATGCCTAGAGTATGTGGAAGGACACCTAGTGGAAAACCAATATTTTCGATAAAAAGGGGGAGGAAATCACCTGGATCTCAGTATGAGTCCAGCAGCCCTGGTGTACAGACCTCTTCACCCTTGGTCTTGCTCTTTCACATCATCCATTGATCTCCACCATGGATCATAACACAGTCCTTATGGTAGCTGCGGTCATTCAACACCAGAACCAAGCCCTATTCAGACTGTTTCACCTTTTCTATGCAAGGAGAAGAAAGAGATGTTCAAGAGCTGTGTGGGTCTGACGATGGATCAGGAGAAGAGTGGAGTTTGGACTGCATGACAAGCTGATGGTGGAGCTGAGGAATGAAGGCACTCGTGCATTCCAGCACTTCATGAGGATGCCACCAACCATGTTTGATGAAATTGTAGAGCGTCTGAGACCCAGGTTGACCAAGCCAAGCACCAACTTCCGTCCTAACCTGGACACTGGACTGAAGGTGGCACTGACTCTGCAGCACCTGGCCTCTGGAACCACGTACAGAAACATGCAGTATGCCTGGAGGGTGCCACACAACACCATCAGCAAAGTGTTCAGAGAAGTGGTGCAGGCCATCATCGAAGAATACGTGGAGGAGGTCCTCCAGTGTCCCACCACTGAAGAAGGCTGGAGGAAACTTGCAGAAGAATGGTATCAGAGGTGGAACTTTTCCCACACCGTTGGATCCATAGATGGGAAGCACATGCACTGCAAAGCTCCAGCCAACTCAGGGTCCTCTTATTACAACTACAAGGGCTTCTTCAGTATCATCCTCTTTGCCATGGTTGATGCTGACTACAAGTTCATGTACATCGATGCTTCAGGCAACGGGTCAGCTTCAGATGCCAAGGTATATAACTCCAGTCATCTCAAGGAGGGGCTGGAACGCAACCTCATCATGGGCTTCCCAGATCCAGACCCCCTGCCCAACGACACACAAGATGTCCCCTACTTCATCATGGGGGATGATGCCTTCTCCCTCAGAACCTACCTCATGAAGCCCTACATTTTAAGATACCTCACCCATGAAGAGAGGATCTTCAACTACAGGCTGTCCAGGGCAAGACAGGTGGTGGAGAATGCCTTTCGCATCCTGGCCAACAGGTTCCAGGTACTTCTCACCACCATGCAGCATCACCTACAGGCTGTGAGGAGCATCGTGGAAGCTTGCTGCATCCTGCACAATTTCATGCGCACCCACTACCCAGTGCTGCAGAACAGACTTGTGGACCATCAACAAGGGAATGGGGACATGGAGCCTGGGGAATGGAGGCAAGGGCGAAACCTGATAGACACTGTGGATGTACAAGGCCCCAAGAGAGCTTCACATGAAGGGAAGAAGCAGCGCAACCTCCTGAAACACTGGTGCAACTCCCCAGCTGGAGCAGTGGAGTGGCAAGACAGGATGATAGCTGGTTAATGGATGCGTCCTTGAGCCTGTCTCATAACACTGATGAGATTGTGCCATGTATGTTGAGTGGCCCTACAATGAATAGGGCATGAATAAAGAACTTTGTTTATTTTGAAATGTGTTGATCAATGAATAAATTTTTATTGATAAAAAAGAGCCATATGTGTGGCAGCTGGGAGGGTGGACCATACAGTACCACTACGCTTGCACTGGACGTTTATCTATCCCACAGCTATCCTTACCTATCCCACAACGATCCTTACCCATCCCACAACTATTCTTACCTGTCCCACAGCTATCCTTACCCATCCCACAGCTATCCTTACCTATCCCACAACTATCCTTACCTATCCCACAACTATCCTTACCCATCCCACAACTATCCTTACCTATCCCACAGCTATCCTTACCTATCCCACAACTATCCTTACCTATCCCACAAGCATGCAAAGGCTTAACCATTTTATCAAAGTTTTCACCAACACTTTATTAAGTAAATAAAATGAATGAAGTGTGTGAAGCAAAGATAACCTTTATTAGTAACTGTCTTAAATAAACTGTATGACTTTATTAAAAAAGCAAAATGAACCAAGTAATGTGTCTTTAAGCAAAGATAAAGTGAACAGGTAACAACTCAGTCTCTGGCACTCTTCTCAGTCATTCTGAGGCATGTCCATGGTCTCAGCTGTCAAGCGGCCAGGGACTGTGGAGGTGGCTGTGGCTGGAGTGCTGGTCTGAGGCGCCATTGGGGTGCTTGGCCCCGAGAGTAGAACAGGGGATGGTGTGTTCAGGAAGCTCTCAGAGAGCTGACTCAGTCCCGTGAGGTTGAGAGGCCCTTCATCAAGGACCTGGGTTGTCATGCCCAAGACTGATGACAGATTGTCTTTTGACGGGCTTGGCTGTGGGGTGGAGGAAGGAGGAGTGTAGTGGGGCTGTCTGGTCTGCAGCTGGGCGAGGTGAGGCATCTGTGTCGTGCAGTGAACCTGGGCCTGGACTAGAAAGGTCTGCCTCTGCTGTGGAAAGTCCTGGTACTCATAGCCTTGGTAGGTGAGGGGCTGTTGAAAGCCGTGGAAGGGCTGTGACATCACCTGGGTTGGAGGAGCAGACCTGGACTGGGTTGGACCAGGTTCAGCTGGGCCTGGAGGGTTGTGCAGAAGTGCTGTTATCTTCTGCTTCATCACCCGGTACTGGGCCTCGGGCAGGTCCATGAGGGTCTGACTCACGTAGGTGATAAAGGGCTTCCAGTTCGAGGATGGTATGTTGCTGTGGACCAGCTGAGAGAGAAGATCTGTGCTGTTCTTTATTGTGTCCCTGATCTCCAACAGGACAGTGTGGCTCTGGCCCTCCAGTCTGCCTCTCTGCCTGCTTTCTGTGGAGGTGGAGCTGGGTGTGGGTGTGGGTTGGTCTCTGGTGGCTGCCACTTCTTCCTCCATTTCTGACAGGGGATCCTCCATGTCCTCTGGCATGGGGAGTGCAGCTGTTGGGGTGGTCTCTGCTGTGGGGCCCTCCGAAGACACCTGCCTGGACACGGTAGCTGTCTCCTGGCTGGAAGAGGACTGGCTGTCTGTGGGCTATCTGAGGGAGAGAGTTGTCAGAGGGGCTGCTCCTCGGTGGCAGACCTCTCCCTTCAGGAAGCTGCACTTGGCCATGCTGTACATCTCCTGGTCAGGGAGCTTGACAGCGGCCTGCCCAGATTTCTTCTGGTATAGCTTGCCATACCAGGTGTGCATGTGCTTCCACCATCCCAGGAGTAGTTCTGAAGTGTACCCCAGGCTCTCTGCCTTGTCTCTCCAAGCTGCCTGCTTCCTCTTGGTGTCACGATAGAGTCTGTGGCCCTTTCTCCACAGGTACTCGTTCTCCCTCAGCCATTCCAGCACCTCCTCCTCATGCTTCTCGGAAAGGGTGTACTGTTTCCTCTCTCCCTTATCCTTCCCTTGCCTCTTCCTCCCTCTGGCAAGGGTTTCAGCAGCAGGGCCTTCAGGGGCTTGAGCAGCAGGGCTTTGAGGGCCTTGTGGCTGGTCGACCAAAGTAGCAGCACCAGCAGCAGCAGCAGGAGACTCACCAGCAGCAGCATCACCACCAGCAGCAGCAGCAGCAGGAGAAGCACCAGTAGCAGCAACACCAGCAGCACCAGCAGCAGGAGAAGCACCAGCAGCTTCAGAGTCAATGCCAGGGGGTGGGATGGTGATTCTGTCCTTCTTGCTAGGGCTGGCAGGAGTAGGCACAGGCTTTCTCTTCTTCCCTGACTGACGAACCAGGGTGTTATTCGAAGATGTCTGTGGCAGCACGTCTTTCCTTTGAATGCTGACTGCTTGCATCCTTTTATATCTGCGGAGCTGACGCAATTCATACTCCCCGCATGCGCAGTGAATGCTTTGCATCTGTTATGCATCCGCTATGTATCCGCTATGCATCCATTTTGCTTCCTATAGGCGTCTGTGATGCATCCGCGTCATCCACTATGCATCCGCCCCTTCCGCTATGTGTCCACTTCGCAATTCTCCCCCAGAAGCCCTTCAGATGTGTCATCCACTTCCATCCGCTGTCATCCGCTAGGCTTCCTATGAACATCCACTTAACATCCTCGCTACGTACTACCCCCGTCCGTTCCTTTCCGTTCTTTTCTGTTATGTTTATGCATATTTTCGCCACTTTTGAGAGCGGATGACAATGGATGGAGGCACCCCCGAAATTTTGCTCATCCGCTGTGTCCTTTTTGCATACATTTTGCATCTGTCGGCCAGTGGGACCTAGCCTTAAGTGGCTTCAATGGCTCTCAGAAAGAGTGCTAATGACCAGATGAATGCAAAGAATACAAATCCTTCCATTCCCCACCATTCAGTCAGAATGGAATAAGCTTTTTGTCTGGTTACAACAAACAAACACAAAATTCCAGTTGCCTTTTGGAGAAGCACCTTTGGGACAATCATGATCTGGATGATTGAGAATATCCATGTGGGCCATCGATATTGAATTAAGAGAAATGTTTTCTCTTTTGTAAATACATTCATTATTAAAACATTGACATTCAAATAATACATACAAAGCAAATATTGGAATGCAAAAAAAGTAGAAAAAAGGAAGATGATGCAAAGGGAGGGAGGGAGAGAGAAAGAAAGAAAGAAAGAAAGAAAGAAAGAAAGAAAGAAAGAAAGAAAAGAAAAAAAAGACAATTATATATACATTAAGAAAACCAGAAAAGAAAAAAGAAAAAGCAGATTACATTCTGTCCTTCCCTTCCATTTGTATCCCCAACCACTGCCTATAATTCCTTCTTACTTCTATGTTTATCATTTGCAATTTTCTAATAAGAAATAAACAAGACTGCCACGGTATTGAATTAACAGAAATGTCTTCCTATGAAATGGGAAGACTATATGTAAACGAGCAATGAGTATTCACCTAAGAATGAAATAAAATCATAGCAGCAATAAGGCTTGATGACTGTACTTAAACATGATTGGATTTTCTACCGCACAGTCATTTCCAGCTGCAAAATATCAAAAATGCTAGACAATAGGCAGAAAAGGGATACTGCATGAAACTATGCTATGAGGTATCCATTCAGTGTCCTGCTGGTTTGCACAGTAAGTATAGAAATGACAATAAAGAAAATTTTAAAAATGTATTTGAAAACAAGAAAAATAAATGATACCAGTTCAAAAATAGATGCCACCAATACATTTGATTAAATAAGTTAACAAAGGATAATAAAAAGAAAACAAAGGATAAAAAGTTGTAAGTATATCACTGAAATAGTTTTCATGCCATTCTACTTTTTTCTTTCATGTCTCCTAGTCTCCTAAACTATGTTTAAATGCCCTTCCTTCCCTCCCTCCCTCCTTCCTTGAAAAGCTAATTCTGACTTCCTGCTGGCTTCTTCATTGAATTTCCTTGTAGGGAGCTGGCAGAGAACAACATAAATCCTTCCTTCCTTCCTTCCATTCTCTTTCCTTCTCTCCCTCCCTCCCTCCTTCCTCCCTTGAACAAGAGCTATTTCCAACTTCCTGCTGGCTTCCCCATTGAATTTCCTTGTAGGGAGCTGGCAGAGAGCAACAGAAATCAATCCTTCCTTCCTTCCTTCCTTCCTTCCTTCCTTCCTTCCTTCCTTCC
>BLBF01000016.1:23127384-23213142 GCA_015471245.1 Laticauda colubrina
TCCTTCCTTCCTTCCTTCCTTCCTTCCTTCCTTCCTTCCTTCCTTCCTTCCTTCCTTCCTTCCTTCCTTCCTTCCTTCTATTTTCTTTCCCCACTCCCTCTCTGCAAATTTCAAACCAGAGTAGTGTGCATGTATATTTCTCAGAACTGCCAAAGGCCAGAAATTTATCACCTCGCACCATTAATCGACAAAGTATCCAGGCTACAAACAACACAGAATAATCAGATAATAACATAAAGGATGGTTACAACTATTGAGAAAGCTAAGTGATGGGAAGGAGAGCTCCAGTTTGTAAGATGGCAGGCATAGTGTTGCAATCAAACCAGTGGTGGTATTCAAAAACGTTTACTACTGGTTCTGTGGGCGTGGTTTGGTGGGTGTGGCCATGTGACTGGGTGGGCATGGCTTTTTTTTTGCAGCCCCCATCTGTTTTGGGGAGCTTCTTAGCTACAGAGGAGCCTCTGGGGGAGGGGCGTTTTTGCTTCCCTAAAGCTCCTCTGGGGCTCAGGAAGGAAAAAAAACAGAGTATGGGAGGGGCATTGAGCACTACTCCAAGCTCCGTTTTGGGAGCTTCCTATCCTCAGAGAAGCTTGGGGTGTGTGTGCATTTTTGCTCACCTAAGGCTCCTCTGGGGTCTGGAAGGCAAAAAATGGAGGGGGGGGGTGAGCTCCTCCCTCCATTTTTTGCCTTCCTGGGCCTCAGCAGGAGGAATCTTAGCACAGCTGATCTTATCTACAGCTGATTATTGGGAGGGAAAAAAAAGAAATACCTTAGGTGAATGTCGTGCAGGCGGGCAGGTGAGTGAGCATCGGGTGGGAGGGTGACCAGGTGGAGGGCGTGGCCAGGCAGAACTTACTACCAGTTCAGCGACCCACACCAAATTCTTGCTACCGGTTCACCTGATTCGTTACAAACCGGCTAAATACCACCACTGAATCAAACCTCTGCCCTTTTTCTGAATGCATAATCACCATTTTGCACAAACACCTGTGAATATCCCCAGAGGGTAGTTTTACCGATTTTGTAAGTGACCCTGCCTTGTTGCCTCAATCTATAGGCAGCTCTACCAAATGTTGTTGTAGCATGGATTGTTTAGAGGATGCAACGTTTACTAACAGTGCTGTAATAAATTTACTGCACAGATTCCTACAATATTTGCAGTATAAAATACACATTCAAGTGTTTGGACCCCTGAGACATAGCAGATATGTTCTTCATAGGGAGCCCTATTAAATCTGTCTTCCAGCAGAGTGTATATAAGAATGTATATCAAATCCAAGAAGACACACTATGGTGTTTAGGCTGTTCCAATGTAGTAAGATATTTCACGGACTACGAGTTGGGGTTTCAAGTCTCTGACTGTCAGGAACTAGATTCAACTCATTTTTAATTCAGGATTCACTTTAGAAGAAGTGCCCTAAATGGATGATAGCCTATGGACAACAAAAATTCTGAAGATAGTTTCCAATTCCCCCACCCCACCCCAAACAGCTGCCAGCTTGAATGGAATTTGTCAGAAATTACTAAGGGACCCAGGGCCATTGGATAAAAGTTAAGCTGTAACCTTGAATTAAACCTCACCAGCCAAATGAGTCTCTACTTTGGGTTGGACAACTGCCAGTGCAGTCTGACATTTGGGATATACTTGGAGATCCTCATGAATTTAGATTGAACAGTTTCCAGGGGTTAATTGTGTACTCAATTAAGTCAATGACTTAACTTTAAATGATTTGATAGCATACAGCACAAAGCTGCTTTCCTTTTCATAGAAACATTGTCTCTTTACTGCTTGTTCAACTCTGACTTTCTTTCTTGCCTGAAGCATGGAATACTAACCTCAAATTTAATGTTGTTTGTTCTATATAACTTGGAAGAGCCCAAGTTGAACATTCTGATTGGCCAGAAAGGCCAAAAGTGGATTGGTTCACTAGGAACCAACCCAGGGAGCCTCTTAAAGGTGGCAAAGTTAAAGAAACATCATTGGCTATAAGCCAGCAGGCAAGCCTGTATAAAAAGGGCTGCCGCAGCTTTAGCCATCCGTTCCATTACTGTTGCTTGTTTGACATAAAGACTTGTTTACTGGAACCCAGTCTACCGTGCATTTTTCCGGATGGAACACTGGTGACGAAGGTGGGATCGTCCTGAAGCGGAGACCGAGCAAGAAAACCATGCTAGAAGTGATGGCTGGTAATAACGCGCCGCCCACACCTTTCAACCCCAACGAAGAAGATTGGGAATCATACATCGATCGTTTCCTGATGTTTTTAGAGAGCAACGAAATGGAGGAAATTTTGGATCAGCGGAAGAGGGCTGTCTTCCTAACTCATTGTGGGCCAACCGTGTTCAAAATGGCCAAGGCATTGGCGCAGCCCAGAGACATAAAACAGATGACCGAATGCTAAAGGCTCACTACGTGCCTGTGGTGTCAAATCTCATTAAAAGACATGAGTTCTACAAAAGAGACCAAAGGGAAGACAAGACCATCACTGATTTCGTAGTGGTCCTCCGACATCTGGGTGGAGCTTGCGAATTCCAGAATATGGATGTAGCCATGCGAGATCATGTTGTCTTAGGCCTAAAAGACTCTAACTTACAAAGTAAATGATTGAATAAGCCACATAAACTGTGGCTGAAGCAATCGCGGAAGCCACCACTGCAGAAGCTGCAAAAAAATCAGCGGCGACAATGAAGCTGATGAATGCCAATACTGACGCGACAACCAAACCCAGGGGAAAGAAGCAAGCTCCCTCTACCACACACCACAAAGACCTCGGCACATCATCAGAAACAGAAGAAGATGATGATGAGGTCCACCGCCTATACAAGAACAAAAAAAGGCGCAAAAAAAGAAATAGGTGAGAATGTGCTGGCTGCGGAGGGGACTATCCCTGAGCCAAGTGCAGGTTCCTTGATGCCATCTGTCTGGCTTACAAGAAAAGGGGACACATCGAGAGAGTTTGCAGAAATCATAAAAACAACAGTCCTAGCAGGCACAGTAATTCCCCACTAAGAACTGAATCGAGGCAAGCCGACAGAAAATGGGAGCGCAGCAAAGGAACCAGCAACTGAGAAAAAAACCACCAGACTGTCACTATCGGAAGCACCCAGACGTAAAGTGGGAGAAAGGTCAAAATTATAGTGAAAATTGAAGGAAGCCCTTGCGAGATGGAGGTTGACTCAGGATCCTTCCTGTCAATGGTGTCTCGGAACACAATCACATGGCTAGTTCCAAACATAAGACTAAAAGAACTTCAGAAACAAAAATTAATTCTAAAGGACTACCAAGGAAACAGGATCCCTGTGGTAGGTCTAGGACATTTCAAAGTCACTTACAAACAGCACGCCGAAGTCCTGTCGCTAACCATAGTTGACCGAGACCATCCCAGTCTCCTGGGCATCGAATGGTTCGCACCGTTGGGCATTGGAATGACCGGAGTGAGCCGAATATCCACAACCGATTGGGAAAAGAACCTGATACACGAGTTCCAGAACGTCTTCGACAGCACTCTAGGCAGCTACCGGGGGACCCCAATTTCCTTTAGTTTAGATCCCCAGATAGCACCAAGAAGGCTAAAGGCCAGACGAGTACCCTTTGCGTTAAAAGCCAAAATAGATGAACAATTAAACAAATTAATTGCGCAAGGGGTCATAGAACCAATTGACCACGCTAGGTGGGAAACACCAATAGTAACACCAGTAAAGCCTGACGGGTCTGTGCGCATCTGTGGAGACTACAAAGTAGCGGTAGACTACAAAGTCTACCCTGAACCATGCGTTGCAGCAAAGCGCATACCCGGTACCAGTCGTGCAGCACTTACTGCACTCACTTGGGGGAGGAAAATATTTTGCCAAGCTCGATTTAGCCCAAGCATATCAACAACTTCCAGTAGACCCAATAACAGCCGAGGCACAGACAATAGTAACTCACAGAGGGGCATTCAAATGTAACAGACTTCAATTTGGAGTAAGCGTTGCCCCAGGCGTTTTCCAAAGCCTCATGGAACGCCTATTAAATGGAATTAAGGGGTCGTTCCATACTTTGATGACGTCCTAATTTCAGCAAACAACACAACCCAATTAGAAGCAAGACTAAGAGAAGTGCTAACAAAATTTAGAGAATCCGGCCTGAAAGTTAAAAAGGAAAAATGCTGTCTAGTTATTGATCGCATCAAATTTTTAGGGTATTTAATTGACGGAGAGGGTATACACCCTACAGAAAAAAAAGTCAAAGCAATTAAAGACACACCCAGACCTAGAAACAAAACAGACTTACAAGCATTTTTGGGTTTAATAAGCTTTTATAACATATTCCTCCCCCACAAAGCAACAATAGCAGAACCATTGCATCGTTTACTGGATAAAAAAACTAATTGGACTTGGGGTCACAAGGAACAAAAAGCTTTCCAAAGCATAAAAGACTTATTAACCTCAGACACCGTTCTTATTCAGTTTAGTAACACACTCCCATTGACGGTCACCTGTGATGCCTCACCATTCGGAGTCGGTGCCATCCTGAGCCACCAATTGCCTGACGGGAGAGAGGCACCCATCGCCTTTTACTTGAAAATGGTCTCCAAAGCGGAACGCAACTATAGCCAACTAGACAGAGAGGCCCTGGCAACGTCGCCGGAGTTAAATGTTTTCACGAATACCTCTATGGGAGGACATTTTCCATTGTAACTGACCATAAACTGTTACTAGGAATTTTGGCAGGAAACAAACCCACACTGAACATTTTATCCCCCCAAATGACTAGATGGTCAGAATTCCTAGCCGCATACTCATATACATTGCTGCATCGACCTGGAAAACAAATCACCCATGCAGACACATTAAGTCGAGCACCATTGACAACAACAGAAGACAGGTAGCTCTGGCTACTGCCGCACTACAAATAGAGGCCTGCCCTGAACTGCCATTGTCTGCCAATGATGTCGTCAGAGCTACCGCAAAAGACCCAGTGACTGCCCACATTTTGAATTGGGTAGGTAAAGGCTGGCCGGAAAACCAAAAAACTGAAAAATTTAAACCTTTTTGGACCAGACAGACTGAACTGTCAATTCAAAAGGGGTGTTTGTTATGGGGTGATCTGGTGGTAATTCCTTCCAGACTGCAGAAAGAAGTGTTGGGTATGCTCCATGAAGGCCACCCAGGCATAGTAAAAATGAAAAGCCTATCTAGGAGCTATGTCTGGTGGCCTGGTTTAGACAAGGATATTGAATACCTGGGTAGCTACATGTAATAAGTGCCAGAGAACTAGACCCTCTCCACCACAAGCACCCATATGAGACTGGGAGACCCCATGAGGCCCCAGGTCTCGAATCCATATTGATTTTGGAGGACCTACTAGGGGGCATATGTTTTTGATTGTCGTAGATGCATATTCAAATTGGTTGGAAGTTATAGTAATGTCATCCACGACAACCAACGCTGTTATCAAGCAGTTAAACAAATTATTTGCAACTCATGGTTTGCCTGATGTACTAGTGTCCGACAATGGGCCACAACTAACCACTATACAATTTGAACAGTATTTAGCTTCCTTAGGTATACGCCATGCACTAACCGCGCCAGTCCACCCGGTGGCAAATGGTAGGGCCGAGGGAATGGTCAGATTTATGAAAGAAGGCCTAGAAAAAATGGACCATGGGAATGTCCAAGACAAGCTAAACCATTTACTCACACTACAACATATCACCCCCAGTAGTATAACGAACAAGAGCCCAACAGAATTATTAATGGGGAGGAAACTCAGATCCCATTTAGATAGATTGCACCCAAATTACACCTGTGAAAACCCCCCAGACTCATCCAGCCGATACCGCACATTTGAAATCGGTAATCTAGTCAATGCAAAAAATTTCACCAGGGACCCTCTCTGGCTTCCAGCCGCAATCACACAAATAACAGGCCCCCGGTCCTACCGTCTAACCGTGGACGATGGAAGAGAGTGGAAGCGGCACATAGAACAGCTTCGTTCCCGAAACATCGAGCGAAATACAACCTCAAACAATAAAAATCGATGAAAACACAACTAAGGAGGGGGGGGGATACAAAGAAATAAAAAAGAGGGTGAAAAAGAACTATTAAAAATAAATCCAGAACATCTAACCAATCAAAAAGAGCAAAAAGAACACTTCCAGTTAAGCCCCTGTCACACTGCACCAACGGATGGAAAGAGGATGTAAAATGGAGAAAAACACTTACCATCCGTTGGTTAACATGATGCTTCCGTTCTGTACACACTGCCTCCGTTTTGCTTCCTCTCTATCCGTCCAGCATCCGTCTATTGATGTTTCATCCGCTCAGAGAGTTTTGAGCTGCTCAAAACTTTTGCGCGGAAAATGTATCCAATGTGTCCGTTCTGCATCCGCTAGGCATCCGCTAGGCATCCATTCTGCATCCATTACGCATCCGCTATATCCGCTAGGCATCTGCTACGCATCTGCGCAACTCGATCCACTCCAGCGGTAAACGGACGCAGGGAGGAAGGGGAACGGACGCGGAACGGATGCAGAACGGATGCAGAACAGATGGAGAAAGGATGAAAGCAGATGCAGCTCGCAAAGAAAGCATTTAAAACGGAAAAAATATTTGCAGAGGGGACCTATCTCGGATATTAAGGATGTCTAGAGGATGCATAGAGGATGCAAAGGGACACATAGTGGAAAACCTATACTGCCTATAAAAAGGGGGAGAAACTCATCTGGATCTCACTTTCAGACCAGCAGACCAGCTGTGCAGACATCTGCAGCCTTCATCTGACTCTTCCTCTTCCACAGCATCCAGTCATGTCCACCATGGATTGTAACAAAGTCCTTTTGGCAACCACCATCGTTCTGCAACAATGCAAAGCCATCTACAGGCTCTGTGAACTCTACTACGGGAAGAAAAAGAGGCGGCCAAGAAGCGTCTGGGTCCGAAGATGAATCGGGAGAAGAGAAGAGTATGGACTGTACAACAAGCTGATGGTGGAGCTCAGGAATGAAGACACTCGTGCATTCCAAAACTTCATGAGTATGTCCCCAGCCATGTTTGACGAAGTTGTGCAGCGGCTGACTCCCAGGTTGACCAAGGCAAACACCAACTTCCGGCCCAGCCTGGAACCTGGGCTCAAGGTGGCACTCACTCTGCATCACCTGGCCTCAGGGACCACCTACAGGAGCATGCAGTATGGCTGGAGGGTGCCACACAACACCATCAGCATTGTGGTCAGAGAAGTGGTGAAGGCCATCATCGAAGAATACATGGAGGAGCTCCTCCAGTGCCCCTCCACTGAAGAAGGATGGAAGAAAGTTGCAGAGCAGTGGTATCAGAGGTGGAACTTCCCCCACACCGTTGGAGCCATAGATGGCAAGCACATGGCCTGAAAAGCATCAGCCAAGTCGGGGTCCACTTATTTCAACTACAAGGGCTTCTTCAGCATCATCCTCTTCGCCATGGTCGATGCTGACTACAAATTCATGTACATCGATGCTTCAGGCAACAGGTCAGCTTCAGATGCCAAGGTATACAACTCCACTGACCTCAAGGAGGGGCTGGAATGCAACCTCATTGTGGGTTTCCCAGATTCAGACCCAATGCCCAACGACACGCAAGATGTGCCCTATTTCATCGTGGGGGATGACGCCTTCTCCCTCAGAACCTACCTCATGAAGCCCTACACCTCTAGACTCCTCACCCGTGAAGAGAGGATCTTCAACTACAGGCTGTTCAGGGCAAGGCGAGTGGTGGAGAACGCCTTTGGCATCCTGGCCAACAGGTTCCAGGTACTTCTCACCACCATGCAGACCGTGAGGAGGATCGTGGAAGCTTGCTGCATCCTGCACAATCTCATGCGCACCCGCTACCCAGTCTTGCAGAACAGGCTCGTGGTCCTCCAACAAGGCAATGGGGACATGGAGCCTGGGGAATGGAGGCAAGGGCAAAACCTGATAGACACTCAGGATGTGCAAGGCCCCAACAGAGCCTCACGTGAAGGGAAGAAGCAGCGCAACCTCCTGAAACACTGTTGCAACTCCCCAGCTGGAGCGGTGGAGTGGCAAGACAGGATGATAGATGCTTCATGGATGCTTCCTTCAGCCTGTCTCATCACACTGATGAGATTGGGCCATGTATAATGAACAGGGCATTTAATAAAGAGTTGTGTTTATGTTGACATGTGTGGATGATTATTACATTATTATTGATAATAAAGGGCCATAGGTGTGGCACCTGGGAGGGTGGACCATACAGTCCCACGATGCTTGCACTGGAGGTTTATCTATCCCACAGCTATTACCCAATCCCAAAGGTATCCCTGCTCATTCCACTGCTATCTTAACCCATCCCACAAGCATGCAAAGGCTTAAACCATTTCTAAAAGTTTCCACCAAGACTTTATTAAAAAAAAGAAATGAAGCAAGTGTGTGAATCAAAGATAGACTTTATTAACAACAAGCTGTAAAAGAAAAATGACCCAAGTCAAGTGTCCAAATAAAGTCCACAGGTAGCCAGCCACCCATTCTCTGGCATTCTTCCTGGTCACTCGGAGGTGTGCCCAGTCTCAGGGTGAAAGGTCCAGGTGCTGTGGAGGTGGCTGGTTCTGGAGTGCTGGACAACAGGGGATGGTGTGTTGAGGAAGCTCTTGGACAGCTGGCTCAGCCCCGTGATGTTGAGAGCTCCTTCCTCCATGTCATGGGGTGTCAGCCCCAGTACCAACAACAGATGTACTGAGACCGGGCTTGGCTGTGGGGTGGAGGAAGAAGCAATGTAGTGCGGATGTCTGGTCTGCAGCTGGGTGAGGACTGGGGTGGGTGGCATCAGTGTCGTGGGTGGCATCGTTGGTGTCAGTGGCATCATTGTCATGGGTGGCATCGGTGGCAACGGTGTCGTCCAATGACTCTGTGCCTGGACTGGGAAGGGCTGCTACCTGTGCTGCTGGATCTCCTGATAGCCGTAGCCCTGGTAGGTGAGGGCCTGTGGAAAGCCTTGGAATGGGAGGGACATCACCTGGAGTGGAGGATCAGACCTGGACTGGGTGGGAGCAGGTTCAGCTGGGCCTGGAGGGTTGTCAAGCAGCTCGGTGATCCGGTCCTTCACCACCTGGTACTGGGGTTCCACCATGTCCGTGAGGGTCTAATTCACATAGGTGAGGAAGGGCTTGCGGTTGGAGGATGAGGAGGCGGTGTGGACCAGCTGAGAGAGGAGATCAATGCTGCTCCAGATGGTGTTCCTGATCTCCAGCAGGACAGTGTGCCTCTGCTGCTCTGGTCTGCCTCTGTGCCTTTCTGTGGAGGTGGAGCTGGGGGTGGATGCGGATAGGGCTGTGGTGTACGTGCCATCTCCTTTCTCCCACCGCACCAGGGAGTCCTTCATGTGCTCCACCACGGTTAGTACAGCTGTGGTGGGGGGGTTCTCCACTGTGGCATGCTCCACAGAAACCTGCCTGGAGACAGGAGCTGACTCACGCCCGGAAGAGGACTGGCTCTCAGCAGGCTGCCGGAGAGAGAGGGTACTGAGAGGGGCTGCCGGTGCTCCTCGGTGGAGGACCTCACCCTCCAGGAAGCTGCACTTGGCCATGACGTAGGTCTCTCTGTCCGTCAGCTTAACCGTGGTCTGGCCAGATTTCTTCAGGTGCAGCTTCTCATACCAGGTGTGCATGTGCTTCCACCAGCCGAGGAGCACCTCCGAAGTGTAGCCCAGACTCTCCGCCTTCTCTCTCCAAGCAGCATGCTTCTGCTTGGTGTCCCTGTAGAGACGGTGTCCCTTCCGCCACAGATAGTCATTCTCTCACAGCCACTCCAGCACCTCATCCTCGTGTTCCTCCTCAATGGAGTATTGCCTCCTCTCCCGTCCCTGCATATGCCTCTTCCTCCCTTTGGCAGGACCAGATGGGCCCTCATCAGAGGGGCTCCCAGGTAGTAGGGGCTGCTCCTCCACACCACCACCAGCAGCAGCACCAGCAGGGTCATCATCATCATCATCATAATCACCAGCAGGATCATAATCATTATCATCATCATCATCATCAGCAGCAGCAGCAGCAGCACCTGCAGGATCATCATCAGCAGCAGCAGCAGTAGCAGCAGCAGGATCAGCAGGACCAGCAGGACCAGGATCAGCAGCAGCAGAGTAAGCACCAGCAGCACCAGCAAGACCAGGAGCACGAGCAGGACCAGGAGCACGAGCAGGACGAGCAGGACGAGCAAGACCAGGAGCACGAACAGGATGAGCAAGTCCAGGAGTACGAGCAGGACCAGCAGGACCAGCAGGACGAGGAGCAGCTTCAGCAGGGACCAGCAAGACGAGGAGCAGCTACCAGCAGAAGCACCACCACCAGGAGCAGCTTCAGCAGAGTAAGCACGAACAGAAGCACCACCGCCAGGAGCAGCCTCAGCAGAGTAAGCACGAGCAGAAGCACCACCAGCAGAAGCAGCAGCATCAGCTCCTCCAGGAGCAGAAGCAGCAGAAGCCCCAGCAGAAGCCCCAGCAGAAGCCCCAGCAGAAGCAGAGTCAGGGACAGGGGGCAGGAGGGTGGCCCTGTCCCTCTTGCCAGGGATGGCGGCAGGTTGCTGAGGCTTTCTCTTCTTCCCCGTGGTTGTGGGGTTGCTGGCTGGCAGGGAGGCTGGCAGGGAGGCTGGCAGGCACCAAGGCTGGCAGGAAGGCTGGCAGGAAGGCTGGCAGGCAGGCAGGCACCAAGGCTGGCAGGAAGCCTGGCAGGAAGGCAGGCAGGCAGGCAGGCAGGCACCAAGACTGGCAGGCAGACTGGCTGGCAGGGATGCTGGAAGGCAGGCTGGCAGCAAGGCTGGCAGGCAGGCAGGCAGACAGCAAGGCTGGCCAGGAGGCTGGCAGCAAGGCTTGCAGGCAGGCATGCAGGCAGGGCAGGCAAGGCAGTCAATGTGTCCGGCAGCAGGTCTGTCCTCCAAATGGTGACCTGCTTCTGAGCTGCTTCCCTTTATATCCACGGGGCTTACGCAATGCATCCCCCCCGCATGCGCAATTAATGCTCGGCATCCGTTAGGCTTCCGCTGTGCATCCGCTAGGCTTCCGCTCTGCAACCCTCTTCATCCACTGTGCATCCGCTGTGCATCTGCTTCATCCGTTCCATGTCCGCTTTGCTGCGGTCCCCCGGAAGCCTTGCAGATGTGCCATCCGCTCTCATCCGCTTCCATCCGCTGGGCTTCCGTTCTGCATCCGCTTTCCATCCGCTCTGTGTCCTCCCCGCGTCCGTTCCTTTCCGTGTTATCCGCTCTGGTTATGCAAATTTTTGCCCCTTTTGAGAATGGATAACAACGGATGGAACATTTTTCTCGTCCGCTGTGTCCTTTTTAGAAAAGTTTTGCATCCGTTGGGCAGTGTGACAGGGCCTTTAGATGAGACCAGCAGAAATAATCCAACTGAAGAGGAATCCATTCTGGAAGGGGCCAGCCGAGCCAGCTTGACCTGCCTGGGAAAACTAGGAGGGAGCAGCAAAATCACCAGCCTGAGCAACTCAAGCGGGAGCAACAATGCTGACTCACCCTTCCAGGCAGTTCCATAGAGAAGAGCCGGAGAGACAGCGATTCTGACCGAACTGCTCGAAGTCTCCAGCAAAAATGAACTGCGCAGGTCAAATAGAACTAGAAGAAGCCCCACCTACCTGCGCGACTACGTCACTCATGTAGTACTAAACTAAGGGGGGAGGGGTATTCTGTATAACTTGGAAGAGTCCAAGTTGAACATTCTGATTGGCCAGAAAGGCCAAAAGTGGATTGGTTCACTAGGAACCAATCCATGGAGCTGCTTAAAGGCAGTAAAGTTAAAGAAACGTCATTGGCTATAAGCCGGCAGGCAAGCCTGTATAAAAAGGGCTGCTACGGCTTTAGCCATCCATTCCGTTACTGTTGCTTGTTTGAAATAAAGACTTGTATTCTGGAACCCGGTCTACCATGCGTTTTTCCGGATGGAACATTGCTGATCTTTAGTTGTATTAACAAATTTGATTTGATTTAACCTGTTTAACGTATGCTGAACCTGTTCTGTGATATGGTCTTGGTTCTTCTAATTGGCAAACATGTACAAGCCTTGTCTTTCAAAGATTATTATGAATGCAGAGAAGGATCCTCAAGGGTGTTTTGAAGCCATTTGGTGTCCAAGATGCGATCACAGCATTATCTGTAGTTATAGATATTATCCCAGGATTTCCTCATGGCAGTGTGACAATGCAATTAATCTTGGTAGTTTCTGGCCAAAGTCTGTTTAATATGTACATTTTTTAAACTTGTATTTTATATTTTAAGTTTAAATCTTATAGTATCCTTATTTTAATTGTGATGCTTCTGACACAAATAAACAAATATTCCAGGGTTTTAAAAGCTGCATTGTGGAAAAAGTCATGATTATTAGAAACAGGGATGGGTTTGTTTGGGAATGTTCAAGGTTGACATCTTGACTTTTTTTTTTTTACTCCATTTGCATGTTTACTATAAAAAATATTTGGAAAAATTCCTTCCAAATTTACTAAGAACAAATGCAGCACCTCTTTATTATTTATGAAGGAAGCCCAATATTCTGAGGCTTCTAAGCATGATTTTTCTTACTTTTAGTAAGTTAATGCAACTTTTAAGTACTAGCTTCATAGAAAGTCCAAAGCATTAATTTCAAATCACATTTGAAGCATACAGAGCCTTAATTATCATCAACAGTTTTTTGATTGTGGCAGGTATAGACTGATTGATTGACTGAATGAATGAATTCAGAAATAACATTTCATTCTATATTTGGCTGACAAAATTTGTTAAGAGTCCTTTAGTTCAGCTACTGAAAGTATTGCAGTTGAAATACGCCTTTTGATTTATGACCTAACCTATAGAAATGTATGATTTTTGTCTCAGGCAATGCCTTCATAAAGATTGACAAGTACAACTGAGTTCTGAAACTTCTGTGGCAAAAAAATAAGTGATGGCAAATTTTGAGGAGTTGGCTACATATATCATTTATTGTATCTGGCAGCAATCAAATATAGGACAATGCTTTTCTTTCTTTCTTTTTCTTCATGATTGCCATTTAAAAAAAAGCTACTCCACTCGAAAACCAAAACAAACAAAGAAAAACATACCATGTTTTTCAGAGGCGAGATTTTATTTTTTAATGAAATAGAAAAGTCCTCAAAGGAGCCGTGTGATGGCCTCGTAGTGAAGATGCTCGCCTTGAAACACAAAATGTAGGAAAGGTAGGAAGGGTGAGAAGAAGGGAGGGTTTTTTAAAAATTGAATGTTGTATTGTAAAAATCAATTTCCAATTTCTGGACATGTTGACAGATACAGTATGTGTTAATGATTTACATATGGGCAAATGATGGCCTTGAAGGAACAATTTAAAATTTCTATTTATATTCCTTTTTTGATTTCTTTAGAACTCTATATGAAATTTTTATTATTTTCGTACACTTTAAAGCTACTCATATGGGCAAATACTGTGATTACATATTCCTCATAGTAAGAAGTCGGGGAAGGCTTGCTTTGTTCAGTGTGCAGATGTCTGTTTAATCATGCATCCAATTGTATTGGGAGTTTTTTTCCCTCTGCGGCTGCTGCTTTACACATTATTTTCTTTCACTAAGTATTTGTACCCTGCTTCAGAAACTTGCATTTCCAAAGAACTAGCATCTAAAGGAACAATAAAGTACAGTATGAAAAATTAAATAAAGCATTAGATGGTATAAAACACAGTAAAAGCATAATGAAAAGAGCAGAGCACATCATAAAATGCTTTCTGGAATTAAAAATATATATATGTTCAAGCATTGCCTAAAAATGAGAGGGAAGGAGAAGCAGATTTTACTGCAGTGCCATATTTTCTGGTATAACTCCACTGCCCAGCTTAAGTGAATTTGTTTGTCTCTGGTGGCCAATGGTGCCTCAACTCACCACCACCAGAATAAAAGAAAAATAAAATTGGAAGAGACCTTGAACATCTTTTATAGTTCAAACTCTTGCTCAAGCAGGAGATGCCAATGGCAGGTCATCTTTTTGGGCTCCTGTGCCAAAAATTGTGTGCGCATTAGGGTGACAGCACTCATAATGTAATGTGGCCCCCCACACCTCCTGCGCATGCACACACAATCCACCCCCACCACCCCCTTACCTGCACTGTACCTCACAGCTGATTTTTCTGCTGGTTTTAGGCCTTTTCTGGCCTCTCAGAGGCTTGAAAAAAACCTCTGCAAGGCTTTTTAGGCCGAATTATAGGCCCGTTTTGTCACTTCCTGTAATATTGGAAGTGATGAAACGGGCATATTATTCGGCTTGAAAAGCCTTGCAGAAGTTTTTCCAAGCCTCTGGGAGGCAGAAAAAGGCCTCAAACCAGCTGAAAAATTAGCTGTGAGGCGCGCACATGCGCAGTGAGGTAAGTTTGCCTGCAACTTGTGTGCTGGCACAAATGGCTCTGCATGCCACTTATCGCACATGTACATACCATAGGTTCGCCATCATGCCCCTATGCCATTTCACTCAAATGGTTGTCCAACTTCTTCTTAAAAACAGCTTCTGGAGGCAACTTGTTCCATTGATTAATTATTCTAAATGTCAGGAAATTTGTCCTTAGTTTTAGGCTGGTTCTCTCCATAATTAGTTTCCATCCATTGCTTCTTGTGCTGCCTTCAGGTGCTTTGGAGAAGAGGTTGACACCCCCCCCCCTTTCATGGCTGCCCCTTATATATTGTAACACTGCTATCATATCACCCTTAGTCCTTCTTTTCATTAAACTAGACATACCCAATTCCTGCAACTGTTCTTTGTTTTATCTTCCAGTCCCCTAATCATTTTGTTACTTTTCTCTGCACTCTTTCTAGAGTCTTAACATCTTTTTTTTATATGATAGCAACCAAAATTGGATGCAATATTCAAAAGTAGTCCTACCCAAGCATTATAACATGGTATTAATGTGATCTTGATTCTATCCCTCTTTTAATGCAGCCTAGAACTGTGTTGGCTTTTTTGGCAGCTGCAACACACTATTCCTACACACTATTCCACTATTCCCACACGCTCTTCCCTAGATGATGATCTTTCATAGACTATGCGCTACAGAATTATTATTGTGATTGTCTCGAAGAAAACATAGAAGCCTTTTAAAATTAAGGACTGCTTGAAATATTAGCCTGGATTTGCAAGGATACTAGCCTGTCATTGTCCTGGTGCCCTCAGTGTTTCTATACCCACATAGGTATTATCCAATTGTTCTGCTGAGATCTTCCTGAACTCCAATATTCTGACTAAAGCAAGTTGATCTGCTCTTCAGTGTTTCTCAACCTTGGAAACTTGAAGAAATGTACACTTCAATTCCCAGACTGGGGAATTCTGAGAGATAAAGTCTGCAGATCATCAAGTTGCCAAGGCTGAGAAATACTGCCTTAGATATTCCAGTGGAAAAGAGAGAACTTAAAGAAAGCAGCTGTCCTTTCAATCTTGATATATCACCACTGGCTAGAGCTAAAAAGACCCATGCATTTAGTAATTCATGGCAAAAATTAAAAGAAGGGATTTTTTTTTAAAAAAAAAAAGCTTCTACCCTTTTATTTGTTTTCTATAATAGGAATAGCAATTTGCAGCTATTTCTGAATTCTGGGAATGGAAGATATTCCTTTCTACGCTAATTGCCTTGACATATCTTCATAGATTTTAAGGTAGATAGAAATGCTATTTTAGAAGCAACTTGAAGTACATTCAACTAGTTCTTATTTCAATTTGCAATCCACTGTTTTTTTGAGGGGGTGGGTAATTCTTCATCAAATTATGAAAAATCAAGTACAACAACACACCAATTTTATTTTATTTTTATAAATTTAGTTTGTCAATCACTTACAAGATAATAGGTATAAGTATATACATAGTTATGAACACATGAAATGGGTACATATAAGAAAAATAAAAGAAACAATAGGACAGGGATGTTAGGCACGTTGGTGTGCTTATGCACATCCCCTATAGACCTCTTAGGAAAGGGGTGAGGTCAATAGTAGACAGTCTAAGGTTAAAGTTTTTGGGGTTTGGGGAAGAAACCACAGAGTCAGGTTGAGTATTCCAGACATTGACCACTCTGTTGCTGAAGTCATATTTCCTGCAATCAAGTTTGGTGCGGTTAACCTTGAGTTTGTATCTATTGTTTGCTCTTGTGTTGTTATGGTTGAAGCTGAAGTATTCATTGACAGGTAAGTCATCGTAATGTATGATTTTATATGCCATACTTAGATCAGACCAAAGACGGCGTAATTCAAGGTTTTCTAGGTCTAGAATTTCAAGTCTGGTGACATAAGGTATTCTACAATGAGTAGAGGAGTGGAGAACTCTTCTTGTAAAATATTTCTGGACTTTCTCAACTGTGCTAATGTCAGATAGGTAATGTGGGTTCCAGACTGATGACCTGTATTCGAGTATTGGTCGGTTAGTAGTGTGATATTACCAGAGAAAAAGCTATGTAGGATTAGGTTAACAACTCTTTAATGCCTTTTTGGCTATGTAGTTACAGTGGGCTGTAGCACTTAGATCATTAGAAACGAGTATTCCAAGGTCCTTTATAGAGCTTGGATCATCAACAAGATCTTGACTGTTCAGCTTGTATTTTATTTTCTGATTTTTTTTACCAATATGTAAGACAGAGCATTTATTTGTTGAGATTTGAAGTTGCCATTTGTTTGACCATTCTGATATATAGTCAAGATCTTTTTGAAGTGTAGCAGTATTGCTTTACATCATCAGTGAAGAGAATGCAGTTGCTCTTAATATGATCAGAGGGGTCATTTATGTGGAGTATGAAAAGAGTTGGTCCTAGAACACTGCCTTGGGAGACACCACTCTATGTCGATTGCATCTATTCCTTTGCCCTGATTGAGTTGTGAAGTCCACATGTTTTTGCAGTGTAAAAGTTGCAGATTGCAGGCTAGTTTTTTTCCTAAAACCAAATTGTTTATTAGAGAGTAGGTTGTTTGTTTCTAAGTGGAGGATGATGGATTGGTTAATATTTGATTCCATGACTTTACAGGTGATGCAGCATAAAGAGATTGGTCTGTAATTTTCAACTAGGCTGGGGTCTCCCTTCTTGAAGAAGGGGATGACCGTGGCTTGTGACCATAATTTTGGCAAGGAGCTGGTCCTGAAAGATTTTTCAAAGATTATGCTTAGAGATTCTGCTATGGCAGTGGATAGCTTTTTTAAGAAGTTGGCACGTATTCTATTCAGTCCAATAAATAGAGATGGTTTTAGATTGTATTGTGCTTTTTCAACAATGTCTTCTGTAAAATCGATATGTATTAGATCATTGTAATTTTCTGTGGTTCGATTAGGAAAAACTGAGCATGATCCATTGCTGTTTACAGATACTGAGCCAAAGAATGTGTTAAAGAGGTTGGCTTTAATGGTGCCATCATTGCAGTCTCTACCATTAGGTCCTATCGGGTGGTATGAACCTTGAGTCTTTTAGTTTGTTGTTTACAAAATTGTAAAAAGCGCAGGTGGAATTGGTGTGTAGAAAGTTTTCCTCTTGTTTAATGTGATAATTGGTGCATTCAGTCTTTTTCTGGTGGCATAAATGTTTGTATCGGCTTTTGAAGTTGGCAATGTGACCAGATTTGTTTTTCCTCCAGAGTGATCTCTTTTTGGATTGAAGTTTCCTTATTGTTATGGGTAATTGTTTTCTTGGGGGGGGAGGGGGAGTTGTTGTTGGTACATGTAGTTTGATGACTCTTTTGATTTCATGTAAAAATATGTTATAATGGTTTTCAACAGTATTGCATCCAGTAAATAGAGATTGCCAATCAAGGGATGAGACATTGTTGTCTATAAGATCATAGTTGCCTTTTTGGAGGTTATAATTGGGGATTACATCATTGTGATGATTTTTGTGTGGGAGTATGTTGAGACAAAAATCAATCATATTGTGGTCACTGTTGGAAAAGGGTTCTTTAGTTTGTATTCCGTAAATTAAAATTCTTCCTGTGGTTTCTTCTTCCCAGTGTTAAGAATCTGAACTCAGAGATTTCTAACTTTAGTTTCCTTTTGTTGGGCTTTAGTTGCTAGATTAATCTGCTTGGCCTCAAAAGACCTTTCTTTGTGAACTTGTGTGTGTGACTACAAATATATTGTGGCTATGATAAAAGATTTAAGATTTCTCAAAGATATATTCAATAGATTTGAATTACCAACCTACTTATCCACTTTTACTCCCAGATATCTTTTTTATGCATTCATCTTTATAGAAAAAAAATAACAGTTGTTCCTATTCCAGATTTAGCGTTGCAGTTTTGCAGAATATGGCAATATTACTAGTGCTTTTTAAGTAAGATTCTTTTTCAAGCTTTACTACACTGGATGAAAAGGAATATTTCTAGTGCAACTTGGTGGTGTGGCATTTCTGCAGAAATTGTACCAATACCCCTTAATTCATGGATTGGTTCAAGTAATTGATAAATCATAAAAATTTCCCAGTATGTTCATGAACAGGTACCAATTAGATCAAGCCCCATTTTTAACAAGATCAGCAGACTGAAATTATTTTATGAGGATACTTTTTCTAAGGAGACATTTAAGAGCTTTTAAAATCCAGTTCTTCAGTCACAAAAACACTGGCATACTAAATCTTAACTTTAAGCTCAATATTTAATAATTCACTTGTTCAGCCATTCCTCATTTGGTGACTATCTCAGTTGGTGAACATTTGCAAATAACACAGTAATAAACAGCGGTAAAAATATTTTCTGATCAATGTGTGTAATTTAGGCCAAATTTCATATTCCTGACAACAAAACAGTATATGGAACTGATTAACGTCTGGTCAGCTTCAGGCAAAACTGCAGCTGGCAGGAGAGTTCTAATTAACTAAGGTCAAAGAGGTTTGCTTGTTAACTTGTGATTAGCACTTTTTATGGAGCCAATTGCATTGAGAAGAAAAGCAACTCAAGAAAAGATAACTTGTTAAGCAATTTCCACATCCTGTGGAAAGAGAGGGAAAAGAGGGGAAAAATTGCACAGGACACTGTATAACTTTATAGCAGCAGCCAGAGATCTTTGCAACACCTCTCTCTCTCTCTCCCTCCCTCCCTCCCCCCCCCTCTTTCTCTCTATCATCATCATCATCATCATCATCATCATCATCATCATCATCACCATCACCATTTAGCAACTATTTTGCCTAAGAACCAAGTCATTGGAACATGGCACAGTTGCTAAATGTGGAGAGGGTGCATTTCAAGATAAATTTACCCATGCCAAAAGACGCATTTTAAAAATAGTAGACTGCTCAAAAAAACAAAGGGAACACTTAAACAACACAATGTAACTCCAAGTCAATCACACTTCCATGAAATCAAACTGTCCACTTAGGTAGCAACACTGATTGACAATCAATTTCACATGCTGTTGTGCAAATGGAATAGACAACAGGTGGAAAGCATAGGCAGTTAGCAAGACATCCCCAATAAAGGAGTGGTTCTGCAGGTGGTGACCACAGACCACTTCTCAGTTCCTATGCTTTCTGGCTGATGGTTTGGTCATTTTTTAATACTGGTGGTGCTTTCACTCTAGTGGTAGCATGAGACGGAGTCTACAACCCACACAAGTGGCTCAGATAGTGCAGCTCATACAGGATGGCACATCAATGAGAGCTGTGGCAAGAAAGTTTGCTGTGTCTGTCAGAGTAGTGTCCAGAACATGGAGACGCTACCAGGAGACAGGCCAGTACATCAGGAAATGTGGAGGAGGCCGTAGGAGGGCAACAACCCAGCATCAGGACCGCTACCTCCGCCTTTGTGCAAGGAGGGACAGGAGGAGCACTGCCAGAGCCCTGCAAAATGACCTCCAGTGGGCCACAAATGTGCATGTGGCTGCTCAAATGGTCAGAAACAGACTCCATGAGGGTGGTATGAGGGTTTGACGTCCACAGGTGGGGGTTGTGCTTACAGCCCAACACCATGCAGACGTTTGGCATTTGCCAGAGAACACCAGGAGTGGCAAATTCCCCACTGGTGCCCTGTGCTCTTCACAGATGAAAGCAGGTTCACACTAAGCACATGTGACAGACATAACAGGGTCTGGAGTACCAATATGAGATCCTCAGACCTCTTGTGAGACCATATGCTGGTGCGGTTGGCCCTGGATTCCTCCAAATGCACGACAATGCTAGACCTCATGCGGCTGGAGTGTGTCAGCAGTTCCTGCAGGACAAAGGCATTGATGCTCTGGACTGGCCCGCCCGTTCCCCAGACCTGACTCAATTGAGCACATCTGGGACATCATGTCTCACTCCATCCACCAACGCCACGTTGCACTACAGACTGTCCAGGAGTTGGGGGATGCTTTAATCCAGGTGTGGGAGATCCCTCAGGAGACCATCCGCCACCTCATCAGGAGCATGCCCAGGCATTGTAGGGAGGTCATAGAGGCACGTGGAGGCCACACACACTACTGAGCCTCATTTTGACTTGTTTTAAGGACATTACATCAAAGTTGGATCAGCCTGTAGTGTTTTTTTCCACTTTAATTTTGAGTGTAACTCCAAATCAAGACCTCCATGGGTTGCTAAATTTGATTTCCATTGATAATTTTTGTGTGATTTTCTTGTCAGCACATTCAACTATGTAATGAACAAAGTATTTAAGAAGAATATTTCATTCATTCAGATCTAGGATGTCTTATTTTTGTGTTCCCTTTATTTTTTTGAGCAGTGTATATCTGTCTAGTAATATAACAGTATGGATACCTATTTGCACTAATAGGTTCAATTTACTTCTGTGTAAGCATACAGGAAACCAACTTTGATCTCACTGGGCATGTAGGGTTATTTTATTTGAATGTTTTTACAATTTATTTTCTAATTGTCTTCCAAAAAAGTCAGAATTGAGTGTGGGGTTTTCCTGTTCCCACTCTATTTAAACAAAATCCTTGCAAAGTTCATTAGTCTAGCACAGAGTGACTGGAAAGATGGGTAACTATTCTATCTGGAGATCAGATTCAAAAGCTATTCAATTAAATCCTTGAATCGAATTGACTTTCCAATCTGAATTGGACTTGAATCACCGAGTTGAACGGAATTTCTCCACATTGATTTAGATACCGGCTCAGAAACAGCTGTTACCTGGTAAATTCAGACATACAAGATAAATCCACTTAATTTGGTCCTTTGATTCTGGGTCAATTTTCTGACCTGAAGCAAGGATTTAAACTGGATTTTGAATGATAGACTCAAGTTTTAGAATTGTTAAGCATGCATCTGTTCCCTTATAAGCTGTTTAAATAAGGAGGGCAAATACACTTTCAATTTTATTCAGACATGTTCATAAACTCATCTTATAGAAACATCAACAAAGGCAGAAAAGAAACTTGACTATTGATTACTATTATTAGTGTATGGTGTTGTTACAATAGCCAGGAGATCATCACGCTATTGCACAGTAGCAGTTTGGTTTGCCAAGGTACCAGCCCCATTATAGGAAATGCTTGTGCACTTCCCAAGATGTGCTGCAGAAGGGAGAACTGACTCTGCACCAGATAGAAAGATGAGCAGTTCTTCCTGCAGCACCACCCAAGGCTCTCTCCCTACCTGAAGTTGCCTCACAAGCAGGTGTTGCAACTGAGAACTGAGCTATCAGGAATCTGACTGCCTGCACAGAGCACCAGACCATCTCAACACCAAAGTAGTACATATTATATCTACTTGCACAGAACATGATTTCAAATTGCAAGGTGAACAGAAGCTAAGGCAAGTGATGGGAGCTCACTCCACCATGCAGAGTTAGGATTTGAACCATGAGAACTGAGTCCACCTCCAGCATCATTAAGCCACTGATCCACAGTGCCTCTTTTGACTATTGTGATTTTATGGATAAGCCCATGTAATTATATTTGCAGCACTGTGGAGATAGGGTGCTGAAGTCTTCTTCTGCACCATTTATTTTCTTTTCATTTCCCACCAAACATTTCCTGTGCAGGGAACTAGATTCCTGATAGTCTCTCATATAAGTTCAAGCCAGGTCTGATCCTGTTAACCTTTTTTAGATTAAGCAAAATCATGTCATCATTTAGCATTAAATTAAATGATATAAAATGTGCAATGTGCAATGTGCTATCCCAGATCTGGATACTATTCACTTTTAATCAGAGGTGCTATTCTACCGGTTTGCACTTATTCAGGCCAACCGGTAATGGTTATATGGCATGGGTTGCTGAACCGGTGGCAATCCCTGGCTGACCACGCCCCCAACCCGGTTGCCCGGTCGCTCACTTGCAATCGCTCTCCCAGCTTTCCATTCTCCACATCCTCTTTCTCCCTGGGGAAAAGGAAGAGAGGCATGGACGCTGCAAGTATCACTTTCCCCATGTCAGTAAAGTGCCTGGAATGAGTAGTAGTGTGGTCTGACCGAGGGGGTGGGGGTGAATCCAGCCTTGGAACACTTCTGAAACATAAAAGAATCCACTCAAGCCTTGGAGAAATTTAAAGGAGCTGCTTCCAAAATGCTTGTCTGTTAAGTGCTCTGTGTGTATGTGTGTGTGTATATGAGAGAAAGAAAGAAAGAAAAAGAAAGAAAGAAAAAAGAAAGAAACAAAGAAAAAGGAAGGTAGAGAAAGAAAAAAAAATAGGAAGAGAGAGAGATAAAATTCTGTGCTATTATTTTTTATTATTCCATTATTTATCTGTGTTAATATTTTACACTGTCCCTACACCTAGAGTGATTTTTCTGCCTTTCTTTTGCCCAGGGCTACCACATATTTTTCAGGGTTTACATGCATTCAATGTCAATAGTCCAAAGCATAAAATACACATATGTTTAACAAGAGTTGAAGGGACCTTGGAGGTCTTCTAGTCCAACCCCCAGCTCAGGCAAGAAAACTGAGGATGCCAAACTCTGAGTAGAAATCCTGGGAAAGGTGTCAGAGTAATACTTAGAAGGGACCTTGGGGTGAACTCTATACCATTTCAGAGAAATGGCTGTCCAGTTTTTTCTTAAAAACTTCCAGTGATTGAGCACCCAGAACTTCTGGAGACAGGCAGTTCAACTGGTTAACTGTTCTCACTCACAGGAAGTTTCTCCTTAGTTTTAGGTTGTTTGTCTCTGTTCAACTTCCATCCATTGCTTCTTGTTTGCATTCTGCTTCTTTGGAAAAAACAATATCCCCTTTTCTTTGTGGCAGCCCCTTAAAAGCCTGTTGCCTATCACACTCTTGAGTAAATCATGTGAGCCATTTCTTCCTTTCAGTGGTCTATGAAAGTACATCTATAGTATGCAAATAATAAAGTCAAAAAAGGTGAACAACATTTTTACAGAACTGTAGATAAGTTGAGGCTGGGTGACAAGGAATGGCTGGGAGGGGAGGGGCCAGGTAAGGCACCCCTTGATGTGAGTGACATTGAGTTGGCCATGGCCACCTAGTCACATGACCACCAAACCATGCCCACCCAGTCACATAACCACCAAGCATGCCCACCCAGTCACATGACCACTAAACCACACCCACCCAGTCACATGACCACAAGCCATGTCCACCAAATAAGCCATGCCCACAGAACCAGTAGTAAAAAAAATGTGAATCCCACCACTGCTTTTAATGCATGAATTTTGGTTCAAATTGGAGCAACTGATGAGGAAGCCTAGCCCTTCACAGCACATAGCAACACAGTTAAACATAAAATCAAACAACGCAGAACAATCAAGTGGGTGCAGGGGTGTTGAACTTTCTAAACAAAGGGAAAGAGAGGAAGAATTATTAAATTCAGAGCAAATTCTGCTATGATGTAATCTGTTAGTATAGAAATAATAGGTTTAACTAATGTTATTCTTTGCCATTTCTTTGCAGTGAACCAATATGTCCATTTAGAGATATGAAAAATCTGTGCAATACATGAACAGTTACTGTTCATATTTAAATGATGCGTTGTGAAGACTATATTCAGGAAAGATGATATCCTAAACTTAATCCTTTGATTGTTTGAGGATAGCATTAGCCATTCACTGTATTCATTCTTAACATTTGCTAATCACCTGAAAATAATCTTGAACATCACAGTAAATGACATTTGCATTGTAGAATATTTTAGAATTTTTCTTGCAGAAAATGTAGCTACTTTTTGTATGCCCTTTAAAGAAAGCTCAGGCATAAATAGAAGCTTTGATCACTGATGGTTGAATATTGATTGAGTTGAAACTCTTCCAATTATGCAACAAGTGGAAATGGCTCAAAACCAAAGTGTTTAATCAATTAAGAATGAGTAAAAATATTATTTGTTACCACTTTCCTTCATAAATGTCTCCAAATTTGGAGATAGGACAAAAGAATTGGAGATTAAAAAATGAACAAAGCGATTAAAAACATACAGGATAAAACATAAACCTTTCTTTTCTCATGTCATTTCACATAAACACAAACACACAAACTCACAAAGCCCTACTATTAAGTGCCAAGTAAAACATGGAGTTCTGAAGTACCAAGCTGAAGATCTGAGGCTGCCAGCTGAGATAGATAGATCTTCAAAATCCTCTTTATTCCACTACATTTTATACACTAAAAGCTCTTTGTTCACTCCAAAGGAAAGGAAGTATTCATTTTGACCTTCCAGATATTTATAGAAAGGGAAACATCAGCTTCCGCTGATCTTAAGTGACAGGATGAGAGACAGAAGACATCTTCTCGAAGAAATCTTGTCTAGATGAAAATATGGGTTCTTTCATCTAATAACTAGTTTGAATTTAGCAGTTTTAACTAACTTTTTTCCTTTACTGCTATCTTACATCAACAGTGTACTGTATCTTGTTTCCTGTTACCTTATGAATTTGTGCCCTAATTTTAAATTTGCAGTTTATTATGGAATCATAGAATCATATAACATAGAATGATAGAATTTGATTAGAAAAACTTTAATTAGAAGTTGAAAAGGGCTATTTATATTGTCAATTTCATACTTTTTCTCACTTCAATTCAACGGAAGCTGGATCATTCATTGTCTAGGAAGCTTCTCAGATCTTTACATAAGTCTATATTTGGAAACAAAGCAAAGAGCTAAACATGCTGTCATTGCCCACTTGTTTTAAAAGCATGCAACACAATTCTTCTTTGAACTTATTTTGTTCATGATCTTTTCTCAAACTATGTCAGCATTTCCTGAAAAATATTTATTACAAAGAGTTTTCCTATGGTGGACACTTGTCTTTCACACAAGATCCATTGAAAGTCCCTTTTTTTCATACATGCTTCCAGTATGCTTTAGAGTAGGAGCAGTGCAGTAGAAAATTTGCTTCCATTGTAAATATTTCAATTGATTGACTCTCAGTCTTGTGATATAGAAGGAAGCATACACAGGAATAATGAAAAGGTCTTCAGGAATGGTTACATTACAAAGTCACAAGTGCTGAACAGAATAGCTTATCAAAAAAAAATTTTTTTTAATGCGGTACATGTTTAAACATGTAAGCCTTCATTCAGGCACAAGGAAAAAAAACAAACAAAGCAGATAGAAAACATGAAAACATTCTGAGAAATGAAACAACATCAATTGTCTGTCAAACCAACCACTCACTTATGTGCAAAGGACATCGTTAAAATAGTAAAGGTTAAGGTTCCCCTCACACATACGTGCTAATCATTTTAGGCTCTAGAGGGCAATGCTCATCTCCGTTACAAAGCCGAAGAGCCAGGGCTGTCCAAAGACATCTCCGTGGTTATGTGACCGGCATGACTAAATACCAGAGGCACACAGAACACTGTTATCTTCCCACCAAAGTGGTCCCTATTTTTCTACTTGCATTTTTACATGCTTTCCAACTGCTAGGTTGGCAGAAACTGGGACAAGTAATGGGAGCTCTCTCCATTACGTGGTGCTAGGGATTCAAACTGCTGAACTGCTGACCTTTCTGATCGACAAGCTCAGCATCTTAGCCACTGAGCCACCGCATCCCCAATCAGTATTTTTTTTTTTAAAGGAAACCATTCTTGTTTTTAAAATACATTTGAGTGAGACTGAGAAAATTCTTAAACAGAAGTAGATTTTCCTCCTCATGAAGTAGGAGAAATCTTCATAGGCTGGTAGGGGGTGGATAAATATAAGAAATCAAACTATTAACATCTTTTGTGTCAACCAAAACAGACTAAAACATTTTTTTTTCTAAAAAAAAGTCATTGGATCAAACACTGCTTTTCAACTAAAGCCTAATGGGCAAACTGTAGCGAACTGCTTGCTTTCTCAAACAAACCCAGTGGGCACTCCCTCCAGTGTTCACATTCTCATATAATAAAGGCAAGCAGAAACAACACTTCCAGACAGCTTGAAAAGGGCAGCATCTACCACAGTTCCAAAAGTATTTCTGGGAGAAAACTCACTGATCAAAGCCAAAGCTGATGACCCTGGTAGCTCTCGTAGTCTAACTTGTCTCTACTCAAGGTGAACAAGATGATCAGCAGCTACTGCTCCACTTTACATGAAAGGAAGAAGGATCAAATGCTGGCTGCTGCTCATTCAGTACGAACTCATCAAAGGGAAGACTGGGTTAGAAAGTCTTTACTGCTCCTGCTGATTTAGCAGATGCAGATTTTTCTGTCCCCCCCCCCGTCCCTCTTTAATATAGTGCATAATCCAAGATGCACACTATTTGCATTTTTGAAAGAGATGAGAATGCTCTATTCTGTTTGAAAATACACTGAATTGAATATTAAAACTCTTGTCTCCTAATTGCAGCAGTGCAATTAGATTTTTAGGGTTTAGGCTTTGGTCTCTGTCCTTTTTAGATATTACATGTGCTGCCCTGTCTTCACAAAATAATACTCCAGTTGTATTTTGTGCCTGTGTCTGTGGTTGCCACGATGGAAAAAAGACATTGATTTCAGAGAAGAGCAACAAAATTGATTAGGGGTTTTCTGTCTCATGCACAGAGGTGGATTTGTAGCTGTGCAGATGCAGATAGATACATTCTACAAAACATCCATAACAAAGTACATTTATTGGTACATCAGGTATCTTCATAACTCACATTTGTGATGAAGTTCTTCTATAATGACCAGTCCTTTGTATATCAACCTTGCAGCCAAAATATGGTTATCCCCTAACCCATCTTGTAGCAGTAGAAAAGCTGCCATCAGTTCATGAGTCCAGGCAAGAATGGAGGAAAACCTCCCCCAACCCCTCGAGGGTCAATTTAGTGACCAATCAGGATTACAAATGTGGCCACATGACATGAACTATATTTCCCAGGATACCTTTAATTACATTTACCATGATGCATTCCCTTTAAGGGGACAGTTCATAATTACTAAGTAACTATCCATTTCCCATAGCCTGTTTGTTTGTTTGTTAAATATTGCAGGATTGCTATTCAATTGCCAGACACCATCGTGCATTGAAGCTAATGGAGAAATTGAAATGATCAAGGAAGGCTGAGAAAAGACATTAGACCAGTGTTTCTAAACTTTTAAGAAATGTCAATGTCAACTCCCAGAATTCTCTGGGTACTCTGGTAACTGAAGTCTAAATATCTTAAAGTCAGGTATGGGCTGCTACTGGTTGCAACAGTTTGGGCAAACCAGATATTAATTTTACATCTGGTTCACTGAACTGATAGTTGCAATGACTGGTTGGCCCTGCCCACCCCACCCCTCCTCTCCTAGGAGTCTCCACACAGCCTGTTTTGGATCCCAGGTAAGTGCAGGGTCCATGTGGAGACTTGGGGAGGGCAGAAAATGGCCTCCTGGAGGTTCCAAAGACCAGGAATGGCCCTGTTTCTACCCTCCAGAGAGCCTCTGGAGCTCAGGGAGGATGTTTTTTGCCCTCCCAGAGGCTTAGAGGAAAGCATCCAGAGCCCAGGAAGGATGAAAATGCCTCCCCACTGCCATGGTGTAGGAGGCCAACTAGGCCATGCCCACCATGGCCATGCCCACACAGCAACTGGGCAAACCAGTTGCTACATTTTTTGAAGCCCACCCTTGCTTAAAGTTGCCAAGTTTTAGAAACTGCATTAGTCCACTAAGAAATCATTGAATCTAGAGCATCACTAGCTTCTAAACAATCCCAGAACATCCTCTTTCTGTGGACATGAAATGCAATAGATGGGAACTAATGTAAAAAAAGTAATACAAAACTGCATTCAGGTAGAATTAGAAAACAATTTGGAGGTAGTGAAAAATACAGTCGGATTTTTTTCCAGTTTGATGATGTATTACCCAGAGAGCTCTGAGGCAACTTATGTTATAACTCAGAAGAAAACAAGCCTATTTTGGAAGATAGTTATGGCTCTTCTTGAAGTTTGCTAGGAGACCATTCAAGGTGATTATTTGAGGGGGTGGAAATTATCTCACCATTAGTGTGAGACACAAAGGTATAAGTGGGATTGTACAACATCTGTCCAATTCATTCTGAACATCAGATCTGGAGCTCCAGAAATAACTGCTTCAAGTCACTCATTTTAAACATGATTTGATTTAACCTGTCCTGGATCTAATATGTTATTCAGAAAATAGAGTTCTGTTCCCTTGGAGAAATTTTGCCATTTTGGTTTCTAAAAGCTAAAATGATATCCCACCACAATCCAAAGTCTCTTGGTTAAGATTTAAGCATGTACTATAATATAGGACACAAGAATCTGGTACATTTGAAAACTTCAGATAACACAGTGCAAATACAATGCAGTATATTACATTGCTTTATTTCTTCTTCTTATAAGCCACCACCAAGTCTTGACTGCAGTAGTATTTGCATTTGATAAATAACTAAATCAATAAACAAATAGCTTTCTATCCAGGCTGGTTATAGAGATGTATTTTCTGCCAAATAGTACAATATGAAGGCTGAATGGAGAATAGGTCTGGCTAGAAACCAAATTGTTGTTCTCATAGAATTTTTCAGAATCCATCCAGTCCAGCAATTTCTAATATAGATTTTCTGCATACAACTTACTGATTACACTTAAAAGCCTGATAGGCTGAAAGCTTGGAAGCAGCTTTCTTTAATCTCTTTCTCCCTCTCCCTCTCTCCCTCTCTCCCTCTCTCCCTCTCTCCCCCCCTCCCTCTCATCTATCTATGAAATATTGATATATTTATATGATTTCAAAATTAACAATTCCAGGTTGTTCCTGGTTAATTTTGAGGTCTTATAAACATATCTAGAGGCTTTGCTAGGCTTAAGCTGCTTAATCATAGAGACTATTTCAATGTAGGTTATTACAGGCTACTCTTGGGAAGATTCTACATCCAAATCTAATGCAGCAGCTGAAAAAACTAATACAATCCCTGTTTATATAAAGAGAGGCATAGAATCGAAATCATTTGAAGTGTTAGTACTACTTTATAAAGCTTTAGTAAGATCACACCTGGAATACTGCATCCAGTTATGGTCACCACATTACAAAAAAGGATGTTAAGACTTTGGAAAAAGTACAAAGAACCAACTAAGATATAAAGGGCCCACAGGCAAAAATGTATGAAGAACAATTGCAAGAATTGGGTATGGCCAGTCTAGATAAAAGAAGGATTGAGGCAACATGATAGCAGCAGAAGTAGTATTCAGCAGGTTCTGACCAGTTCTGGAGAACCGGGAGTGGAAATTTTGAGGGAATAGAGATTTTGCAGTATCCTTCCCCTGCCATGCCCACAAAGCCATGCCATGCCCACCAAGCCACACCCACAGAACCGGGAGTAAAAATATTTGAATCCCACCACTAAATAGCAATATGCTACCGTGTTTCTCACAAAATAAGGCCAGGCCTTATTTTTTTTTTGAGCCCCCCCAAAATGGCTAGGACATCATTTTGAGGGTGAATTAATTTCTCTCCCCCCCCCCTGCGCACCAGTGCTGTCTCCAACAATAGCATCTGAGTCACTCCCGCTTTTCCCCCATCCCCATAACAACAGGAAAAAAAAGATTTTGAAGTACCTGGGAGTGCCGCGCGCTGCATTTTGGTTTAATCCCTAGCAGCTAGGTGGGCGTGAGAAGAGCCGAGCGAGTGTCTCTGCTGCTGTTACCCCTGGTGCTCCAGCCTCAGGCTCTGCAAGTTTCCCAAAAGTCCCGTTGCATAGCCCGTTGCTGCATTCCAAGTGCGCCCAGGCTGAGCTGCAGCTGTCCCTCTCTCGCCAGCACCATCTCCAATAACAGTGGCAGCAGTGGCGGGAACCGTGGAAGTTATGAAGGTAGCTCCCCCACCTGAGAAGCAGCTGAAATGCTTGCACGGTTCCCACCGCTGCTACCGCTGTTATTGGAGACAGTGCTGGTGAGAGAGGGATAGCTGCAGCTCAGCCTGGGCACTTGGAATGCAGGAACGAGCTGCACACTGGGACTTTTGCAAACTTGCAGAGCCCAAGGCTGGAACACCAAGGGCAGCAGCAGCAGAGACACTCACTCGGCTCTTCTCATGCCCACCTAGCCGCTTGGGATTAAACCAAACCGCAGCACACGGCGCTCCCAGATACCTCAAAATCTTTTTTTTCACTGTTGTTATGGGGACGGGGGAAAAGTGGGAGCGACTCAGATGCTGTTGTTGGGGACAGCAATGACAAGAGAGGCGCCAGCACCGGTGGGAACCGTGGAAGCTACAGAGGCTGAGAAGCAGCTGAAATACTGCCAGACTTCCACGCCGACGCTGCCCGCCTGCTGACACGGGTAAGGGAGCCCTCCGTGCTCCACCATGATTGCTGTTAGGAGAAGCTGATGGTGAGGCATAGCTGCCCGTGGGGCATTCCTAATGGTAAGTTCCCCCCCTGCCTTCACCCCCCAATTTCGCATGTTTTAAACTAGGCTTAAATTTGGAGGGAGGGGCTTAATTTCATTTTATGCCTAGAAAATATGCTGGGTCTTCCTATTGGGGGGGGTCATATTGTTGGAGAAACACGGTAATATTTGAGGGACTGCCACAAAGAAGAGTCAACTTATTTTCCAAAAGCATCAGAAGGCAAAACAAGAAAGAATGGATGGAAACTAATCAAAGAGAGAAGCAATTTGGAATTAAGGAGAAAATTCCTAACAGTGAGGACAATTAACCAGTGGAACCACTTGCCTGTTGTAGGCTCTTTGTAGAAGTTGTAGGCTCTTCATCACAGGAGTTTTTTAAGAAAAAACTGGACATCCACCCAACTGAAATGATATAGAGCAGTGGCTTGGACCTCTGAGGTCCATTCCAGATCTATTCTGATTGATTGATTGATTGATCAACAATGGCTTCTTCAGCTTAAATAATGCATGATAATATTTTACCCACACTGCTATGGGAATAAGGTAGTTCAGTGATAAGGGAAGACATGATAACCTTATGGTGAAGATGCTCATCTCCCACTTGGAAGGTTGAGAATTCAATCCTAGGTAGCGGCAGATGTTTTTCTTGCAGGATATAAAAGTCCATGTAGGCATCTAGAAAGGCATCCAGCCAGTAAATGATAGAGGTGGAAGGGAACCCTACAGCATTTCAGACAGATGGTTATCCAATCTCTTCTTAAAAACTACCAGTGTTGGAGCATTTACAACTTCTGGAGGCAAGTTGTTTCACTGATTAATTGTTCTAACTGTCAGGAAGTTTCTCCTTAGTTCTAAGTTGCTTCTCTCCTTGATTAGTTTCCCCCTTTTGCTTCTTTGTCCTGCCTTCAGATGCTTTGGAGAATAGGTTGACTCCCTCTTCTTTGTGGCAGCCCCTGAGATATTGGAACACTGCTATCATGTCACCCCAGTCCTTCTTTTCATCAGACTAGACATACCCAGTTCCAGCAACCGTTCTTTGTAAGTTTTAACCTCCAGTCCCCTAATCATCTTTGTTGCTCTTCTTTGCACTCTTTCTAGAGTCTCAGTATCTTTTTTACATCATGGTGACCAAAACTGGATGCAGTATTCCAAGTGTGGCCGTACCAAGGCATTATAAAGTGGTATCTGTTCTATATGTAAAGTGGGTGACTCCAAATCTGCAAACCTGATTGGTCAAATAAACTAAGCAGTGGATTGGTTCACTAGGAACCAATCCAAAGAGCTGCTAAAAGGTGGCAAATTTAAGCAACTGCCATTGGCTACAAGCAGGCAAGCCAGCCTGTATAAAAGGCTGGCCTCAGCTTCAGCCAAGAGTTCCTATTTACTGACTAGTTAAAGAATAAAGTATTTGTTGTTGGAACCCGGTCTACCTCATGTGTTTTCTGAATAAAACACTGGCGACGAGGATGGGATCGTCCTGAACGGAAAAACCTGCACGCGGTGATAAGAAGTCCAGATGACAACCAAGATGTCTGGAAACAATGCACCGCCCGCACCCTTCAGTCCCAACGAAGAGGATTGGGATTCCTATGCTGATCGCTTCCAGATGTATTTGGAGAGCAATGAAATGGAAGACATTTCAGAGCAATGCAAGAGAGCTGTATTCCTGTCGCACTGCGGGCCAACAGTTTTCAAGATGGCAAAGGCTCTTGCGAAGCCCCGAGATGTTAAACAACTAACGTGGACAGAATTGCAAAGAGTCCTCAAAGCACACTACGCTCCGATGGTGTCCAACTTAATAAAGCGACACGAATTTTACCGCAGAGACCAGAGAGAGGGAGAGACCGTCGCCGATTTCATCGCTGCCCTCAGACAATTAGGGGGTGAGTGTGAATTTTTGAACATTGACGAAGCAATGAGGGATCGCGTGGTGTTGGGCCTGAGAGACTCGACCACACAGAGTAAATTACTCAACAAGCCCAACATCACCGTTACCGAAGCCATCGCAGAAGCCACAGCCGCTGAAGCAGCGAAAAAATCTGCCATAGCCATGAAAAAGATGAACACACACAGCGAAGAAACACCAACCAAAGACAGAAAGCAGCCTGCCACCACAACCCATTATGAAGAATTGGGTGAAACAATTGAATAGAGCGAAGAAGACGACGAGGTCCACCGTTTGCTCATGAACAGAAAAGAGCGCGAAAGAAGAAATTGGCGGGAATGCACTGGCTGCGGAGGAAATCATCCCTGAGCCGAATGCAGATTTCTCGATGCCATCTGCCGGCATTGCAAGAAACGAGGGCACATCGAGAAAGTCTACAGGAACAAAAAATGCTACAGCCCAACGAGATGCAGAAATTCCCCAACACGAGCTGAGCCTAAACAAGCTGAGAGAAAGTGGCAACAAGAGAAATGAGCCAATACACACCAAACTGTCATTATAAAGAGCGCTCAGACGGAAAGTGGGAAGAAAATTAAAATCATTGTAAAAATCGAAGGAAAACACTGCAAGATGGAAGTGAACTCGGGGTCCTTCCTCTCCATGGTATCATGGCATACAATAAGACAGCTAGTCCCAGGTATCAAACCCAAAGAATTGAAGAAGCAGCACCTAACCCTCAAGGACTATCAGGGAAACCAAATCCCTGTGGTAGGTATGGGACAATTCTGAGTCACCTACAAACAACACGTCAAGGTGCTACCGCTGACCATAGTCGACCAAGACAGACCAAGCCTCCTGGGCATCGAATGGTTCGCGCCATTGGGCATCGGGATGACCGGGATCGATCGAGTGACCACAACTGGCTGGGAAGACAACCTCATCCGAGAATTCCAGGACGTTTTTGACGCTCACTTGGCAAGTATCGGGGAAATCCCATTTCTTTCAATCTAAACCCCCAAATAGCCCCACGAAGAATAAAAGCCAGGTGAGTTCCTTTTGCACTAAAGGCAAAAATAAAGGAACAGCTGGACAAATTAATAGCCCAAGGGGTGTTAGAACCTGTGGACCATGCCAAGTGGGAAACACCTATTGTCACACCCATAAAACCTGATGGGTCCATTAGAATCTGTGGTGACTATAAGGCTACCCTGAACCATGCATTACAACCAAGCGCATACCCGGTGCCAGTAGTCCAGCATTTGCTTCACTCCCTGGGAAAGGGCAAAGTTTTTGCTAAACTCGACTTGGCACAAGCCTATCAACAACTCCCAGTGGACCCAGAAACAGCAGAAGCACAGACTATAGTCACCCATAAGGGCGCATTCAAATGTCACCAGCTCCAATTTGGAGTAAGCATGGCCCCTGGCGTTTTCCAGAGTCTGATGGAACGCCTCCTAAATGGCATACAAGGAGTCGTTCCCTATTTTGACAACTAATCTCGGCCAGAGATGAAACTCAATTAAGGAAAAGACTCAAAGAAGTATTAACTAAGTTTAGGGAATCTGGCCTCAAAGTAAAAAGAGAAAAGTGCTGTTTAATTAAGAATAGCATCTAATTCCTGGGCTACTCAATAGACAGAGAGGGTATCCACCCTACAGACAAAAAAGTTAAAGCAATCAAAGACGCACCTGAACCAAGAAATAAAACCGAACTACAAGCATTTTTAGGACTAATTAATTTCTATAATGTGTTCCTGCCAAACAAGGCCACTATAGCAGAACCGTTACACCGTCTTTTAGACAAGAAGGCAACTTGGACTTGGGGTTACAAAGAAAAAAAAGCCTTCCAAAATATTAAAAGTTTGCTAACATCAACAAACGTTCTCATCCAATTTAGCAACACACTGCCATTAAGAGTGACCTGCGACACCTCACCATACGGAGTAGGTGCCATCCTGAGCCACCAACTCCCTGATGGCAGAGAAGCACCCGTCGCATATTACTCTAGGACTCTATCCAAAACCGAGCAGAATTACAGCCAATTGGACAGGGAAGCTCTAGCAATTGTCGCTGGAGTAAAATGCTTCCACGAGTACTTATATGGGCGGACTTTTCAAATCATAACGGACCACAAACCGCTGATGGGGATTTTGGCGGGAAACAAGCCAACACCTAATATACTGTCCCCAAGAATGACTAGATGGTCAGAGTTCCTAGCAGCTTATTCCTACACTCTGACACATCGCCCAGGGAAACAAATTTCCCATGCAGACGCTTTGAGCAGAGCACCCTTACCAGCAACCGACGAAGACCCAGCACCAGCGATGACAACACTACAAATTGAGACTTGCCCCGATCTATCCATATCAGCTTATGATGTCGCCAGAGCCACCGCGAAAGACTCATTGACTGCCTGTGTTCTTAGCTGGGTAGGTGAAGGCTGGCCGGAGAATCAAAAAACTGAAAACTTTAAACCTTTCTGGTCCAGACAGACTGAACTTTCAATCCAAAAGGGGTGTTTGTTGTGGGGTGATCGGGTGGTAATTCCTGCCAAATTACAACCCGGGGTACTTAGGTTGTTACATGAAGGGCACCCGGGAATAGTTAAGATGAAAAGCCTTGCTAGAAGTTATGTTTGGTGGCCGGGTATTGATAAGGACATAGAGTATTGGGTAAGCTCATGCAACAAATGCCAGGGAATTAGACCGTCCCCACCAAAAGCACCCGTTAAGGACTGGGAAATCCCTCGGGGACCTTGGTCAAGAATACACATTGATTTTGCTGGTCCTAACAAGGGGCATACCTTTCTGATTGTTATTGATGCCTATTCGAATTGGCTTGAAGTAAAAGTTATGCCATCAACGACAACAGAAACTGTAATTAAAAAGCTGGACAACCTTTTTGCCACCCATGGCATACCGGACGTTCTTGTCTCAGATAATGGGCCACAGCTAACCAGCATACAATTTGAGCAATACCTAGCCTCCCTAGGCATAAGACATGCCCTAACCGCGCCGGCTCACCCGCCTGCAAACGGCAGGGCTGAGAGAATGGTCCGGTTTACTAAAGAAGGTTTAGAAAGAATGGACGCCGGAGATGTCCAACAGAAAGTAAACCGTTTGCTCACACTCCAGCACATAACACCCAGTACCATAACCAACAAATCCCCAGCAGAATTACTTATGGGGCGAAAGTTAAGATCACACCTTGATAGGTTACACCCAAATTTTACTCCAGAAAACCCCCCTGACTCCTCTACACGGCTTAGACAATTCGAAATAGGCAATTTAGTATACGCTAAAAACTTCACCGGGGACCCGGTATGGCTACCAGGACAGATTACCCAAATCACAGGCCCCAAATCCTACCGATTAATAATAGAGGATGGCAGGGAATGGAAGCGGCACATAGACCAGCTTCGATCCCGAATTATAGAGAGAACCACGGACTTACAACCATTCACCGACAAAACCGACGTATTGCAAACCAAGGTGTGGGGGGGAAGGCGAGAAGTAAATAAAGAACTGTTTAAAACCAAAACCAATGAAACATATAATCAAAAAGAGCAAATAAAAGACTCACTGTTTGGAGAGACTTGCATGAAGAGCCCATCGGAAGGGGCCAGCCAGGCCAGCTCGACCTGCCCGGAGGAAACGGGAGGGAGCGGCAAAACCGCCAGCCTAAGAAACTCAGGCTGCGGTAAAATGGCTGACTCACCCTTCCAGACGGTTCCAGGGAGAAGAACGCACGACACAGCAGCCCCATCCGAACCGGTTGAAGACTTCACTAAGAATGAACCGCGCAAGTCAAGTCAAGTCCGGAAAAGCCCCGCCTACCTGCGAGACTACATCACCACGTAGGACTGAACTAAGAGGGGAGGGGTGTTCTATATGTAAAGTGGGTGACTCCAAATCTGCAAACCTGATTGGTCAAATAAACTAAGCAGTGGATTGGTTCACTAGGAACCAATCCAAAGAGCTGCTAAAAGGCGGCAAATTTAAGCAACTGCCATTGGCTACAAGCAGGCAAGCCAGCCTGTATAAAAGGCTGGCCTCAGCTTCAGCCAAGAGTTCCTATTTACTGACTAGTTAAAGAATAAAGTATTTGTTGTTGGAACCCAGTCTACATCATGTGTTTTCCGAATAAAACAGTATCAACACTTCACATGATCTTGATTCTATTCCTCTGTTTATGCAGCCTAGGACTGTGTTGGGGTTTTTTGGCAGCTGCAGCACACTGGTGGCTCATATTTAAATTATTGTCGACTAGGACTCCAAGATCCCTCTTACAGTCACCCCTATTGAGCAGGGTGCTACATATACTGTACCTGGGCATTTTGTTTTTCTTGCCTAAATGTAAAACCTTACTTTTTTTCACCACTGAATTTCATTTTGTTAGATAGTGCACAATGTTCAAGTCTGTTAAGATCATTTGTTTCTTCGCTCATTTCAGTCATGCCAACTCTGCTCCTAATTAAGGGATTATAAAGTCCCACAAAGAAAACTTTTGAGCATTTCTCTTTTTGTCTCTCTCTAGTCCTTCTTTAATGTCTGCAATTGGTTCCAGTGACCCAGTCATTAAGCAAAATGGTTTCTTAGTCAAACACATGACTTAGAGAGACATGTAAAACCACTGTTTACTGCTGCCTCATTTAGATAAATTTCTCTGTACAATATCCTGTTGTCTGATCCATCTTTTTCTTTTGTTGCTACTCACAGAGTGGAGAGATTGCTTAACCAAGCTCTCTCCTCCTGATCTGCTTTCTCTGTTCTGTAGTGCCAACCACAAGTTAACAAGCTGAGCTCTTTGACCTTAATTAGTTGATTAAAAGCCTCCTGTGGACTGACAGCTGCTGCCTGAAACTGATCAGACCTTAATCAGTTTCACATGGCTGGTTTTTGTTGTCCTAAATGTGTGCATTAGTCAGAAAATGATTTTTTATTACTGCTTATTGCCATTGTATTTGGGAACAGTCCCTATCTGAGGCAGTTGCTAAAATAAGGATTACCTATCCAATCTGTCTGTCTGTCTGTCTGTGTGGGTGAGTTAGTGGCAAAGGTTAAGGTAACCAGAACAACAGTTCTCCAATCTTCCACTCATCAACCTTTTCATGTCATTTCAGATTGTTCTTCAACCCCCAAACATTTATTATGCAAAATAATTTAGCATATAATACTGTCAGGATTCTGGCAGTTACCCCAATTAAATCATGACTCTCAAGCCAAAATTCCAAAACATCAAATGATTTATTGGGTGTTATGCCCAGCAGTGCCTGGGTGTAGCCAACTCTGAGACATATAATTCATTGTCACCCTTGACCCTGGTTTCCCCTCACCCCCTGGATGTATCATAATTCATATTCTCCAATGAGACACATCCATAGCCAAGAGTCATTAATCATGTTCTCCAGTTAGATTTTTGTGTGGCAGAAACTTCAGTCACATAGTTACTATTTCTGACAAACTATGAATGGAATGCACTTTTGATTTCGAAGCTGCTGCACTGCTCTTTCAAATCCCTTTCCCCCCTCCCTTTCTGTCGGCAACTCTAAAATGACCATAGAAATATTTTATGAGTTGACATTTACTTTAAATAATAGTGCTACAAATAAGAACAATATCAAACCCTTGAATGGTCCCACCAACACTTGGAAATTGATATTGATGACTTTAGGGGATCCTGAGATGGCAGAACCAATAAAGAGGATTTCAAGAAGAGATTTGCCAGTTGAGAAAAAAACTGAGGAAGAAATTTGCACTATTATAAGAGTTCTTGATTGTGAGAGATTATCTACTGTAAACTAGGGTGTAGTTAGTAAAATCTTATCTGAAGATAAAACTATTGAGATCATTAGCTGAAGAAAATGCTCTTATGGTTTAGGAATTTGTTGTTAGTCGTGAAATTGCATCCAACCCATTGTGACCACATGGACACAATTCCTTCAGGACTTCCTGTCCTCTACCATCCCCCAAAGTCCATTTAAACTCATGCTGACTGCTTCAGTAACTCGATCCAGCCACCTCATTCTCTGTCATCCCCTTCTTCTTTTGCCCTTAATTGTTCCTAGCATTAGGCTCTTCTCCAGTGAGTCCTTCCTTCTCAATAGGTGGCCAAAGTATTTGAGTTTCATCTTCAGGATCTGGCCTTTTAAAGAATAGTCAGGGTTGATCTCCTCTAGGACTGACTGGTTTGATCGCCTTGCAATCCAAGAGACTCACAGGAGTCTTCTCCAGCACCATAGTTCAAAGGCCTCAATTCTTCGATGCTCAGCCTTCCTTATGGTCCATACATTGCAACTGGGAAAACCATAGCCTTGACTATACGTATTTTTGTTGGCAGGATGATGTCTCTTCTTTTTAGTATGCTATCTAGATTTACCATAGCTTTTCTTACCAGGAGCAACCATCTTTTAATTTATTGGCTGTAGTCCCCATCTGTGGTGATCTTGGAATCCAGGAAAATAAAATTTGTCACTCCCTCCATTTCTTTCCCATCTATTTTCCAGGAATTGAGAGGGCCAGATGCCATGATCTTAGTTTTCTTAATGTTGACTTTCAAGCCAACTTTTGCACTCTCCACCTTTACCCGCATCAAGAGGCTCTTTAGCTCCCCTTCATTTTCTGCCATTAGAGTGGCAGAATCATCTGCATATCTGAGGTTGTTGATATTTCTCCCGGCAATCTTAATTCCAATTTGTGATTCATCTTGCCCCACCTTTCTCATGATGTGCTCTGCATATAAGTTAAATAGGCAGAGTGACAGTTTACAGCCTTGCCAAACTCTTTTCTCAATTTTGAACCAATCATTGGTTCCGTGTCCAGTTCTCACTGTTGCTTCTTGACCCGCATATAGGTTTCTAAAAAGACAAATAAGATGGTCTGGTACTCCCATCTCTTTAAGAACTTCCACAATCAAAGGCTTTAGCATAGTCAATGAAGTAGAAGTAGATCTTTTTCTGGAACTCCCTAGCTTTCTCCATGATCCAGCGTATGTTGACAATTTGATCTCTAGTTCCTCTGCCTCTTCAAAATCCTGCTTGTACTTCTGGTAGTTTTCAGACCACATACTGCTGGAACCTAGCTTGTAGGATTTTGAGCATAACTTTGCTAGCATGTGAAATGAGTGCAATGGTATGGTAGTTTGAACATTCTTTGGCATTACCCTTCTTTGGAATTGGAATGTAAACTGACCTTTTCCAATCCTTGACCACTGTTGAGTTTTCCAAATTTGCTGGCAAATTGAGTGTAGCACTTTACTGCATTATCGAGTTTGAATAGCTTAGCTGGAATATGTTACCTCTACTAGCTTTGTTGTTGCTCAGACTTTCTAAGACCCATTTGACTTTACATTCCAGGATGTCTGTCTCAAAGTTTAGGAATTGGTTTAGGAATAATAACCCCAAATAATCACTGTATGTATATATTTAAGCTATCCCAAGTTCTTATTTGAAAAGAGACATTTTAATTCTGTAAAATTATACATCTCATAGGATTGTCTCTAATAGTAACATCAATTCCATACTTACACAATAGAGTTCTATAAGGTGTAGAAATTATTTTCATGATAATGATTTAGGATTTTATAAACATGATATTTATTGAGAACTTTTTCCTTTCTTTTAAGAAAATCACCTTCAGCTTGAAATGTCTTAGTCTCAAATTTCAAGCATCTGATTATCTGGATGGCAACCAAAGGTACAAATGATGGCATACATCTGCCAAAATAGGTGGATGTCTTTGAAGAATGACTTGAAGATAAACCTCCCCTTGTGAGAAAGAATGTTACTTGCCAATAGAGGCTCAATTAATTTGATAAAAGAGAACTTTATTTTACAGACAGTTACTTTCAATCCACAATTGTTAATTATCTCCCACCCCTACTTTTAATATGACAGATCTACATCCACATACCTCTACAGGATATGTCAAAAGCCATGCCCTTTGCAGCAATTACAATTTGTTTTATTATTTTTTTAGAGAGAAAACTTAATCAAAAGTCATGTGTCAAATGAGTAAGGAAATTGTTAGAAAAAAATGACAACCAATCCAAACATTCAGTATAACTTGTATAATAAATTGGCTATGAGGCCTGATTTTTAATATATATATTTATCAAAGAGCTGACATTTCTGCAAATCTAGGATACTATGTTGTGGTTTGTGATTATGTGATTTAATATGTGATTTATTTTTGTTTCTAACTCTTCCTGATCAGATGGAGATCATTTCACTAGGATTTTGCCAATAATTACTTCATTGAATTAGCCCTAGTGAATACAGCACTCCTAGGACCAACACTGTAGATTATAGCCAGTTACAGATTAGTTTTCCTTGATTCTGAAATATTGGGAAATGATCTATCATTATTCGTGTTCAGGTTGCCTAGTAACATTGGCTGAGCACAAGAAGCCTTTATCCATTATTCTAAGCTATTGTGAAAGTTGCTTCCAATTTCAGATGTTAAAGGAATCTCATTTCTAAGAGAATTTTGGCAATTACAGCAGAAGAAAACATGAAGCAGTAGTCTTATGTGGTGGGATTCAAAAAATTTTACAACTGGTTCTCTGCCCTAATGACCAGCTGGGTAGGTGTGGCCAGGTGGTAATGTGACTGGGTGGGCGTGGCCAACTCGATGTCACTTACCACACCTGGCATAACCTCCCGACCACTCGTTTTAAAGGCTTCAAAAAGATGCAATTTTCCTCTCTATTTATTTAATACTACTGAGCATTCAAAATATACTATTTAATCCTATGTATCAGAGGTGTTCAACAGGTTCTGACCAGTTCTGGAGAACCGGTAGTGGAAATTTTGAGTAGTTCAGAGAAGCTGCATATACCATCTCTGACTGGAGATTTTACAGTATTCTTCCCCTGCCATGTCCACCAAACCATGCCCACAGAACTGGCAGTAAAAATTTTTGAATCCCACCACTGCTATGTATATATGCCATATGTGTATGTACATACATATTACATAGTATACATTACACTCTCTTCTATGTAGTACACTAGGTACTATATATACTGTCTGTGTATGTACATAACACACACACATACACACACAGAGAGAGCTCTTCTAAACCTATATACATTTAACCTCACTTATTGAGTTTGGAAAAACACATCCACAGAGTCCACATTACACATGCTCTCAAAATTACCAGCCAGTGGTGGGATCAGCCAGTCCTCCAAATTATGCAAAAAATAAATAACTGGTTTGCCTGAACCAATGTGAACCGGCTGAATCCCATCTCTGCTTATGCCCATGAAGAACCTCTTAATAAGACAGATTGTACCCTATTTCTTGTAGCTAACTGCTACTCGGACAGATTGTGACTGAAAACTACAAACAATGCTTGGCTTTTTCATGGAATAAAAAAAAAAAACCCAGAGTAGGAAAGAAACAGACAACCAACAATTAATGACTTAATGCACTTTTTGGAAAGAAGATTTCAACTTTTAGATTTCATCAGAGATATTACCCAATATGATTTTGCCCGATCATGTTAGGACCTCTAGAGGAGGCTTGTTTAAAGTCCCACTCTGGCAAGAGGAAAGGCAGATGTGGATCTCTGTAGATCAGGGCTGTCAAACTCAGACCCGAGGACATTACAATTGTCATAAACACATGTCAGTTGCCAAGAGTCAGAATTTTGATCACATGACCATAGGCATGTTGCAATGGTCATATGTGTGAAAAACAATCATAAGTCCCTTTTTAGTGCTGTGGTAACTTTGCTCACTAAATGAGTTAAATGAACTACCATTCTGGAAGCACAATTGTTCCTTTTTCTTCTATCATGAATTTTCCATTCCAATAACATAGCTTAGTGACTGAGGGTATGCTTTGCAGATTTGATTCACACCACATCCAGATGTTCAATCATTGTTAATCAGTAAGTTACATATATAAGTAATGCAACTTTGCAATATTTTCCTCCCTTGAAGTTAAATGAATGAAAATAAAGTTCATCCAATAGGGATGAACAGAAGGGAGATGCAACCTCTGTGTCTCCAAGACAACTGTACAGTACTAGTGAGGATCCAGAAGAATAGCTTTCATTGTTCCATATTCTGGTTTGTTCTTAATCCATTGAAATTGAAAAAAGAAAAAAAAGTATTGAAACCAACTTTTCATCACCAACTTTTCATCGTTAAATATGTTCTACTTTTGTCTCTCTTTGTTCACTGACTCAGTGGGAATACTCACCACACTTTTGTACTCCCATCAGCCTCTCAGACATTCTGTTGGAAGTGCGTACTGAGGTGTGTATTGGAGACTGTTCTTTTCTCTTCTCATGTCTTTCCAAACTCCTCCATTGTCCTTAGTTTTTGCAATAAGGCAAGACAACTGGATACCTTCCCTTCCAGAAGCTACTATATTAGAGGAGCAGAAATCTTTTGAACCAAGGGCCATGTTTCATAGCTATAGTAGCTAAGGAGAAATCCCAGGATTTCCCAGGACATGGAATAAGTCATGAATTCTGACTAACAAAGCATTGCCTCAGCCAGTTTTTGCAGTATTTCTTCTGCAGGAGGAAAAGTCACTTCAGGGCTTATGAGAACAAGGTGTAGTAAAATGAGTCTTAGGATGAAAGGAAAAAATATACTTTAAGAAACACTGGGTTAAATTTACTTACTTTCTTTACTTTATGAATTAGCCCTTGAGCCATGTCAAAGTGCAGAGTGCCAGACACGAATTATGACTAAAATCTAACAGAAACAATTTAAAATGGAATTGGATAAAATAGAGTTGAAAGTGAAATTGGAATAAAATACAGTTGAAAATGAAATTGGAATAAAATACAGTTGAAAATGAAATTGGAATAAAATACAATAATTTAATATATAAATAAAATATGACATATTTTGGTGTCACCTTTACCATCTATCCCAATCAGTCCCACATATGCTGATCTCAACCGAACCATTTTGCTTAAACATTATTTTCAGATTCTGGCTGCACATAAGATAAGGGTTAATAAGTAAAACAGAAAAAAGAAAAAGAAAAGATTTCCAAGGTCTATTCCCTCACATAGATATTTGAATTTAAATATCTATATTTAAATTTAAATTTTGTATGTGACTCCAAACTTAGTGCTGCTCTGTTAAGTGAAGATTGCAGTTTTGGCTCAACTGCTACATTTCAAATCTTTGGATATTTATTGGTCCTTTCTCCCTCCCTCCCTTTACTATGTCCTTGCATAATGTGTTTGTAGTTCAAGTGACAACTCTGGGTTGAGTTATTTAATGATCCATTTGCTTTTTTTTTGGGGGGGGGGGGTCGCCCATGGTATTTTCAGAAGCCTCCTCCAATAAAAAGAAAGAAAAGTTCAAAAACCTTAATACTCTTTCAGCTTCTTCAGAATCCAGTTTTCATTCCCAGAGAAAGTGTCGCAGAGAACAACCACTGTCTGCACAGTTCTGATCTTTGTAGATATAAATACATCACAGCATCTGAATTTCTTTCCCAAGGCCATCATTGGCAGCCTACCAAGTGTCAATCTGCAGCATATTTCTTGACTGGTGTTTTCTTTATTGTTAATAGTCAATCCTAAAAGCCAGAAGCTATCCATGCTTTGGTGTCTTCGCTGTCAGTTCTAAGGGTGGTTACTAACTTTAGAATAATAGAAGTTGCCATATTCATATTTAATCTTATTCCAGTTTTTTATTGTACCCCTTGACTTTCCTTACTAGAACTTCTAGATCATTCAAACTTTCAGGTATCAAGGGAGTGTCTATCAGATAATGATAGATATAATCTAACATACATTTCCCATAATGATAAAAACATAATTGCCTACATTATATGGGTTAGTGGATGTGGGAAAAACTAACCACTTAAATTAAAACAAATTATTGTTGGATGCACACGGACCACATAATGTCACTTGAAAAAACAAGGGTCATTAGTGTATACTTATCATGATTAAAAACTGGTTGGCTCTACTCTTTCCACGCTAAGTTGAAAAACAGAGTAATTAGCAACAGCAGGCTCTGCCAAGTTCCCAGGAGTATACTGAGCCATAAGATAAAAGATTTTAGAAATATTAGGAGCAGCAAATAGGTTGAAATTGCAGTCAGTACTGGATGAAAAGTTGGGCAAATATAGAGAAGGTATTTGAGAACAAATTGCTTTCCACCGGCTATAACATTCCTTGACACAGTTTCCATTTGAATATTTTTTTAAAAATCCAAAGATATAATGTCCTATATTTTACAAACTAAGGCAGGAAAAATAAATGTATATACTGGAAACCATCTACCTAAACCCTGTATGTCTAGATATGTGGGTTTTATTACCAGGAATTCTGGGAGTTGTAATCCAATCCAATATCCTCAAGATGTGGGGATATCGGGAGAAGGCGGAGCTTCGTCTCGGTGCTACAGCTGAGATCTCGGGGCTCTGAGATCTCAGCTGATATTTTCACCCCTGGTCGGTCCTAACGGACCTAAACCGTCCCGTAGAGACGGGGATTGTGAAGGGCACAGTCCCAGGATCCCAGAGATATCGCAAATCTCTGGTTTGATCCGGGAGAAGCCCTTTTGCTGGTGGTGGAAAGGCAGCCTCCAAAGCTGCTGAAGTCGGGACAGCTCCGAAAAGAAAGTGGCTGGAGAGAGGGTGTGTCGGCTGGGTGAGAAACCTCTTTTGTATTGCAAATTGGCTGAGACCTGAAAGGATATCCTGAACAAAGAAGAAACCTGTGGCTTTATTTTTGTTTGACTGGAATTTGCTTGAGCGGCGTTTTTTAAAGTGATGTCAAATTGAGGCTTGGATTCTTTCCTTACTATTTTTTTTTTCTGAGGACTTTAATGTGACTTTGTAGGTAACCAGATTGAATTTTTTCTTATATATATTTTTATGCTTCTTTTGATTTTTTAATTTTCTTTAGGATGGAGGCCCCCTTTGTTTCTTCTGAGTTTTGTATATATTACTCTTTTTTCTGGCTGAGGGGGGGAAAAGTATTAAGAGACCTTGCAACACTGCCAACTAGAGGCTTGAAAGTACTTTATTTGAATTGGGGAGAAATGTATAAACACTCCTTCTCAAGGACATTTTAATGTGATAAGATGGAGGGAGAGCACAGAAAAATATTATTACAGGTGTTTTCCTGGACTCTTATCAATATCTCAACACTTGAGGCTTGGCTTTGAAGCTGCTGGAGAAGAGAGTCATAATAAGAGCCTTGGATAACTAAATAAAGTGCAGTGTGCAGTCCATATATATCCTTTTTCTTCTTTGGTTTTTTGGGCCTTTTTATTATTGGATTTTTCCATTTTGGATCATAATTGACTACTCTATCAGATGGATTGAAGGTCAAAAAGAATTTGAAGTTTTTTGAAGCATTAAAATGAAAAAAAAAGTGAGAAAAAGAAGAAAGTGTTAAATGAAATAGACTGTGTGTATTTGGATTGCTTGGTGACTTTGGGACTTTTGGAAATTCTTATTTGAATGATTAAAATCATTTGGGTCGTTTAAATTTTTTCTTTTTTTTACAATGGCATTACTTATGGATGAACTGAAAATGGAATTTATAAAATATAATCAAGAGAAACAAGAAGGGAAGGATTCTTTTGGCTCTATTTTTCATTTTTTAGAAATGGCAATTTCTACATATGAGAAACTACAAGAACAAGAAGATTGGGATGAAGAAGAAACCATCCTTAATGAACAAGCAACTTTATTTGGGGAAGAAAGGGGAAAGAGGAGAAAGAGAATAGAGAATTTAAGACTTAAAAAAACAACCAAAAAAGGGAAAAACAAGGTGAAAAGTGGACACAATATCAGAAAGCAACAGAAAAGAGGAATACACAAGAGGGTGGAGATTAAGAGACAAGGGGGTAAAAAGGGTAGAGGGGAGAAACAAGGGAGGAAAGAAGGGAAGAGAAGCTACAAAGGTTTGAAACTAGATGTAAAGAAACAGATTTTATTTAGAGATAATGGGTAAACATATAACTGAAAAAGAGATTCTGCAAAGGTACATAAGATTGTGTTGTTGTATCTGTATTTGAAATAATGTTAGAAAATTGGAATAATATATGATTATAAAATGGGACAAAATATTTAATGTAACTTAGCGAATTTTTTTTTTAAATAAAATAAATGAAATTAAATATGAGAGAATTGAATTAAAGAAAGTAACTAAGCAAAATCTATAAGTGTTCCCATAGAAGTATGATATTTATTTAGAAAGGATTGTGTAAAATGTTTAAGACTTAAATGAATATTAATTTTAATGATATAATTTCAATTGCTATGGATTGTTGTTTTAATTATATTATATATATATAAAAAAAAACTTTTTTCTTTCTGTTTTAAAATATTGAGTTTATTTTTAGAATGTATTACGCAGAATCCGAATGAAAATTATGTGTTATGTTAAGCTTTAAAATTAGGGGAAGGATAAGTATGACAAGGCATTATACTCCAATCAGTCATTACAGAAGAAATTTTGTGTTAATGAGAAAAAATAATAGACAGCTGAAACAGGACAGACAAAAGATATAAGTATAATGATTTAAATTGAGATGAAATAAATATAATAGAATTAAGAGAGTGAAAAGAGGGGAGAAGCTATATAGAAAATGTAAAATAGTAAACAAGAAATGGAATTGCTATATAAAAGTAAGCATGAACTTGAATTTATGTCTGTACAAAAAGATGTAACTCGGGATCAAACTGCCATCCAAAAAGATATTTTATGTTTTCTATGTTTTGTGTTTTGTTGGTATATGTTTGTTTGTTAAAAAATTAATAAAAATTTTTTTCAAAAAAAAAAAGATGTGGGGATATTAAATCACACAAGAATGTTTCAAGTAAGATAAAACACATTCATGCATTTGTTAAGAATTTAAATGCATTTATAATAAAATGAGCGCTAGGCAACTGAGGGTCTTTTTCTGATCAAGAAGAGTTTGGTATATGTCCCTTAGTTACATATTTATATTCTTATGAATAAGCTTACATTACTGCATGTGGCATAATTTATACATATCAATCATTAGCACTGATTTCATTGTATAAATGTGCTGCGTAAAAGAAACTGATTCTTTAATTCTATTAAATTCTTTTAGGAATCCCGGACAATATGGCAGCAAATATTATAAAGTGTTCCTGTAAAAGAGGCATAGTTCACCTCATTTCATATATTGTGTCAGTTAAAGTTGGATCTGTAAGATGAAGGAATTTTACATTTGAGCGTAACTTCCAAAACTGTGAGTATAACAGCTCTATGGTCATAGGCTCAATGCTATGGCTACAGAAAACATATTTACAAAGAAAAATATACTCTTTTAAAAACTATAATAACTCTGGGTAGATTGGACATACAGTCATGGAAATATATTAAAGCCTTGATTGACATATTGTCTTTTTTTCCAGGTAGTTGATTGTTTCTTGGTACGTGAGTCGTTGCATGCAGGGCTGCACATGCGGAAGAACAGAGAAGGCCAAGTTTGTAAACCATTTTACCAGCATGCAGAGCAAAATGGCAATTCTCCATTCTAGACCACTTCTGACCTTCTTTACATTTCTCTCAATGCAGAGAACAGCCATGGAATATCAAGCACTAACAACGTTGTTATCATTCCTTTGCAATAATGCACCTGCAATAATGCATCTGTCACTCCTTGAAGAGGAGCAAAGCTTTTTGCTAAAAGAAATCAAGTACAACCCAAGCTTGCTCATATGTACGATAGTTATATATGTAAAAAGTTATACCTAAAATTGCACTTCCAACATTTTTTCTACCTTGCACCTTATTATAAAACAAGCTGGACTCAGCATTTCTATTGATTCATTCCTGAAGGTACCATTTATTATGGCAGATGCTTCCTATACCTGAAGCTAGAGGGAGATGAATGAGTCATCTCTTTGGAGTTGCTTGAACTAAGTTTTGCTTTCATTTAAAGTTTATATGTGTACTTGGCATTCTATCCTTTAATTTGAGGTCTAATAGTCCAAGAGAGTCTAATAGAATTCTTTTTTGACCAAGTGTGATTGGACACACAAGGAATTTGTGTTGGTGCAAATGCTCTCAGCATACATAAAAGATACATTTGTCAAGAGTCAAGAATCATATGGTACAACACTTAATGATAGTCATAGAGTACAATAAGCAATCAAATCATACTAGGAAACAGTCAACATAGATTGTAAGGATACAAGCGACAAAGTTACACTCATACAGTCACAAGTGGGAGGGGATGGGGATGGGGAGTGATGAGAAGGTTAATAGTAATAGTAGTGCAGACTTTGTAAATAGTTGGACAGTGTTGAGGGAACTATTTGTTTAGCAGAGTGGGAAAAAAAAACTGTTCTTGTGTCTAGTTGTTCTGGTGTGCAGTGCTCTATAGCATTGTTTTGAGTGAAGGAGTTGAAACAACTTATGTCTGGGATATGAGGAATCTATAAATATTTTCACAGCCCTCTTTTTGACTTGTGCAGTATACTGGTCCTTGATGGAAGGGAGGGTGCTAGTAATTGTTTTTTCTGCAGTCCTAATTATCCTCTGGAGTCTGTGTCTGTCCTGTTGGGTTGCAGAACTAAACCAGACAGTTGTAGAGGTGCAGATGATAGACTCAGTAATTCCTCTGTAGAACTGCATCAGCAGCATCTTGGGCAGTTTAAGCTTTCTGAGTGGGCACAGAAAAAACATTCTTTGCTGTGCTTTTTTAATGATGTTTTTGATGTTAGGTAAGAGCTATGGTGGTACAGTGGTTAGAAGGCAGTATTGCAGGCTAATTCTGCTGATTGCCAGCAATTTGATTCTCATTAGCTCAAGGTTGACTCAGCCTTCCATCCTTCCAAGGTTGGTAAAATGAAGACCCAGATTGTTGGGGGCAGTATGCTGACTCTGTAAACTTCTTAAAGAGGGCTGTAAAGCACTGTGAAATGCTATTGCTTATTGTGATAGTTTTCCTTGAGTTCTCAACTGAGTCAAGATGTTGGGCAGTTGTAGGCAATGCAAAACATAGTTGTTATTTTGAGAAGTTTAGTGACATATTTTGATTTCTCATTCATGTTAAGAAAAATCTAGAAGTGTAAAGCTCATTCTGAATAACCTGCTTGGTTTAAAAAAAAAATAACCCCAACAACTTCTGTTTACTGAATAAAAAAAAAGAGGGTGAGTGGAAGTCTCAGACTTTTAGTTCCCATTCCAGAGTCATAGGCCACTCAGTTCAAGGTCAGGTCTTTCAGTCTCTTGACCAGGGATCAGCAACCTTAAAACACAAGAGCCACAAAGGTCCTAACCAGAAGCTTCCTGTTCAATTCTGGAGCCATCCAGAAGTTCAGTTCACCCACTATAGAGTCTCCTCCTAGCACAGCATTCTTTTTCCTCTGCTGACCGGAAATCCAGTTTTCCTACCATAGAGTCTCCTCCCAGCATGGCATCCTTTTTCTTTTACCTGTCCTAAGCCCGATCAATTGACTGGCAACAGGGAGCCGCAGCAGAGAGATGAGAGATGAAAAAGCCACATGTGGCTGCAGAGCTGTGGGTTGCTGACCCCTGCTCTTGACCATACAAACAGGGCTATGTAAGTCGTAATGCAGATTATGATAAAAAAAACAAACCTTGGGGTGTTTGTTATTTGTTTCTGAACAAAACCGAGCAAGCAGTGGAAATTGGATACATTTGGGGTATCTCTGTTGTTGTGACTAAGGAACTTCTGACAGCTTGTAAGAGTTTTGGGTATCACCATGCTTAATATGCATGTATTTTTTATTTGTTTTTAAATCTGCTTGCTTGAATTAATTACAAAACTTAAACTTTCTTTATTCACTGATGTGCTCATTCTTTCTGGATCCAAAAGAACCATTTGCCTGGGTACTTGATCATTACTCTGAGACTTGGCAAAACAACTATCCATTAATAAATCCCTGCATCTTACAGCCAGGGTCTTGGGGATGGTAATAATTTGAGATATCCTTTCTTAACATGTGAAGATATGGCAAATAAGGAAAAAAGATCACATTGCACATGGCATCTTTCTTGAAACAAAGTTAACCTCATCCAGGGGTGGGTTCAAATTTTTTAACAACCGTTTCTGTGGATGTGGCTGAGTTGTTGGACCTGGCTCAGTGGTCATGTGACTGGGTGGATGTGGCTTGGTGGACATGTTATTGGCTGGGTGTGGCCAACTCAATATCACTCACATAGAAGCACGCATCTCCTCACCTGGCCTTTCATGATTGTGGGGATGTTGCAACAGTTATAAGTGTGAAAAAGGGTCATAAGTCACTTTTTTCAGTGCCACTGTAACTTTGAATGGTCACTCCACACAAGCAAAGTACCAGCAAAGGAAGGGAAAACAAAACTCTAGAGACATTCCTGAGACAGGAAGTCTAGTCCTGCCAAGAATGTAATAAGGGTTAATGGAGAGGCAGTTTTTGTAAGCAACACCAGAATGTTTCCTTCCTGCCTTCCTTACAGGATTAGGCCAGTAATTTCTTCTAACAACCGGTTCTCCAAACTGCTTAGAATGTTAATAACCAGTTCTAGTGAATAGGTGCGAACTAGTAGAATCCCACCCCTGCCCTAATCCACAGCTAGGAAGTCACAAGGCAAATTTTGGTTCCCCCAGTTCTCATGCAACTGATTAAGTTCACTGCACATTATCCTGTGAGGAAGTTATTTGGGTTGTGGCTGTAGTTAACCAGTGGCCATTCCTCTCCTTTCCTAAAATTCTAATATGGGTTGAGATTGACCTTATGTGCTAAACAGGTCTCTTTGCTTATACACTATAGTTACTTAAGCTCCAATTAATGTGTCAGAACAAAGACGGTGTGAATTATTAATGGCAGGATTGCAATATTCAGTGCCAGATACTTTTAGCTTCCTTTTATATCCTACTTGTGGTTTTCCATCCAATTCATTGACCAGAGATTCCATTTAGGGCAATAAATAGGGCAATTAAAAAGTGCACACTTCAGCAAAATGAAGACAAAATTAAGGATATCTTTAAAAAGGAAAATTTCAGCTCTCACTAAGTAGAGAGTTTGATGCTGCTGGAAAGAAATAAGAATACATAGCAGAGGTGATATTCAGCAGACTCTGACCAGTTCTGGAGAACCGGTAATGGAAATTTTGAGTAGTTTGGAGAACCGGCAAATACCACCTCTGACTGGCCCCGCCCCCATTTATTCCCTGCCTCCTGAGTCCCAGCTGATCAGCTGGATCTTTTTTTGTTGCCCTGCATAGGAGAACGGAGCTGGAAAGCAGGTTAGTGGTGTGGGGAGGGAAATGGGGATTTTGCAACAACCTTCCCCCAAGAGTGGAGAGAGAATGGAGATTTTACAGTATCCTTTCCCTGCCATGCCCATCAAGCCACACCCACCAAGCCATGCCCACAGAACCAGTAGTAAAAAATTTTGAATCCCACCACTGACTCATAGGTCCTACATTCACTCTGAGGATAATGCAATAATTCCTATTGTGGCTTAATGGCTTTGTCCTGTGACGGATCTTGAGTGCTTCTAATCCTACCCTTCTGCTTTTGTTTCAAAATATCCTGTCTTGAATGGATTACCAAATATGCATTTCTAAAAGGTGGCCTCCTCAGTTTGGTTTCTAAATAGGCTGGCTCAGTCTTTCTTAATGGGCACAAAATATCTGCTGGGGCTATTAAAAAGCAGGTTTTTTTTTTTTTTTACTTTTTACCTCTAAAAGAACATGTTTCTCCTTTTGGGAAATATAATATTTTGCCTTTTTCAATATTCCTCAAAATATTTCATTCTTCTAGGAGGAGTGGTGGCTTCCCATACTATTATAAATACCCACAATATCCCTGTTTGTTAAAAACCATATGTCTGCAAATGTGCAGAATACACAATTTCCCTTTAAAACAAGATTCACAGGTTTCATTTTTTATTTCTCATTCTTGAAACTTTTGTACTACAGGAATCATTACCAAACTCCCCAAAGCTCAGCTGGTCAATATTGTGAATATGGGAACCACAGGCAATGAAACCTTAGGGAAAAATCAAGTAAAGTGTTGTTGTTTTAAACTATATCCTGTACAAGCAAATTGAGATTATTGATTCTGCCTTTTTTAATGGAACCGTGAAGGCCTTCATTTCTAGCATTGAGATTCTATAGATCTTAAGACATTCAGGGTTCACAATGTGCTTTTCTGCTACTTTTTTAGCCTGTTTAATCAATTTCTACAAATAAACTACACTATATTTTTAATTGAATGGTTTCATTTTTTACCCAGGTTAATATGCAGATTTAAACAAGGTTACCCTGTGGATTATAAGCCTTCTGGAAGTATGTGATTCAGGTTACATTTCAAGAATGGGGAGGGGGGGGAAAACCATATACAAGTTAAGAAAAATTAATAGGAAAAAATCTGTATATTATAACAATAAATGTGAGTATTCATAATTTTGTATTTAAACTACAGGCTGATATTGTAAGTGGGATGAAATAGATTTATATTTGCTCTATTGATATGGGCAGAACTACAATAATTTGTCCATATACACCTTGGCTTTTGTTGCTGTTATTATTATTTCATTTAAATTTAAGATCTCTTTCTCTTGTAAACAAAACATGGAATTGTTTAGAACAAAACAAATGAATTTCACTAATATTACTGCATTTTTGAGAAGAATAATAGCAACAACATTAGCATTTAGACTTATTGTGTACACTGCTTCACAGTGCTTTAAAGCCCTCTCTAAGTGGTTTATGGAGTCAACATATTGCCCCCAATAAAATGGGTCCTAATTTTTACCGACCTTGGAAGGGATGGAAGGCTGAGTCAACCTTGAGTCTGGTGAGATTTGAACTGCCAAATTGCAGGCAGTCTGGCAGTCAGCAGAAGTAGCTTGTAGTCCTGCTGTCTAATATACAAACATAGATAACTGGGTATTTTATCACAGGGAGTTAAGGTTTAAAAGAGGCTGGCCTGCTGGTTGGAGAACATTTTTGAGATTTTGAGTAAGATATCCTCTGAAGTTTGGAGACTGCAACACCCTTCCAGCAGATTTAATTTGGCAGATGTTGATAAATTAAACATGAGAAAACAAACAAAAACTTTAGCAAGAAGCTTTGAAAAGAGGATGCCAAAGCTAGAAAGATGCATTTTTGAATATGTCTTTACTATGTAAAGTAGAAATGTTGCAGGTTCCAATCTTGGCCACTCACTGGGAACAGTGATTTAGGCTTTTGAGCTTCAGATTCATGCTGGAGCCCATCCTGAGGGAACTTCTCTCCAGCAGAATGTTTATCAAATACTGGTAGAGAGAATTTCCAAGGATGGGTTCCAGCACAGGTCTGAAAGCTCAGAAGACTAAACCTCTAGGCCTGGTGATTGACTCAGATTGGATCCTGCAACATTTCTACTTGGGGACATGTATATTTACCTTCATTCTGTACATTTTTCATTATACGTTGTATCTCTCTCTCTCTCTCTCTTTCTCTCTGTCTGTCTCCCTTTCTCTATGTCTCCATCTCCAGCTATGACAATGGTGTCATCAGTCTTCAGTGCTGAGTAAACTGAAATCACTTTCTGAGATCTCACAAATACAAAAATAATTTTTCTCTTCCTGGGAAATGAGATTATGATGCAGAATATTCTGGTACTGCATGAGAAGGTGTGTGTAGAATTAATCTGTATGCTTAGTGCATCAGTTTTATGACTGTCTTATGACAAGTAGAAAGAACTTCAAGGTTAAAAAAAAACAATCAAAAACATCGCTCTACTTCTGGACTGATGAGCATTGCTTAAAGATTCAGGATATTTCCATGAGTAAGTAAATGATAGCTCCAGAATATAATTCCTGGATCATGTTATCTATAATTCCAGGATTTGGTAACGACTGAGTATAGAAACTGAAGAGAAACACCGAAGAGTCAATCCAAGACAGTCTAGAGCAGGGGTGTCAAACTCATGTTGTCATGGCATTGTCATGTGACATATTGGGACTTTTTTCCCCCTGTGCTAAACTGGGTGGGGGCAGGGCCGGCATGTGACATACCCGAGCCATGGGCCCTGAGTTTGATACCCCTGGTCTAGAGCAAGGGAATTACTAAAAGCCTGAAACTTTGACAAATTAGCCATCAGTATATATAAAGAAATAAACAATATCTACAAAAAGACCAAAACACCTCCCACCAGAAATCAACACCCAGATGAGCATAGATTAATTTTAAGTAACATCAGACCAATAATCAAGAAGTAAATAATAATCCAATAAAGGAATGGTAATGGTACAAGGTAATGGTAAACAGCCCAAGTAAAGAACTTCCAAGATCATTCTCACCAACACTGACAGGGCAAGACACTAGAATATAAACTGGGAGTAAACCCCACTCTTTATTAGCATTGATGATGTTATGTAGATTGAGTAATGAACCTTTGCAAGAAAAACAACCAAGTTCAGAGAGCACTAAGGACCAGTGATGGGATTCAAATAATTTAACAATTGGTTCTCTGCCCTAATGATTTCTTCAAACAACCAGTTCACCAAACAAGTCTAGAGTTGTTTGTCGATGTGAGATAAAACATAGAATAACAGATCTGAAAGGGACTTGAAGTCTTTTAGTCTCCTGCTCCACAAGGAGGCCCTATTCCATTTTAGATAAATGACTGTCCAGTCTTTTCTTAAAAGTCTCCAGTGAAGAGACTTTCTGAATTTCTGAAGACAAGTCATTTCACTACTTAATTGTTCTCACCATTTGGAAATTTCTCCTTAGTTCTAGCTTCTTAGTTCTAGATGAAACACCCATTTGTGCTGTATCTTTCAAGTGCACTGCACTCTGCAAGATTCTTGCAGGGGGGAACTGCAGAAGCTACTCCATGAGGAAAACTACTTAGAGGATGAGTGACATGAAAGGGCTGGCTCAGAGATAAGTGGCATCTCTAGGCCAAATTAATGATGGTGCCACCAATGCAAAAGTTCACATTTTTAAAAATCATTTGGAAAGATAGGCAGCACTGATGCACCCAAGGCTGGAGAAACAGCGCTGGATGTAGTTTACAGTAAAATACAGAAGATACTAAAAGTAACCCTGTTCTTCCACCCAAAACTGGTGCTTTAAGACAGGGGCTATGTTTTGTGCTAGCCCAAACAAGGGAAGTAGTTTTCAAAGGGAAGAAAAGTTTAACCAATTAAGGAGGAAGAGTGGAGGCTAAATGTTAAATAAAACATCCAGGCAGATGAATCTATATGTAAGGTAGCCAAAAGTAATTCGAACATTTCTGCCTAATTAGCCTGGATAAAAAAGAAAAGCTGAGAAATCTGTATTTTTCATGAATATTTAAGAATTCTGATCAACCAGGCAAATGTTCTACTGAAAATAACTCCAGCCATTTCAACTCTTGGTGCAAAGGCAAACTGTCAGCGGCACTCCTCAACTGACAATGATTAGTGGAAATAACACTCTCATTAGAAAAAGGGCTGCACTTTTCTGTTTATTTTTCTGCGTTTGTGGCAAACTTCAGGCTGATGTAATTACGCCCTGAGTTACCTATTAAACAACAGGTAGCTAGAAGTATGTATACAGAATAATTAGAGGCCTATGAAAGAAAGTCTGGGATGAAATAATCAGTGGTGTCAGATCATAGTTTTGGTACTGGCTGAAGCTGGAGGAATGGCTAATGAAGCCATTGCTTTCCAAAGAACACATGATTAGGAAGTGAATTAGCAGCTATCTGAACATACAGACGAAGAGAGATCTCTTCTTGTTAATGGCATGTAAGGTGAAACGATGCTCTATTTTAATTAAGTTGCTCCAGCCCTCTGAAATAAGCTCCTCCCTAAAATTTGGAGCTTTCTCTAGGAAAGCTATTAAAACTTGACTTTTCCAGGAGATTCATGGAGACCCACAATCGTAGCACAAGTCCTTGAACAATGGTTTTAGTTTTAAATTTCATCCTCAATTTGAGTTGCATTTTAATGAGCTGAATTGGAGGCTGTGTCACACCTTATTTATTATGCTTGAATCTGGACTTTTTTATAATGTTGGTGATATAAATATAGGGAAATAAGTACATCAAGACTGATATTCTTGGGCAGGTACATGGCAGTGGGAAGAGGAACTGCAAACTTGCAGAGTCAGTGTTCCACTTTAATAAAAAGAGGAAGATATAATAATCTTTTCTGACATTAAAGGACAACTGGTCTCCAAATCATAACATTCAGGATTTATGACTGGAACTCCCTGATTTAACACTTGATTTCACACAGGTGAGAAGTAGAAGTCAAAGTTGACTTGAGACTCAAAATGGTTTTGTTTAGTGCCATGGTATTATTCTACCAGTTCAGCCCAATTCTGGTGTATTGGTAGTGCCAAAGATCAGCTGGCAGAGAACCGATTCACTCCTAGTCTCTCCAATGCTCTGCAGTTGGGCTCACCCCACCCCTGCTCCTAGATCATTTTTAACCTCTCAGCTGTTTGGTTCAGCAGAGTGGATTGCTGTGCTAAACAGCTGAGATGTGCAGTAGCTTAGTTTTTACTTAGTTTTAACGGGTGTGCAAAGCATGCATTTGGTGCACACGCATGATCGCATGAGTCACACAAGTTGTGCGATCCTACCCCTGCAGCCATGCCCACCAAGCCACACCCACAGAACTGGTGGTAAGAACTTTTCAATCCCACCACTGGTTGTTCTGACCCATACCTTTTTCCAACAAATCAAACACAATTGAAAATGAACAGAAACCTTGTAATGCTTTTACAAAATAATTAGCTGTGGTAAGCACAAGCCTTATCAAATTGTGTGACACTTGCCAATAGATAACAGGCAAGAAATAATTTGCAAAATAAGAATCTTCAAAATCAAATTCAGGATACTGGAATGTCCATGAGGCTGGAGTTTCAAAATATCTTTGCTTTCTGCAAAGAAGGTTAGTTTCACAGCTGACTTTTATATTATTGAACAAGGGGCCATTACCTTGCAGCCTTACTCCTGAGTTGCCCATGCCATTGTAACTACTTTTTCCTACGAGCAATCCTGCGTGCATGCACACTTGGCTCCTTGGGAACCTCATCATCACTGCTGCTAGCCCCCACAATCTCTGAAGGCAACAGCTCACTCCCTAATGGTCCTGGCCCCTCATCTGATTCCTCGCTCTCCTCAGCCATCTGCATCTGCTGCCAGCTAACCACAACACTGGTTTAGTGGGTTTTGTTTTGTTGTTGTTTCCTCTTTACATCACACCAATGAGAAAAAGTCCAAACATTAAAACCTGGCAGGAATTCTGGGCATATGAGATGAAAGAAGAGATGCTCTTGTTCATTAAAAAAAGTTTCATCCCTTCTCGATTTGCATGATCTGATAAGCTCTTTTGAGGGTCATGTGGAATGATATAGCAGTAGTACTTATATACCACTTCATAGTGCTTTACAGACCTCTCTAAATGCTTTAATGAGTCAGCATATTGATCCCAGCAATCTGTGTCATCATTTTACTGACCTTGGAAGGATGGAAACCTGAGTCAACCTTGATTGGATCAGGATTGAACTGCTGGCAGAGTTAGTTTGCAATACTGCATTCTAACCACTGAGTCACCACCATGTTGTCCACTTTCATTATAGGGGAGAATTTATTGTATAAAAACAATATATCCACTTCTTTTCTAAATTTTATCTCTCTTTTGAGATCTCTTTTTGTAAATTTTATTTACCCCATAATCTCATTTTTGAGTATTTTTATAAATTTGTATCTTGTATTATAGTTGTGTTTACAGGATTCTCTGAGTTCATTCTTAGAGTTTTCTAGCCCTTTTTTATGTATCTATAGGTTTCCAGGGGTCTTTTTTTTCCAGGGATACCTTGAGCTTTTATGAAGAAGGTAATAAAAATCAACATGGCGACCATGATTGTATGAATGAACTCCTTTTTATATCCATCTTCACACACACATTAACAAGAAGTATGGCTTTATTGCATAGCCATAGCTTCCATCTTGACTTTTGACAGTACGCCCACCTGTGGCTGCCCTTGTTTAGCATACTTGTACCTATTTGAATAGTTTCTTCCTCTCCCTTCTCCCTGCTTTCATAATAGACTTGAATTGCTTATCTTGTGTTAATGTAAGATTTGGCTAACACTGTGCTTGGCTGGTCTCCCAGCTGTGGAGTCTGGAGAAGCTAAGCTCCTTCTCTACTCTCCCCCACACACCACAATTTTGGCTGGTGTTTTCAAGGCTTTTGGGGCCAGGTGTCTATTGCCTCTGGCTTGAATTGCTGCAGAGGCTTTGGTGTCTTTCCATTTCTGGCTGACAGGGAGGAAAAGTTTGTTCCTGGCATTCTCTCACTCTTGGCTGTCAGCATGCTGGACAAGTTAGCATGGCTGTGAAGTTCTTCTGTTTTTCTGCTCACTGGCAGCTATTCATACTTCTGAACTGGCTCTTATTTTTTCCTTGTCTCCACTCACCCACTGCACACCGGCTGTGGTCCCATGGAGTCAGCAAGTTGATTTGCCTTGGCCAAATTTTGCTTTTCACTCATCTCACTTGCAAATCTCTCTTCTATTCTCCAAAGCATAGAAGTGCAAAAAAGCAACTTCTGATCATAGAGGCTTCATTCTATAGTACTTGAAGTACAAGTATAGTCTAGCTAATTCAGTTCCTTCAAAGCCTTGGAAGAAAAGAAAAATAAGAAAATAGAGGAAGGAATGACTCATGCAGATTTATGAGGTAAGGATTGTGATATTATACTAATTTGTTAGGGTATGCAGATTTCCCAATAAATCGGGAAACTAAGGCCCGGTCCCACTGCACAGATGCAAAGAGGATGTAAAACATTAAAAAAAGCTTGCCATCCATTGGAAAACGCTATGCATCCGTTGTGTGCTCATTGCATACGTATTTCATATGCTTTATCCGTCGAGCATCCGTCCACTGCGATTTCATCCGCGCAAGAAGTTTTGATCTGCACAAAACTTTGTGGATGTACGATGTAAATCCGCGACATACGAGCAACAAACATTCTATGTCCGTTTATCATCTGTTAAATGTCCGCTGTATCCTCTCTGCATCCTCTGGGCATCCTCGCAACTCACATCCGCTGTAGCTGAAATGGAAAGAGGGAGGAAAGAAAAGGTACATGGAATGTCTATACATCATTAGTAGCATGGAAATAGAAAGGATGCACAGTGAATGGATTGCATCCGATATACATCCGCACGACATCCCCTTTCTTTCCTTTAGGCGTACGTGATGCATCCACTTCATCTGCTATGCGTTCGCTTCGCAATTATCCCCCAGAACCCCTTCGGAAGTGTCATCCACTTCCATCTGCTTTCATCTGCTTGGCTTCCAATGAACATCCGTTTAACATCCCCGCTACATACTACCCACATCCGTTCTTTTCTGTTCTGTTTATGCAAATTTTTGCCACTTTTTGGAGTGGATGACAACAGATGGAGCCACCCCTGAAATTTTGCTCATCTGCTGTGTCCTTTAGGCATACGTTTTGCATCCGTCGGCCAGTGTGACCAAGCCTTTACTTTGTTTTTCTTCAATACCATGTCTGTTTCAAACATTTTATGTTTAAAGTGCAGTGAAATCTTCATGGTCTAAAATAGGGGAAGATTTTTTTTTGCCCCTTCAAGGATTTCATTTTCAGTCCCCCATGTCATCCCACCTTCCCTGTTTTAAAACTTTAAGGGTAAGGTGATGGAAATGCAGCGATGGCATCAAAACCATGAAATCCAACTTTGGGAGAATTTTTTTGGGAGCAAGATGGAGGTATGTTGAGAAGCACAAAAAAACATTTCAGCCTTATTTCATTAAAAAATATATTACATAAGCAAAAAATATCTCTATTATAATTTGCAAATTGGGATGGGATCTTGACTAAAAGTCTATGGAAATTTTCAATCATCCAGGTCAATGGTTCTTTCTTTAAAATAACTTGATGTTTTTTCCTCCTCCTCCTCCTTCCCTTCTCCTCCTTTCTACTTGTCCTCCTTGCTCTCCCTTCCCCCTCCCCTCCCAGGGAACAAATTGTGATATATCATTTACTTCAGTGGTGAGAATCAAATTTTTTTACTACTGGTTCTGTGGGCATGGCTTGGTGGGTGTGACAGGGGAAAGATACTGTAAAATCTCCATTATCTCCCCACTCCTGGGGGAAGTTTACTGCAAAATTCCATTCCTTTCCCACCCCACTAACCTGCTTTCCAGTCCCGTTCTTCTGTGCAGGGAAACCAAAAAAGACCCAGCCGATCAGCTGGGATTTGGGAGGCAGAGAATAGATGGGAATGGGGCCAATCAGAGGTGATATTTATCGGTTTTCTGAACTACTCAAATTTTCTGCCACCGGTTCTCCAGAACTGGTCAGAACCTGCTGAATACCTTCTTTGATTTACGTATCTCATATCACTTAACAAATCTCTTTCACTTGGTAAGATCGTTAAAATCTGTTTCTTATGACTACCAAATCACAAAGATTTTTTTTTGTCTCCCAAAAAGTGTCTCCCAGGGATATCAAACTCACATTCACAGTGGTGTCACGTAACAAATTGGGGATGTAGTTGTTGGAGAAAGTGACCAAACACGACTACTTGCTGATTGCATACTCCTGCCTTCACTTATATACTTTGATCCTTCCTCCCTCCCTGAAATGTTGTAGGGTCTCTTACTTGAGTAAAGGGTTGGACTAGAAGATCTCCAATGTCCCTTCAACTCTGTTCTTCGGTTCTTCTATTCTTCTTTTTCTCTTTACTCACAGTTTTTCTTTTCTAACAAAGTAGTAGCCATATTCAGCAGAATTGTGTTCCCTCTTTTTTTTTCTGGGAAAAATTTGGATAACCATTTTATACTACATTTGCTCTGAGCGAAACCTTCAGGATTCAGTGGGATCACTGAAGTTGATCTGGGACCAGCCCTGTTAAAGACCACAGTGTTCTTTATTTGTCTGAGCATTGCACAAACAGACAAGGTGACTTGATATCCTGTAACAAAACCATAAAGTAGAGTAACATTAAATCACAAACAACGATATTCAATTAAAAAGTAGACAGCAGCATCCTTCAGAACATAAATTAGGACATATACCTATTCACAAAGGTATCCCAGGAGACTTTTTTTCTGACTTTAACTGGGAAATGCAACTTAGAGAGGAGAGATTGGAAAGTGTGTTTGTGTGTGTGTGTGTCTGTATCTGTGTCTCTCTTTGTGTAAGAGAAATTACTCTTATCCTTTACCACCCTATTTATTTTAGCCATTTACTTCAGAAGATGATTGTCTCTCAGGGTAGGTGGCTCTTCCTTGGCAGGTATCTTTCTTTTAAGTGAAGAACAAATCACACATAAAAATGGGAAAATAATAATCTAAGCAAATTTATGTTAATTTCTCCTGGAAAATAGCTCTGTTTTCAGAGTTCAAAATAAGACAAAAAAAGGATGAATTAGAGCCTAAAGTTTAGCCATTCCTTGGAAAAAAAAGTCAATTGCTCATCCCTGCTTTATAACACATTCATGAGTTTGTTACAAGTTTGAAAGGTAGATTTTGAAGACTCTCACTGAAGTGAGGAAAGAATATATTAAGCATATGGTTCAGTAGATAATATATTAAAGGCCCAGTCCCACTGCACTTACAGATGTAAAGAGGATGTAAAACATTTAAAAAAGCTTGCCATCCATTGGAAAACACTGTGCATCATACAAACACTCACTGCACATGTGTTTCATATGCTCTATCCATCAAGCATCCGTCCACTGTAATTTCATCTGCAGAAAAAGTTTTGAGCTGCACAAAACTTTTTGAACGGGTGAACTTTCCACCGCGTACGATGTACATCCATGACATATTCGGGCAACAAACGTTCTATGTCCGTTATCATCCATTAAATGTCCGCTGTATCCTCTCTACATCTTCTGGCCATCTCCTCAACTCACATCTGCTGTAGATGAAAACGGAAAGAGGGAGAAAACAAAAGGTACACGGAACATCTACACAGCGTTAGTAGCACAGAAATAGAAAGGATGTAAGCGTATGCATCTCGTATATAAAGTATTAAAAATGGAAAAAAAGTTTGTATCTGGGATGTATCTCGTATATTTAGAATGTCTGGAGTATGTCTAGAGTATGTAGGACACCTAACGGACAACCGATATTTTCCATAAAAAGGGGGAGAAAATCATCTGGATCTCAGTATGATTCCAGCAGCCGTGGTGTACAGACCTCATCATCCTTGGCCTTGGTCTTCAACATCATAAATTATTCTCCACCATGGATGATGAAACAGTCCATATGATAGCTGCACTCATTCATCACCAGAACCAAAACCTGTTCAGACTGTATCAAGTTTTACACAGAAGGAGAGGAAGGAGACGTCCAAGAGCTGTGTGGGACCGAGGATGGATCATGAGAAGAATGGAGTTTGAACTGTATGACCAGTTGATGGTGGAGCTGAGGAATGAAGACCCTCGTGCATTCTATCACTTCATGAGGATGCCACCAGCCATGTTTGATGAACTTGTACAGCATCTGAGACCCAGGTTGACCAAGCCTAGCACCAACTTCTGTCCCAACCTGGACCCTGGACTGAAGGTGGCATTGACTCTGCGGCACCTGGCCTCTGGAACCAAATACAGAAACATGCAGTATCATGGAGGGTGCCACACAACAGCATCAGCAAAGTGGTCAGAGAAGTGGTACAGGCCATCATTGAAGAATATGTGGAGGAGATCCTCAGGTGCCCCACCACTGAACAAGGCTGGAGAAAACTTGCAGAAGAGTGGTATCAGAGGTGGAACTTTCCTCACACCGTTGGAGCCAAGGATGGGAAGCATGTGGCCTGCAAAGCTCCAGCCAACTCAGGGTCCACTTATTACAACTACAAGGGCTTCTTCAGTATCATCCTCTTTGCCATGGTTGATGCTGACTACAAGTTCATCTAGATCAATGCTTCAGGCAACGGGTCAGCTTCGATGGCCAGGTATACAATGCAAGTGACCTCAAGGATGGGCTGGAACGCAACCTCATCATGGGTTTTCTAGGTCCAGACCCCCTACCCAATGACACACAAGATGTGCCCTACTTCATCGTTGGTGATGACGCCTTCTCCCTCAGTACCTATCTCATGAAGCCCTACACTTCAAGATACCTCACCCGTGAAGAGAGGATCTTCAACTACAGGCTGTCCAGGGCAAGACGGGTGGTGGAGAACACCTTTGGCATCCTGGCCAACAGGTTCTAGATACTTCTCACGACCATGCAGCATGAGGCACATACTGTGAGGAACATCGTGGAAGCTTGCTACATCCTGCACAATCTCATGCGCACCCGCTACCCAGTGTTGCAGAACAGATTTGTGGACCATCAACAAGGGAATGGGGACATGGAGCCTGGTGAATGGAGGCAAGGACATAACCTGACAGACACTGTGGATGTACAAGGCCCCAATAGAGCTTCACGTGAAGGGAAGAAGCAGCGCAACCTCCTGAGACACTGGTGCAACTCAGTGGCAAGACAGGATGATAGATGATTAATGGATGCTTCCTTGAGACTGTTGCATAACACTGATGAGATTGTGCCATGTATGTTGAGTGGTCCTACAATGAATAGGGCATTAATAAAGAGCTTTGTTTATTTTAAAATGTGTTGATCAATGAATAAATTGTTATTGATAATAAAGGTCCATATGTGTGGCAGCTGGGATGGTGGAACATACAGTCCCACTATGGTTGCACTGGAGGTTTATCTATCCCACAACTATCCTTATCTATCCCACAAGCATGCAAAGGCTTAACCATTTTTTCAAAGTTTTTACCAACACTTTATTAAGTAAACAAAATGAACCAAGTAAACTTTATTAAGTGTCTTAAGCAAAGATAAACTTTATTAAACAAGTAAACAACTCAGTCTCTGAGACTATTCTGAGTCAAAATAGACTATTCTGCATGCGTGCTGCATCCTTTTATATCCGCAGAGCGGACACAATTCATACCCCCCACATGCACAGTGAACGCTTTGCATCCGATATACATCCGCGCGGCATCCCCTATAGGCGTACGTGATGCATCCACTTCATCTGCTATGCATCTGCCCCTTCCGCTATGCATCTGCTTTGAAATTCTCCCCCAGAACCCCTTCGGAGGTTTCATCCACTTCCATCTGCTTTCATCCGCTAGGCTTCCGATGAATATCCATTTAACATCCCTGCTACATACTACCCACGTCCATTCTTTTCCGTTCTGTTTATGCAAATTTTCACCACTTTTTGGAGCGGATGAAAATGGATGGAGCCACCCCCAAAATTTTGCTCATCTGCTGTGTTTTTTATGCATACATTTTGCATCCATCGGCCAGTGGGACCGGGCCTTTACATGTGTTGAAATGTATTTAATCACAAATTTATTATACTGCATTTAGTTTTATAAATTGGCATAAGTGAATTTGATTTAGTGAGACTTGCTTCGGATGAGTTGTGTATATGATCATGTAGGTAATCTAATATTATTTGATTGTCTTACTGCAAAGATATTTGCAGCATGGGCTATGGATGCTTTCAGTGGCAGTAATAATTCATTATGGCTGCAGGTACATTAAGAAAGCTGACTTTTTATATATATCTTCACACATCCTTTCCCAATTTGCCTGCAACTGAGGGGGAAAAAGTTTATGGTTAGCAATCTTTTCTTCTCCTGAAAGGCACTTGGAACGCATTCCCATACTTTTTGGATTTTCTAATTGAGAATAAAATTTTAAGTTGGCAAAAGATCTTCCATGAAAATCTCATTAACATTAATAAAAAAATCTGCATGGAAGGAGATTCTACCCAGTAAGAAGAAAATTTGCTTCTTACTTTGATGTCTGCATTCCAAATTGGTTCCTCTGCAAACTAAAAGTTGCTTAATTCTAGCATGAAAAATAGTTACTCCAATGGGAAGAAAATAAATTAAAGGCCCTGTCACACTGCCCAACGGATGCAAAACGTTAACAACGGATGAGAAAAATGTTACATCCGTTGTTATCCGCTCTCAGAAGGGGCAAAAATTTGCATAACCGGAGCAGATAACACAGATGGAGGGAGGATGCAGGGCGGATGGAAAGCGGATGCGGAACGAAAGCCCAGCGGATGGAAGCAGATGGGAGCCAATGGCAAATCTGCAGGGCATCCGGGGGGCCTCAGCAAAGCGGACGCGGAACGGATACAGCGGATGCAGAGCGGATGCAGAGCGGATGAAGCGGATGCAGAGCGGAAGCCTAGCAGATGCAGAGCGGAAGCCTAGCAGATGCCGAGTGTTAATTGCGCATGGGGGGAGGATGCATTGCGTCAGCCCCGCGGATATAACGGAAGCAGCTCAGAAGCAGGTCGCCATTCAGAGGAAAGACCTGCTGCCGGACGGATTGACTGCCTTGCCTGCCCTGCCTGCATGTCTGCCTGCAAGCCTTGCTGCCAGCCTCCCTGCCAGCCTTGCTGTCTGCCTGCCTGCCAGCCTTGGTGCCTGCCTGCCTGCCAGCCTTGGTTCATGCCTGCCTGCAAGCCTTGGTGCCTGCCTGCCTGCCAGCCTTCCTGCCAGCCTTGGTGCCAGCCTTCCTGAAAGCCTTGGTGCCTGCCTGTCTGCCTGCCAGCCAGCCTTCCTGCCAGCCTTGGTGCCTGCCTGCCTGCCAGCCTTGGTGCCTGCCTCCCTGCCAGCCTTCCTGCCAGCCTTGGTGCCTGCCTCCCTGCCAGCCTTCCTGCCAGCCTTGGTACATGCCTCATTGACAGCCTTCCTGCCAGCCAGCAACCCCACAACCATGCGGAAGCAAAGCAAGCCTCAGCCATCTGCTGCCAGTCCTGGCAAGAGGGACAGGGCTACCATCCCGCCCCCAGGCCTTCACTCTGGTTCTGCTGGGGCTTCTGCAGCACGGGCTCGCTCTTCTGGGGCTGGGGCTTCTGCTGCTTCTGCTTCTGGAGGAGCTGATGACAAGCACTCCAGCACCAGCCACCTCCACAGCACCTGGGCCCTTCACCCATGAGACTGAGCGACCAAGAGGAGTGCCAGAGACTCATTTTTGTTTTATAGCTTCTTGTTAATAAAGTCTATCTTTGATTCATACACTTGCTTCATTTCTTTTTTTTAATAAAGTCTTGGTGGTAACTTTTAGAAATGGTTTAAGTCTTTGCATGCTTGTGGGATGGGTTAAGATAGCAGTGGGATGGGCAGGGATACCTTTGGGATGGGTAAGGATAGCAGTGGGATGGGCAAGGATACCTTTGGGATGGGCAGGGATACCTGTGGGATGGGCAGGGATACCTGTGGGATGGGCAGGGATATCTTTGGGATGGGTAATAGCTGTGGGATAGATTAACCTCCAGTGCAAGCATAGTGGGACTGTATGGTCCACCCTCCCAGGTGCCACACCTATGGCCCTTTTTTATCAATAACAATGTAATCAATCATCCACACATGTCAACATAAACACAACTCTTTATTAAATGCCCTGTTCATTATAGGCCCATCCAACATACATGGCCCAATCTCATCCGTGTGGTGAGACAGCCTCAAGGAAGCATCCATTAATCATCTATCATCCTGTCTTGCTACTCCATTGCTCAAGCTGGGGAGTTGCACCAGTGTTTCAGGAGGTTGCGCTGCTTCTTCCCTTCACGTGAGGCTCTGTTTGGGCCTTGCACATCCTGAGTGTCTATCAGGTTTCGCCCTTGCCTCCATTCAGCAGGCTCCATGTCCCCATTGCTTTGTTGGCGGTCCACGAGCCTGTTCTTCAAGACTGGGTAGTGAGTGCGCATGAGATTGTGCAGGATGCAGCAAGCTTCCATGATCCTCCTCACGGTCTCTGGGCGATGCTGCATGGTGGTGAGAAGTACCTGGAACCTGTTGGCCAGGATGCCAAAGGCGTTCTCCACCATCTGCCTTGCCCTGGACAGCCAGTAGTTGAAGATACTTTCTTCACGGGTGAGGTATTTGGAGGTGTAGGGCTTCATGAGGTAGGTTGTGAGGGAGCAGGCGTCATCCCTCACGGTGAAGTAGGGCACATCTTGCGTGTCGTTGGGCAGGTGTTCTGGATCTGGGAAGCCCACGTTGAGGTTGCGTTCCAGCCTACCCTTGAGGCCACTTGCGTTGTATACCTGGGCATCCGAAGCTGACACGTTGCCTGAAGCATCGATGTACATGAACGTTTAGTCAGCATCGACCATGGCGAAGAGGATGATGCTGAAGAAACCCTTGTAGTTGAACTAAGTGGACCCTGAGTTGACTGGCACTTTGTAGGCCACGTGCTTGCCATCAACGGCTCCAACGGTGTGGGGGAAGTTCCACCTCTGATACCACTGCTCTGCAACTGTCTTCCATCCTTCTTCAGTGGAGTGGTACTGGAGGACTCCTCCTTGTATTCTTCGATGATGGCCTGCACCACTTCTCTGACCACAATGCTGATGGTGTTGTGTGGCACCCTCCATCTGTACTGCATGCTGCTGTAGGTGGTCCCTGAGGCCAGGTGGTGCAGAGTGAGTGCCACCTTGAGCCCAGGGTCCAGGCTGGGCCAGAACTTGGTGTTTGCCTTGGTCAACCTGGGTGTCAGATGCTTCACAACTTCGTCAAACATGGCTGGAGGCATCCTCATGAAGTTCTGGAATGCCCGAGTGTCTTCGCTCCTGAGCTCCACCATCAGCTTGTTGTACAGTCCATCCTCTGCTCTTCTGGTGAACCATCTTTGGACCCAGAGGCTTCTTGGCCGCCTCTTTTTCTTCCCATAGTAGAGTTCACAGATCCTGTAGATGGCTTCGCACTGTTGCAGAATGATGGTGGCTGCCAAAAGGACTTTGTTACGATCCACGGTGGACATGACTGGATGCTGTGGAAGAGGATGAGTCAGATGAAGGCTGAAGATGTCTGCACCGCAGGGCTGCTGTTCTGAAAGTGAGATCCAGATGTGTTGCTCCCCCTTTTTATAGGCAGTATAGGTGTCCCTTTGCATCCTCTAGGCATCCTCTAGGCATCCTCTAGACATCCTTAATATCCGAGATAGTTCCCCTCTGCGCACATTTTTTTCATTTTACATGCTTTGTTTCCGTGCTGCATCTGCTAGGCATCCGTTCTGCATCCGTTCTGCGTCCGTTCTGCTTCCTCCCTGCGTCCAAGCGGATGTGAGTTGCACGGATGCGTAGCGGATGCCTAGCGGATATAGCGGAGGCGTAACGGATGCAGAACGGATGCGTAGTGGATGCAGAATGGACGAATTGGATACATTTTCCGCTCAAAAGTTTTGAGCAGCTCAAAACTTTCTGAGCGGATGAAACGTCCATAAACAGATGCTGGACAGATAGAGAGGAAGCAAAACGGAGGCAGTGAGTACATCGCGTTAACCAACGGATGGCAAGCTTTTTTCTCCGTTTTACATCCTCTTTGCATCCGTTGGTGCAGTGTGACAGGGGCTTTAAGTTGCATTATTATTTTTTTTCAATGTTAGAAAAATTATTTTTAGTTTTGGATTTTTAAGGATAAAAATATTTATTTTTCAAAATTCATAGTAGCATAAAGAGAACATTAAGAGTATGTTGTTTATTAATAGGCAATTGCTTGCAAATACTTGGGTACAGTGCAGAATGTACAAAACTAGAAGTCTTGACTTCAACATTGGCTCAACTTGCTAAGAGAAAGAAATGTTTTTCCAAGATATCCTTCTTCTTGAATGCTATGTTTCTATGTCTTACAAGATTTTGAACCTTCAAAAGCTCCAAATATTTGGATATATTGGTAATGTGTCTTTTTGTTCTTGAGGTGTCATAGGTTATATATTGTCACAGTAGTTATAATTGTACATTTTCCAGAATAACTGTTGATGGGTAGTTCTCTAAATCATTTAAATAAATAAATTTGACCAACAAAGGATTTTTCATTCAATCAATATTTACTGCTATCATTGTAATCCTAAATTTAGAATGCTGAATTCTTCAACATCCAGTTCCTATTTTAGTTGTAACAAAATTGCTGACCTTCTTCATCCTGAGCCATGTGTCCACTTGGGAGTATCGTCCAACATCTTCCAAGAGAGACCTTCAAAGTAGAATTTCAATATGGCAGATTGAGGGACTCATTAAATAAATATGTGGAGAAAAATCTTCCCAATGCAGCTTTATTTTCATTTGGTTTTATAAATAATACTAATCTCTTCCCATTATTTCTTGACTTTGTATTCATTTTATGAAAGGGCAGAAGACATTTCATTAACTTTATAGAATATTAGAACATTAACAAAATCAAAAATTTCAAGTTCTTTTTTTAATCCTCAAGCAGTATATTTTTTATTTTTCTATGGTTTTTATACTATAACCCCATCTCTATAATTTCTTTTATATTTTTTGTCTTCCCATTTCTTTTGTTTTCCTTTTATAATTCTGCTTGTTTATCAATTTTTATTTTGTTCCTCCTTTTAGACAGTCCCACCTATTGGCCCCTAGAAGTTTTATCTTGCTCATTTAAACCAAAGTAAATTTAACTCTCTAATTTTATCATTAATCAATTGTCTCTGCAGCTAGAAATAGCTATCTTTTGATTATCTCTTCTATAATACATACAGAATATTGAAATATCAACTTGGTCCTCTTTTAAACTTTCAGTAGACAGAAATTACATTTAATATTGTGTATGAATTAAAATTTAGAATTATCAGTGAAGATCTCTTAATAGGATTAAGAAATCTCTAAACAGTCAATAAACCAGTTCATCCAAAACACCAGCAAATGTTTTATTTTCTGAATATTCTTTTCTTAAATATTGGTTGGCCTTTATCCATTTCACAAATCAATGTCACATTTTGTACTGTACTTAAAAATAATATTTTTAATCATATTACAGTGTGGTCTATTGTTTAATTTGTCAACAAATGTGCTTCATTGTGTATTAGATGCTGATTCTCTTATTAAACCTAACTCATAGGATTCGCATGTCTGCAGTTTCTTTCAATTGTTATTAAAGTGGTTTGTTAATTGCTTCTTTGTGGATGCTTTTTAATCTTCTCGGTTTACACAACAACTTTGACTTTTTCAAACAGTCCCTTACTCAAGTATTAACCTCGGCCAACTCTACTTTGTTTGTGAGATTAACCAAAGGGTTGACAAGTTTTAGTGCCCTTGGATCATACATTGTAGTCTCTTCTGCACATAATTTGCACACACAATTTAGATCTTAAATTAAATTGCTGGCCATCCAAACCGCTGTCCTTTTTATTTACAAACTGCATCCTGGACTTGCCTAAGGTATCTGTCTGTCTTTCTCTCCCTCTCTCTCTCTCATATCTATATCCCAGATGCTTATCATCATGACTATAAAATCAATTTTATCTTTTTTGTAACAATTATTACTTTTCAAGTTTCACTTGAGTTCCAGGCTCACATTTCCATACTTTATTAAGAGCATTAAATTATGACGTAAGGACATCAAGACTGTAAAAAACAATAAATAATTAAGGCCAAAATAACAGGAATGAGTTCCTGATTACTATTATTGTTGTCCTCTATTATTTTCATTTCCATTAAGTCCATTTATTTCTTTTAATATTGCAGAGAAGAGTTCCTTTATCAGTTTTTGAAATTAAAACTTCCGTTCTTCATTTCTGTCCCTTGGATATTGTTTTACATCTTACATGAAGAAAGGAGAATTTCCTTGAGCAATTTCTTCAGGATGGATCCTTCTCAGATTGTATTACTTATGAAATAAATGAATAGAAACAGGAAGGGAAAAAAATCCCTTCTTACTCTGGAATTCAATCCCATAATAAAGCATTTAGTTAGTTCTGCTTTATCCATCCCTCTCTCCTAGAGAAAAGCAGAAAGTGATTCAGCTACCCAATTAATATTTAGTAATAGAGATGTAGAGCCAGTTTGGCGTAGTAGTTAGGATGTCAGGCTAGAAACTGGGAGACTAATATTATCTTAGACCAGTGGTGGCTAACCTTTTTGGACTCCTGTGCCAAAAATTGTGCACGTGCTTACACGCTTGTGCTCATGTGCCAGCATCCAGAAGGCAATGCGAACTCCCTATGCATGCATACGCAATCCCCACCTTACCTGCACTGCATCTCACAGCTGATTGTCGGCTGATTTGAGGATTTTTTTGACATCCCAGAGGCTTGAGGAACGCTTCTGCAGGTTTTGCACGATGAAAACTAGCCCCATTTCATCACTTCCAGTATTTTTGGAAAAACAGGAAGTGATGAAACAGGGCTAGTTTTCAGCCTGCAAAGCCTGCAGAAGCCTTCCTTAAGCCTTTGGGAGGCTGAAAAAGACATCAAACTGGCTGAAAATCATCTGTGAGGTGTGTGCATGTGCAGTGAGGTAAGTTTGCCTGCAGCTCACGTGCTGGCACATATGGCTCTGTGTGCCACCTATGGCACACATGCCATAGATTTGCCATCACAGCCTTAGACACAAAACCAGATAGGTGACTTTGGCTCAGTCACTCTCAATCCAAGGAAGTAGGTGAGGGCAAATGACTTCAAGATCATGCTAAGAAAACTGCATGAATTTGTCCAGCTAAGGTGTCAAGACCCAAAGGGAGGGAGAGGGAGAAGGAGAGGGAGTTTAAGGGAGGGAGATAAGAGAAAGAAAGGGAGAGGGGGAGGGAGAGGGAAAGGGAGAGAGAGGGGGAGGGAGGAAGGGAGACAGAGGGAAAGGGAAGGAGGAGGGAGAGAGAGGAGAGGGAAAGGGGGAGAGAGGGTGAGAGGGAAGGAGAGACAGGGAGGCAGGAGTGGGAGGGAGAGGAGGGAAAAGGGAGAGAGAGGAGATGGAGGAGATGGAGGAGATGGAGAGGGGAGAAAGGAAGAGAGAGAAAGGGAGAGGGAAATATAGAGAAAGGGAGTGGGGGAGAGAGAGGAGAGAGGAGAGAGGGAAAGGAAGAGGTAGGGAGAGAAAAAGGTTTTCAATCTAATTTAATATGCATTTACTTTTCTACTTATAAAGTTCCAGATGAGTAATACATTTGGCAAACAACAGATAGCAAGATCTTACAGAAGAGTAAGATATACAACAGGGATAGAGGAATAGAAATTTAGTTTGGATAGAAATGAAATCCTGGTTGAGCTGCACTGAAATTAACATCCCGGAACACACAAATTTTAGTGATTCCCTTAGCATATAAGAAATCAGAGCTTTACTTGAAATTTTAAAAAATAACAAAACTCCAGCTGAAGATGAGTTCAGTAGAAAATGTTATTAGAAATATGTGTATCATGTGACATATTGTGATGTTTTCCCCCTTCATGGAGCTGGGGTGAGCGTGGCCTGTGCATGATGCATCCAGCCCATGGGCCACCAGTTTGACACCCCTGATCTATTCCGAGCCTGGGAACAAAATTGACATACTACGGTATCTATTAGGGCAAAAACTGGTCGATATATAAGCCTCCCATATAAAAGATGAGCCTGTTGCTGTTCAGATTCAGGGGTAGAATCTGTCTCTATGCTATAAAAATGCCCATAGTACACCCAATGGTGATTAGGTTTAATGTTTGTTAATAACTGTAATTGCCATTGTGACCAGGAAGCTTTTATTCTTCTCTTGGGTGGCCATTCTTCAGAAACCTCTAAATTCTTATTAACACCTACAGCTGTTAAAATGTATCCGGTTCTTCCCTGGTGCTATTAATTGTTAGTTCCTAATTGTTTTAGCATTTTAACAGAAAAACAGAGTTGGAAGGCACCTTGGAGGCCCTCTTGCCCAAATCCCTACTCAAACAAGTGACCTTATATCAGATTCTTGTAATTTGGGGGAAAAAACACTTTTTTATTATATTCTGATGTTTTTGTTCTGTTTAATCTTGGACTGTAAATAATTTTGGCTGTTCGCACATATGATTCAATATGCTGATGAGCATATTGTAAAGAATGAATGTATTATTTTGCTTGGAGGCAATATTCAGTTCCTTTAAACATTTGGAACATAATTTTTCAATAATTCAGAAATAATTCAATTATTTTGAATACTCACGCAAACAACATATGCTTACATTTTTTTAAAAAAATAAAGATAATATGGCACTAAAAATAGAATAAAAGAGTGTGACCATGTGTGATGGAGTATAAAATACTTAGATATTTCACCATTAAATACTCAAAACATAAGATAACAATCACCTACTATTTTTTACTATCAATTTATTGGCATAAAAATAGAACTTCTATGTTTATTACTATACATTTTGGCTATTGTTATAATCAATTTCATTGATTTTTTTTCATTTTTTTATTTTTAATAGAGAAAATTAAAATGCAAACTTCAAGGAAGAAAAATGGGCATTTTACAAGAACAAAACTAAAGTCATTCCAAATGTGGATTAAAAAGACAAACAACAGAAAAATATACTATCCCTCCCAGTTGAACAATGACAAATATATGGCAACAATAATTGTTTTTGAGTCAGGTTTAAGATTGATAAACTACATCCAGTTGCAACCAATTTGATTTGGCATACATCTAGCTATAATAATATTTAACAGGTTAATCAACAACAAAATTAAACCAGAGGATTGTTATCCTCTACAAACAATCTGTTATTGTAATTAGCTCATAGAAAGTTTACAACAGTTTATTATCTACCATAAATCACCTCAATTGTTATCCTTAATCCATCCAGGATCAAATATCCTTGTTTACCTCTTAGTAAAAAAATTATTCCTTAGAATTTTAATTGGGAACTTTCCCAACAGTTGCATCCCATTTTCCAGAGATGTAAGTCTTTGTTGTGGAAGTCTCTGCAGCATCCATTGTTTAAAAGGTCTTTCTGAAAACATAGGTATCAACTTGCAATTAAAAAAAAAAATTCCAGTCCATCAGTCATCAGTTCCATTATCTCTGAATTTCTTATGTACATATCCTTGTCAATCTTTTCTGTTAGATCTGTAATTTTCAAAACAATTATTTTCTTTTTCATGTCTGGCAGAAACAAATCAGATTCCAATTCATCAGATTGCAGACCTAATCCAACTGTTATTTTCTATTTTTAGATATCATCTTGGATTTAATTCAAAACTGTGGGTAACCCATCAATTTTTTTTATTTATGTCTTTGAAAAAAAGCATAGAAAGCATTCTTTTTTCCAAAGTCTTCCCAGAAAGCTTGATCTCCTTTTGTAGACTTCATAATTTCATTGATTTTTATTATGGTTTATGGGAATAATATTTTGGAAAAAAATCATTTGTTTTGCTTTTGCTTTTTTAAAAAAATCTATCCCCATCTTTTATTGGGAATGCTACCTTGCCATGTTACCTTGGCATGCCATTCATAGGTCAAGGATTTATCCTGAACCAACATGCCAGTAAGGGACCACCATAAATAGCTTTAAAGTAAATGTAAAGATTCCCCTTGTACATACATGCTAGCCATTTCTGGCTCTACGGGGTGTTTCTCATCTCTGTTACAAAGCCAAAGAGCCAGAGCTGTCTGAAGAGATCTCCATGGTCATGTGGCCGACATGACTAAATGTTGAAGGAGCATCTTCCTACCAAAGTGGTCCCTATTTTTCTTCTTGCATTTTTACATGCTTTCGAACTGCTAGGTTGGCAGAAGCTAGGACAAGTAATGAGAACTCACTCCATTATGTGTTGCTAGGGATTCTAACCGCCAAACTGCTGACCTTTCTGATCAACAAGCTGAGCGTCATTGCCACTGTGCCACCGTATCCTACTATAAAGAGCTTTAATTTTGGCTATATGATTAGGTCCTTGTTTCTTAAAATTCCCTATCAAATACATAGAGAAGAAATGCCTAATCCATGAATATCCAAAATAATTTCATCTATAGCAACTTAAATGTATGGCAGTGTTATCCTTTTTAAGGCTTGCATTGGTGGTGCTATATTGGGTTGAGTGGTTTGACCACAAGCTGTAAAAAAGTTAACTCTGCCATCAAAAACTTCTCAGAAAGCACCAACAGACTATTACAAACACATAGAATCAGCATAAGACACAAAACAACTAAAGCTCTATAAAACATTATAAATAAAGCAATAAGAGCCAGGAGCCCCAGAAGAAAATGCTAAAAATAGTTTCAAAACAACTGAAAGGTACTGGGATGCGTATTATAAAGCAAGGTTTCTCCTGCTTGACTTCATAATCTACCCATGATTTGAGGGCTTGCTGATAGGCTGTGAAGCAAAGCAAGTACCATGCCTCTTAATTGCAGAACATGATCAAGGAAGCAAGATTCATACAGTCTGTCTAGATGAGTTTTAATACTAAAAATTGCACATCAAAATTTAGCAGCTTGAGAACTGAGATAACAACCCTTCACCTTTTCTTGTTTTAGTGAGTTCATTAAAGCCCCTGTCACACAGCACCAACGGATGGAAAGAGGATGTAAAATGGAGAGAAACACTTGCCATCCGTTGGTTAATGCGATCCATCCGTTCTGTACTCACTGTGTCCGTTTTTCATCCTCTCTATCCATCCAGCATCCGTCGACTGAGATTCCATCCGCTCAAAAAGTTTTGAGCTGCTCAAAACTTTTTGAGTGGAAAATGTATCCAACGCGTCTGTTCTGCATCCGCAACGCATACGGGAAACATCTGTTCTACATCCGTCGTCATCCGTTACGCATCTGCTATATCTGCTAGGCATCCGCTGCGCATCCGCGCAACTCAAATCCGCTCCAGCGGAAAACACACACAGGGAGGAAGTGAAACGGACGTGGAATGGACACAAAGTGTTAGTAGCATGGATGGAGAAAGGATGAAAGCGGATGCAGCTCGCATACAAAGCATTAAAACAGAAAAAAACGTTCGCAGAGGGCACCTATTTGAGATATTTAGGATGTATGCAGGATGCCTATAGGATGCAAAAGGACACCGAGCGGAAAACCTATATTTCCTATAAAAAGGGGGAGGAACTCACCTGGACCTCACTTTCAGTCCAGCAGCCCTGCAGTGCAGACCTCTGCAGCCTTGCTCTTGCTCTTGCTCTTCCACAGCATCCAGTTATCTCCACCATGGATCATCACACACTCCTTTTGGTAGCCACCATCGTTCTACAACAGTGCAAAGCCATCTACAGGCTCTTTCACCTGTTCTATGTGAAGAAAAGGAGGTGGCCAAGAAGTGTCTGGGTCCGAAGATGGATCGCCAGAAGAGCAGAGTACAGACTGTATAACAAGGTGATGGTGGAGCTGAGGAACGAAGACACTTGTGCATTCCAGAATTTCATGAGGATGCCTCCAGCCATGTTTGACAAAGTTGTGGAGTGGCTGACACCCAGGTTGACCAAGCAGACCACCAACTTCCGGCCCAGCCTGGACCCTGGGCTCAAGGTGATACTGACTCTGCACTACCAGGCCTCAGGGACCATGTACAGGAGCATGCAGTACATCTGGAGGGTGCCACACAACACCATCAGCATTGTGGTCAGAGAAATGGTGCAGGCCATCATCGAAGAATACCTGGAGGAGCTCCTCCAGTGCCCCTCCACTGAAGAAGGCTGGAAGAAAGTTGCAGAGCAGTGGTATAAGAAGTGGAACTTCCCACACACCGTTGGAGACATAGATGGCAAGCACGTGGCCTGCAAAGCTCCAGCCAAGTGAGGGTCCACTTATTTCAACTACAAGGGCTTCTTCAGCATCATCCTCTTCGCCATGGTCGATGCTGACTACAAGTTCATGTACATCGATGCTTCAGGCAACGGGTCAGCTTCAGATGCCCAGGTATACAACGCCAATCACCTCAAGGAGAGGCTGGAACGCAACCTGATCATGGGTTTCCCAGATCCAGACCCCCTGCCCAACAACACACAAGATGTGCCCTACTTAATCGTGGGGCATGACGCCTTCTCCCTCACAACCTACCTCATGAAGCAGTACACTTCAAGATGCCTCACCCGTGAAGAGAGGATCTTCAACTACAGGCTGTCCAGGGCAAGGCGGGTGGTGGAGAACACCTTTGGCATCCTGGCCAACAGGTTCCAGGTACTTCTCACCACCATGCAGCATCGCCCACAGACCGTGAGGAGGATTGTGGAAGCTTGCTGCATCCTGCACAATCTCATGCGCACCCACTACCCAGTGTTGCAGAAGAGGCTCGTGGACCTCCAACAAGGCAATGGGGAAATGGAGCCTGGTGAATGTAGGCAAGGGCGAAACCTGGTAGACATTGTGGATGTGCCAGGCCGCAACAGAGCTTCACGTGAAGGGAAGAAGCAGCGCAACCTCCTGAAACACTGGTGCAACTCCCCAGCTGGAGCAGTGGAGTGGCAAGACAGGATGATAGATGCTTAATGGATGCTTCCTTCAGCCTGTCTCATCACACGGATGAGATTGGACCATGTATGTTGAGTGGGCCTACAATGAACAGGGCATTTAATAAAGTGTTGTGTTTATGTTGAAATGTGTGGATCAATGATTACATTGTTATTGATAATGAAGGGCCAAAGGTGTGGCACCTGGGTGGGTGGACCATACAGTCCCATTATGCTTGCACTGGAGGTTTATCTATCCCACAGCTATTACCCATTCCAAAGTTATCCCTGCCCATCACACAGGCATCCCTGCCATTTCCACAGCTATTACCCATCCCACAGGTATCCCTGCCCATCCCACAGCTATTACCCATCCCAAAGGTATCCCTGCCCATCCCACAGGTATCCCTGCCCATCCCACTGCTATCTTAACCCATCTCACAAGCATGCAAAGGCTTAAACCATTTCTAAATGTTTCCACCAAGACTTTATTTACTAAAATAAATGAAGCAAGTGTGTGAAGCAAAGATAATCTTTGTTAATAACAAGCTTAAAAGAAAAAACCCAAGTGTCTTAAGCAAAGATAAAGTCAACAGGTAGCCACACAGTCTCTGGCACTCTTCTTGGTCACTATGAGGCGTGCCCAGTCTCAGGGGTGAAGGGTCCATGTGCTGTGGAGGTGGCTGCTGCTGGAGTACTGGTCTGAGGTGTCATTGGGGTGCCTAGCCCCAAGAGGACAAAAGGGGATGGTGTGTGGAGGAAGCTCTCAGAGAACTGGCTCAGTCCTGTGATGTTGAGAGCCCCTTCATCCAGGACATGGGGTGTCAGCCACAATACCAATGACAGATGTTCTGAGGCCGGGCTTGGCTGTGGGGTGGAGGAAAGAGCAGTGTAGTGGGGATGTCTGGTCTGCAGCTGAGCGAGGTGAGGCAAGGGTGGCATCTGTGGCATGGGTGGCATCTGTGGCATGTCTGGCATCGGTGGCGTGGGTGGCATCAGTGGCATCAGTGGCACCGGTGGCGTCCAATGTACCTGTGCCTGGACTGGGAAGGGCTGCCTGTGCTGCCTGAGCTCCTGGTAGCCATACCCTTGGTAGGTGAGGGCCTGTGGAAAGCCTTGGAAGGGGAGTGATATCACCTGGGTTGGAGGATCAGGCCTGGACTGGGTGGGAGCAGGTTCAGCTGGGTCTGGAGGGTTGTGAAGAAGACCGGTGGTCCTGTTCTTTATCATCTGGCACTGTGATTCCGACATGTTCATGAGGATCTGGTTGACGTAGGTGAGGAAGGGCTTGCGCTTGGAGGATGGGACATCGGTGTGTACCAGCTGAGAGAGGATATCTACGCTGCTTCTGATGGTGTCCCTGATCTCCAGCAGGACAGTGTGGCTCTGTCCCTCCGGTCTGCCTCTCTGCCTGCTTTCTGTGGAGGTGGATCTGGGGATGGGTGTGGGTTGTTCTCTGGTGGGTGTGCCCTCTCCTTGCTCCCACTGCATCAGGGGGTCCTCCACATGCTCCGCCACGGGTAGTGCAGCTGTTGGGGGGGTCTCCATTGTGGCACGCTCCACAGATACCTGCCTGGACATAGGAGCTGACTCTTGGCCAAAAGAGGACTGGTTCTCTGCGGGCTGCCTGAGAGAGAGGGTTGTCAGAGGGGCTGCTCCTCGAGGTGGATCTCACCCTCCAAGAAGCTGCACTTGGCCATCATGTAGGTCTCTCAGTCCGTCATCTTGACTGTGGCCTGGCCAGATTTCTTGAGGTGCAGCTTCCTGTACCAGGTGTGCATGTGCTTCCACCAGCCGAGGAGCACCTCCAAAGTGTATCCCAGGCTCTCCACCTTCTCTCTCCAAGCAGCCTGCTTCCTTTTGGTGTCCCGATAGAGCCGGTGTCCCTTCCGCCATAGATACTCATTCTCCCTCAGCCATTCCAACACCTCATCCTCATGTTCCTCCTCAATGGAGTATTGCCTCCTCTCCCGTTCACGCGTATGCCTCTTCCTCCCTCTGGCAGGGCCATCTGGGCCCTCATCAGAGGGGCTTTGAGGTTGTAAGGGCTGCTCCTCCACGCAACCACCACCAGCAGCAGCAACAACAACAGTAGCAGCGCCAGCAGCGCCAGCAACACCAGCAGCGCTAGCAGCACCAGCAGGACCAGGATCAGCAGCAGCAGAGTAAGCACCAGCAGCACCAGCAGGACCAGCAGGATCAGCAGGACCAGGAGCACCAGCAGGACCAGGAGCACCAGCAGCACCAGCAGCACCAGGAGCACCAGCAGCACCAGCAGGACCAGCAGGACCAGGAGCAGCGCAAGCAGAGTAAGCACCAGCAGAAGCACCAGCACCAGGAGCAGCGCCAGCAGAGTAAGCACCAGCAGAAGCACCAGCAGGACCAGGAGCACCAGCAGGACCAGCAGGACCAGCAGGACCAGGAGCAGCACAAGCAGAGTAAGCACCAGCAGAAGCACCAGCACCAGGAGCAGCACCAGCAGAGTAAGCTCCAGCAGAAGCACCAGCACCAGGAGCAGCACCAGCAGAAGCTCCAGCACCAGAAGAGTCAGCCCCAGCAGCAGAAGCCCCAGCAGAAGCAGAGTCAGGGCCAGGGGGTGGGATGATGGCCCTGTCCCTCTTGCCAGGGCTGGCAGCAGATGGCAGAGGCTTTCTTTTCTTCCCCATGGTTGTTGGCTTGTTGGCTGGCTGGCTGGCTGGCTGGCTGGCTGGCTAGCTGGTAAGCTTTGTCTGGCAGCAGGTCTTTCCTCTGAACAGTGACCTGCTTGCGAGCTGCTTCCCTTTATATCCGCGGGGCTGACGCAATGCATCCTCCCCACATGCTCAGTGAATGCTTTGCATCCACTAGGCATCCTCTAAGCATCCGCTAGATGTCAGCTCTGCATCCGCTTCATCCGCTCGGCATCCACTTTGCATCCATTCCTTCCACTGCCCGTCTGCTTCGCTGTGCTCCCCCGGAAGCCCTGCAGATGTGCCATCTGCTCCCATCCACTTCCATACACTAGGCTTCTGTGGAGCATCCACTTTCCATCCTGGCTACGTCCTCCCCCCATCCGTTCCTTTCCTTTGTTGTCCGCTCTGCTTATGCAAATTCGGGGCACTTTTGAGAGTTGATAACAACGGATGGAACATTTTCTCATCTGCTGTGTCCTTTTTACAAACGTTTTGCATCCGTCGGCCAATGTGACAGGCCCTTAAAATGGTGTCTCTAAATCTCTTTTTCTCAGAATGTTTACATAACAGATTTAAATGGGATGTCCTCTCTGCTGATTGTGTTTAAATATGCTCTTCTTTCTTTCTCACCATCAGCACAGTCTCACAACAGCAGAGCTTCTCGTGCTTTAATGGACATCCCCCCCACCCACCTCCACTCCAGTGCAAGCAACTCACAGACTGGCCTTCACAGTCTGCTAAATCTAGTTGAGTCCAGCCATCTGTTAAAACCATCTGCACCGTATCAGTGTTGCAATGGTAGTGGATGGTTTCCTGCCAGGCAGAGAAATTGAGAAATGGGGAGGGCAGCAAAGTAATCAAAACATCACCATTTGGTGGCAAACCAAACAGAATCTTTAGATGGAGGATAGAAAATGTTATTTCTGATGACTTGAAGATAGCTGAAGATTTTAATGGGAAAATCTGTCTGTTGTCTTCTGACAGACAGCAAATTCTGGCTATTTCCTCATTCCATGCTGCTATAATCATTCCTATTTCTCTCCTATCAAATTTTACTCAGTCACCTGAGGATGCAGACATGATCCATAGAAGGATATTTTTAAATAATGGTACTTTCAAATGCCAGGGAAACCAGGAGATCCAGGAAGTTCAAAGGATATGAAGATTTATTGTAAACTTAAGCTCGCTACAAGAATCTGAACTACTAACGGTCAAAAAAATGTGGTGATAAATAAAGAATTCACAGTGAGCCAGACTCAAATCTCTTGTGGACATGAAGGAACTCATGACTGATTATGTTTTTGACCCCTCTCTCAGGCTTTTGTGTCAGTGTTCCAGCAACCCTCCATCCTAACCAATAACTCAGAGATAGACATCTCTCAATGTTCCTTTATTTGGATAGTAACTGGCACATCTGTGGAATCCCAAATCTGAAAGTTTCGGGCTTCCTTGCAAAAACCAAAACTACAAATCCATCCCCCCCTAACCATCATCACCTCACATGGTCCAATCACCATCTGTTCTAAAGTAAGATTCCCATTTCATTATGTGCCACACTCAGTGACCTTGAACTCGCAAAATAATTTTATTTTGTCTCACTAGTCATACTCAAATGAATTCTTCCCTCCCACTTTCTCAAGCTCAATTGTGGCAGTGTGGGAGCGTCGAATTTCAATATGGCTTCAAAAGCTGACAATTAGTTTCTAAAGTGATGTATGATTGGTATTGTTGTCAATCATGCTTTTCTTCAATAAAGTAATTTGGCATTGGGGGTGTATGTTCTTAAGCATTTTTAGACTTTGGGATCAATGTGAGTTCTGGGTGAAGATCTAGAAAAAAATAACAAGAGTCATCACATAACGAGAGTATTTTGGGAGGAAATTTCATGCATAATTCAGTGAAATTCTGGTATATTTTTATTACTTTTGCTCTGCTCTGGAATGGAAAGTGTTATGGTTTCAGCTGCAGCAAGGACAAGTTTGAAAAGCAGGTCAGCTTCAGACACAACCTAGTCAAGCTCAGATTTATAATTGCATTAAAGAACTGTTCAGTGATCAGTAATATCAAATAAGCATCAGAGCATCAGCTAAATCAGAATTTTTAGGAGATAGTTTGCCTAACAGGTTTAAGTTGTTGTGTTGGCTTAGTATTTTAGTAAGAGAGTGATATTTCATATTTTAAATCTCTCTGTGTGCCTCACTTTATATGTGTTCTGTCACTTAATTCAACCAATATTCGTCATAATTTATCACTACTTAAATGGGATAGTTCAACACATGCTATACACACACACACACACACACACACACTTTACATGATAAACAAGAAAAAACAAAAAACAACAGACTCCCAGCCAGATTCAATTGCTAAGATTACCTTTTTGCAGCAAAAGTCATTACATTTTGGACACTTTACCAATAAATGTATGTGCTAATACATTTACTGCTCTTTAAGATGTATATTCTTTCCTCTTTTTTTGAAGGATCATTTAGTCCAAGCTGGAATGCAGTGGAGGGAGACATTTATTGGAGATGAACAAAGACATGTGAAAAAAATGATGGCTTGTGCATAAATAAGATAGGAGGCAGAAGAGAATAAGGCAACTATATCCAGTGAGATTTCCAGTTTTAATAGTAGAAAATAAATGTAATTCACAGTTTGAGTTGTAAGGTTTTTGGTATTCTGTGAACTTGGTTGTCTTTCCTACAGATGCATGGAAATTTCTGGCTGGCATCCACAATGTTATCGGAAGGACTGTACAAGCCACTATGTAGGATAGGTAGAAGATTGGTAAAATGTGGTTAAGAACGTCAACCAGCTGTCAGTTCTTAATCTCTCAACACAAATTCAATCACAATTTCAACTGGGAAACCTGTTGGTATTCTAGACCTGGCCAAATTCAAAAAGTTCTTCAGAATTCCTGGAAGCATAGCATTCAGACAGACCATTGGAGATAAACCCATCTACATACCATTTAAAAGATACAAACAAAAATCAAGAAAAAGAAAACAATCAGATCAGAGAAGAATTTCTAGATAAATAGGAAATAGCATTAAATAAGAACCAATAAACAATGATCAAGGAACTGAAGTAGCTTCTTGGGTGAGGAGTGAAATGTTTTCAAAGAAAAAAAATCAAGAAACTCCAGTTACCTTTTGAAAAAAAAAAAAGGCACTTTTTTTGGATGACTGAGAATCTATGTAGACAATAATCAAGGAAACATTAAGGAAGGAGCCACACCCCAACCAAGATTGTCAAGGCAAGCTGCTATATGTGAACAGTCAGCAAATTCTGTCTTCTATGGACTCACATGACATAACATGGACAGAATGAAATGTTGGCAGAAAAAAATAACCAATTATAGAAGACAGCAAGAATCTAAGAGATTTCCAGTTTGAGGAGAGGAGATGCAGATATGGGAGTACCAACAATAATGGGTGTCTATGGAGATTTGCAATCATCCAGGTCATGGTTGTCCCAAAAATGCTTATTCAAAGAAGCAACTGGTTTTTCTTTGAAGAAGTTTCACTTCTCACCCAAGAAGCTTCTTCCAATCAAATCTTCTTGGATGAAAAGTGAAATATCTTCAAATATAAACCAGAAAGCCCATTTGCCTTTTTGAAAAAGTACTTTTAGGACAATTATAACGGGCAGAGTCTAAAAAGACCTGCTTCTTATGTTATTTGAAAAGGGCTGCAATTGAGAAAGATTTCTAAGAAGTGATTACCAGTTCAACTAATTTGATGCAGAATAAAAAGTAGTATTTTACTGTCCTACTGAAAATTGTATTAAAAGGAGGTCAAACACATACAAATAGCTCCCAGAAACCATCAGTTTGCATCCTTTTCTCTTGTATTCACCCATTAACCCATTCTATTATATTTTTTAATTGATCTGCATTTTCCAAAGTACCCATATTAAAGTCAGAATTTCATGATTGCTTACTTGTACCTTTTTACATGCATTTTATCTCAAATGTGGTTTTCTAAGTGATATTTTTTCCTAAGTCAAGAAGTACCTCAGAATGTTCAGGGCATATAAAAGTAAGCCACAATCTAATCAGTTAAAATGTGGAATTGGCAAATACCAAATCCTTCAATTATCTTTAATTGGAATAAAGATAGTCATTTATGTTCTTAGCAGCAGGAATGCTGAGGATACTTTTAAAGTTGACACTTATAAATGTTTATTTGCAAATCGTGTGACTGAAATTGTTTGGATATTGTCAGATAAATGTGATTGAAGGTTCTGGTATTGTCATGGCACCAATCTACAGAGGCCCAATTTATCAGCAAAGTCACAAGTTATGAACTTAGGGGGTATTTAACAACAGAGTCTTTTAGTCCATTTCTGCTGCAAAAAACTTGGATTTAATTACAACAAGCCATTGGACTGCATAGTTTTCTAATTGATGTAACACAGGTCCCAGCTGTTTAAAATGATCATATTTACATATGGTGGATAGAGAGAGCTATCCATCTTTAAATATTTAACTCTACTGTATGCTTATCTCTGAATTTTTAGAAGGATTTAAATCAATGGCACCTCTTAATGCAAGAATAGAATAAAACATCACACAATATCACAGTGATATGGCATGTTTGCCCTTCTCTAAAAAGGTTGTGACTTTTTCAAGTGCAGTTGTGGGGGATATCTAGTTTGGCACATAATTTTTCAGAAATGTACTGCCATCTCCCTCAAAGTAGTTACCATATTAACATTGATTTGAATTTAAAAAATTGAAATTCAAATCCCCATTTGACAACAGATCTCATAGTTGACTATGACTAGTTCCCTGTTTCCAATTAACTCTACTTCACTGGGTTATTTTATGATTAAATTAAGGGGACTTTACCCAGAGGTGAGATTCAAAAAATTTAACAAGTTCTCTGCCCAGTTGCTGGGAGGGTGTGGCCATGGTGGGTATGGCCTAGTCAGTCTCCTGCACCACCCTGGGAGTGAAAATGAGCCATGGGGGGATGTTTTCACCTTCTCCAGGCTCCAGAGGCTCTCCTCACGCCTCCAGGAGGCCATTTTCACCCTCCCCAGGCTCTCTGGAAGCTGGAAACAGCCTCTCTGGAGGCTCTCTGGAAGCTGGAAACAGGCCTGCTTCTGGCCTGCCAGAACTTTCAGGGCACCCTCTTTGAGCCTCTGCATGGACCCTGCACTTACCTGCGATCCAAAATAGGCCATGTGGGGATTCCTGGGTGGGGCAGAGCCAGTCAGTGGTGGGATTTGCCAGTTCACCGAAGTGGCCATAAAATTAACAACCGGTTCACTTGAGAACTGGTAGCAGCCTACCCCTGACTTTACCTCTCCTCTCCTCTTCTGCTCTTTCTTTTTTGTAGATGGTCTAAATGAAAAGAAAGAAAGAAAGAAAGAAAGAAAGAAAGAAAGAAAGAAAGAAAGAAAGAAAGAAAGAA
>BLBF01000016.1:23213152-23235564 GCA_015471245.1 Laticauda colubrina
GAAAGAAAGAAAGAAAGAAAGAAAGAAAGAAAGAAAGAAAGAAAGAACCAGGAGCTCCCTTGCAGTTTCAAGAGAAAAACAAGAGAAAGGAATCTAAAATGCCCCAGGATCATAGATCTTGTACTTAAATGTTGAAATATGACTCATAGTGTGCACTGATAGTCTTTAATAATCTCGTTCCCATGGTCCTATTCCACCAATCATTTACTTAAGGCTAAGTTGAATTATGTATATTCTTCTGACCAGGGATAGATTCCTAGCACCCTTCTTACCATCTGAAAGTAACCCCATCAATCATTAGTATGTGTTCAATCTCTGCCTGCAGTGGTATTCTTACTGACTCCAATCGCTAGTGGAAAGCCATTTATCAAAATGAAAACATACTCTTTCAGAAAAGAAGGTATTCAAGCTTACTAAACACTGGAACACCCAGGAGAAAGTAAAGAGTAATTATTTATATGTGAACTATCACATCACATAATTCAATTCTGGAGAACTGTTTTCACATTAATATTCAACAATGAATGAGGTCTTTCATTACGCAGGGAAATTGCAGGTCAGGTTAATCACTAATCATGAGTGCATTGGAAATGAAGTTGATAATGCAGCTTTGCTTGTTGTGTGGCTTAATTTGATAGTTTGAAATTTACCACATTTAGCCATTGCTTTCTAATTTCTCAAAACACTTAGGGCCGTGATTCTTACTAAAAAGCAATTTAAATATAATGGGTATATATTTGTATATAATGCAAATTTGCTTTAAAGGGATTGGAAAAGGAAAACACTTCCATTAGTTCAAATTTGTCTGACAAAAGGAGCATTAATCCCATTGAGCTTCTAAAGAAGACACTTGTAGGTTTTACAGGATTCTTTTTCTTGAATTGCAGAGGTAAATCTAGAAAAATAAATATCAGAAGGTTCTTGTTACCAATCTCAAAGTAGGATTTGATGAAACTTAGTTGATTCCCTTCCCCAAATATTAATTCCTTCTGCCTCAAAGCAATCCAAATTCATAACTGGAACATAAAGACGTAAATAGGAGTTAATTGGTTTATTGATTATGTATCATCAAGTCCTTGCCAGTTCTTAGCAACTACCTAGATACAGACAACAGAACAACAGAGTTGGTAGGGATCTTGGGGGGCTTTACACTAAGTAACCACTGCCCAAGCAGGAGACCCTATACCCGTGATGACAAACCTAGGGCATGAATGCCAGAGGTGGCATGCAGAGCCCTCTCTATGGGCATGTGAGCCATTGCCCCAGCTCAGCTGCACCATGCCTGTATGCATGCCTCCTGCTGGCCAGCTGGTCTTTGGAGCTGTGCCACACATGCACAGGGGTTGGGGTGCATGCTTGGGGGACATGCAAACATGTGTGGGGGACATGCATTCATTGCATTTTGGGGATGTGCACATGCACCCGTGCTTTGGGCACTCAGTGCCAAAAAGGTTAGCCATCACTGCCCTATACCATTCTGGACAAATGACTGCCAAATCTCTTAAAAACCTCTATTGTTGGAGCTCCCACAAGTTCTGAAGGCAAGCCATTCCATTGATTAATTGTTTTCACTGTCAGGAAATTTTTTCTTGATTGTAGGTTGGATCTCTCTTTGATAACTTTTCATCTGTTACTTCTTGTCTTGCCCTCAAATGCTTTGGAGAACAGATGTCTCCTTCTTCTTTGTGATAGCCTCTCAAAATTAGAAGCCTGTTATCATGTCACCCCTAGACCAGGGGTGGGATTCTACAAGTTTTCACCAATTCGCTAGAACTGATTGTTAACATTCTAAGCAGCTCGGAAAACCAGTTGTTCGAAGAAATTACTGGCCTAATCCTGCAAGGAAGGCAGGAAGGAAACATTCTGGTGTTGCTTACAGAAACTGCCTCTCCATTAACCCTTATTACATTCTTGGCAGGACTAGACTTCCTGTCTCAGGAACTTCTCTGGAGTTTTTTCCCCTCCTTTGCTGGTACTTTGCTTATGTGGAGTGACCATTCAAAGTTACAATGGCACTGAAAAAAGTGATTTAAGACCATTTTTCACACTTATGACTGTTGCAGCATCCCCACAGTCATGGGAGGCCAGGTGAGGAGATGCATGTCTCGGTATAGTGATATTGAGTTGGCCACACCCAGCCAATAACATGACCACCAAGCCATGTCCACCAACTAAGCCACACCCATAGAAGCGGTTGTTAAAAAATTTGAATCCCACCCCTGCCCTAGACAGATTTTCCTCGTGACGATCTGTTCCTAACCTGATTGAAAAAAGATGTTGACACCCTGGAGAGAATGCAGAGAAGAGCAATAAAGATAATTGGGCAGCTGAAGGCTAAAACATAGGAAGAATGGTTGCATGACTTGGGTATGTCTAGTCAGGTGAAAAGAAATATGGCTGGCACAATAGCAGGTTCCAATATTTGAGAGACTGCCACAAAGAAAAGGGAATCAACCTATTTTCCAAACCACCATAAGGCAAGGCAAGAAGCAATGAATGGAAACTGAACAAAGAGACAAACAACCTAGAGTCAAAGAGAAATTTCTTGACAGTGAGAACAATTAATCAATGGAATGGTTTTCCTTCAGAATTTGGGCACTCCAACATTGCAGGTTTGTAAGAGATAGGACAGTCATTTGTCCAGAATGATATAGGGTCTCCTGCTTAGGCAATGAGTTGGACTAGAACAGAGGTTGCCAACCTTTTGGACCTCAAGGACCACCAAACTCATAATTTTAAATCCCACGGACCACTAATATGAAATTTGACTGACGGTGGCTTGCTGTCATTGGTGGGAATGTCACTCCCATATTCCAGAGCTACAGTAGTCACAGGCCATTTGGTCATCCCAGAGCAGTGCTCCTCTATCTAGGTACACCGGTCTGCCATGGACTGGAGGAGCTGCTCCAGAAAACCAAAGAGCCAGTCTTGTGATTATTGCAGCTCTGGAATATTGGACCAACTTTCCCACCAGCATCAGCAAACCACCTTGGGGCGGATTTCCCCCCCGTGCCATTGGTCTTCCCTTCCAGTTCCAGCTTGCATGGCTCTACTCAAGACAAGGTTTGCGCTCGGCCAAAGGGTATGGGCCAGCAGGTGGGTGGCACAGCCTTGAGTTCCTGCGCAGCCTGGATTAATAGCTTTAGGGGGAGTGCTTTGGGTTTAATAGCTTTGGGGGGAGTACATTTCTCTGCAGACCACCAAAAAAATTTTGTGGACCACCAGTGGTCCCCAGTCCACTGGTTGGCAACTACTGGACTAGAAGACCTCCAGAGGAACAACTGAGTTTCAAATGGTATGAAATGGAACTCATAATTAAATGAAATCCTGAGTTATTTCTGTCTGGTTCTGCCAATTTTTAAATAAGTCCCAGTTTATTTTGGGTAGCCCTTGCCTGAAAATGGTTGCACACAAAGGCTCTGCAGATTCATAGACATTTTGAAGGGTGCAGACACATTTCTATTGCAACTGACTACAACTCTTTAAAGCAGCTGCATCTTTTCCAGGATTTCTGCAGTCACCCTCTGTAATGTCTTCTCAGAAAAAAGTGCCTTAGATTTCATAAGCTGCAGATAGACATTATGCTTGTACCATTGTGCACACCAGGGCATCTTTTCACCTTTGAATCAGAAGCTCTGCCCAGCCCTCCCGTGTCTCTTACTCTAAGCCCAAGTTAACTCTGATTTAACATGTATTTGTACAGCATCCATGGTGTTTTGAGTTAATGTTTCTGTCTCAGGTTCATATTTTGGCAGTAAACTCTTTACCAGGCATGAGAATATAAGTATATGTATTATAATCTGTGTTGGAATATTGGTAAGCAAGATACTTAGGTTTGGAAATAAACAAGTCAATGCTGAGAACCTTCCAGGGAGGACGCTGCAGCAAGGAGCACAACCACACGAGTTGTGTTGTCCATTTATCACTGGAGATAATGGAAAACAACATTGAACAAATGTGAGGTGGGAGTGATCTGTTCATTTTATTAACTAGAATTGGTAGAAAGGAATTTATATTTTTAATCAGCATGCGGAAAAGTGTGGAGCTGCACAAAAATTAATGACTTTTTAAAATGATTGTTCCTTGCTGCAATAACAATGCCTTTTAGAAACTTTTTTTTATCTAGGAAGTTTGGTTTAAAACAGCAAGCTAAAAACAGCTCAAGAAGGCAAAATTGCAGTTTTTTTGAAAGGTGAAGAATATTAAAAAAACAAACAAACAAACCAGCAACAAGTACTTTGCAGGCTTAATACGGGAGCACTTTATTATGTTTAGCTATGCAATACAGATTGGCACCAAATAGCTCTGGTCTGTGTCTGGACAATAATGGACATTCAAATATATTCTATATTCTACATAGTGGGGTTTTGTTTGCTTGTTTTTTTTTTTTGAGGGAATATCTGACTCTACAAATATGGGTTACATTTAATTGTCTCAGAATAGTTATTCATTCTGTCTTACTCAGAAAAAAAATACTTTGGTCACTTGACAGGAAACCAAATTCCATCTAAAATAAACCCTTTCAAGCTGAATTAGAAAGTTCCTGGCTGGGTAAAACTTCAGGAATTTTTTTAAATAAAAATTTAATGATTTCTGCCAATGGGCCCCATACATTGTTAGAGATGTAAAAAAGATATGTCATTTTTTTTGTTTCTTTAGATGAAAAATCACCAAAATTGATTCTTAGGAAAAATGAGTTTTGATCGCATTTATGTCCTGCCTTTTCTCCAGAAGATCAAGGCAGTGTAATGGTATTTGGTTCTTGATTCTCATTTTATTCCAATTTTTGTGAGATGAGTTAAACCAAGTGATGGGGATTGCTCTAAACTTAGCCCAAACATTTTATGATCAAGTGGAGATACGAACCTAGATTTTCCTAGCCTATTGTCCTTTGAAGAACAGCCTGTCAGAATGCAAATCATTGGCACTGAAATGTAATTGTATGGTGGTTTCTAACCTTCCACCTGAGATGAGGTGTCTGTCAGATGACATCTCTATTTGGAGATTCACCATCCACAGAACATGGTCTTAAACATGACATGTAAACATGAAGTCCTGATTGGCAATAAGTTTTTACTAATATGATGTTGAATTAATAACAATGTTCAGTGGGAATGGCAGCCATCCCTGGATATGTCCTTTATCTCCCAGCTGTATCCCTATTGTTTGATAATTGCCTGATGTGATAAAAGATGGGGCAATTAATCATTTTCTAATTGATGATGGTTTTCTGCACATTCAAGTTCTTACAGTATATGACACACACTGTTATCAGGATAATTAATGGAATGTCACTCTGTTGATGTATGAAGCCAATGTAGCTGTTAAAGCATGTCCTTTCCCACCCACCCCCAAAGTCCTATATTTTCTTTTTTTTCCCTAAGATCTGATATTCCTATATCAGGAATGGCCCATCATCAGGGGTGGGATTCTACCAGTTCGTACCTAATCTCTACAACCGGTTGTTAACATTCTAAGCAGTTCGGAGAACCGGTTGTTAGAAGAAATTACTGGCCTAATCCTGTAAGGAGGGCAGGAAGGAAACATTCTGGTGTTGCTTACAGAAACTGCCTCTCCGTTAACCCTTATTACATTCTTGGCAGGACGAGACTTCCTGTCTCAGGAACTTCTCTGGAGTTTTTTTCCCCTCCTTTGCTGGTACTTTGCTTGTGTGGAGTGACCATTCAAAGTTACAATGGCACTGAAAAAAGTGACTTATGATCCTTTTTCACACTTACGACTGTTGCAGCATCCCCACAGTCATGAGAGGCCAGGCGAGGAGATGTTTGCCTCGATGTGAGTGATGTTGAGTTGGCCACGCCCAGCCAGTCACATGAACACCAAGCCACACCTACCAACTAAGTTGGTCTCTGTGTAGTTGCATTTTAGTTCTGTGTTGCTAAGACTGGTGCATTTTGTGACCCTAGGTGTGCTGCACCCAGTGACGTTAATGATGTTATGTGGCCTAGTTGCCACTTCCATTAGCCATGTGGTTAAGATGTCCTTGACTGATAACCTTCCTGCTAAGCAAAAGTTAGTGGTGTTGAAAATTTATCTTGCAAAATATTCCCATACGTTTCTTTTCTCTGGGATAAGCTTTGGTTCCAAGAAACGCAGTTGCTTGTATTACAAGTGTTACAATTGTTACAATTGTTACAGATAATAATACATAGTACATATTGTATTTCATGTTTCCCATTGCTAGATTCCTTTTCTTCTCTCCCTCCCCTTTTTTTGTACAATGTAACAATGTAAAAAAAGGTATAGGTCAAGTATCAAAAATTATTAAAAGGTATGGCTAAAGTCTCTTCTTTGTTTAAAAAAAAATATTGAAGGATTGTGGAAATGGAACTTCACAAAGACAGTGGTATCACTCAAGCAGGAAAAGCCCAAAGGGAATGTCAGGCCAGCCATAAAACAAACTTACATAGGAAAAGGAATCAAATAAAAGGTACTAAAGAATCCCTTTAGACAAAAGCCCAAGTAACTAAGAAAACTTGACAAATAAGAAAAGAAAACCCTAACAAACACAGGGCATACCAAATAAACAAAACAAACAGACAAAAGACACAAAAGATATACAAATTACAAAAGATACAGACAGGAGATTGCCACAAAACAAATATAAAAAACCATTGTAAAGCTAAAAGAGATTAGGAAAAACCGATAATACAATCAAACCACCCCACAGAGTTTGCCCTCCGGTGGGAATAAAGACAAACTCCAACACGATTTGAAACATTAAACACAAATACGAACATTCACACACAAAAGGAGAAAAGGGTATAAAAAACCAGGGACTTACCATACAAAGGCAGCTAGCCCAGGAATGCAGACTTCTTGCTGTCCCCCGCCTTCCTGGAAAAATAAAAAGATCCAGCTTTCAAGCAGTTGCGCCGGAGCTCTCCCAGCGGGAAAATCGAATCCTCTAAGGAAAGGCATTTTGAAACCTTTCAACACCTACATAAACATATATCTACATACATGTATGTTGGAAAGAAGAGGAGGGGGGTAGACTCATAGATTTTGTTGTGAATTAAGTTTGTTCCATGGATACACACTATGGACAGATTAATGTTTGAAAAGGGATAAATGGAAGGGGAATATTATACAGGGTGTCAGAATGCCTGATGACTGGCTAGTTAGAAAATAGGTAAGGAATACTTTATAATTTTTTATTGCAGATTCTATTTAAACTAAAGAAAAACTCAATTAACTAAGGAAATAAGATTTGTGTCTTTCCAGGGGATATATCTTCACTATCAATCCAGTAATATTAGTAAGTCCTTCTGAAATAAGAGGCCTTGACTCACTTAAACCTCATTGATTTCAGTAGCTCTTCAGCTACAGTATACTATTTGAGCTGGATGGAAACAAGTAACAATCCATTAATCTCTATAAAAGGCATACGTTGTGTGCATGTCAATTATTTATCACAGCAGACTGGAGTAAAATTAATCTGTGCAAAAAGACACTGATTACTTTCCCCTATGTTAGATTTCTTTAAGAAAAAAGCAGCCTCCTTCTCTGCTCTGCTTTTTCGAGGAGATAATCTGCAGTCAGCAGTCATATATTTACATAACAAACAATGACATTGCTCATAGAAACAATCCCCATACATGCAAAAGAAGCTTTGTTTATGCAGTGGAGCATTGAAGCCACCTGCAAGGACACCTTGCATCAATTCCACAAGGTGCTTGAGATATGGAGCTTACTCTTGAACAGTTATAAGTGCAAAACAAAATATAGTATTGTGTCACATACAGAGGTGGTATTCAGCCAGTTCTGACAGGTTCTGGAAAACTGGCAGCAGAAATTTTGAGTAGTTTGGAGAACCAGTAAATACCACCTCTGACTGGGCCCGGCCCCATCTATTCACTGCCTCCCAAGGCCCAGATGATCGGAGTCCCAGCTGATTAGCTTGGTCTTCTTTTGTTGCCCTGCACAGGAGAATGGAGGTGGAAAGCAGATTAATGGGGTGGGGAGAAAATGGTGATTTTACAGTCCTTCCCTGAAGTGGTATGGAAATGGAGATTTTGCAGTATATCCTTCCCCTGGAGTGGGGTGGAAATAGGGATTTTACAGTATCCTTCCCCTGCCATGCCCACCAAGCCATGCTCACAGAACTGGTAGTAAAAAAATTTGAACACCACCACTGGTTGAATCCATGAAATGCACCCATGCATACATTTTTGGTAAATGGCAAAATATAATCATAATGCATCTCAGACAGTTTAGGACCTGGCCAGACTCAGAGATGAAGTTTATTTGTTTGTTTGTTTGTTTTCTAATATGTATCTGTGAGAAACTTCCCCCCCAAAGAATGAAATATTTTGGGAAATATTAAGAAAGGCAGAATATTATATTTCCCTAAAGGAGAAACAAGTTTTTAAAGACAGAAAGCAGACTCAGTCTTCCTACCCCCAAACTGAGGAGGCCAGCTTTTAGAAATGCAGAGTTGGTAATTCATTCAAGACATGATATTTCAAAACTCCTTGGCAGAATGGTAGGATCAGAAATCAGCCCCTCACCCAAGATCCAGTACAGGACAAAATCCATTAGGTACCATAGGAATTGCCCAACACCCTTTCAGAACATATTGCACCCCCCCCCCCCCAATAACTGTTAAAACTTCAAAGTCACAGAAACCTGGCAGCTCAAATAAACAATAATCCAGAGGTTGACCAGTTTAGCTCAGACAAACTCCTAGGATTTGCATTTCCTATTTTGCCTATAGAGCCAGCTTTGACCCCTACAGAACCCCTACATGACCCCACTGGAATCTGACAGCAACCAAAAGAATATTAAAGGACATGTTCTTGCACAGGAAGAGGAAGCTCAAATTCAAAGCCCAAAGAAGGTATAAAAACCCACCCATTCTCAATTCCATTTGTCAGCTGCTCAGAATCACATGTGGTTCTGCTTCATCAATAAACCATCTTTCCAATCAGCCTCCATGTTTCCAGTGTCTCTTTCCCAGTTTGGAACTAAACCAGATGGATTTTTCCTTCTCTCAGTATCTTAAAGGTAACTTAAAACAAAGAAAGAAAATAGAAAAAGCTTTCAGAGCTGATGAGGATTTGAATTATCTTTCTCCATCACAAAACTTAAACTCTCCACCCCAAAATTTCATCTCCAGCACTGAGGACAAAGCAATTAGCTTTGCTCCTTTCTCTACTTATAGACCCAAACATAACAGGAAATGAAAGTTAAACTTTATGCTGGAAAATAGAGAAGATTATTTTAAAGCTTCAGCTTTGTATTCATTTAACTGGGAAGATCTTTCTTGATGTGGTTTGTGTATATAGCATCTTCAATATTTTATTAAGCTTCACAGCTGCACAAAAAAGGTTATATCCACTTGTGCCCCTTTGCAAAACAAAGAAGTTAATTGAATAATCTAGTGGAGGTCTTGGCTAATAGGGGAGAGGACATTTGTCTTATTTCTTATTGTATGTTAAGCCAGGTTACTTTGCACTTTGTTCTGGAAAGTCTCACAATCCTCAGAAGTAGAGTTTCAAAGAGCATAAGGAAATGCTGTGAGAGGCAAACATGCTTCCCTTTCACTTTTAATAGTAGAGAGGTTCATCAGATCAAATACTTTCAGGAAATGGAATAGCTAGATTAAATACTCTGAAATGTTGGTAGCTGGGACAGCAGACTTGTTGAGGTATTCCCCGTTATGAGAATGAGTGCACTAAGGGAAACGTAGTGAGAGTGGTGATGAAAAACATACAACTAGTATACAGATACACTGAACAGTAAAATGTAGGTTTTACTTCCAGTAAATGGGTAAACAAAGTCCAACAAACAGTCCAAATCATACATGGTTAAAGCAGTTAATATTCAATACAATCAGTCCAGGGATAATCCAAAAACAAAGTCCAGTATCAAAAACAAAGTTCAGTAAACGGAGTTTGCTCACAGTTGCAAGACGCACAGCAATCCCAGCAGAATGACGATCAGGCAAAAGGCAACAAGGAAAGAGAGCTAACCAGGTTTCTGGCTCCATCTTATGGCCGTTGGGGGAATCTCAGCCAATCACAATTACAGCTTTCTCTTAAAGATGCAACAGTATTAAATGACTATCCTGGTTTATATATTTCCAACCCAACTGTTAGGTGACTATCATTCCTAATATTCTCTCCTTTGGATAGGACAACATATAAAACCTTACAATTTAAGTCCATATTCCTCACAGCAAGCCTTATGTTTCACAGTGCCTTGGGCTTTCGTAAAATGATCTGCAATGTTATTCTCTGACATGCAATACTCCAGCGTAATTATTTTACTTTGGACACATTGTCTCACATTCAGATATTGTAGATCAGTGTGTTTTGATCTTGTCTTTACGGTGAGATTGGAAGTCATCTGAATTACTGATTGGTTGTCTTCATATACAACAATAGGTTCCTTTACATTAATTTCCATGTCTATCATTAGTTGTTTATAACATACTAAGTCCATACATAAGAGATAAACATGAGAATTCCGCCTCCATTTTTGATAAGCTTAGATGTTTTTGTGGAATAGACCACCATCCAATTAACACCTTTCCTGATAATACTACAGTATCTGATGTTGATTTATGTGATTCATTGATTCATTCTTACTTGTGAGGGAATATGCACCCATGCTGGAGCTCCAAATGTGTGTAGATAACTTAAATTTGGTTTTCTGCCATGCCAACAAGTGAATGGCAATTCACCAGTTGTTGTGTTCACCACATTGTTTAACACATGATTGCTCCACATTATAGCTTCACTCCACAGTGTTTCAGGCAAATCTGAATCGGATAACATAGTGCGAGCCATGGCTTGTAACGGTTGCCCTCTTCATTCTATAAACAAATGATGTTGTGACCTGTAAGGTGTACAACATTTATGCTTGATACCAGCCAATTTCAACATCGTTTGGAATCTATTGTTATTAAACTCAGTCCTGTTATCTGTAACTAAAGTCATTACCCCATGTCTCATTTTTCTCTCAGAAAATCTTAGCCAGTTAAAGAAATGTTGGAATGTTTCTGTTTTGTTTTTCATAAGATAGCAGAAACCATATTGTGAGTAATGGTCCATAATACTCAAAATATAGCAGGCACCTCCCAAACTGGATTTCTTAGGACCAATTATGTCAGTGAAAACAGCCTCTAAAGGTTCTTTGGTCTTAAACCCATTCAGGCTGTTTGCTGGAGTAGCCTTGCTTTTCTCCTGACTGCAGGAATTACAGTTTAAGTACTTGCAATAAGTTTTAATTTTACTCCCTCTGACAATTTGAAAGTTTGTTTGAGCATTTTGAAATTAATGTGCCCCAGACATCTATGCAGTAAATGTATTCATTCATCATGTGGCTTAACATTGTTATAAACCAAGTTAGCCATCTGCAATTGTTCATCATGTATATAACATATAAATCATTCTCTAAAGTAGCAGTAACACTTTTACCCTCTTTCTCTATTATACAGTTATCTTCCCAAAAGGTTAATACATAACCAATATTAACTAAAGCCCTTACTGATAACAAATTAAATTTCAGTTTAGGTACATATAACATAGATAAATGCTCATTTACACATGAACAATATGCAGTAGCTTCACCTGATGCTTTTATCTTCCATCCGTTTGCCAATGTTACTTACTCATGGACATCTTTACAAACCTCTCTGTATTTCTAGTAATGCACTGAGATGCTCCACTATCAACTACCCACAAATCATGGTTTACAGTTGAATTGCTAGGCATAGCAAAATTAACATTCTTCTTAGCCTTCTGGTGAGTACCAGTATTGTGTCATTTTCCCTTCTTACAGAATCTAGCTATATGTCCCATAGCCCCACAAGAAAAACATTTCCTAACAGTATAGGCAGTTGAAAACAAATCCTCTTCATGTGGTTGTTTCTCTCTCAGTTGGTACCTATCCTGACTTCTTCTTGCCTCTTCCAATAATCATCCAGTTATGTCAGTCAATGTCAGTTCATTTCTGGTCAGGTCTTCCAGTGAAGATACGTAATCATAACTTTCATCCAATGAGGAAGAAATGATGTACACCTATGCAGCTCTGAAAAAATCAATTACTTTTCATGTAGCTCTTGAAAAATTCTTTTCATAAATTTCAAAGGAGCTAACATATCTCTGCCTTTCAGAAGACGTGCTCTAAACAGTTTACGTGTAAGATGTATGTGTGTATCTACACTATTGCGAACATAAATCCTATTCAAATTCTCTCAACACCTGGCAGCAGACTCTTCTCCACGAATATGGACTAGCTTCTGGTCACTCAGTGTTAGTCCAATTATACTAAGAGCTTGTTCATTGTTCTGTTTAAAGTCAGCTAACCTTTTGGCATTGTCCTTATTATTTGGATCCCAAGCATCTACACCTGATGGATTCTGAACTGCAGCCCATAATCCTTCCCTGTGCAGAAGTAGACTGCACTTCATAGACCAAGAAACATAGTTTGTCCCATCCAACCAGGTTATCTGTGATAGACTTGTTGATGGGTCTTGTGCCATTTTTCCTAGGACAGTAATCCACAATTAAACAGTAAACAGCTGTCTGTATAAGGTACTGTGTATTCACATTAACTTTCAGTTATCTGAGTCTGGTATGAACTGGGCCCATAACCAGTGTTGAAGTATTCCCCGTTAGGAGAATGAGTGCACTAAGGGAAACGTAGTGAGAGTGGTTATGAACAACATACAACTAGTACACAGATACACTGAATAATAAAATGTTGGTTTTACTTCCAGTAAATGGGTAAACAAAGTCCAACAAACAGTCCAAATCATACACGATTAAAACAGTTAATATGCAATACAATCAATCCAGGGATAATCCAAAAACAAAGCCCAGTATCATGAACAAAGTCCAGTAAACGGAGTTTGCTCACAGTTGCAAGACTCACAGCAATCCCAGCAGAATGACGATCAGGCAAAAGGCAACAGGGAAAGAGAGCTAACCAGGTTTCTGGCTCCATCTTATGGCCGTTGGAGGGATCTCAGCCAATCACAATTACAGCATTCTCTTAAAGATGCAACAGTATTAAATGACTATCCTGGTTTATATATTTCCAACCCAACTGTTAGTTGACTATCATTCCTAACAAGGCTGCCTCACAATTCTTTCCATCAGGATCCAAAACCAAGGGAGACACATTGAGATTCTTCTAAGCAGTTTCCTTTATTGTTCCCCAACTATAGACAGAAATCTTGCCAAACTAAAATAGATGACTTGCACCATTAAACTATTAAGAAAGAGCTGTCTTTACCCTCTTTCTCTCTTTTAGATACCCTCTTTTAGATAGCTATACGCTTTCTAAACTGTACTGTCTCTTGTTTCACTGGAATGCTCCCCTCCCTGCTGATAACCTGGATGCCATTCCATTACACCTTCCCTACCATTGAACCTGGTATTCATTCCAGGGAAGCTGATAATCCCTGTCTGTGAAGAGATGCATGGTGGTTTCCTTTACAGAAGTGCATAGCAAGGACACCTCATGTCCTCAGAAATATTGGAGCATGCATAAAATATTAGATTAGAAAGTTCTCAAAACATCTTCTGAGTTTTCTATCAGGATTGGTTTTAATTAGGTAGCAATAGCACTTAGACTGATATAGAGCTTTACAGTTCTGTACAGCCCCTCTCTAAACGATTTACAGAGTCAGCTTATTGCCCCCCAAAATCTGGGTCCTCAGAAAGGATGGAAGGCTGAGTCAACCTTGAGCCTAGTGAGATTTGAACTGTCAAATTGCATGCAGCCAGCAGGCAGCAGAAGTAGCCTGCAGCACTGCACTCTAACCTCTGCACCACCATGGCTACTCAGAATAAAATAGAATAGAATTCTTTATTGGCCAAGTGTGATTGGACACACAAGGAATTTGTCTTGTTGCATATGCTCTCAGTGTACATAAAAGAAAAGATACATTCGTCAAAAATTATCATGTATAACACTTAATAATAGTCATAGGGTACAATAAGCAATCAAATCATACTAGAAAACATTCAGTATAAAGCAGGTAGGGGATATAATTGATTTTATGGCTGAGAAGCACAAAAACAAACTCTATCTATACTTATCTAACCAGTTCCTTTTTTCCAGTTACATGGCTGCTAATTGGTAATGATTAGACTCTCTTAAGGGAAAATATGACTCTTTGTGGCACAGTAGTTCTGTTGGCTGCAGAACCTCTGAAGAACCTCCTCTTCTGATATTTGGGAAAGGTGAAAAATAACAACAACCCTACATTGGTTTAATAAACTTGGAGCCATCCAGGCTTAATGAAAAAAAAATTAAAAACAAAGATAATAGTTTCACTGCTTGAGGATAAAGTTCCTAACTCAATATTTAAAAGTGATTAAGAATAAAATGATAGGAAAACAGTGTTCTGCAGTGGCCAAAAAGTTTGGTCTCTTAGTTAACAGGGTTAAATCCACTTGGAAAAGGAAAGCCATCTGACAGGTTTATTTAGCTGGTGTTTTGCTGCCAAATTTGGGTAGTGTAACCCCAGAGTTCTGGAAGTACGTATTTTGAGATATTTTCAGGGCAGAAATTATCACCTTAATTGTAATTTCTACTTTTATTTTAATTCATTCTTTTTCTCTCCCCTGCTCTCCAATTTGGCCATCAGACATGACTTGTCCATCTTCAGAGGTTTTTGGGTATGGCATGCTAGAAGAACCAGAGCATGATTGATGTGACATTTAGTGGTTGTCCATGATTTAAGGATACACAAATAGATTGGATGTATACACTGTTGCTGTTTCCCCCGATTCACATGCCTGCCATTTGAATTTGTTGTTCTTATAGTGTATATGTTTCAGGGTGCTGTAAGTTTTTTTTTTAAGGAAATAAGGGTTGTTGTTTTTTTCATAAAAGAGAGTGGGGTAGTTTAAAAGCTAGCCTATTTCAGTATGGACAATTCACAGCTAAGGGAAGTGAGATAATATGCTATAATACTAGTGCACTTAATCAGCTTATTGATTTAGACATTTAGCCTATTTAAATGCTTGGGCACTGCATCTGAATAAATAAACTTAAGATCAGCATGGGGAAAAAAAGATTCAGGTAAATTAACCTAGTGCCAAAAGAGCAGCAGTATTAAAGTGATGTTAATAATCTTGAAACTTCCAAATCCCCAATCATAGGCACACACAGAAGAAGGAAGCTATCTCATCCATAGTTCTGCTGTCAAACTCGATTTCATTGAGGGCAACATCACGGTTGTGTTTGACTTCAGGGGTCTGGGTGTCTGTGGCTTGAGTGAGCATGGCCAACTTGACATCACTCATGTTGGGGGCATCTGTCATGGCCTGAGCACTCTGCCAGTGAAAATGGGCTCCCGGGCTCCGTTTTCGGATGTGATGGCCTCCTGCAACTTTTTGCCAGCAAAACTAGAGCTGTTTCCTTTGTTGTTTCCAGGCCAGATCTAAACACACCATGATCCGGATCCAGCCCATGGGACTTGAGTTTGACACCCCTGACTTAGAATAATAAGGAGGTACCTCTCCTGACACAGAGTGTATCATCCAGGGGTGGGATTCTACCGGTTTGACCCAGTTCAGGCAAACCGGTAGCTTTGAAAAATCAGCTGTGAGAGAACCAGTTCACTCCAATGATCAGCTGTGGAGCCACCGCCCGGGCTCTAGTCTGTGCTTTATTTCCAGGGTTTCCAGCTCAGGTGCTTCGCATGGCACAGCCAATTGCCACATGTCCACAGTTCTACACACAGGACTTGCAGCAGAAGGTAAGTTGCAAATGCTGTGTGCATGAGAAGCAAGTGCTTACTGAACTGATTGTTACACTGGTTAAATCCCACCCCTGGTATCATCTGATGCTCATCTAGAGTTACTTCATATTTGTCTTAGACAGGTTGAGCTATCTTGGTAATAACCCCAGTGTATGTTGAGATTGTAGCCATTTGGTCAGGTTTTTTTTTAATTTTTTAAAAAAGGTACTGAAAACAAACTTCCAGGTGGGCTTTTATTTGTTGATAATTGTACCTTATTTTTAATCTTTTGTTTTTAATATTTCTTTATACTTCATATCTTTTAGTATAAATTACCAGCTATGATGTCATGACAATGAGGACCAATCATAAAGTTATATTTCAGTATCATTGTTATTTCAAATGGTCAATAAACAGGACAGTCATTAAGTGAGAGAAAATTAAAAAACTCGCCAGTATTAATTACCATTTACAATGTCTGTGTTACAAGCATAAGATTATTTAAGTTTCCATTCCAAGTTGAATATAAGATAAGATAGAATCACATCAAAGTATTACTTATATGATAATAGGCCCAGTCTCACACTTCAAAAATTACAGGTAGTCCTCAACTTACCACAATTGAGCCAAAAATTTCTATTGTTCTATTGTTAAGTGAGTTTTGCCCCATTTTATGGCCTTTCTTGGCACTTTTGTTCAGTGAATCACTGCAGTTGATAAGTAAGCAATCTGGTTGTAAAGTGAATCTGGCTTCCCCATTGACTTTGCTTGTCAGAAGTTTGCAAAAGGTGATTAGATGACCTTGGGACATAGCAACAGTCATAAATATGAATCAGTTTCTAAGCAACTGAATTTTGATCGCATGGCCATGGGGATGCTGCAAAGATTGTAACTTTGAAAAATGGTCATAACTCACATTTTTCAGTGCCATTGTAACTTTGAATGGTCACAAAGGAAACTGTTGTAAGTCAAGGATGAGCTGTACTTAATAGGAGGAAGTCCTGTGTGTGTGTGTGTGTTTGTGTGTGTACATGTTTATATGTTGAAAAAAGAAAATAAATAAACCATTTATTTTAAATTTAATAGAAGTTAAACTGTATAAAAGTTAAAATACTTAAAGTGTAGGAAAAAACACTGTAGGAAAATAATAATCTCTCTTTTTTAAATGCAACATATCACTCAGCATGGTAAATATAACCACTGACAGTCTGGCTTTGAAGTGGGTCTGAATGTTGACAAATATTGCAAATTAGCAAATGTTTAAAATGGGGGAGAATCAATAGGGTTTTTCCCCCTTTTAAATTATCATTATTGCTCATAATATTTTCTTGTATGGTGCTGTGGGATCAATTATTTTGACAAAAAATAAATAAATAAATTTACCAGACAAAACAATGCTAGTGGAATCATGCTGAATTTAAATAGGTTTGTGGATCATTAAAACATTTTGTTTTCATTGCATAAATGACTTGCTTTGTGGTGTTACCAAAAGAATTTCTTCAGAACTTTTCAGTATTTCAGTTTGTTTGCAGTGAAACACCTGAGTAATTTTTCATCTGCCATAAATGATTTCCCAAAGTTTCAGCAGCTGAGGTCCCCAGTCTCTTTCATTTGCTTTCTTTCTCTAATTACAGCCTCTTTTATGTCCCTCAGTTGTCCAAACCTACTTAATTATCAGCATGCCTAGAAAAGTAACATTTAATCAAACATCATTGGGCTCTACGGAGTTTGTATTGCAGCCATCTTTCAGGAATTAAGCTGGAGTTGCAACTGGAAGACTCCTTTCTATACAGAAAGGTAGGAAATCTTCCGGTCAATGCATGAACTCTTACTTAATTTAGCCTGCCTTCCAGTATTGTTACAAAAATTAAATGTGGGAATTGGGAACACACATAGCATCATGAGTTCCTGGACAAAAGAAAGAATATTGTGGGAAATGAAGGACTGAATTGATAAGCATTTTTTGATACATCGATTACTTCAGACCATCCAATGATGTTATTACACAATGACAGCAACACCCTGAGTCATACAGTTGGAAGGGAGTATTATGCCAGAGGTGTAAAATTTGCATCATCATGTTGTGACTTTTCCCCTCTTCGCTAAACCAGGTGTGAACGTGGCCAGCATGTAACACATCTGGCCTTCGGGCCACGAGTTTGATAGCTCTGATATAGGCCAATAAATCCAACCTTTTCTTTAATGCAGGAATCCCAGTTAAAGTAGTCAGATGTCCTGCAGTTCAACTGGTGAGAACATGGGGGGAAAGAGAACATGGGGGGAAAGTTATCTTCAGCTGGAGAAAAACTCTTCCAGGAACAGCCTTAAAGTGTACAAAATTCAGTCTGAAAACAAAGTACATACAAACTGTAACTAAAAATCCAAACAAACCACAGCTGCAGTAATTAACTTGACAGGGCAGGAAAAGGAATTGCAGACTTGAAAGCACAGCAGAACACACACAGTTGGGAAGATGCCAGGAAAACAGATGAGCCTCAACGATACAGATAAATTCATGATTTGCTTCCAGCAGCTTGCTGTGTGCAGCTTCCCTTTTTAAACACTGTGTTCCCAGCTGTAGCTAATGAAGGGAATCAGGGCCCTTTTCTCCGCCCGTAAGCCATGCAACTCACATTGCTCCCTTCTCCGTTCCTCCCTGCGTGCCCGAGGATGAAGAGGGAGTGGGCCTGTGACTTCCTCTGAACTCCCTCTCCCTTGTTCTATCTCTTTCCTGCTCTGCCCAGCCAGACTTTACCCTTCCCCAGTTTCTTCCACAGCCAAAGGAGCCACACTCCCACTCCCTGTCAGCTGTTCTTCCTTCTCCTCCAAATCAGATTCCGACAGGGGCATGACAGTTCTCAAGTTACAACAGTTTATTTAGTGACTGTTTGAAATTACACTATCATTGAAAGAAATGACTTTCAAACTTACCACCATTGCAGCATCCCCATGGTCATATGATCAAGATTCAGATGCTTGGTAACTGACTCATATTTATGACAATACATCCCGGGGTTGTGTGATCACCTTTTGTGACCTTCTGACAAGCAAAGTCAGTGGGGAAACCAGGTTCACTTAACCACTATGTTACTAACTTAACAACTGAAGTGATTCACTTAACAACTATGGCAGAAAAGATTGTAAAATGGGTCAAATCTCACTTAGTAAATGTCTTGTTTTGCAGCAGAAAGGGTTCCGTTGTGGGCTCCGTTGTGGTCGTAAGTTAAGGGCTACCTCTATTTCCTTATTGAACTGGGATATCTGTTAGGATATCTGTCCCACATCCCTAAGAGAACCTGACATATTCTGCATTCCAATTTATCATATCCTTCCAGGTCTCTGAAGATTTCTTTTTCTGTTAGATGTTTTCAAGGTAAAATGTTCACAGTGCGTTAATCTCTCCTCATTGGTTTACATTTTTAATCTCCTATCAATAAGCATTTATTGATCTTGTTAGAACTTGTTCCAGGTTATCTGAATCTACCTTAAAAGATGAGGCATAATAATCTGGTGAGATCTGACCATCTTAGAATAAAATGAGACCAATTACTTCCTATTTCCAGAAATGTCACTTAACTTGAAGTAAAGGAAATCTACAGGGACAGTTTTGACAACTGACAAAAGCTTCCACTTCATTCCACTTCCTGGATAATGGGATTTCCATCCTGAGTTAAGTAAAAAATGTCATGGTAAAATGCTGCTCAGTGACCATATTAAAGTTGATTAAACTAACCAAGATGCTATGGTGCCTTGGCTTTTCTCCTTAGAATTACGCAGAAAACTGGCTTTACCACTGCTCTTGTATGATTGCTATGAAAGAAAGCACAGCAAGAACAAGGAAAGGCTTTATTACCAACATCCAGTAATGGGATGTGAGAATGACCTTTAGAGACAGGAGGAAGAGGTACATCCTAAAGAATGTCTTCAAAAGAGAAATCTGAGCCCAAAGCAGAAATGTAATTTGAGAAAGTACCTCAGAATTAACTTCCCTAGATGTAACAGAAAGTCAGAATAACCTTGAGAATTAGGAGGAAGAATCACAGCCTAAACTTCAGTCTGCAAAACAGAGTCCAAAGGAGGGATGAAGTGGAGAACACGTCTTAGTACCAACCTTTCCTAAAGGCAGAGGAAGGAGAAAATTTATTTAGGTGTGCACAATTCATTACTGTAATCTTACAATAAAAGTAGCAATAGCAATAACACTTAGAACTTCCATGTTGGAGCACTTACAACTTTTGGAAGCAAGTTATTCCACCAATTGATTGTTCCAACTGTCAAGACATTTCTCCTTAGTTCTAGTAACAGCAATGGTACTTAGACCTATACACTGCTTCTCAGTGTTTACAGAGTCAGCATCTTGCCCCCAGCAATCTGGATCCTCATTTTATCGACCTCGGAAGGATGGAAGGCTGAGTCAATCTTGAGCATGGTGAGATTCGATCTGCCAAATTGCAGGCAGCCGGCAGTTAGCAGAAGTAGCCTGCAATATTGCATTCTGACCACTGTGCCACCACGGCTCTTGAAAAGTAGCCTTAATATTCATAATTTTGGCCATCTCAAAGGGCAGCCAATTCAAACTGGCCACCAAATGGCCCTTTATTTTTCTCCTTTCATCATTTGACAAATTCCTGGGATAGCCAAGATGTCACTTGAACAAGGCAGCAAAAGCTAAGTAGGATTATTACATTACAACTATATTACAACTATATATTCACTTATTCTTCACAAAATTATTAGCTGGTTATTCCTAAAGCTGTTTTCTTTAGGATAGTAATATTCTCAGTTTATTTACCTCATATACTTCTTGCCTTTTCGATTACATAACTCTATTTTTAGTGGAGCTAAACAGGTTCTAGAAGTTGATGGAATGACAGCATATTGACCTGTGAGGTAGTATTTAGATTAACCATATTCTTGGTTATAAACACATTAAGCATAAGCATTCTTAAAATAAAACTGATTTTGGTTTTGCTTATGTTATGCTGGCCTGGTCAATACTATTTTTAACCATAAGTATGCATAGCACAGATACAATATGACAATGCTAGTCTTTAATTTTCTTTATCTTAGTAAAAAGAATCATATGAAAGTCTTGATTCACCAAAGCCATATTGTGCTTTTTTAATGTGTTCCTCTGGCTATGAACATGTGACTTTGAAGAAAAATTGCATGAAATATCCAATGAAATTGTTGAAAAAATAATTATTATTCTGTTAGGTGGCATGAGTACATGATTAAGGAGACAAAGTGAAGAAAAAGTGATTCTGCCATTTAGCGATACAAGAATGGTAACTCTTGTTAATCTATTATTCATTATACTTCAATTTTACAAATAGTTTATGATAGCAAACTATTGATAGCAAACTAATGATAGCAAAACATAGTACTGAAATAGTAATAACAGAATGAAATCCATGTATTGTGTTTGCAAAATTTTAATTATTTTACATAATGTGTATATCTCATGGAATTTATCATTTTCTTATTCTTTCCAAATAGCATCTAATAAAGTATAATTTCATTACTAGATTTCTTTTTCTTTTTAATGAAAAACAAGTAGAAGAAGCAGTGGTTCCTTCAGTTTCCCCTCTTACTGCTTACTGTTCAATATTCTAATGACATGAAAAAGAAGTATTACATTGGAAATAATATAACACTTTCCAAAAATGCCAGCAACATTCAAAATAAGGAAATTGTTTTTTACATCCAGTGAATATTTTTTTATGCTTCAGTTCCCTTATTTTCTTTAAAATTAGAGTGTCTCAGGTTAGTATCTTTGTCAGACCTTCTGGTACAATATCTATTTTAAGTTTCTTTTTATTAATCTTCAAAGATATAATTACTGCACTTTTTATTATTGCCATTTATTTGGGTGGTGGCGTACTTGTGGATTGCCTTGAGGATGCAGTAAATTATACTAATGCTATCAGGATAACATGTTAAGCATGTAGCCGCTGATGGAATATTCTAGGAAATTCATGTACACACCTCAGAACACATTTATGGAATATTCTCTGAGTAGAATGGGGAAATATCAGACTTTAATATCTTTCAACTGCTACAGCCAAAGCCATTTAATAAAATCTAGAGCAGGAGTGTCAAACGTGCATCATCATGGCGGTGTCACGTGATGTATCAGGACTTTTCCCCCTTCACTAAATTTGGAAGGGGCGGGGCCAGTGTGTGACATATCAGGACTGCAGGCCACAAGTTAAACACGTTTCTCCCCATGGAAAAGGAAGAAAGGCATGGATGCTGCAAGTATCACTTTCCCCATGTGAGTTAAAGTGTCTGGAGTGAGAAAGAGTCCGGTCTGACAGAGGGGGTGGGAGTGAATCGAGCCATGGAGTACTTTTGAAATGCAAAATAAATGCATTTTGGAGGCAGGTCTTTTAAAAACTTCTCCAAGGATTCCCCATGGATGCTGCAAGTATCGCTTTCCCTTTGTGAGTTAAAGTGCTGGAGTGAGAAGAAGTGTGGTCTGACAGAGGGGGTGGGGGAATGCACTCAAGCCTTGGAGAAATTTAAAGGAGCTGCTTCCAAAATGCTTGTCTGTTAAGTGTTCTCTCTCTCTCTGTGTGTGTGTATGTGTGTGTGTGTGTGTGTGTGTGTGTATGAGAGAAAGAAAGAAAGAAAAAGAAAGAAAGAAAGAAAGAAAGAAAGAAAGAAAGAAAGAAAGAAAGAAAGA
>BLBF01000016.1:23254880-23294505 GCA_015471245.1 Laticauda colubrina
TACCATTCCTAGATGTACTAATCTACAAAAGAACAGATGGCACACTGGGACACACCATATACCAGAAGAAAACACACACCAACCGCTACCTCAACGCCCAATCCCACCACCACCCAGCACAGATAAACCACTTCTTAGAAATGATCAAAGATCTACACGTGGAACAAGAAGATCTGCTTGTAAGTTTCAACGTGGTTTCACTATTCACTCAATTAAAATTTTAATGCTTTCATCCATATCTCTCTTTTCATTTCCCACCTTTGTTAATAGGAAATGGATGAAAATGGATGAAGTAAACAAAAATTCCTTAGGTATTTTGAAAAGATGATGCTTCTATCTTTTCTAAAACTGAACCAAGTAAATTAGCAATTAAAAACATTCTGGGTAGCTCTACAAACACTAGGTATGTATTCATTCAAATAAAGTTATGTAATTTTTTAATGGGATTCCAGTCAATTAGATTATATTGATGCCCCATGGAAAAATTAACATACCTATTCAAAAAGTGTTATCATGATAACAGATACTGTCAATAGCTATTATAGTGAGACTTGGCATTAGTAAGATTATTTCTACTCCCAAAAAGCTTTGTAATATATCTTCCCTTGAGCTGCTAAGCCATTATCTTTATGGGTCTTTTTTCTTCTGAACTAAACTAGCAGACTTGAGAGGTTGCCAGCCTCCCCAGGTGGAAGTCAGCACAAGCTACTCAGACTCTTGACATAGCAAATCATTAAAGCATCTTTGTTACATTTTAGGAGGAAACAACTTTAAACAGTTTGTATGCCTTCTGTTAAGGTGAGCATGCAGATTTTTTTTTCATACCAACCAAAGTTGAAATAGGTTACTCCTACCACTTTTTCAGCAACTTAGTGGGCACTTTGCTTTAAATTTCTCAGGCTGAGAAACCTGCTAGTTGGTAGTTGATTTTTTAAAACCATGATTCCCAGTGTGGATCTTTCTAGCTCTCCCATAGAACTTCCATGAAGACCAGCAACTCTGTGACAGAGAATAGATAAGATAGTTGCTGAGGGACTGTCACCTCTATTTTTAGTACTAGAAAGAAATGGTCACTTAGTGGACTCCTGGATGCTCCTTGAGCTTGGTTGTTTTTTTGTAGATATTCCATTACTCAAGTAGATAGCTCTTCACTGCTAGAAAGGAGTGTGATTTGTTCTCTGTTCATAGAAAGTGGCTTGCCTTCTCAGTGTTGGTTAGAGCGTTGTTTTCTTCTTGGTAGTTCCTTGGTGTTTTCTGTTTGATTGTTTGCTTGAGTTGGTGTGATATTATATACCGCTTGTTGGCCAAGTAATAATCCTTGTTTATCTAGGTGTTGATTGCTGGGGAGGACATATTTTGGTCTTTTTGTTTCCTTAACAGATAACAGATAATCAGAGTTGAAAGGGACCCTGTAAGTCATCTATTCCAACCCCCCCGCCTAAGCGAGACACCCTACACTACTTCTGACAAATGGCAGTCCAATCTCTTCTTGAAAGTCTCAAGTGATGGCGCTCCCACAACTTCTGAGGGCAAGCTGTTCCATTGGTTGATTGTTCTCACTGTCAGAAAGTTTCTCCTTATTTCCAGGTTAAATCTCTCCTTGTACAGTTTCCATCCATTATTCCTTGTCTGGCCTTCTGGCCTGCTTTAGAAAATAGCTTTACCCTTTCCTCTCTGTGGCAGCCCCTCAAATATTGGAACACTGCTATCATGTCTTCCCTGGTCCTTCTCTTCACTAGATGCCCAGCCTTGCCCAGTTCCTGTAACCATTCTTCATATGTTTTAGTCTCCAGTCCCCTAATCATCCCAATTGCTCTTCTCTGTACTTTTTCTAGAGTCTCATCATCTTTTTTATAATGTGGTGACCAAAACTGGATGCAGTACTCTAGGTGTGGTCTTACTAAGACTTGATAGAGTTGCATTAGTATCTCACTTGATCTTGATTATATCCCTCTGTTAATGCAATTTAGGATTGCATTAGTTTATTTGGCTGCTGCTGCACACTGCTGGCTCTTATTTCGCTGGTTGTCCACTAAGACTCCAAGATCCCTCTCACAATTACTGCTATTGAGCCTTGTTTCACCCAGTCTATATGTGTATTTTTGGTTTTTCTTGTCTAAGTGTAGGACTTTACTTTTCTCTACATTGAACTTCATTTTGTTAGATACGGCCCAATGTTCTAGTCTGTCAAGATCCATCTGGACCTTGAGCCTATCTTCTTGGGTGTTAGCTGTTCCTGCCAGCTTAGTATCATCTGCAAATTTGGTAAGTTCCCCTTCTATTCCCTCATCTAAGTCATTAATGAAGATATTGGAGAATACTGGGCCTAAGACAGATCCTTGTGGTACCCCACTGCTTACTTCCCTCCATGTAAACTTAGACCCATTAAAAACTACTCATTAAGTATGGTTTGTCAGCCAGTTGTGAGTCCATCTAGTGGTGGTGCTATCTATTTCACTTTTTTCTAGCTTACAAGAAGTAGATTATGGTCTATTTTGTTGAATGCCTTGCTGAAATCTAAATATATTATGTCCACAGTATTTCACTGGTCTACTAATTTGGTCGCTATGTTGAAGAATTAAATAAGATTGGTTTGGCATTAGCTTTTTGAATGATGTGTAATCAGTTGGTGGCTGATTTGCCTGGGTGCCATGATTTTAGCTTGATCTAAGGATGCTCACAGGTTACCAGTTAAAAATAAAGTTTATCCATGTATTTGCATTAATTAGCTTTCATTATGTTTTCTGACTGCTAGTTGGTATGTCTTTTCTTCTCAGGCTACTGGTTTACTTAAAATGTTTTGGAGGTTTTAAATTGGTTTGTGTGCTATGGTGATAGCCCCTTAGATATTGGAACACTGCTATCTTGTCGCCCCTAGTTTTTCTTAACAGTATGAAATTATTAGAGACAACTGTAAAATTATTCATTTAAAAATGAAAAGCACAGGTGGAGATGTGCATATTTAGTTCAGCAATGGGGAAAAAAAATCTTGGAATAACAACTCCCTATAAATGGCAGCAGTATGGTGTGATTGGAAAAAGGGCAAATGAAATTTCAGACTGTATGAACAAGAATTTAGAAGTGAAAAAGTTTCCAAAGCATATGAAACAAAAGTTCCATTTCATTCTGGGCTGGTACAGCTCAAGGGGCATTGCATCCTAATCTGGTGCCATATTTTAAGAAGCATTTAGAAAAACTGGGAAAGGATGACCATGAGTTATAAAGTTTTATGAAAAGGGACTAAAAGAGCTGGGCATGCTTCACCATGACAGAAGGAGACAGAGAAGGGATGTGATAGCATTCTTCATATAATTGAAAGGATGTCACCCAAAAGAAAATCATATTCTTTTTATTTTCCCAAAATAATGGATTGAAGTTACAAGATGGCAGAATGTTGGGAAAAGTGTAAAAGTTATACCAGTTTCTCAGTTGGAGCCAATTATCTACAGAGTTCATTTGTTTTTATATTTGAATAGCTGCTCTTGGACTTTTCAAACACATACCAGTTGTGAATAGTTGAATAGATTAAATGAAATAATCCAAGCAAGGCAAAACAACAATCGGTGCACACTGTCCTGCAATCGGTCACTTAAAAGTAATACTGGGAAACAGTCTGTCCTGTACTATGGAAATAGTACATGGTGCAATTGTCGCAGACTAAACTGAAGAAGAAACATAGACATATTAAGCTGGGATGGCAATGTTGTCAATGATAGATCCTATTGAAATAAACTCTGAGTGGTTGATCACTCAGAAGGCTCTATGCATCCCTTCCACAAAGTAATAAAAAAGGCACACATATACTATTAACAAAAGATTAGGAGATTATATTCCCAGGAGTGGGATTTTACCAGTTTGTCCTGGTTCTGCCAAACCACTAGCTCTGAAGATCATCCGGGAGTGAATTGGTTTGTTCCAATTATCACCTGGGCCCACCTGCCCACCCTGGCTCCATACTGACCTTTCTTTCCTGCTTTTGAACCTGCATTGCACGTCACAGCGGATTGTCACATGTCAACTGTTGAAGACATAGGGAGAGTGTAGGAGTGCAGGAGAAGGTCAGTAGGAAAGTCTCTGCACTTGTGCAAAGTACATGTTTGCCGTGCATGTGCACAAGGTGTGCACGTGCATGCAAAGTACACTCACTAGACCACACCCACTGGTGGTAAAACAATTTGAATCCCACCACTGGATATTCTCTTCTTCTCTTCTTTGCCTGAGAATGTTCTCTGGAATCTCTGTGGCTGAAATTCTGCGATGGGATTTTTCTGAAGCTCTTTTATCACAGCTGGGCTTCAATACTGATTTAGTCTATATATAGTGAAACCAGGTATTCCCTGCATGGTAACACAATCAAATTTCCACTGCAGAAGCACAATATTATCAAAAGCCATGATTGTCGTCCTATATATTCAAAATTGTAAGTACAAAAGCATCTTACAAGCTGATTCTATAAATGTTTATTCAATAACAAAGTCCACTGAGTACAAAGATATATTCTTATAAGAATAAGATTGTGACCTTGGAGGAGAAAAATCTATACATGCAGAAAGTTTCAAAATTGAAGGAGGAAAAAAAATGTGAATAGTATTAGATCAAATATTTCAAACTTTATCTTTCCCAACAGCATAATGAATCTGGTACATTTACCATACTGAGCTATCTGAAATTTGCACTAGAAAAAGAGCTTGTCCTATTATAAAATATTAGACATTGCAATATGCATTATTTAAGAAAATCAATGTAGAAATGAGAATTTTCCTGACGGTTAGGACAATTAATCAGTGGAATGGCTTGCTTTCAGAAGTTTTGGGTGCTCAATCACTGGAAGTTTTTAGGAAGAGACTGGACAACGAGTTGTCTGAAATGCTATAGGGTATCCTGCTTGGGCAGGGGGTTGAACTACAAGACCTCTAATGTCCCTTCCAACTTTGTTATTCTGTATTCTGTTATTCAGCCTTTTGATTTTAGGAAATGAAATAATTTCAGAACATCTGTAATTTAAACTGGAATCTTAAATTTATTTACCTGGGAATAGCTGCACTAAGTCAGAATGTGGTTCATTTGGTTGTTGCTTAGCATGCTGTAAACTCAGTCAATTTATTTTGTAAATTATGTAAGATTATAGCTTAGCATGAAGTATGAATTATATTATTATAGCTTGTTGGTCAAAAGGTGTAAGACATCTTCTGGTTTAGGACAACATGCAAATCCAGTCAAAGGTATTTCTTCATATTCAGTGGTATGCCCTGTGAAACGTGAATTGGTACACATGCAGAGCAGGGGTGGGATTCAATTTTTTTAACAACCGGTTCTGTGGGCGTGGCTTAGTTGGTAGGTGTGGCTTGGTAGTCATGTGACTGGCTGGGCGTGGCCAACTCAACATCACTCACATCGAGGCAAACATCTCCTTGCCTGGCCTCTCATGACTGTGGGGATGCTACAACAGTCGTAAGTGTGGAAAATGTTCAAAAGTCACTTTTTTCAGTGCCATTGTAACTTTGAATGGTCTCTCTATACAAGCAAAATACCAGCAAAGGAGGGGAAAAAAACTCCAGAGAAGTTCCAGAGACATGAAGTCTAGTCCTGCCAAGAATGTAGTAAGGGTTAACGGAGAGGCAGATTCTGTAAGCAACACCAGAATGTTTCCTTTCTGCCTTCCTTACAGGATTAGGCCAGTAATTTCTTCTAACAACCGGTTCTCCAAACTGCTTAGAATGTTAACAACCAGTTCTAGCGAATAAGTGCGAACCTGTAGAATCCCATCCCTGATGCAGAGATTATACATACATGGTATTGTACTAATTCTCTGTTTCAGATGATGTTGTGCTTTAGTTGAGCTATCTCCCAAATCTTTCCCAGCCTCCCAAATTAATACTAGATTCATCTGAATAAATGATTCATCTAGTACAACCCTAGTTATATATCAGTATAAAAATACATGAACGTGAAATGTTTTATTTGAAGTTTTGGTGTAAAAATATTACTTCAAACGAGAGTTACCCAATTGCTATCAAAGACTTTGACTATTGAATTTTATGATTAATTCTATTTTATCATAAAATAGACAGATCAATTAAATGCTTACTCACCTATTTTGTCCCAGATATTTTTTATATAGCCTGAATTTACCTGATTTTCATGGCTCTCTTCATTATTACACACCAGAAGATATTAATTTACTCAGGACATCATTTGGTAGAAGTATGTTATGCTTAATTAATCAATATCAAAATACAGTTTAAATTGTTTCTTGCTTTGGAATGCCTTTGATATGTTCAAGGTTTCTGGATAATGTAATTGTTCCTGAAGGTGAACATTAGGATTTGTTATGCCAAACCATCCTGATCTTTCATAGTCTATGAAAGTTTTGCATTTCTTCTCTTGTCTTGTTTTAGCTCAAGCTACCACAATTTTCAGAATGCATTATTCATTCTGTTGGTTTCTCAGTGTGTGGTTTTTTTACCAAACCACCATGTTCTTAAGCTTATGGCTACGAATTACAAATATGAAAAAAGGGATTGCAACATGACCAGATGGTTTTCCTGTACAAGTTCATTATGGACACCATATGGATGGAATAAAGAATTCTTGTGTTAGCAGATGGGTCACTACAGCAAATAAACAGGACCCTATATTCAGCAGAAAGCTAATGTTCTACTGTAGTAAAATTCTGCAAATTCATCCCAATAATCACATGACAGCAACGTGATGTGGTGAGTTTGACACCAGTGTGCTAGCTAGAGAATAAAATTCCCCTTAAATTAAAAAAAAAATCACAAATGTAGTCTCCAAGATTTTAGTGTGAAGTAAGTGTGGTTAAATTAATTTGGATTCAACCTCAAGATAATAAGGCTATTTCCTCACGAGGATTCTGGACCAGCACAAAAGCACCTTCAGATGTCTGTGTTCTCAAAGTATTGCATATGAGAGACAGATAAATTGATTTACTTCTGGGTCATTTTCCTGAAATATGAAAAGCATAAGATTTGGAGTGGCCAGGTTTCCCATTCATGATTAAGTTGTCACCCACTATCTTAGCCCTCTTTTAGATGCTGAAGCAACTTTATGAAACAAGCCAGGCTTAATTTTTCCAACCAATTTTTACTCAAGTTCCTTCTCTTTATATTCTTACATAAAACAGCCTGCATAAAACTCTTTCTTGCAACTCTCTTGTACATTTTGAAAAAGTACCTAGCTGCTAAATTTCCATGACATGGCTATTCTCAGTCAGAACATACTGTAAATGCAAAATACATCTTCACAGTCAATTTTTTCTGTCTCTTTCCAATAATCATGTTGTTTGAGGAAATGGCTAAATGCATAGAACAAATAGTGTTTCTCAACCTTGGCAATTTTAAGGTGTGTGGACTTCAACTCCCAGATTTCCTCAGCCAGCATGAATGAACCAAATGGTGAAGGAATCTAAATAGTTATATTGATTGTCCTAAACTGCATGACTGATTATTATCTATAATTTTAACACTAACCTATCAAATAAAAGTATAATTGCATACTCTGCTAAAAGGGCCTAAGATCTTCGGCTTCTTTTGGTTCCACTACCAATTTTATAAATAAATAAATAATTGTGTTTTTGTGTAATCACATCTGATTTTGGGATCTAACATTTCTAAAACATTCTATTTCATTATCAACAGCATCTAAAGCTATTAAGATCTAGAAATGTACTAACTTCAGCTCCCTACAAGACATCATCAAGCACCTTCAATGCTTTCTCTTTACTTTGTTCCAGGCTAAAACTCTATAATAAAGGATCGATATAACTTCATATATTTATTTGTTTGGTAAATTTATATAGCTGCTCAGAATCACTCAGTTGGAGAGATGGACAGTATATAAATTTAATATATAAAAATATAGCTACTTATCTCACGTAAGTGACTCTGAACTGAATGCAAAGTTTCAAACATCAAACAACACAACAAAACAAACAAAACCATACCAAGAAAAAACATTTAAAAGCCAATAAAAACCATTCTAAAAACACATAATATTTAAGAGAGCACTCAATTTCCTAGCACTACTAGGAGCCAGTTTGTAAGCTCCAAATTTATGCGAACAAACTTCCAGGTCAATCATGTTTTCAGGTCCTTCTAGAGGACAGCATGGTTGAAGTTAATTTGACCTCAACAGGAAAGATATTCCAATGGGTGGGTACTGGAGCAGAAAAAGCTCTCCTTTTGGATCCCATCAGATGACATTCCTTTGTAGATACATACCAAATATGTCTTTCCTGCCTGGCTGGATGAGATAGGTATGTATAATTGAGGAAAGATGCTTTTTCAAATAATCTGGCCCCAAACCACTTATGGTTTTCTTCAAACACCTTAAATTGAACCCAGAAGTCAACTAGTAACCCATGTAGGCTATGAAACAGAGGTATAAGGTATGCTGATTTGCTGCACAAACTGCCCACCTTGTATTTTGCATTCATAAATGAGATGAAAAACAAAAACAAAGTATAGGAAATGAGACTAATATGTTTGTGACTCCCTGGTGCTCTCTGAACTTGATTGCGTGCTTATAAACATGCACTGATGATGGTACCTACTCTGTGAACTGAAATTCCTGAACATTCATGAAATTCAAAATTGATGAAATTTGAAGTTATGTAATGCAAACAACCAAACTCAGAGAGTACTAAGGCTTCCATGTTTAACTCTCAGCTACATATATTCTCTTCTTTTGATATCTATTTTATTTCTCGAGACTTCTCGAGAATGCATATACAGTTGACCATTCTCATTTATGTGCTACTAAAATTATTGTGTCTGTTTTATTATTTTTAACCTTTAATTGGGTAAAACAGTGCATAATAGGTCTGTGGAGATTCTCAGTCATCCAGGTCATAGTTATCTCAAACGTGCTTTTCCTTCAAAAGGCAACTGGACTGGTGTTTTTTTTTTGAGAAAGTAGAAGAAAACATTTTGCTTCTCATCCAAGAAACTCCATCAGTTCTGATGGTGGTGGGGTGGTGGTAGAAAGATAGGCACTAAGATTTGAGACTGGATGGTGTGGGGAGGAATAGAAGGACTGTGTTGTCTGCAGTCATTTGGTCATTAGTACTCTCTGAGAGTTATTGAGACCACTTGGGGGTTTATCTGTGCCCTTTGGGTCATCTGAATCAGAGTGCAATTGGTTGTGGAATCTTCTTGGAACTGCTGCAAGGGTTGTGTTGTAAATTGGAGATAGGTGGTACCTTATTGCTCCCATCTGTTGAAGGAGGGGTGTTCAATTCTAACATAGATGGATTCTTTTACCTCTCTTTCAAACCGATGGTCTATCCAAAATGTGAACTTATAGAGCAACAAATTTTGAATCAATCTATGTCAAATGGATTAATTTTAAAAATATGTCCAAAATATGGAACCCATAACACCGGTGGGATTGCAAGTTGTGGCTATTTCAGTGCTTCCATGCTGTTGAGCTGCTTAGTTAGCCCTGGTTGCATGATCTTTATTTCCAAAAGTCCCTGGCAACTTCCTACAAGGAAAGTGAATTGGGACATCAGCAGATAGTTGGGAGTTATTTCCACTCCTTCTGCTTTTTTGCCCACTTGTGGTCATTCAGTTTCTCTGTTTGGGAAATGTCTCTGAAATGATTCAAGGAATATCATCAGAGTTGGAAGGGACCATGAAGGTCTTCTAGTCCAACCCCTTGCTCAAGCAGCAGACCCTATACCACTTCGGACAAACAGCTGTCTGGTTTTGCCTTTAATGTTGCAACAATCACAACTTTTTGAAGGCAAGCCATTTCACCAGTTGATTGTTCTTACTGTCAGTTAATTTCTCCTGAGTTTTAGGTTACTTCTCTCCTTGATTAGTTTCCATTCTTTGTTTCTTGTCTTGCTTTCTGATGCTTTGGAAAAAAAGTTGACCCCTCTTCTTATGGCAGTCCCTCAGCACTGTTATCATGTCCTCTCTAGTTCTTTTTTTCACTAGACTAGACATTATCAATTCCTGCAATCATTTTTCATATGTTTTAGTCATCAACTTTGGTGCTTGTCTCTGCACTCTTTCCAATAGGTCATGGGCTGTCTAGTCCCATATAAATGGCTAAAAGGACACACTTGCCTTACCTAAGATTCCAAATATCTATATTGATTTCAAGAATAAGTAAATGGAGTGTGGTTACTTGTGAAGCTTATACCAATTGTCTATTTCTTTCTCACAGCTTTGTAATTGGTAATTTTATCCCTCGGGAAGAACATTGATCATAGTGAAGAAAGTCAGACACCTTGTTTTTCTCCCCTGAAGTTGCATAGCCAGAAACAGTTCCATCATCTTGTCTTGAATTGCAAACAAGTTCTTGTTCTTTGACTTTACTTAAACCTTTTTGGATTGGCAATAGTATTTAAAGATAGGATTGAATTCTGAATGTGGAGAAAAATCCATGCATATTCCCCAATAATTGGCAACAGAGATGATTTGTCTGTAACACTTATACTATTGTTCAATTTTATTTCTATGCATTAATAGGAGCCATAAAATAGGTCAGTGAAGCATTTAAATAAATAAAAAAAACAAAAACCTGGAACGTTAGTGATAAATGGTGCTTATATTAGTCAAACTAATGTAAGTGAACTAGTAAACATTGAAAACATCACTGTCAAATTATTTATAGAGCTTCCTTTCATCTTTTTTTCCCTTGAACATTGACTGCTTATAACACATGCAGTTGTCAATAAGCTTCTGTGAATCAAGGCACTTAGAGATAAAGAAAAACAACTCAAGCTCAGGATTTTTGGCAGTATAAAATTACCAAGAAAAAAAAAAATAAAGAAGGGGTGGAGGGGAGAGAGAAAGCATCTTTGGTTCTATTATAGTTCAGGCTGAGTGCTTTTGACTTCTTAAACAGATATCTCCTACTTGCTACTATTAAATAAATGACAACATGATAAACCCCCAAAGTTGACTGATCAAAACATCAAAGAGAGTCTGAAGATGGCAGTCTGGTGTTTTCTTATGAAGTTGGGGAAAAGAAGTTGAAGGAAGCCTTTCTCTCAGTGGTGGGATTCAAATTTTTTTGACTACTGGTTCTGTGGGCGTGTCTTAATGGGCGTGGTGTGGCTTGGTGGGCATGGCTTGGTGGGCATGGCAGGGGAAGGATACTGTAAAATCTCCATTCCCTCCCCATTCCAGGGGGAAGGTTACTGCAAAATCTCATTCCCTCTCATCCCATTAACCTGCTTTCCAGCTCCATTCTCCTTTGCAGGGCAACAAAAGAAGACCTAGCCAATCATCTGGGACTCAGGAGGCAGAGAATAGATTGGGGCAAGATCAGTCAGAGGTGGTATTTGCTGGTTCTGTGAACTGCTCAAAATTTCCACTACTGGTTCTCCAGAGCTGGTCAGAACCTGCTGAATACCACCTCTGCTTCCACTGCACACAAATCCCTATGTGCCAATGGAGTGGGTAGACAATGTGATACTTCAACATTGGTATGGGAATAAAATATTTAAGAAGGCTTTCTGTGAATGAGATCCAGGAGGGCACAGCTTTGTATGTACCTGATCCAGTGAGAGGTCCTTAGAGATCTCTGAGCTTGGTTGTTTTACTTGCAGATATTTCATTACCTAAACTAGGTAACATCATTAGGGCTCTAGACTCTGGAAAGACTGCATTTAAGATTTTCAAAGCTTCAAACTGATGCTAGAAACCAGCTTTGAGACCTCTATATCTGAAACATGACTGTCTTTCTAAATACCCTAGAACTTGAAAAAACTTTGAAAACTACAGCAAACAATAATGGCTCTGATGATCTGATAACATGACATAGGATATCACAGTTTTCATTTATTTATTCATTGAGGCCATTTCATTTCTTTTTTTTTTTAATAGTGCAATTCAAGGAAGTACATGAAGGACTTCCAAGCAATATCAGATCCAAACACTGAGTAGTTTCAGGATGAAGGCATTAGGATCTGCCCTAATGAAAGGTGGAAAATAGGCTACATATTTATCAGCTGGTGCTCCATTCAAAATCCAAGAAAGAAATGCTTAGACTCTTGTAATCAGAGAAAATATATCTTTTTGTGGAAATCAAGTGGTAGCAACAAAAGAATTCTGAATCTGAGAAAATGGGTGCGTAAATCACATATACAAAGTAATGGCAACGTTCCCACCCCCAATAGTTCAATTGGATCATCCAATTAAAAGTTGCATATTTCATCATGTGGGCATCTCCAGGTGGTGATGAGGCTTCTGTCCATTGACCTTGACATTGTTTGATAAAGGGTTGCAGCTATGCATAGCACAGGATAGAAACCTAAAGGCCCTGTCACACTGCCCAACGGATGCAAAACAATAGTAAAAAGGACACAACAGACGAGAAAAATGTTCCATCCGTTGTTATCCGCTCTCAGAAAGGGTAAAAATTTGCATAACCGGAGCGGATAACACGGAAAGGAACGGACACGGGGAGGATGCAGGGTGGATGGAAAGCAGATGCGGAACGGAAGCCCAGCGGATGGCACATCCGCTAGGCTTCTGGGGGACCTCAGCGGATGCACAGTGGACGCCGAACGGATGAAGCGGATGCAGAGCGGAAGCCTACCAGATGCACAGAGGAAGCCTAAGGGATGCCTGGCATTAATTGCGCATGCAGGGAGGAAGCATTGCATAAGCCCCATGGATATAAGGGAAGCAGCTCGAAAGCAGGTCACCATTCAGAGGAAAGACCTGCTGCCGGACAGATTGACAGCCTTGCCTGCCCTGCCTGCATGCCTGCCTGCAAACCTTGCTGCCAGCCTTGCTGCAAGCCTTGCTGCCAGCCTCCCTGCCAGCCTTGCTGTCTGCCTGCCTGCCAGCCTTGCTGCCAGCCTCTCTGCCAGCCTTGCTGTCTGCCTGCCTGCCAGCCTTGCTGCCAGCCAGTCTGCCTGCCAGCCTTGCTGCCTGCCTCCCTGCCAGCCTTGGTTCATGCCTGCCTGCCAGCCTTGGTGCCTGCATGCCTGCCAGCCTTCCTGCCAGCCTTGGTGCCTGCCTCACTGCCAGCCTTCCTGCCAGCCTTGGTTCCTGCCAGCCTCCCTGCCAGCCAGCAACCCCACAACCATGCGGAAGCACAGCAAGCCTCAGCCATCTGCTGCCAGCCTTTGCAAGAGGGACAGGGCTACCATCCCGCCCCCTGGCCCTCACTCTGGTTCTGCTGTGGCTTCTGCAGCACGGGCTCGCTCTTCTGGGGCTGGGGCTTCTGCTGCTTCTGCTTCTGGAGGAGCTGATGACAAGCACTCCAGCACCAGCCACCTCCACAGCACCTGCACCCTTCACCCTTGAGACTGAGCGACCAAAAGGAGTGCCAGAGACTCATTTTTGTTTCATAGCTTGTTGTTAATAAAGTCTATTTTTGATTCACACACTTGCTGGGTGGCACCCTCCAGCCGTACTGCATGCTCCTGTAGGTGGTCCCTGAGGCCAGGTGGCACAGAGTGAGTGCCACCTTGAGCCCAGGTTCCAGGCTGGGCGGGAAGTTGGTGTTTGTCTTGCTCAACCTGGGTGTCAGGCGCTGCACAACTACGTCAAACATGGCTGGAGGCATCCTCATGAAGTTCTGGAATGCCCGAGTGTGTTCATTCCTGAGCTCCACCATCAGCTTGTTGTACAGTCCGTCCTCTGCTCTTCTGGCGAACCATCTTTGTATGCAGACGCTTCTTGGCCACCTCTTTTTCTTCCCGTAGTAGAGTTCACAGAGCCTGTAGATGGCTGCGCACTGTTGCAGAAGGATGCCAAAAGGACTTTGTTATGATCCACGGTGGACATGACTGGATGCTGTGAAAGAGGAAGAGTCAGATGAAGGCTGCAGAGGTCTGCACTGCAGGGCTGCTGTTCTGAAAGTGAGATCCAGATGAGTTGCTCCCCCTTTTTATAGGCAGTATAGGTGTCCCTTTGCATCCTCTAGGCATCCTCTAGGCATCCTCTAGACATCCTTAATATCTGAGATAGGTCCCCTCTGCGAAGGTTTTTTCCGTTTTAAATGCTTTGTTTCCATGCTGCATCCACTAGCATCCGTTCTGCATCCGTTCCGTGTCCGTTCCGCTTCCTCTCTGCATCTGAGTGGATGCGAGTTGCGCAGATGCATAGCAGATGCCTAGCGGATATAGCGGATGCGTAACGGATGCAGAACGGATCCCTAGCAGATGCCTAGCGGATGCAGAACGGACGAATTGGATACATTTTCCGCGCAAAATTTTTGAGCAGCTCAAAACTTTCTGAGCAGATGAAATGTCCATAAACGGATGCTGGACGGATAGAGAGGAAGCAAAACGGAGGCAGTGAGTACAGAACGGATACATCGTGTTAACCAACGGATGGCAAGCTTTTTTGTCTATTTTACATCCTCTTTGCATCCATTGGTGCAGTGTGACAGGGGCTTAAGCAAGAATGTACCCCCCCCAGCTTATACGGTTCTGGTTTATAACACCTCCAGCTCACTTCCCATAATCATTCCCCCCTCCTCCCCCCATTACTTATGACAGCTGAAAGAAGCAAAGCAAAGGGAAAAAAATCTTGAAGGCTGATATTCGGCCCTCCTAGAAAAGAGACGTTAGTCCTAAAAAACATAAAAGTAGAAGGTAATAGAAAACATACATGAAACAGCAACATATTAATTTTTAGGGTTTATCGGGATATTTAATATGAAATGCCTTGATAAGTATAGGAGCTCTAACATCCTTCTCATTCACTTACACAGCCTGGGAAGGAGGAAAATGTTTCCAAGCAACCAAATACTGGAGTCGACCCCTTTGTTTTCGATAATCCAAAATTTCTTCAACTTCAAAATGTTGTTCACCTTCAATTAGCAATGGTACAGAGGGATCAACCTGAGTTGGTCTCAAGTCGGAGGTATGTTCAGGTTTTAACAAACTAACATGGAAAACAGGGTGGATCCATCAAAGAGTTTTTGGTAATTTCAGTTGGACAGCCACAGGGTTCATAATTCATTCAATTGAGAAAGGTCCAACATACTTAGGTCCAAGCTTTTTTTATTTTTATATATATTTTATTGGTTTTTAAAAACAAAGACAAACAAAACATAAAAGCATCCAGCTTTCTTCAACATCAAGCTTTTTTTTATTTTTGTGTGGTCTGCAAATATCTGGTGGATAAAAAGACCTTGTCACCCATTTGATATGGTTTTTGTGGAGTTCTCTTTTTATCTGCAAATTTTTTATGAGCTTGATGGGCATCATCTAATGCTTTACAGGTAACCGGCCAGGTAAGCTGGAGCTGTGTTATCCATTCATCTAATGACTGAATGCTTGGTTTCTCCCATGGAAGCTTGGGTATGTGTACAAAGTCTTGTCCCGAAGCTACTTTAAACAGAGTAAACCCAGTACTACTATGTACCGAATTATTATATGCCACCTCAGCAAATGGCAATAGGTCAGCCCAATTATCTTGCTGATAATTTATACAACATCAAAGATATTGTTCCAATACTGAGTTAGTCCTCTCACAAGCCCCATTGCCATTACTTTGCATATGTGATTTACGCGCCCATTTTTTTAAAAAGAATTTTTGTTGGTTTTTAAAACAAACATAAACAAACTAAACATAAAAACATCAAGCCATCTTCCATATATGTACATACAGTGTGTCGGTTGGTTTACAAATTTTTTTGTGCTTCCATTTAGTAGACTTCAATTACAATTATATTATATATGATCTCGTATTTTCAACCCAATATTAAATGCATCAATATCATAATCAATCAATCATTTGACTGTACTTATTATTAATTCATGCTTTAAGAAATAATCATATTTTACTCAATTTATTTTGTGACAATTCATATTATCATCCCAAATCTATCCTAAAATCATTTTGTAGATATAATAAGGAAAAAAAAATACATCTTTACATATTTAGTATTTTCTAAAAGTCTACATATTTCGTTACTATATTTTATTATCTAACCATTGATAGAATAGATCCCAAATTTTATAAAATTGTTTATCTTCTTGCTCTCTAATTTCAAATGTCAATCTACTTATTTCAGCACATTCCAATATTTTCTTAATAATTTCCTCCTGTGATGGTATTTTCTCATTTTTCCGGTTTTTAGCAAATACAATCCTAGCCACTGTTAATATATTTCCAGTCAGGTATTTCAAGTCTTTATGATACATTTCAGGCAAAATTCCCAATAAAAATATCTGGTTTCAAATCTATATGTTTTTTTATCATTTTTTCAAACCACATGTGGATTTTAGTCCAGTATTTTTTAGCATCCGCGCAAGTCCACGACATACGGTAATATGAGCCAGGTGTCTGATGACATTTCTAACATTTTTCAGATTTATTCTTGAACATTCTTGCTATTCTTGTGGGGAGAAAATGCCACCTGTAAAACATCTTGCACAAATTTTCTTTATATGCTGTTGACATTGTCATTTTACAATTTTGAGACCACAATTTTTGCCATTTCTCTAGATCAATCCCATATCCAAAATTCTTCCCCCAAGCAATCAATTTCTTTAAATTGTTCTTCTTCTAATTTAATTTCTAATAAATATCCATAAAATTTTTTAATCACTTTTCTGTCAGTACCTGTCAAAATCTTATCTAAATCAGTCGGTTTATCATAAAAACCTTCTCTTTTGGAATCTTTATCATACCTTGAATGTATTTGTGTGTATGAAAACCAATTCATCTTTATACCTTGTTCCTCTAATTTTTGCATAGATTTAAGTTCACCCTTTTCATTCAACATTTCACCATATCTGACTGTTTGTTCCTTTTTATATATTATAGATAAGAAAAAGCTTCAATAGTCAATAACCAGACTGGAATTTTCAAATAACATTGTCTTTTAATCTTCTCCCAGTTTAACCACATAACGGATATAATGTATTCGAAAATACCCCTGTATTTTAGTTCCTTTGTACCATAAAAAGCATGCCACACCAACAACAGATCATGTCCTTCTAATGTTCAACAATCTAGTATTTCTTAATGTAATCTATTCTTTAACCCACATCAAATTTGTAGCTTGGTAATACAACTCCCAATTAGGCAAACCAAATCCACCTCTTATTCTAGCATCTTGCAAAAGTTTTAACTTTATTCTCGCTTTCTTACCTTGCCATATATATTTCAACACAATTTTATTCAAATATTCAAAGTAATCTTTTCCAAGCCTAATTGGAATTGTCTGAAACAAATATAAAATTCTGGGTAATATATTCATCTTAATTGTTGATATTCTCCCTATTAATGACAGTTGTAAATTTTCCCACTTCTCCAAATCAAGTGCTATCTGCTGTTTAAGTTTGATATAATTATTCTCTTTTAATGTGCTGCATCTTGCTGTCAAATATATCCCCAAGCACTTGATCTTATTTGTGTCCTGGATTTTCAATAAGTCTGCCAGTTCTTCCTTTTATCTAGATAGCATGTTCTTTGTCAGGATCTTTGTCTTATCTTTATTTATTTTGCAACCAGCCACCTTCCCATATGTCTCTATCTTTTCTATCAATTTTGGTGCTGTTTCTAGTGGATAAAAACCAGGTCATCTGTAAATGCTGGCAACTTAAATTCTTTTTTAAAATTTTTTAATCCCTTTTATGTTCTTTTCATCTCTAATATTTCTATTTAGCACTTCCAAAGTTAACACAAACAACAAAGGTGACAGTGGGCACTCTTGCCTTGTTCCTTTTTTTATGTCAATAGAGTCTGTCAGGTCTCCCTCTATCATTACCTTTGCCGTTTGATCATGATATATAGCTTCTATTGCTTGGATACATTTTCTAGTAAAGCCCATCTGTTCCAACAGTAACAACATTAATCGCCAATTTACATTATCAAATGCCTTCTGTGCATCTAGAAATATCAAAGCCATTTATTTTTCAGGATGTGCCTCATAATATTCCAAAGTGTTCAAAATTACTCTCATATTGTCTTTAATTTGTCTCTCTGGCAGAAATCCATTTTGATCAGGATGAATAAAATTATTTAAGTATTTTTTAAGTCTTTCTGCCAATATTGAAGCAAAATTTTTATAGTCTGCGTTTAGTAGGGAAATAGGTCTATAGTTCTTGATTTGTAATAGGTCGGTCTCCTCTTTTGGAATAAGTGTGATATAAGCTTCTGACCATGATTTAGGTATCCTCTTCTTTAACATAACTTCATTCATAACTTCTAGCAATGGAAGGTTCAACGATTCTTATCATGTTTTGTAAAATTCTGCCGAAAGTCCATTTGGGCCTGGTGCCTTTCCATTATTTTGCTTCTTAAGCCCATGTCACACTGGCCAACGGATGCAAAAAGGACACAGCGGACGAGCAAAATGTTCCATCCATTGTTATCCGCTCTCAAAAGGGGCAAAAATTTGCATAACCGGAGCGGATAACACGGACGCGGGGAGGACGCAGGGCGGATGCAAAGCGGATGCGGAACAGAAGCCCAGCGGATGGAAGCGGATGGGAGCAGATGGCACATCTGCAGGGCTTCCGGGGGGCCTCAGCGAAGTGGACGCAGAACGGATACAGCGGATGCAGAATGGACACCGAACGGATGAAGCAGATGCACAGCGGATGCACAGCGGAAGCCTGGCGTTAATTGCACATGTGCGGAGGATGCATTGCGTCAGCCCCGCGGATATAACGGAAGCAGCTTGAAAGCAGGTCGCCATTCAGAGGAAAGACCTGCTGCCGGACACATCGACTGCCTTGCCTGCCCTGCCTGCATGTCTGCCTGCAAGCCTTGGTGCCAGCCTTGGTGCCAGCCTCCCTGCCAGCCTTGGTGCCAGCCTCCCTGCCAGCCTTGGTGCCAGCCTTGCTGCCAGCCTCCCTGCCAGCCTTGCTGCCAGCCGGTCTGCCTGCCAGCCTTGCTGCCTACCTTCCTGCCAGCCTTGGTTCATGTCTGCCTGCCAGCCTTCCTGCCTGCCTTGCTGCCAGCCTTGGTTCCTGCCAGCCTCCCTGCCGGCCAGTAACCCCACAACCATGCGGAAGCACAGCAAGCCTCAGCCATCTGCTGCCAGCCCTGGAAAGAGTGACAGGGCTACCATCCCGCCCCCTGGCCCTCACTCTGGTTCTGCTGGGGCTTCTGCAGCACGGGCTCGCTCTTCTGGGGCTGGGGCTTCTGCTGCTTCTGCTTCTGGAGGAGCTGATGACAAGCAGTCCAGCACCAGCCACTTCCACAGCACCTGCACCCTTCACCCCTGAGACTGAGCGACCAAGAGGAGTGCCAGAGACTCATTTTTGTCTTATAGCTTGTTGTTAATAAAGACTATTTATGATTCACACACTTGCTTCATTTCTTTTTTTTAATAAAGTCTTGGTGGAAACTTTTAGAAATGGTTTAAGCCTTTGCATGCTTGTGGGATGGGTTAAGATAGCTGTGGGATGGGCAGGGATACCTTTGGGATGGGTTAGGATAGCAGTGGGATAGATAAACCTCCAGTGCAAGCATAGTGGGACGGGATGGTCCACCCTCCCAGGTGCCACACCTATGGCCCTTTATTATCAATAATAATGTAATAATTATCCACACATGTCAACATAAACACAACTCTTTATTAAATGCCCTGTTCATTGTAGGCCAACCCAACATACATGGCCCAATCTCATCCGTGTGATGAGACAGGCTGAAGGAAGCATCCATTAAGCATTTACCATCCTGTCTTGCCACTCCACTGCTCCAGCTGGGGAGTTGCACCAGTGTTTCAGTAGGTTGCGCTGCTTCTTTGCCTCACGTGAGGCTCTGTTGGGGCCTTGCACATCCTGAGCGTCGATCAGGTTTCGCCCTTGCCTCCATTCCCCCGCCTCCATGTCCCCATTGCCTTGTTGATGGTCCACAAGCCTGTTCTGCAAGACTGGGTAGCGGGTACGCATGAGATTGTGCAGGATGCAGCAAGCTTCCATGATCCTCCTCATGGTCTCTGGGCTATGCTGCATGGTGGTGAGAAGTATCTGGAACCTGTTGGCCAGGATGCCAAAGGCGTTCTCCACCACCCGTCTTGCCCTGAACAGCCTGTAGTTGAAAATGCTCTTTTCATGGGTGAGGTATTTGGAGGTGTAGGGCTTCATGAGGTAGGTTGTGAGGGAGAAGGTGTCATCCCCCACGATGAAGTCGGGCACATCTTGAGTGTCGTTGGGCAGTGGGTCTGGATCTGGGAAGCCCACCATGAGGTTGCTTTCCAGCCCCTCCTTGAGGTCACTGGCGTTGTATACCTGGGCATCTGGAGATGAGCCGTTGCCTGAAGCATCGATGTATATGAACTTATAGTCAGCATGGAACATGGTGAAGAGGATGATGCTGAAGAAGCCCTTGTAGTTGTGATAAGTGGACCCCGACTTGGCTGGTGCTTTGCAGGCCACGTGCTTGCCATCTATGGCTCCAACGGTGTGGGGGAAGTTCCACTTCTGATACCACTGCTCTGCAACTTTCTTCCATCCTTCTTCAGTGGAGGGGCACTGGAGGAGCTCCTCCTTGTATTCTTTGATGATGGCCTGCACCACTTCTCTGACCACAAAGCTGATGGTGCTGGGTGGCACCCTCCAGCTGTACTGCATGATCCTGTAGGTGGTCCCTGAGGCCAGGTGGCACAGAGTGAGTGCCACCTTGAGCCCAGGTTCCAGGCTGGGTGGGAAGTTGGTGTTTGTCTTGCTCAACCTGGGTGTCAGGCGCTGCACAACTTCGTCAAACATGGCTGGAGGCATCCTCATGAAGTTCTGGAATGCCCGAGTGTCTTCGCTCCTGAGCTCCACCATCAGCTTGTTGTACAGTCCGTCCTCTGCTCTTCTGGTGAACCATCTTTGGACCCAGACTTTTTTGGGTGCCTCCTTTTCTTCCCGTAGTAGAGTTCACAGATCCTGTAGATGGTTTCGCACTGTTGCAGAAGGATGGTGGCTGCCGAAAGGGCTTTGTCACAATCCATGGTGGACATAACTGGATGGTGTGGAAGAGGAAGAGGCAGATGAAGGCTGCAGAGGTCTGCACTGCTGGGCTGCTGTTCTGAAACTGACTCGGCATCCTCTAGGCATCCTCTAGGCATCCTGTAGACATCCTTAATATCCGAGATAGGTCCTCTCTGCGAACGTTTTTTCTGCTTTAAAAGCTTTGTTTCTGTTCTGCATCCACTAGGCATCCGTTCTGCATCCGTTCTGCATCTGTTCCGCTTCCTCCCTGCGTCCAGGCGGATGCGAGTTGCATGGATGAGCAGCGGATACCTAGCAGATATAGCGGATGCGTAACGGATGCGTAGCGGATGCATAGCGGATGCGTAGCAGATGCAGAATGGACACATTGGGGACATTTTCCGCGCAAAAGTTTTCGGCAGCCCAAAACTTTCTGAGCGGATGAAACGTCAATAAACGGATGCTGGACGGATAGAGAGGAAGCCAAATGGAGGCAGTGAGTACATCGCGTTTTCAAACAGATGGCAAGGTTTTTTGTCTGTTTTACATCCTCTTTGCATCCGTTGGTTCAGTGTGACATGGGCTTTAAGTGCTTCAGTTAACTCCATCATCGTTATATTACTTTCTAACATTGTTTCAATCTCTTTAGGTATCTGGGGTAAATTAGCATTCTGTAAATATTGTTTGACTCTTTCCTCATCAATATTCTCTTGTGTATATAGTTTCCCATAAAAGTCTCGAATGATTTTCTTCTTCTCTTTACTACCATAGCAATCCTGACCTTGGTCATCTATTAATTGCAATATTTTCCTTGATTCTTTCTCCTTTCTCAGTTTGTATGTTAACCATCGACCTAGTTTATGTGTCTTCCAAGTAGTTCTGTTTAGCGCCTCTAATTTTCTGTGCTAGTTCTTCTTTTTCTATTAAAACTATTTTATGTTTAATTATAAACATAATTAATTTTTAGCTTAATGTCCTTTTTCTGTGGTGTTTTCTGTAGGTCTTTTTCAAGTCTTTTATACTCATCCTCTAATGCAGTGGTTCCCAATCTTTTTTTCACCCCGCACCCCTAAAGAAATTTCACTCAAACCAAACACCCACTGAAATATATGGTAAATATATGGTAGGATTGAAGTATTTAATTATTAAATATATGGTAGGATTGAATCTTTTCAGCTATGTATGTGACGGCCACTAAATAACGATACTTAACTCTAAAATGAAAACAAAGTTAGTCCATTGCAAAAGAAAATAAAAATGCCAACATATAGCCAATATGCTATTATTTACATGGACTTTTCTCGCACCCCTTGGAATATTGTCTCGCATCCCTAGAGGGTTCGAGCACCCCAGGTTGGGAACCCCTGCTCTAATGCCTTAGAGGCTAATCTTTTCATAATATTTCTTTTCCTTGTATAGTCTATTACCAAGCCTCTGGTATATGCCTTCATTGTATCCCATACATTCTGAATTGATGTATCTTCTTTTTTGTTTTCTCTGAAAAAAAAAAAACCCAATTCTTTCTCCATCTACTGTGTGAAATCTTTTTCCTTTAAAATAGTATTATTTAAAGCCCTGGTCCCACTGCACTTACGGATGCAAAGAGGATGTAAAACGTTAAAAAAAGCTTGCCATCCGTTGGAAAACGCTATGCATCCATTGTGTACTCACTGCATATGTGTTTCATACGCTCTATCCCTTGAGCATCTGTGCAATCCGTCCAATCCGTCCATGCAAGAAGTTTTGAGCTGCACAAAACTTTGTGAACGGATGAACTTTCCGCTGCATATATATACGGGCAACAAACGTTCTATGTCCGTTATCATCCATTAAATGTCCGCTGTATCCTCTCTGCATCCTCTGGCCATCCCCTCTACTCACATCCACTGCAGCTGAAAATGGAAAGAGGGAGGAAACAAAAGGTACATGGAACGTCTACACAGCGTTAGTAGCACGGAAATAGAAAGGATGTAAGCGTATGCATCTCATATATAAAGGATTAAAAATGGACAAAACGTTTGTATCTGGGATGTATCTCATATATTTAGGATGTCTGCAGTATGTCTCGAGTATGTAGAAGGCCCCATAGCGGACAACCGATATTTTCTATAAAAAGGGGGAGAAAATCATCTGGATCACTGGGATGGTGGACCATACAGTCCCACTATGGTTACACTGGAGGTTTATCTATCCCACAACTATCCTTATCTATCCCACAAGCATGCAAAGGCTTAACCATTTTTTTCAAAGTTTTCACCAGCACTTTATTAAGTAAAAAAAATGAACCAAGTGTCTTAAGCAAAGATAACCTTTATTAACTTTCTTAGGTAAACTTTATGACTTTATTAAATAAGCAAAATGAACCAAGTAAAGTGTCTTAAGCAAAGAAAAACTTAACAAGTAAACAACTCAGTCTCTGACACTATTCTCAGTCACTCTGAGTCATGTCCATGGTCTCAGCTGTTAAGCGGGCAGGGACTGTGGAGGTGGCTGTGGCTTGAGTGCTGGTCTGAGGCACCATTGGGGTGCTTGGCCCCGAGGGTACAACAGGGTGTGGTGTGTTCAGGAAGCTGTCTGAGGGCTGACTCAGTCTCATGAGTTTGAGAGGCCCTTCATCAAGGACTTGAGATGTCAGGCCCAATATTGATGACAGATTGTCCGTTGACAGGCTTGGTTGTGGGGTGGAGAAGGGAGGAGTGTAGTGGGACTATCTGGTCTGCAGCTGGGTGAGGAGTGGCATCTGTGGTGTGCGATGAACCTGGGCCTGGACTGGGAAGGTCTGTTTTTGCTGTGGGAAGTCCTGGTAGTCATAGCCTTGGTAAGTGAGGGGCTGTTGAAAGCTGTGGAAGGGCTGTGACATTGCCTGGGGTGGAGGAGCAGACCTAGACTGGGTAGGAACAGCTACAGCTGGGCCTTGAGGGTTGTGCAGAAGTGCTGTGATCTTCTGCTTCATCACCTGGTACTGGGCGCCTCAGGCAGGTCCCTCAGGGTCTGGCTCACGTAGGTGATGAAGGTGTTCCGGCCCGAGGATGCTCTGTCCAAGTGGACCAGCTGAGAGAGAAGTTCTGTGCTGGTCTTCATTGTGTCCCTGATCTCCAACAGCACACTGTGGTTCTGGCCCTCCAGTCTGCCTCTCTACCTGCATCCTCTGGAGCTAGGGGTGGGGGTGGGTTGGCCTCTGGTGGCTGCTGCTTCTTCCTCCATTTGTGAAAGCAGGGCGTCATCCTCCATGGGATCCTCCAAGTCTGCCGGCATGGAGAGTGCAGCTTTCGGGGGGGTCTGCCGGCATGGGGAGTGCAGCTGCTGTGGGGCCCTCTGAAGACACCTGCCTGGACAAGGTAGCTGGCTCCTGTCTGGAAGAGGACTGACTGTCTGTGGGCTGTCTGAGGGAGAGGGGTGTCAAAGGGGCTGCTCCTCGGTGGCGGATCTCACCCTCCAGGAAACTGCACTTGGCCATGACGTACATCTCCTGGTCAGTGAGCTTGACAACGGCCTGCCCGGATTTCCTAAGATGTAGCTTGCCATACCTGGTGTGCATGTGCTTCCACCATCCCAGGAGTACTTCTGCAGTGTACCCCAGGCTCTCTGCCTTGTCTCTCCAAGCTGCCTGCTTCTTCTTGGTGTCACGATACAGTCTGTGGCCCTTTCTCCAGAGTTACTCATTCTTCCTCAGCCATTCCAGCACCTCATCCTCATGCTCCTCGGAAACAGTGCACTGTTTCCTCTCTTCCTTCTCCTTCCCTTGCCTCTTCCTCCCTCTGGCAGGGGCTTCAGCAGGGCCTTCAGGGGCTTGAGCAGCAGGGCCTTCAGCAGCAGGGCTTTGAGGGCCTTGGGGCTGATCCACCACAGCAGCAGCAGCAGCAGCAGCAGCAGCAGCAGCTTCAGAGTCAGTGCCAGGGTGTGGGATGCTGGTTCTGTCCTTCTTGCCAGGGCTGGAATGAATAGGCATGGGCTTCCTCTTTTTCCCTGACTGATGAACCATGGTGTTCCTGCTAGATGTATGTGGCAGCACGTCTTTCCCCTGTATGATGACTGCATGCGTGCTGCATCCTTTTATATCTGTGGAGCTAATGCAATTCATACTCCCCACATGCGCAATGAATGCTTTGCATCTGATATATATCCGCGCGGCATCCCCTTTGTTTCCTATAGGCGTCCGTGATGCATCCGCTTCATCCGCTATACATCTGCCTCTTCCGCTATGTGTCCGCTTCACAATTCTCACCCGGAACCCCTTCGGAGGTGTCATCTGCTTCCATCTGCTGTCATCCACTAGGCTTCCTATGAACATCCATTTAACGTCCCCGCAACATACTACCCACGTCTGTTCTTTTCTGTTCTATTCCATTCTGTTTATGCAAATTTTCACCACTTTTTGGAGTGGATGGAGCCACCCCTGAAATTTTGCTCATCCACTGTGTCCTTTATGCATACATTTTGCATCCATCGGCCAGTGGGACCGGGCCTTAACATCCATTTAGATCTTCTTCTTTGTCCTTTCCATTAAATTGTCAGTAGATTATGATCTTCCCAAATACTTTGTTCAATATTTATTTCTTGAATATTAGTTAACAATTCTGTTGACATCCATATCATATCTATTCTGGACCATGATAAATGTCTATTTGAATAAAAGGTGTATTGTTTAGTTTTGACATTCTTTTTCTCCATGTATCTTTCAAATTTATTTCATCTACCATTTTAAAGAAAGATTTAGGGAGCGTCTTTCTGTTTTGCTTTATTGTTTTCTGTGCTGTATAGTCCATTTTGTTGTCTTCAATTCCATTGAAGTCTCCCATCATAACTATATTAGCATAGTCCAGTTCAATTATTTTCATATGTAATTTTTTTATAAAATTCTTGTTTGTCATCGGGGCATAAATTGCAATCAGGAGTGTTTTCATATTGTTGTCCATTATTTCCACCATTAGGATTATTCCGTCGTCATCAGTATAAATCAATTTCGCTGGGATGTTCTCTTTAATATATAAAACCACTCCTCTTTTCTTGCATTGTGTCAAGGAGGTAAATATTTTCCCTAATTTTGGCTGTATCAACAATTGTTCATATTGCTTTTTAATATGTACTTCTTGTAGACAAATTATATCAAATTTTAATTTCTCTAATTAATAAAAAATTTTCCTTCTTTTAACGGCTGAATTAAGTCCATTTATAGTAATTGTAATCAATTTTTTCTCTTCCATTATTATATTTTATAATTAGGTTTGGCAACTCTCGTAGATCTTAGTTCACGTTGTTCTTTGGCTTCCTCCTTTCCACCTACTGCACCTTCTTCTTTTTCAGTCGTCATTTGGCAGTCCTCTTGGAATTCAATTAATGAAATTTATTTTTCTGCCTCTTCCTCTTTCCCTCTGAAAAATTCTGTATAAAATGATTCAGCTTTCTCAATTGAGTCAATTCTGTATCACTGTTCTTGCCATGTGAACATCAAACCTTCTGGAATCAGCCATCTATAATTTACCTCTTTCTTAAGTAGCAATTTAGTCAAAAATCGGTATTCTCATCTCTCTCACTCTTCTGGGTACTTGTTTCAAAACCACAATCTCCTTATCTTTGTATTTCAATGTTTTCTCTCTTGCCATTTGCAATATTTGCGTTTTAATGGCTTTCTTTGTAAATCTAATGTGAACTTCTCTTGGTAAGCTATTTCTCATTGCGTATCTTGTGAAAACTCGATAGACCTCATTTATTCCATACATCATCTTCTCTTCAGATATTGCCAAAGCTTCTGCCAATATTTCTATCATTATCTCAGCTAGATTTTGTCCTTTTTCTTCCTCTGTTTTGAAATCCAAGGTAGAATTCTGATCTATCCATCTCCCATCACAACATACCACTTTTATCTTGTTCAACCACCATTAATCTGTTATCAGTGTCTCCGATCTTCTTATCTTTCTGTTTATCTTCTTCTTCAATTTTCAGTAGTCTCTCATCATACTTCATCATCATTTGTTGGATGTTCTCCACTTTTTCATCAGTTTTCCCTGTTCTTTGTTCAATGTTCTCTGTTCTTTGTTCGATGTTGTCAATTCTCTTTTCAATACTCTCAGATCTTGTTTGAATGTTTTGAATTCCTTGAAAAATCATCTGCAGGGTCAATTTTTCTTTTTCTTGTTCTTTCTCTTGCCTTAACATTGTCTCTATTCAACGTTGTCATTCAGATGGTGGAGAGGAGGAAGTGGAAGTTGAAGAACCAGGAGCTGTTAGTTTCCTACTCATTTCAAACAATTCAAAATCTTCAGGTTCTTCTAGACCCTAATCCAATTATGATATAACCAATCCAAATTAAAAGGCCTCAAATATAAAAGGCTGCATAAAAGAAGAGGAGGAGAAAAAAGGCCAAGAAGGTTTAAAAAGGAAAAAAAATCAGTATGGGAGGTAGATGGAAAAACAAAAACACCAGCAAGGCAGAAAGAGAAAAAAAAAAAAGGCTACTCACTTAAAAAATAATTATTTTGTTATAAAATAAAAAGCAAGCATAAAAATTAAACATTTCAAAAAATAAATTGTTGAAACTGCACCCATTTTCTCAGATTCAGAACAATGTCTGTTCTGTATGGAACTTGGTAGGTTCTGATTGGCTGAAAAGGCCACTTACGGATTGGTTGATTAAGAACCAATCCTGGAAGCCGCCAAATGGTGGGAATAGTTAAATGAGTGTCATTGGCCACAAGCTGCAGGCAAGCCGCTATATAAAGGGCTGCCGCGGCTTGGGCTATGTTCCATATCTTTTGCCTTGAGAGTTTAAATAAAATAGTTGTTGTTGGAACCCGGTCTCAAGTGCTTCTTTCCAGACGGAACACTGGTGACGAAGGTGGGATCATCGTAGAAGGTGAGACCGAAGCACGCTGCGATCTTAACTGAGTGAGAGAGATGGCTGGTAACAATGCGCCGCCCGCACCATTCAATCCTGATGAGGATTGGGAATTGTATATCAATCGCTTTCTTATGTTCTTAGAAAGCAACAAAATGGAAGAAATCTCAGACCAAAGGAAGAGGGCTATCTTCCTTACACACTGTGGACCGGCCGTTTTTAAAATGGCGAAGGCACTGGCGAAGCCCAGAGATGTCAAACAGATGACTTGGTCCAACCTGAACCAAATGTTCTGAGCACACTACACACCGGTGGTCTCGAATTTGATAAAAAGTCATGAATTCTATAAGAGGGACCAGAAGGAGGATGAAACTATAGGAGATTTTGTAGCAGCCTTGAGACACATCGGAGGAGCCTGTGAGTTCCAGAACATGGATGAGGCAATGAGGGACCACGTGGTCCTCGGCCTGAAGGACACTACCCTTCAGACCAAACTCCTGAATCGGCCAAACATAACAGTGGCCGAGGCCATTGCAGAGGCAACTGCCACTGAATCAGCAAAGAAGTCAGCAGCCACCATGCAGCAAATGAACGCAATTCCAGACCTGCCAACCAAAACCAGGGAGAAGAAGGCAGAGGGAGGAAAGAAACAGCCCACAGCAACAGTCCACTACGAAGACATTGAATCCCACAGTGATATCAAGGACAACGATGAAGATGTCCATAGACTCCATTCAGATAAAAAATGGCATGAAAAGAGATGAAATCGGCAGGAGTTTCAATGTGCAGGCTGTAGAGGAAATCACCCGTGAGCTGAATGCAGGTTCCTTGACGCAATATGCCGGGCTTGTAATAAGAGGGGGCACATCGAAAGGGTCTGCCGCAACAAAAAGAGCTACAGTCAAAAAAGACGCAGCAGCACCCCACCCCCCAGACATGAAGAAAGACAAGCCAGCAGTAGATGGAACCATAACAAGAGAACCGGTGACAGGGAAGAAACGCATCAATCACCATCGGCAATGCCAGTGTGGAGAATGGAAAGAAGGTTCAAATAGAGGTGAGCATTGAGGGGAGACCCTGCGAGATGGAAGTTGACTCAGGGTCGTTCCTATCTATGGTATCCTGGAATACCATCCGGTGCCTGATACCGAACATTAAACAGAGAGAACTACAGAAACAAAGACTAGTGCTAAAAGACTATCAGGGAAATCGAATTCCAGTAGTAGACCTTGGACATTTTCTAGTCAAATTTAAAAACCATGCTGAAATCTTGCCTCTGACCATCATTGACCGCGACCGCCCTAGCCTATTAGGGATTGAATGGTTCGCGCCCCTGGGAATCGGGATGACCAGGATCAACCGCATCGCTACAACCAACTGGGAGGAGAGCCTGCTCCAAAAATTCCAAGGTGTTTTCGATGGGACTCTAGACAACTACAAGGGGACCCCAATTTCATTTAGCCTAGACCCAAAAATAGCCCCCATCCATTTAAAGGCCAGACGCGTCCCATTCGCGTTAAAACCAAAAATTGATGAACAACTGAACAAATTGATAGCTCAAGGGGTTTTAGAGCAAATCGACCATGCCAGGTGGGAAACCCCTATTGTCACACTGGTAAAGCCAGATGGGTCAGCGCGCATCTGCAGAGACTATAAGACAACCCTGATCCATGCTCTCCAACAAAGCGCATACCCAGTACCAGTAGTGCAACATTTACTGCACTCGCTGGGAAGGAAATTTTTTTGCAAAGCTCGACCTCGCACAGGCCTATCAACAACTACCTGTTGATCCCATTATGGCAGAGGCGCAGACTATCGTAACACATAGAGGGGCATTCAAGTGTAACCGCCTCCAATTCGGTGTTAGCGTTGCCCCAGGTGTGTTCCAAAGCCTAATGGAATGCCTGCTAAACGGAATCAAAGGTGTCATCCCCTACTTCGACGATCTACTGGTCTCAGCAAAAAATGCCAACTAGCTAGAGACCAGATTAAGAGAAGTCTTAACAAGATTTAGGAAATCAGGCCTCAAAGTAAAAAGGGAAAAGTGTGAATTAGCCACTAACTGGGTCGTGTTTTTGGGCTACTTAATCAATGAACAAGGCATTCACCCCACTGAAAAAAAAAAGTGAAGGCTATCAAAGACGGTCCCAGGCCCAGGAACAAAACCAAGCTTCAAGCGTTTCTAGGCCTCATAAATTTTTACAGTGTGTTCCTGCCCCATAAGGCAACAATAGCAGAACCCCTACATAGACTTCTAGTTAAAAAAACTACTTGGACATGGGGCCACCGGGAACAGAAAGCCTTCCAAGGTATCAAGGACCTATTAACGTCAGACACCGTTCTCATCCAGTTTAGCAATACCCTGCCTTTGGCGGCCACCTGTGATGCCTCGCCTTTTGGGGTCGGCGCCATCCTGAACCACCAGCTACCAGATGGCAGAGAGGCACTGGTCGCCTTTTACTCCAAGACGCTCTCCAAGTCAGAACGCAATTACAGTCAACTCGATAGAGAAGCCCTCGCAATCATCGCCGGAGTCAAAAGATTCCATGAGTACCTTTACGGTAGAACTTTTTCTGTAATAACCAATCATAAGCCCCTTCTTGGAATCTTGGCAGGAAACAAGCCAACCCCAAACATTCTGTCACCTAGAATGACAAGATGGTCTGAATTCCTCACTGCCTACTCCTACACGCTGTTACACCGACCCAGCAAAGCCATCACACACGCCAACACCCTGAGCCATTCCCTGCTGCCCATCACAGAAGACGACCCTGCTCAAACCACCTCCACATTTCAGCTTGAGATCTGCCTGGAGCTACCGCTGATTGCTGCCGACGTCACGAGAGCCACAGCCAAAGACTCTTTGACAGCGTGCATACTGAACTGGGTAGGTAAAGGCTGGCCAGAGGAGAACAAAACAGACTTTTAAATCATTCCGTACCAGAGAAACTGAACTGTAAATAGAAAAGGGGTGCATTTTATGGGGTGACAGGGTGGTAATTCCTAACAGTCTTCAGGAAGATGTTCTGGGCATGTTGTACGAGGGACACCTGGGCACACACAAAATGCAAGCTCTGTCCAGGAGTTACATCTGGTGGCCAGGGCTGGACAAAGACATTGAATGCTGGGTTGCAACATGCCATGACTGTCAAAAATCAAGGTCTAACCCCCCACAGGCACCAATAAGAGACTGGGAAACTCCCCGGGGTCCATGGTCTAGAGTACATATTGACTTCGCTGGGCCAAAGAAGGGAAACACTTTTTTGATAGTGGTTGATGCATACTCAAACTGATTGGAAGTCCTCCTCATGGCTTCCACAACCTCCGAAGCTGTAATGAAACAGCTAGACAAACTATTTGCAAAACATGGGCTACCTGATGTACTGGTTTCAGATAATGGGCCCCAATTTACAGCCTTGCAATTCGAACAATATCTGGCTGCCCAGGATATCCTACATGCCTTAATTGCACTGGCCCATCCGGCTGCGAACGGCAGGGCTGAACGCATGATTCGGTATACTAAAGAGGACCTAGACATAATGGACAAGGGGGACGTGCAGGACAAACTAAGCTGACTACTAACCTTGCAGCATATTACCCCTAGCAGCACAACCAATAAAAGCCCAGCAGAACTGGTAATGGGTAGGAAACTATGCTCCTATCTGGACAGATTGCACCCCACTTACACCTGGGACAACCCCACCCAACTCCTCCAGCAAATACCGTATGTTTGAAATTGGTGAACTAGTCTATGCCAAAAACCTCACCGGGAACCCATTGTGGCTTCCAGCAACCATCACACAAATCACAGGCCCCCGGTCCTACCGACTAACTTTAGATGACAGTAGGGAATGGAAGCGGCACATAGACCAGCTTCATTCCTGCAACCTCGAACGAAAAACCACCACAGAATCAAAAATAAATACCGACTATAAAACAACCAAGGAGGGGGCGAAAGTACAAATAAATATAAAAGGGAGACGAACCTCCCATAACAAGACAACAAACTTTGCAAAAAGACAATCTAACCAAACAAAAAGAGCACTCATGGTTAGATGAAACCCAAGAAAGAGGTCCTGGAGCAGGAGAGCTAAGTGAGGCCTTCCTGGAAGGAGGCAGACAGGACAGCTCAACCAACCCAGTAAAACCAGGAGGGAGTGGCGGAGCCATCTCAACCAGCCTGAGAGACTCAGGCGGGAGCAGCAAGGCTGACTCATCCTTCCAGGAGGTTCCATGGAGAAGGACAGGAGAAGCAGTGATCCCATCCGAACCTATTGAAGACCACGCCGAGACTGAGCTGCGCAGGTCAACTAGGACTAGAAAAAGTCCCACCTACCTGCGTGACTACATCACTCACGTTGAACTAAACTAAAGGGGGAGGGGTGTTCTGTATGGAACTTGGTAGGTCCCAAGTCCCTCGTTCTGATTGGCCGAAAAGGCCACTTACGGATTGGTTGATTAAGAACCAATCTGGGAAGCTGGCAAATGGCGGGAATAGTTAAATGAGTGTCATTGGCCACAATCCTCAGGCAAGCCGCTATATAAAGGGCTGCCACGGCTTTGGCTATGTTCCGTATCTTTTGCCTTGTGAGTTTAAATAAAATAGTTGTTGTTGGAACCCGGTCTCATGCGCTTCTTTCCGGACGGAACAATGTCAGCTGGTGCTCCAAGAAAGAAATACTTAGACTCTTTTAATCAGAGAAAATATATCTTTTAGTGGAAATCAAGTGGTAACAACAAAAGAATTTTGAATCTGAGAAAATGGGTGCGTAAATCACATATACAAAGTAATGGCAACGTTCCCACCCCCAATATTTCAAAAGGCTCATCCAATTAAAAGTTGTGTATATCATCATGTGGGCATCTCCAGGTGGTGATGAGGCTTCTGTCGGTTGACCATGACATTGTTTGATAAAGGGTTGCAGCTGCGCATAGCATAGGATAGAAACCTAAGCAACAATGTATCCCCCCAGCTTATACAGTTCTGGTTTGTAACACCTCCAAATCACTTCCCATAATCATTCTCCCCTCCTCCCCCTGTTACTTATGACAGCCGAAAAAAACAAAGCAAAGGGAGAAAAATGACAATAGGCTGGCAATATTGCTAACATAATATGCTTAACCTATCTTGTAACTGAAATTAATATTAGGCATTAATATTCAGTAATGGGAAGTTGGATGAACTACAACAGGGGTCCCCAACCTCTGCTCCATGGTGACAGGCAGCATGCAAAATCACATCCCTCTGGTAGAGCTGGTATGCATCAGGTACTGACCAGTTCTGGAGAACCAGTAGCAGAAATTTTAAGTAGTTTAGAGAAACAGCAAATACCACCTCTGATTGGCCCCACCCCCATCTATTCTCTGCCTCCTAAGTCCCAGCTGATTGGATGGGTCTTCTTTTGTTGCACTGCATAGGAGAACAGAGCTGGAAAGCAGGTTAGCGGGGTGGGGAGGAAATGGAGATTTTACAGTATCCTTCCCCTGCCATACCCACCAAGCCATGCCAAACCCACCAAGCCATGCCGACAGAACCTGTAGTAATTTTTTTTGACTCCCACCACTACCCACTGGTCCACAAAAAAAAACTTCTTTAGGGAACCAATCTTTGGTGCCCAAAAAGTTGGGAGGCACTGAACAACACCATTTCTTTCTACTGCTGTTGTTTTCCTGAGTTGAAGCTTATTGAATAGAATGTTGAGATAATTTATATTCCTAAATCTGAATGGAGATTTCCAGATTTAATCCATGCTGCTTTATTACCAACAGTTTCACAAAAATATATGATTTATTGAACTCTTTATCTGTAATTGTTATAGTATAAGTAGAAGGTTCATGAATGATTAGCTTTATCTTTGTGAGTTTGGAAACAATGTCATAATACATAAGCAGTTGTATCCTTTATAAGAGAAGATGAATGTTTTACATAAAAAAGCTATTAAATATATACAACCAAAATGTAAACATTAAATGTTAAGAAAATACCTGTCACAATGCAGTGACACTATAACAAAGGGAAGCTATTGATCTGTGACACACAAGGATAATGAATCTGTGAGTGCTTAGAAAATAACATCTCATTGATCAATTTGCATTAAATCTGCATATATAAAAATATTTCCTTGCTATGAGCTGTGGTAGTGCGGTGGTTGGAATGCAGTATTATAGGCTAACTCTGCTCACTGCCCACAGTTTGATCCTGACCAGCTCCAAGTTGACTCACCCTTCCATCCTTCTGAGGTCAGTAAAATGAGGAGCCAGATTTCTGACTTTGTAAATATGATGAACTTGTAAACCACTTGGAGAGGGCAATAAGTTCACATGGTGCAATAAGATAGTGTGTTTGTTAGTGGGATTCACTGTGTTAGGGATTTTTTTCCTTTTTTGTCTTCACTGTGACTTGTGCTGGGGGGGGGGGCATGAAGGGAGACTCAGCCAATCTCACTGTACAGTTGTTGTACTCTAATAATAAAAATTGATTTGATTTGTATAAGTCTAAGTGCTATTGTTATTACAATGCTGGTTCATCATCGTCAGCATGATCATTGGAAAGTGATAAGCCAGGAAACCAGGAAATTAATTAATTAAGTAAGTAAGTAATTAAGTAAGTAATTCACTCCCTCCCTCACATATTTATTAAATTTGTTTGCCACCCATCTTATCTTAGGTGACCTTAGGTTTGAAGATCATCCCCACCATTCAGTTAAAGGAAGCAAATATTTGCATTGGACAGCAGTGATATAGGAATCTGTTGGAGATTGATGATTATTTTGTAATGCATGGGAAAAGGCAATGGTATACCTCTTCTTTATTTTACCAAGAAAACCACATACATATACAAGATAAAGTAGCTGATGTTTTAGTATTGAATGATGGATTCTCAATTCATCCTCAACATGCCACTAGACCCCTAGCATGTTTATAACTATCAGCATAGCACAGATTCCTGCTGTTTTTTTCTTTAGTACCAAATTAGTGAAAGCTTCTAGAAGGGGCAAGAAGTAGTATTATATTGACATCTGTAAAGACATAAAAATGGAAACAGACCTAGAAAAACGATGTTTTTCAAAAGATCTCCAGCCCAGAAGAAATTTCCAATACCAATGGTAAGATAGGAGCTGTTTTAAAAAAAAATCAAACAAAGATAGAAAAAGGATAGTGAATTTCAGAAGAATAGTTATATCAACATCTAAGTCATTAACCAAGTTGGAAGCCTTGGAATGTCTACAGAAATATGGCAAACAACAAAATGAACCAAATCAGGAAAAGTTCTAACCAAACAATGCAGCAAATCTGGAGAACAATACAATGGATCACTGATTGGAACAAGTCAGTCTACATACCAAAGACAAAAGATTTAGCAGAGTATGTAAATGATCACATAATATATCTTATTTCATTTGCTGGCAAAACACCGTTTCAAATCATCCAACACAGATTAGAGTCCTCCATAGAAACATAGATGCCAGGTGTTCAGACTGGTTTGAGAAAAGAATGAGAACAAGTGACTATTTCTGAAACATGCTGAATAATTCAGAAAGTCAAAGAATGAAAACAAATTTAATATCTGCTGTGTTGATGCCATAAAGACTTTGAATGTATTGACCATGATAAAATATGGAATTAGAAGTCCAAGCACTTCATTGTCCTCCTGTAAAACCTTTTTATAAAGACAGAAAGTTACAAACAAAATAGAACATGGTGAAATTGTCAAAGGAATGTGACAAGAGTGTCTACCTCTCCAAATTTATTTATTCCAACTTTATGCTGAATATGTATTGGGGAAGGAATGGCCTGGGAGAAGGGAAGCATAATTTTAAAAGAGGGGAAAAAATCATCAGCTATTGGCACTGCACTATGCTGATGACGTTATTCCTGCAAATAAACTGGAAAGTCTAGTACTGAAAATCAAGGAACATAATGAAAAAAATGGAAATAAGATTAAATATAAAAAGACCAATCTAATGATAACAGTATAACAACAATTTTAGAACAATAAAGTCAAGAAATATGGTGCAGACTTGCTCTTTGTAGGTAGCAATGAAAAGCATGGGAAATATACTGAAATACCATTATGGGTTTATATCTGCAAAAACTAGAATCACATAGGCAGTTGTTTTAGATTCTACGGAAGGGAAAGTTGGATTTTTAAGAAGCAAGATAGAAAACCTTTTGAATTTTGGTATTACAGAAGTCTCCTATGAATATCATAGGACCAATGTTTAAGAGACCAAATGAATCCAGACTTCTTATTTTAGCCAAATTCCCAGATCCAATTATCATGTTTGGGACTTATTGCACATACCTTTATCTTTTTTACAAATTTTATATTGCTTGGAAAAATTGAAAGACAGAAAAGAGGCTAACCAACAAGAAGATGGATGGACTAGATTAGACAGTGATTGTTGCCTTGTTGGAAGACTGGAAGAGCCAAACTGGGGACAATTCAGCCTAAAGAAGTTTTATCTATATTGCTGCTAAGAACTGACACCAACCAGATCAACATAATCAAATAATATGTATGGAATTGCTTTGGATAGTGAGATGGGCAATATATAAATTTAATAAATAAATACAGTAAGTGAAAGCCAATTTAAAAACTTCATTACTCTTTTCATGCAGTATACTTTACCAATCTGCTTCTCTTTGATTTATTTTTCTGTTTTGGAAAGTATTTTTTACCCCATCTAATGTTATGTTACTGGCAGTTTTGATAAACAATCACCCCACTTTTTCATTCAGATCATAAACACAAATATTGAAGAACTGAAAATCCAGTGTCAATTTTTATGATACCACACTTGATGTTCCACTCTAGTGTGATGAGGAACCATGGATGAACAGTTTTTAAAAGCAGGGTTGGACTCCACTATGTATTGACTTAGTTGTTATTCCATCCAGATGACATTTAACAAGCACTATACAGAATGTCATGTAGATTTTGTCAGTTGCCTTGTTGAAAATACACGCGCATATCCAGTAAATGCATACATACATACATACATCTGCAATATTTCCATACTCTTACCTGTTGATCACAAGTTGATCAGAATGTTTCCTACAAGGAGATTATAAATGGTGCCTGTCAAATAATGCTGGATTTGTCAATTTTTATGAGAAAGCATAAATATCAATTTTGTTGATCCAAATATTTGTTAGGTTTGCAGAACTGTATTAAAAACATTCAAGATCAGATTATTTTGTACTGATAGATTTAGTCCAGATTGCTGTGCATATAAATGTTTGCTGGAAATTTATGCCATCTTTTGTGATGACGTGAGTTATGTTGATTAATTCAAAGCACAGAAAAGAATATTGATGTGATTATACAACCGGATTCCTCATTAAAAACCAATTTTAGCCACAATCTAAAGTAGCATAGTCTAACATATACTGGTCCTATTTCTCTGTAAATATGAATCTATAAACCATAAAGCTAGAGATTATTAAGATGATTTAGATGAATAAGATGTATAGTATCTTGCTTTAAATATATTAATACAGGATATACATAGTTGTTACTTTTGATGCTGGCAAACTGCACAATTATACTTGCTTTCTTAAGAACCAAATAAAAACAGCTTTAATTTGTCTCTTCCAAGCTGAAGTTTGTGACAAATGATGCAATGTATTTAAAGGTATCAACTTTCTTGAAGCAGGTACTTGTTATTTCCAGCAATTGATGTAGTACATGTGCCTTTTAATGAAGAATACTACTTTTATTTTTATATATTTGAGGTCCAACTTTTCCATTACTGACCATCACTATTGTCTGTGCTTGTTGGGCTTGCTGGGAGTTGAAGTTTAGCAATTTCTGGTAAACTAGTTTAACCACTCCAAACAGCATCCTCCTCCTTAAAACTGAACAGCTGTTCTTTTCTTCTTTTTCATGCATATTTGCATTTAATCAATCTGATAAATGGAACATGATGTAAGAGGGGATGAATGTGAAAAAGACTGGATTTAATGAGGATTCATTTTGAGAGAGGAAGCTGGAAACGAAGAAGACGGGGAATCAACACAGAGAACAAAGAGTGCTATGAGCATTTCAGATGGTGCAGGCATTGGCTTATTTATTGAGAACCACCCAAGGATATGTTGACTCGCAATCTTCTAGCCTGCAGCTAAATATTTGCACAGCATTGGAGCAAATGTAGGCACACATTTTAATTACATAAAATAGAAGAAAGCTCATTAACTCAGATTATAAGGTTTATCTATGCAAACAGGGCAATTTCTTATCCTGACAGGTTTCCTAAACTTTCTTATTACATTCAGGTAACATTTTCTTGTGATACCCTCACACACATTTTTATACTTACTTTCTCTGTTTTTGCCCTAATAACTTATGTTTATTTGGCCCTTTTTTTCCTTACCCCAAACTCAGGGTTGGGCTGCTGGGGGTTCAGGAGAGCCCCTAGCTAAGATTCTGTGTAGTTTGGAGAATCCCCAAATCTGACTCCTGGCTGGCTCCGCCCACCCCACACTGCCCCTCCCAGGAGTCCCCACATGTTTTATTTTGGATGCAGGCAAGTGCAGGATATGCACAGAGGCTCAGGGAGTGCAAAAAACAGGCCTCCCGGAAGTACGGGAAGACCGGAAACAAGCCTGTTTCCAGCTTCCAGAGAACTTCCAGAACCCAGGGAGGGCAAAAATGCCCCATGCTGTGATTCAGGAGTCTGGCTAGGCCACATCCATCATGGCTACATCCACCCAGCAACTGGGTAGAGAACACTTTGCTAAAATTTTTGAAGCCAACTCCTACCCAGACTATTTACAAGTAAATATTGAGAAAATGTAACTGTAGGATATTTATAAACGAAGGGCAGCCATTTGTATTTAAATGATTAAACATTCCCCAACTTTAAGAAGCTTTTAGATCTGAAAAGTAATATATTGATTAACAAAAAAACAATTGGGCAACTTATCTATTCATTAAAATAAATGCTTCTGGACCTTATCGGAAACAGCAGAAAAGAGTATTTCAGGAGAAGAAATTATGAATTGAAAATGATGAAAAGGTGATGGAAAGAAAGAAAGGCCAGCAAATGGACTATTTCTTTGAGATTCCTCTCTGGATAGAGAGAACATATGGAACACCCCAAAAATTCTCCAGAATTCCTCATGAGAAGACTACAAGACAGTGGTCTTTGGTGGGTTTAGAGTTCTGGAAAATGAAGGAAATTTGATCAAATACCAATTGGTGCCTTTATGGACACATACTTCCTTTTCTAATCAGTTTTGGAAATTGCTACATATCTGCTTCTCAGAGATCAGGAACCTTCAGAACATCAAGTTTTATTACATTGGGTGAATTTCCTTCAATCCTTAGAGAAGGAAGTTTGAATTACAAGTTTAAGGACTTTAATAAATTCTTTAAAAAAAACCCATAAAAGGGTGAATTAGAGGTTGATTTTGGAAAGTTACAAATGAACTAAGAGTCCACATAGATTTGAATTAAGAATTTGAATCTAATTATGAGAATCTTTCTCATAGGAAAATGCTGTTGTTTTGAGTAATATATATACATGAGTAATATATATACATGAAGCGAACTGACACCCACCATGAAGATGTGGCACGACCACGAACGCGAAGCCAAACAACAGGGTCACAGCTCACCAGATCAAATCCCCCAGCAACTAAGACTAACCTGAGCACAACGAAGCCCCCACCTGAACAGAACACACCCCTAACCAATCAGAACACAGCCAATCCCCCCCACCAATTAGAACACAGCCAAACCCCCAATCAATAAGAACACCCCCCACCCAACTAGAACACAGCCAAGCCCCCACCCAATCAAGTCACACCCCCACGAGCAATTAAATGGAAGAAGCAGCTGCAAGCTCACATTACTCTGAGAAGCACAGAGCTGAAGAAACAAGCCTGAAGATGATGAATGAGACTTCATC
>BLBF01000016.1:23299505-23311254 GCA_015471245.1 Laticauda colubrina
TAGTTGTTTGTTTATTTCCGTTTCCATGGTGAACTTGATTTTGGGGTGTGTGTTGTTTAGATGTGTTAGGAAATTGTTTAGGTTTTCTTTTCCATGGGGCCAAATCACAAATGTGTCATCGATGTATCTTAGCCATAGTTTGGGTTTGTGGGTGGCATTAGCCAGGGCTCTGGATTCGAATTCTTCCATGAACAGGTTTGCAATGACGGGTGACAGTGGTGATCCCATAGGGGCTCCTTCAATTTGCTTGTATCTTTGTCCTTTGTATATGAAATATGTGTTGGTTAGGCAGTGTTCTGTTAGTTCCATGAGGTCTTTAGCTGGTTGGTATTTATTTTTGATGATTTCAAGAGTTTCTTTTATTGGGACTTGAGTGAATAGTGAAACCACGTCGAAACTTACAAGCAGATCTTCTTGTTCTACGTGTAGATCTTTGATCATTTCTAAGAAGTGGTATGAGTTTTTTACATATGAAGCTGCGGTTTCAGCATGGGGCTGTAGTTGTTTTGCTAAGTATTTAGCTAGGTTTTGTAATGGTGCTCCTTTGGAGCTGACTATGGGTCTGAGAGGTATGCCTTCTTTGTGTATTTTTGGGAGGCCGTATAATTTGGGGCATCTAGAAGATTTTTCTCTTGGGATGATCGTCTGTTGGATTTCTTTGCTTATGTGGCTGGATATAATTTTCTTCTTGGTTAATTTTTCGAGATATGTGGTTGGGTCTGTATTTATAGGTTTGTATGTGGTGTCTTGGAGTAGGTCTGTCAGTTTTGTTTCATAGTCTTTTCTGTCCATTACTACTGTGGCATTTCCTTTGTCTGCTGGGAGTATTATTATGCTGTTATCATTTTTCAGGGTTTGTAGTGCTCTGAATTCATCTTTTTGCAAATTATTTTTTGGTGGTTTTGTTGTGCATAAGATGTGAGCTGCAGCTACCAAACATATCCTGAAAAGAACAGAGATGGCTTTGCTCAGAAATGAAGTTCACAGTAAAAGATTCCAGTTGGATCAGTTAAACAAAGATTTGCTAGCACTACACCTGGAATTGAGCAACAAAATCCACCCTCTACTTTGGGATAAGATAAAACAACTTACAACTTGGAGAGTTGAAACTGAAACCACTTACAAAAATGAAAACTCTTAAAGAAACTAAAGAAATTAGAACATGACAAGAAAACCCCCAACAACTCACAACAACTGAAACAATTAGTATATAACGTTTCCAACAGAGAACTCACCAAAACAGAAACAGATGTCCTATCCAAAGGATTCAATTATGCCATAGCACCCAAAAAAATCCAAACAAAATCCATCATATGTGCAGTAGAATCCAGCCTAACAAAATTAAATACAGATGAAGCTGACAGAATAAGACACCAGGTTACTCACATCTTATGCACAATGAAACCACCAAAAAGTAATTTGCAAAAAGATGAATTCAGAGCACTACAAACCCTGAAAAATGATAACAGCATAATAATACTCCCAGCAGACAAAGGGAATGCCACAGTAGTAATGGACAGAAAAGACTATGAAACAAAATTGACAGACCTACTCCAAGACTCCACATACAAACCTATAAACACAGACCCAACCACATATCTGGAAAAATTAACCAAGAAGAAAATTATAACCAGCCACATAAGCAAAGAAATCCAACAGACGATCATCCCAAGAGAAAAATCTTCCAGATGCCCCAAATTATACGGCCTCCCAAAAATACACAAAGAAGGCATACCTCTCAGACCCATAGTCAGCTCCATGGGAGCACCATTACAAAACCTAGCTAAATACTTAGCAAAACAACTACAGCCCCATGCTGAAACCGCAGCTTCATATGTAGAGTCTTTTGTTTTGAATGAGGGGGGATTGGTTGGAGCCCTGACAGCCAGCAGATATGTTATCCCCTTTTGCAACCTGAGAAACAAAGTCAATGGGGAAACCATTGTTAGTAACTGTGTTACTAATTTAATAACTGCAGTGATTCACTTAACAAATGTGGTATATAATATGTACATATAAAATATAAAATAAAAAATGTAAGATTGGATTTTGAAGATTGGGACACTAGGAGAAACCAGAAGGAAGTAAAGTTTACAATTAAAAAGAAGAACATTTAAATGTGACTTTGTAATTCAGAATGGAACAGGTTAAAGGTTGAAGATACTTTAGGATATTTGTGAACAAAGGATCCAGAAGTTAATTTTAAGAGTGTCTGCCATTATAGTAGGTTGTATTTGGAAGATGATATGGAAGAGGAGCAAGTTTTACTAAATAGGATTGAAACTGATTTTGATTTGATTTAAAAATGAGAGTTTATGGGGATGATGTGGTAGGAAATGGTACACTGCATACACAATCAAAACTGACTAATATCTTAACAAACCAAAAGACTGACCTGGATAAATTTCTTACACTGAATTTACAAAAGAGACTTATTAAAAATTTGAAGAATTTTATCAGAAGGAGATAAAGAAAAGGGACTTTAAAAAAATCAAGTTCTAGAATATTATTTGAGACAATTAAGGATCAAGACTGCTAAAACTAAAGGGAAATAATATAAAGTTTGATCAATGTTAAGGTAAATATGTTGTTACCTGTAATAACTATTAATGAATGTTTGCTGACCAGCACTGAATTACAAGGTTTTAAAGATTTGTTTATAGATTAGAGATGAGATATGGGAGATATGTGTTTTATTTAAAAAAAAAATGTTAAAAGTTACTAAAATTGTTATGAAGAGGGAAATTATATATTTCATTTCTTTCTTTATTTTGTTGTTTTCTATTTTTTTTTCTGTTTTTTTTTGTTCTCTGCTTTCTATTTTTTTCCCTTTCAGTTTGTTTCAGTACTTATCTTTTTAATTGCAATGTTTGCAATTGCAGGATAGATACATTTATGCTGACGGAGCTTCATGAAAACCTAATAATTGATAGGATAGTAATGGTTAGTCAATACACCTTGGAGGGAGAATAGATATAAAAATTGCATGTCTCTATTAGTGGAAATGTTGAAATCTATGAAAGATTGTTAAATCATCAATCTGTGGGCACGCAGAGTGTGTCTGTGAAGATTTGGATTCACGTCTCTTAACATTGGAACTGTAGACTGTGTGGAACTGTAGACTATGTGAAAACGTGATTTATATCTGTAAACTATTGGTTTGGGTCTTATGGTCATATTTGAGACCAGAATGTTGCTAAGCAAAGAAGTTTTAAGTGAGTTGCATCTGATTTTGCAACTATTTTTGTCATGATTGTTAACAACTGCAATTATTAGATGAATCATACAGTTGTTATGCAAATTCAGCTTCCCCCATTGACTTAGCTTGTTGCAACTTGTGATCTTGTTTATTCTGGTATATTGCAACCCTTGTCAATACATTGTACAGTATCTTTGCTACCAAGGGCTGAGCAGGAGACCCAGAGGAAGATGTATTATGCAATGTCCAAGCAGAGGCTCAGTTGACAAAGTTAAAAAAGGACAACGAAAGGCAACATACAAAGTTACTCAGCCAATTCTCCTTCTCTGTCTTCTTTCTTTGTCTCTGTCTCTTTCTCTTATTTTTTTATTTATTTTATTTATTTATTTTGTCAAGCAATTATGAGATAACAAGTAAAAGTATAAACATAGTTATGAATACATTAAATGGATAAGAAAATAAATATAAGAAAAATAAAAAGAAACAATAGGACAGGGATGGTAGGCACGTTGGTGCGCTTATGCACGCCCCATACAGACCTCTTAGGAAAGGGGTGAGGTCAATAGTAGACAGTCTAAGGTTAAAGTTTTGGGGGTTTGGGCAAGAAACCATAGAGTCAGGTAGAGTATTCCAGACATTGACCACTCTGTTGCTGAAGTCGTATTTCCTATAATCAAGTTTGGTGCGATTAATCTTGAGTTTGTTTCTATTGTATGCTCTTGTGTTGTTATGGTTGAAGCTGAAGTATTCCTTGACAGGTAGCACATTGCAATGTATGATTTTATATATTATACTTAGATTGGACCGAAGGCGGCATATTTCTAGGTTTTCTAGGTCTAGAACTTTGAGTCTGGTGGCATAAGGTATTCTGCAATGAGTAGAGGAGTGGAGAATTCTTCTTGTGAAATATTTCTGGACTTTCTCTCTCTCACACACATACACATATATACACACAAATTTAAATGGAAAATTATAAGAATCACTGATTGAAAAAAAAAGTTGACTTCACCTCAAGTTCAATTCTGAAAGGATCAAGAAAAAATTGAAACAAGGCTCTGCACTACCAAGCAGAAAGCAAAATCCTAGCACACTGTTTCAGCACCTCAGCAACTTTAAGATATGTGGACTTCAACTTCCAGAATTTCCCAGCTTCTGAAAGAAGAAGAAACACTGCCATAGCAAGTTTTGAGGGACTCATAAGCCCTGGGCAAAGCAGGGAGCAAAGCCCAAAAGTCCTTTTAATGGCATTTCTATCTTTTGTGCATGGACCCATGTTCAGTAGCTATTAATGAGATAGAGCAAAATTAATGACCTTTGACTTTCCAACCATAGTAAAAGCATCTGCTTACATAACAGCAATTGAGTGACTTCTCCAGAAGAGTTTATACATAGTGTAGGTTTATACACAGCACAAATCAACAGGGAATATTATGCTTCACTGAATCATTAATACAGGTGAGACTCGAAAAATTAGAATATCATGCAAAAGTTCATTTATTTCAGTAATGCAACTTAAAAAGTGAAACTAATATAAGAGATAGACTCATTACATGCAAAGCAGGATAGTTCAAGCCATGATTTGTCATAATTGCGATGATTATGGCTTACAGCTCATGAAAACCCCAAATCCACAATCTCAGAAAATTAGAATATTGTGAAAAGGGTCAATATTCTAGGCTCAAAATGCCCCACTCTAATCACCTAATTAAGCCATAACACCTGCAAAGGGTTCCTTAGCCTTTAAATGGTCTCACAGTCTGGTTCAGTAGGAATCAATCATGGGAAAGACTGCTGACCTGACAGTTGTGCAGAAAGCCATCATTGACACCCTCCATAAGAAGAGAAAGCCTCAAAAGGTAGTTTCAAAACAAGTTGGATGTTCCCAAAGTGCTGTATCAAAGCACATTAATAGAAAGTTATGTGGAAGGGAAAAGTGTGGAAGAAAAAGGTGCACAAGCAGCAGGGATGACCACAGCCTGGAGAGGATTGTCAGGAAAAGGCCATTCAAACGTGTTGGGGACTTTCACAAGGAGTGGACTGAGGCTGGAGTCAGTGCATCAAGAGCCACCACACAGACAGATCCTGGACATGGGCTTCAAATGTCGTATTCCTCTTGTCAAGCTGCTCCTGAACAACAAATGTCAGAAGCATCTTACCTGGGCTAAAGAAAGACAGAACTGGTCTGTTGCTCAGTGGTCCAAAGTCCTTTTTTCTGATGAGAGCAACTTTTGCATCTCATTTGGAAACCAAGGACCCAGAGTCTGGAGGAAAAATGGAGAGGCACACACTGCAAGATGCTTGAAGTCCAGTGTGAAGTGTCCACAGTCTGTATTGATTTGGGGAGCCATGTCATCTGCTGGTGTTGGTCCACTGTGCTTCATTAAGTCCAGGCTCAACGCAGCCGTCTACCAGGAGATTTTGGAGCACTTCATGCTTCCTTCCGCAGATGAGCTTTATGGGGATGCTGACTTCATTTTCCAGCAGGACTTGGCACCTGCCCATACTGCCAAAAGCACCAAAACCTGGTTCAATGACCGTGGGATTACTGTGCTTGATTGGCCAGCAAACTTGCCTGACCTGAACCCCATTGAGAATCTGTGGGGCATTGCCAAGAGAAAGATGAGAGACATGAGACCGAACAATGCAGAAGAGCTGAAGGCCGCTATTGAAGTGGTCTTCCATAACACCTCAGCAGTGCTACAGCCTGATAGCCTCCATGTCATGCCACAGTGAGGCAGTAATTGCTGCAAAAGGGACCCAGACCAAGTACTGAGTACATATGCCTGCTTATACCTTTCAGAGGTCCGATATTGTTCTATGTACAATCCTTGTTTTATTGATTGCATGTACTATTCTAATTTTCTGAGATTGTGGATTTGGGGTTTTCATGAGCTGTAAACCAGCATCATCACAATTATGACAAATCACAGCTTGAACTATCTTGCTTTGCATGTAATGAGTCTATCTCATATATTAGTTTCACCTTTTATGTTGCATTACTGAAATAAATGAACTTTTGCACGATATTTTAATATAACCCAACATTATTTTATGTGACATCTTTTCATGAAAAATGGCATTCCAGATATTTCCTTCCAGTAATAATGGACTGTGTTGGGGGTGAATAATGCACAGTAACAGAAGGAAAACAATTTTTAGAGACAGAAAAGGACAATGGAAAGAGTTAAATTTAGAGTATTTATTTAGCCAAGAGGACAGTCTAGTTATACTCTTTGGTTTTAACTTACAGTGCAGCCTTGGAAAATTATTTTAGAAACGTTCATCATTTGGATTCTTTTTATTCCCAGTTAAATCCTCATTTCAATGAGTTTTACATCTCAGTGTCCAGAACAATTATTTTTCTGTTGCACATGATTTTGGTATGATCACAGAGATTAAGATATTTTATTTTGTTTTCATAATGCATTTCGGATCCAGGGCCCAGATCATTCTTTATTTGGTCAACACACGGTTTAATGCAGTTTCTAGTTAAGCAAACCAACAAGGAAACAAGGATGATTTTAGACTATGCTTCCATATAGCCTCCTGTCCTAGAAATATCTAGAGATGGAAGTCTAATTCCAAAAGCTTTCTGGAATTTAGGAACTCAGAGCTCTTCCAGAAATAGTTATCTATTTTTGAAAGAATCTCTTTCCATCTCCCCCTCCTCCTCCCTTTGCCTCCCTCCCTCCCTCCCTTTCTCTCCCCCTCCCTCTCTTAACAGAAGAAACAAAAACTATTGAAGTCCACAAAGAGCATACAATAACTGGAAAAGGTGGAAAAGGTATGCTCCAAAATTGTAAGTGGTTTTGTGATATATTAGAACTCAATGCTGCCTAAAACAGTTGCCTTAAAGATCAAAGTTTTGGTGGCATAATGTTGTGGGTTGTTGGAAAATTGGTCACAGAAATCACAATGGGCAATTAGGCTAGAATTCAACTATCTCTCTTCTGTTTTTCCCTCACAAAAATATATTGAAGACCCGAAGCCTTATTTTGCCCCCTGCCCCCCTCACACACACAATCTTCTGAGTATTTTCAGAGCAACAATAATGACATGATCTGTTTGAACAACGGGATAATTGGCAGGCCCTCTTGCTCTGAAAATTGAATGACATAATTATGGAGCTTTCAAGTGCTGCTATTGTTTGCAATAAACTAGCACATAAGAACTCCAAGAATAAAATAAACGTCACAAACTGAATCATTCTTTTTCCTACAGTGGTTCTACTTTACTCAGGCAATTGACATGATGATGTCCTTCTGTGAATTTTTAATTTTAAACAAATCAAGTTGCATTTCAGGTTGCTGCAACACAATGTATTTTATAAGTTGAATCTCTCTGATCTTGAATAGGATGTAAAATAATTATTCTACAAAGTTTGCTAGCAGCAAGTCCAGCTACCTTTCTTCAATTATTCCACAGAAGTTTTAAAGATTTTAACTTATTTCTTATAAGCAATTTAGATCCATTTTTACTTCAAGCAATTGTAGTCTTCTGAGATAGCTTTCTACATGGCCTGCAATGTTTCATGTTTCTCTCAGGATTCCAATACAGTTTCTTGGAGAAGAACTCCAAAATATTTAGAGATAAAGAAAGATGATAAAAAAAATTCCCTGCTTATTTTATAAACATCAAAATCTAAGGGCAAATCTTAAATCAATCGAACAGATTTTGCTGTGGACTTTATTTTTAAAGAATTCATTAAAAACATGTCAAATATGAAATATTTCCTCAACCCAAACAGGCAGTAATATCGGGTGAATTTATAAAAAAAATCCCAAGTCATGAGTAATTTCCAATGTTTCCTATGAATTTTTTTCCAAGTTTCTAGTTTCAGTCATAACAACTATATTATTTATTTATTCACTCTGCTAAACAAATAATTCCCTCAACACTGCTCAACTATTTGCAAAGTCTGCACTATTATTACTTTTAATCTTCTCATCATTCTTTATCGCCCATCCCCTCCCAGTTGTGACTGTATGACTATAACTTTGTCACTTGTATCCTTATGATTTATATTGACTGTTTCCTAGTATGATTTGAGTTCTTATTGTACCCTATGACTATTATTAAGTGTTATACCTTATGATTCTTGACTCTTGACAAATATATCTTTTCTTTTTATGTATATTGAGAGCATTTGCACCAAGACAAATTCCTTGTGTATCCAATCACACTTGGCCAATAAAGAATTCTAATATTCTAATATTCTAATTTACTGTGATGAGTTTGTGCCCTAATTGTTAAGATATGCTGGTTAATCATGACTGTCTTGATTACAGATGTTTGCTCTGGATCATGCATTTTCCATGGTTATCTATGAGCCATTTCCAGGAACTCTTACTGAATGATTTCAGAATACCTTGGTCACTTCTTGTTAGCATCACAATTTCTTTGCAGTGTTAGCTGACTCTTTACCAGTTATACTTTAAGTGTTCCTTCCTAGTTCATGGGTAGATTGCAGGCAATTGTGTCCTTAGCCTGAACATGAACTAGCCATAAAAGCAGCACACAAAATCACCAGTGGAGAGAGAATATAAGGCTCTGCCCACTTAAGGAAGAGACAAACAACCTTTATACAATTATATAATAAATGTTGATAAATAATTGTGTCAAATGTCAATCATCTTATTTTTTATAACATGGGTTAGATTTTCTGCTTACAACGTGAGCACCCAGTAAAGCAGAGGTAAGCTTTACACTGTTTTACACTAGTTATGTCCTAGTTCCCATCTAAAAATACAGATACTGATTAAGATGTGAACCAGCTTCTGCAAATACCTAATCAAGCTATTAGGGAGACTTACTTGAATTCAGAGGTTTTGAGAGTTAGAAGACCTTGGGTTAGTAGTTACTCAGGTATTTCTTTTACCCCTTCATAATACAGGGTCAAAAGGGGAAGAATGGAAGGAATAGAAGTGAGGAGAATATGGTCAGTATAAACTACTGTTTATATTTTAATTGCTCCAAGGTTCATAGTCTGCATTCTGCACTTCCATGTCTCTGTAAAGAGAGGTTAAGGCAGGGGTGTCAAACTCACGTTGTCACGGTGGTGTCACATGATGTATCGGGACTTTCCCCCCCTTCGCTAAACTGGGCAGGGGTGGGGTCAGTGAAGTGATGCATTTGGCTTGCAGGCTGCAAGTTTGTCATCCCTGGTTTAAAGGAAAGCAAAATAAGAAGTTGCATCACCCAAGCTGACCATAGATCCATTTGGAATGCTCCAGGTATTATTATATGCTTTGATCATTTCCCCTATATCAGTGAGGGTGAACCATTTTGTTGTGGTGTGGCAAAAGCATTTATGCATGCGATAGAACGTGTGTGCATGCCAGCACCGCCACCTGTGCATTCACACACAACCACTCCTTACTGCACATGCCAGGGGTGGGATTCTACCAGTTTGGACCAATTCTATAGAACCGGTTGTTACAATTCTGCACAGTTTGGAGAACTGGCAAATCACACCACTGGCTGGCTTTCCCCCTCCCCACCCATCCTGCCCAGGAGGCTTTCCTGAGGCCCAGTTGGGGTGGTATTCAGGGGGTTGGGGGAGGGAGAAGTGGCCTGAGACCAGAGCTGAACCTTTCTTAAGATAAAAGCTTCTATTTTTCAGTGCAGACTCAGGCAGCAGATTGCAGAAAGATAAATCTGGGAATGAAGCTGTGATTCTGCAAGCAGCTCAATCTGCCTATTGCTTTGCCTGGTTTTGGGTAAAAGTTGCTCTTTTTTAAAATAAAAAATTCAACCTTTACATATATATTTACAATATTTACATATAAGCCATGCCCAGCCAGTCACATGACCACCAAGCTACACCAAAAATTCAGCCATGCCCACAGAACTGGTTGTTAAGAAATTTGAATCCCACCCCTGCACATGCGTGCACTGCCCAGCTGATTTTTAGCTCATTTGAGGCCATTTTTGCCCTCCCAGGAGCTCGAGGGAAGCCTCTGCAACTTTTGGAGGCTGAAAAACCAGGCCATTTTGGCAGTTCCCATTTCGGCACTTCCGGTATTTCTGGAAGGCCCATTTTTTGGCCTCCAAAGGCTACAGAGGCTTTCCTCGAGCCCCCAGGAGGGTGAAAAAGGCCTCAAACAAGCCAAAAATCAGCTGGGAGGCGTGCACATGCACATTGCAGGTAATTTTGGCTGGGGCTCATGTGCCCACACAAATGGCTCTGCATGGCATATGTGCCATAGGTTCGCCATCATGGGCTGTATAATTTCTGCTATCCCATAATCCAGTTCACACAAATAAGCAGAGAACACAATGTGACTATAGTATATTGGTATTCTCTAGATGCTTGTCCTGCTGAATAAAAACTAAATCATTGGAACCTGAAATCTGGATGAAAACTTAATCATTGCATCTACCAGTCAGTAAGGTGCCTAAAATATTGCCTTGCCAGTTTAAAAAATGTAGCATTTGTATTATTTTGTGAGTATTTGGCAATGTCCTCTTGTCTTCCCCAAACTGGGGGCTTCTGAGTGTGCTCTGTCTACAACCACTTCATTTTCAAATGGCTGTTTTTTGTCCATCCCACCCCCCCCAAAATTCTTTTTGACTTTTATAAAATTTATGATTTATAAATTGCTTTTGACTTGCTGTATATTTATACATTTCATTCTGCCTGGGCAAACCTAGAAATGTCTTTTTTGTCCATCTTTGTATAGACAAAGATAGACCTGAGGGGGCAAGTCCATGGTAGAGTGGTGAAACCTCCTCTCCTGAGTTTTTTTATTTATTTATTTATTTACTTTCACACAAGAAATGGGCGAAAAAAGAACAGAAGTGATTCAGATAGAGAGTAGATATCTCGAGGTCCTCCGGAAACTGATGCTACTCGACTGAACTGGATACAAGAGGTGATGCAACAAGAAACTTCTCAAAGAAATTCCAGCATCATATTTAACACACAATTTACAATTGGATATTCAGATGCTGTGAACATGCCTATATTGTCAAATATCAGAATAGCGAAAGCAATGGATTCCCCTATCACAGGAACTGAAAAGAGTGGTGCGGTGGTCTAGCGGTGAAGCTCTTGCCTCACAATCAGGAGGCTGTGAGTTTGATCTTAGGTAGAGGCAGATATTTCTCTCTGGGTAGAATGATTTTTTCTTCGTGTTAAAGTTAGCAATGGCTGCTCATTAGTGCTGTTAAAGTTAACAGCAATGATAACTTTAGAACGATTTTTTCCCCCTGTTAAAGTTAACAATGGCTACTCCATTATTCCTGCTATTCTTCCATACCTCCTGATTGCTTCTTCTGACAGGTCCAGATCAGCAATGAGATTAAGTGAAAGATGAATTATCCTGAAAAAGAAAGATTTGGAGAAAGAAAGCAAATTGGAAGGACTATTTTTTCCTTTTGATCTTTTAAGCTGAAAGTGCTTCTGAGGTCTTAAGAGGTTATTTTTGTGCTGGACAAAGAAAGATGCATGGATATAGAACAGAATCAGAAAGTTCGGGACGCGACAAGTAACAGAACAACAAAAATGATTCTCTCTCTCTCTCTCTCTCTCTCTCTCTCTCTCTCTCT
>BLBF01000016.1:23326453-23413111 GCA_015471245.1 Laticauda colubrina
AGAAGAAGAAGAAGAAGAAGAAGAAGAAGAAGAAGAAGAAGAAGAAGTGCCTCTCTTATTACCACTGAACTTGGGCATATACTTGAACTTGCCTTTTTTATTTTATTCCACCATTGCTCCAGGCTTGATGTATTCTTCATTTCCCAAGTAAACCAAGATGCCACCTGATAACCATACCCAGAAAGAGGCTGTTCAGGGACAATAAAGTCCAGTTACTGATTCATTGCTTAGAGCAAATGGTCCATCAGGCACTGAACCAAACACCCTGGCATAGTGTTTGGAAACTCTGCAAACTTCCTTCAGAATCAACAAGATACAGTAAGTACCTGGGACTCAAATCAGTCCCATCTTCCCTGAGAGATTATAGATGGTTTTCATTGCAGTTGAATCAGTGCATGAACTGACTATAGCAACAACAGAGCAGAAAGCCTCTTTATTTTCACGTCAGAGAACATCTGCTCTGAGAAAACATGAAATCTAAAGAATGGCCATTCATATGAGTTAGGGATGATTTGATACATGTCATGGATGCTATGGGGGTGGGGGGCATGTATTCTGAAGCCTTGTCAGAGAAAGCTCTCGAGGCAGGGAGACTGAACTCACCCAACACCAAAGTGTGAGGGCTCTGTATCATTAGCTTAGAGAGCAGCTTCAACAGAAAAAGGATCCCTGCCCAAAGAACTTTTTGACCAGAGAACTGAACAACTAGAGAGTTCTCTATTGGCAGCCACTCAAGTGGACAATTTATGTGCAATTCACATGTATTCATAGGCACAATAATCTAAACTCTTTAAATCAAAATATTAACAACTTCTCTTTTCCTGGAGACCTCTGTAAAGGCCCTGTCCCACTGCACTTACGGATGCAAAGAGGATGTAAAACACTTAAAAAAGCTTGCCATGCATTGGAAAATGCTATGTATCCGTTGTGTACTCACTGCATACGTGTTATATATGCTCTATCCGTCGAGCATCCGTCTATGACTATTTCATCTGTGCAAGAAGTTTTGAACTGCACAAAACTTTGGGAACGGATGAACTTTCCACCGTGTACATTGTACATCTGCAACATATACAGGCAACAAACGTTCTATGTCCGTTATCATCCATTAAATGTCCGATGTATCCTCTCTGTATCCTCTGGACATCCCCTCAACTCACATCCACTGCAGCTGAAAATGGAAAGGGGGAGGAAACAAAAGGTGCACGGAACGTCTACACAGCGTTAGTAGCACGGAAATAGAAAGGATGTAAGCTTATACATCTCATATATAAAGGATTAAAACAGATAAAACATTTGTATCTGGGATCTTATCTCGGATATTTAGGATGTCTGCAGTATGTCTAGAGTATGTAGAAGGACACCTAGTGGACAACCAATATTTCCTATAAAAAGGGGGAGAAAATCATCTGGATCTCAGTATGAGTCTAGCAGCCGTGGTGTACAGACCTCTTCACCCTTGGCCTTGGTCTTCCACATCATCAATTGTTCTCCACCATGGATCATGACACAGTCCGTATGATAGCTGCGCTCATTCATCACCAGAACCAAAACCTGTTCAGACTGTTTCACCTTTTATACAGAAGGAAAAGAAGGAGACATCCAAGAGCTGTGTGGAACCAAGGATGGATTGTGAGAAGAATGGAGTTTGGACTGTATGACCAGTTGATGGTGGAGCTGAGGAATGAAGACCCTTGTGCATTCCATCACTTCATGAGGATGCCACCAGCCATGTTTGATGAACTTGTAGAGCACCTGAGACCCAGGTTGACCAAGCCTAGCACCAACTTCCGTCCCAACCTGGACCTTGGACTGAAAGTGGCACTGACTCTGCGGCACCTTGCCTCTGGAACCACATACAGAAACATACAGTATGCATGGAGGGTGCGACACAACAGCATCAACAAAGTGGTCAGAGAAGTGGTGCAGGCCATCATCGTAGAATACATGGAGGAGCTCCACAAGTGCCCCTCCACTGAACAAGGCTGGAGGAAACTTGCAGAAGAATGGTATCAGAAGTGGAACTTTCCACACACCGTTGGAGCCATAGATGGCAAGCACGTGGCCTGCAAAGCTCCAGTCAAGTCAGGGTCCACTTATTTCAACTACAAGGGCTTCTTTAGCATCACCCTCTTTGCCATGGTTGATGCTGACTACAAGTTCATCTACATCGATGCTTCAGGCAATGGGTCAGCTTCAGATAACCAGATATACAACGCAAGTGACCTCAAGGATGGGCTGGAACGCAACCTCATCATGGGTTTTCCAGATCCAGACCCCCTACCCAATGACACACAAGATGTGCCCTACTTCATCATTGGTGATGACGCCTTCTCCCTCAGAACCTACCTCATGAAGCCGTATAGTTCAAGATACCTCACCCGTGAAGAGAGGATCTTCAACTAAAGACTGTCCAGGGCAAGACGGGTGGTGGAGAATGCCTTTGGCATCCTGTCCAACAGGTTCCAGATACTTCTCACCAGCATGCAGCATGAGCCATAGACTGTGAGGAGCATTGTGGAAGCTTGCTGCATTCTGCACAATCTCATGCGCACCTGATACCCAGTGTTGCAGAACAGACTTGTCGACCATCAACAAGGCAATTGGGACATGGAGCCTGGTGAATGGAGGCAAGGATGAAACCTGATAGACACTGTGGATGTACAAGGCCCCAACAGAGCTTCACGTGAAGGGAAGAAGCAACGCAACCTCCTGAGACACTGGTGCAACTCCCTAGCTGGAGCAGTGGAGTGGCAAGACAGGATGATAGATGATTAATGGATGCTTTCTTGAGACTGTTGCATAACACTGATGAGATTGTGCCATGTATGTTGAGTGGTCCTACAATGAATAGGGCATTAATAAAGAGCTTTGCTTATGTTAAAATGTGTTGATCAATGAATAAATTGTTATTGATAATAAAGGTCCATATGTGTGGCAGCTGGAATGGTGGACTATACAGTCCCACTATGGTTGCACTGGAGGTTTATCTATCCCACAACTATCCTTATCTATCCCACAAGCATGCAAAGGCTTAACCATTTTTTAAAAGTTTTCACCAACACTTTATTAAGTAAAAAAAATGAACCAAGTGTCTTAAGCAAAGATAACCTTCATTAACTTTCTTAGGTAAACTTTATGACTTTATTAAATAAGCAAAATGAACCAAGTAAACTGTATTAAGTGTCTTAAGCAAAGATAACCTTTATTAACTTTCTTAGGTAAACTTTATGACTTTATTAAAAAAGCAAAATGAACCAAGTAAAGTGTCTTAAGCAAACATAAACTTAACAAGAAAACAACTTAGTCTCTGACACTGTTCTCAGTCACTCTGAGTCATGTCCATGGTCTCAGCTATTAAACGGGCAGGGACTGTGGAGGTGGCTGTGGCTTGAGTGCTGGTCTGAGGCACCATTGGGGTGCTTGGCCCCAAGGGTACAACAGGGGATGGTGTGTTCAGGAAGCTGTCTGGGAGTTGATTCAGTCCCATGAGGTTGAGAGGCCCTTCATCAAGGACCTGAGATGTGAGGCCAAGACTGATGACAGATTGTCCGTTGACGGGCTTGGCTGTGGGGTGGAGGAAGGAGGAGTGTAATGGGGCTGTCTGGTCTGCAGCTGGGTGATGACTGGAATCTCTGGCGTGCAATGAACCTGGGCCTGGTCTGGGAAGGTTTGCTTCTGCTGTGGGAAGTCCTGGTAGTCGTAGCCTTGGTAGGTGAGGGGCTGTTGAAAGCCGTGGAAGGGCTGTGACATTGCCTGGGGTGGAGGAGCAGACCTAGACTGGGTAGGAACAGCTACAGCTGGGCCTTGAGGGTTGTGCAGAAGTGCTGTGATCTTCTCCTTCATCACCTGGTACTGGGCCTTGGGCAGGTCCCTCAGGGTGATGAAGGTGATGAAGGTTTTGTGGCCCGAGGATCCTCTGTCCAAGTGGACCAGCTGAGAGAGAAGTTCTGTGCTGGTCTTCATTGTGTCCCTGATCTCCAACAGCACACTATGGTTCTCCAGTCTGCCTCTTTGCCTGCATCCTCTGGAGCTGGGGGTTGTGGTGGGGGTGGGTTGCCCTCTGGTGGCTTCTGCTTCTTCCTCCATTTGTGACAGGGGATCCTCCAAGTCTGCCAGCATGGGGAGTGCAGCTGTCGGGGGGGTCTCTGCCATGGGGCCCTCTGAAGACACCTGCCTGGACAGGGTAGCTGGCTCCTGGCTGGAAGAGGACTGGCTGTCTGTGGGCTGTCTGAGGGAGAGGGGTGTCAGAGGGGCTTCTCCTCAGTGACAGATGTCACCCTCTAGGAAACTGTAAATCTCCCAGTCAATGAGCTTGACAACGGCCTGCCCGAATTTCTTGAGGTGTAGCTTGCAATACCAGGTGTGCATGTGCTTCCACCATCCTAGGAGTACTTCTGCAGTGTACCCCAGGCTCTCTGCCTTGTCTCTCCAAGCTGCCTGCTTCTTCTTGGGGTCACGATAATGTCTGTGGCCCTTTCTCCAGAGGAATTCGTTCTCCCTCAGCCATTCCAGCACCTCATCCTCATGCTCCTCGGAAACGGTGTACTGTTTCCTCTCTCCCTTCTCCTTCCCTTGCCTCTTCTTCCCACTGGCAGGGGCTTCAGCAGGGCCTTCAGGGGCTTGAGCAGCAGGGCCTTCAGGGGCTTGAGCAGCAGGGCCTTCAGCAGCAGGGCTTTGAGGGCCTTGGGGCTGGTCCACCACAGCAGCAGCAGCAGCAGCAGCAGCAGCTTCAGAGTCAGTGCCAGGGTGTGGGATGCTGGTTCTGTCCTTCTTGCCAGGGCTGGAACAAATAGGCACGGGCTTCCTCTTTTTCCATGACTGATGAACCATGGTGTTCTGGATGTATGTGATAGCAAGTCTTTCCCCTGAATGCTGACTGCATGCGTGCTGCATCCTTTTATGTCTGCAGAGCTGATGCAATTCATACTCCCCACATGCGCAGTGATTGCTTTGCATCCGATATACATCTGCGCAGCATCCACTTTGTTTCCTATAGGCATCCGTGATGAATCCGCTTCATCCGCTATGCATCCGCCCCTTCTAATATGCGTCCACTTTGCAATTGTCCCCCGGAACCCCTTTGGAGGTGTCATCCGCTTCCTTCCGCTTTCATCTGCTTGGCTTCCTATGAACATCCGCTTAATATCCCCGTTACATACTACCCACGTCCGTTCTTTTCTGTTCTTTTCCATTCTGTTTATGCAAATTTTCTCCACTTTTTGGAGTGGATGACAGTGGATGGAACCACCCCCGAAATTTTGCTCATCCGCTATGTACTTTATACATATGTTTTGTGTCCATCGGCCAGTGGGACCTAGTCTTAAAGATCAGGCGCTGTGGTTTTTTGGAAGAGGAAGAGCTGCTATCAAAACAACAATTGGGTAAACTGAGCTGGAGCTCAGTCCAAAAACGTAATATGAGTGAATGTCTTAGATATGTCCCTCCCTAGTTTGCATGAAGATAAAGGGAGAGAGAGAAAAACAGAGAGGGAAGCTCATTTAGATTTGAAAGATTATAAACCCAGAAGTACCTCAGTGCTCCTGACATGGCTGCAATAACTATAGCTCTATAATAAAATACAATAAAATAGCCTAAATCTATATGACATTGGTTAACTAGTCTGGTCTTCTTTGAAGAACTGACAACACAGCACTAATGATTTGATGGGTGAGCCTCAATCTCAGTTTTAGTGGTGGGATTCAAAATTTTTTACTCACAGTTCTGTGGGCATGGTTTGGTGGGCGTTGCAGGGGAAGGATACTGTAAAATCTCCAGTCAGAGGTGGTATTTGCTGGTTCTCCGAACTTCTCAAAGTTTTTGCTATTAGTTCTCCAGAATGGTCAGAACCTACTGAATACCACCTCTGCCCAGTTTGTGTCATACTACAGATGGGGCCAGGTAGTTTCTATGAATCTAAAAGGACATTCTTGGTAGATATATACCTATAGGGGTGAAAACAATATATCTCTGTGAGGAAGAGAGGTGGGAAGGTAAAATTGCTGTCTGTGCTTGGGAAAAGCAGTACTGAAAAAGCAGCTGTAATCAGGGGTGGGCTTCAAAAATTTTCACAATGGGTTCTCTGCCTGGTTGCTGGGTGGGCATGGCTATGGTGGGCAAGGCCTAGTCAGCCTCCTGTACCACGGCGGAAGGGGGGAGATGTGTTTTTGCCCTCCCTGGGCTCCAGAGGCTTTCTTGAGCTCCAGGAGGGCAAAAACAGCCTCCCTGGGCTCCGGAGGCTCTCTGGAAGCTGGAAACCATTTCCAGCCTTCCTAAACTTCTAGGAGGCCTGTTTTTTGCCCTCCCCAAGCTTCTGCATGAGACCTTCACTTACCTGCATCCAAAACAGGCTGCATGGGGACTCCTGGGAGGGGGTGGGGTGGAGTGGATGGGGCCATCCAGGAGTAGGATTTAGGGGTTCTCCAAACAATGCAGAAACTTTTGCAGAACTCCTACAAAACCCCAGCAGCTCATCCCTGGCTGCAACTAGGCAAGACTGCTTTCTATCCTCACTTCCCCAAGTTTTTACTCAAAAACAAAGGGACATCAAAGTTTACAAACTTAGAAATCTGAGAGCAGATGGACTCATTCATTTTCTCCCCCACTCCCAGTTTGTTGAGAGACATGGACAAACTGGCACAAGACCTACAAGGTGGGCAGGGAAGGCAATGCAGGAGAAAAGGAGATAAAGAGATGACAGCAAATAAACAAGGAAATGTCTGAACAATTTCAGCTATCTCAGACAAGCAAGACATCCAGAGCCACAAGCTACATCAAGCAATCCATCTTGATGCAGTTTTCTGCCTAGAGTTGGTTTGGGAGCTCACATGGAGTGCTTGAGAGCAACGGTACCTTAAAAAAGAGCTTGAAGTTTGTCCTGGTGTTCTGCAGCAATCTGAAAACCATATGGAGGCAGCACTCAACCAGAAACAATCCAAGAACTGTTGGGGGTGTGGGTGTGGATGGGAGAAGACCAGAGGTGGTATTCAGCAGGTTCTGACCAGTTCTGGAGAACCGGTAGCAGACATTTTGAGTAGTTTGGAGAACCAGCCAAAACCACCTCTGATTGGCCCTGCCCCATCTATTCTCTGCCTCCCGAGTCCCAGCTGATTGGTTGGATCTTCTTTTGTTGCCCTGCACAGGAGAACAGAGCTGGAAAGCAGGTTAGTGGGGTGTGGAGGGAATGGGGACTTTGCAGTAACCTTCCCCTGCCATGCCCACCAAGCCACGCCCACAGAACCAGTAGTAAAAAAATTTGAATAATTCACCAATGATTCACCACTGGAGAAGACAAAAGCTATTTGCCACTTTATAAAAGTTTAAGACTGTTAAGGCCCTGTCACACTGCCCAACGGATGCAGAACGGACACAACGGACGAGCAAAATGTTCCATCCATTGTTATCCGCTCTCAAAAGGGGCAAAAATTTGCATAACCAGAGCGGATAACACGGACGGGGGGAGGATGCAGGGCGGATGGAAAGCGGATGCGGAACGGAAGCCCAGTGGATGGAAGCGGATGGGAGCGGATGGCACATCCGCTAGGCTTCCGGGGGGCGCAGCAAAGCGGATGCGGAACGGGTACAGCGGATGCACAGTGGATGCACAGCGGATGAAGCAGATGCAGAGCGGAAGCCTAGCGGATGCACAGCGGAAGCCTAATGGATGCCGAGCATTAATTGCGCATGCAGGGAGGATGCATTGTGTAAGCCCCGCAGATATAAAGGGAAGCAGCTCGGAAGCAGGTCACCATTCGGAAGAAAGACCTGCTGCCGGATGGATTGACAGCTTTCCTGCCCTGCTTGCATGCCTGCCTGCCAGCCTTGCTGCCAGCCTTGCTGCAAGCCTTGCTGCCAGCCTCCCTGCCAGCCTTGGTTCATGTCTGCCTGCAATCCTTGGTGCTTGCCTGCCTGCCAGCCTTCCTGCAAGCCTTGGTTCATGTCTGCCTGCCATCCTTGGTGCTTGCCTGCCTGCAAGCCTTCCTGCCAGCTTTGGTGCCTGCCTCCCTGCCAGCCTTCCTGCCAGCCTTGGTACCTGCCTGCCTGCCAGCCTTGGTGCATACCTGCCTGCCAGCCTTCCTACAAGCCTTGGTGCCTCCCTCCCTGCCAGCCTTCCTGCCAGCCTTGGTGCCTGCCAGCCTCCCTGCCAGCCAGCAACCCCACAACCATGCGGAAGCACAGCAAGCCTCAGCCATCTCCTGCCAGCCCTTGCAAGAGGGACAGGGCTACCATCCCGTCCCCTGGCCCTCACTCTGGTTCTGCTGGGGCTTCTGCAGCACGGGCTCGCTCTTCTGGGGCTGGGGCTTCTGCTGCTTCTGCTTCTGGAGGAGCTGATGACAAGCACTCCAGCACCAGCCACCTCCACAGCACCTGCACCCTTCACCCCTGAGACTGAGCGACCAAGAGGAGTGCCAGAGACTCATTTTTGTCTTATAGCTTGTTGTTAATAAAGTCTAGTTTTGATTCACACACTTGCTTCATTTCTTTTTTTTAATAAAGTCTTGCTGGAAACTTTTAGAAATGGTTTAAGCCTTTGCATGCTTGTGGGATGGGTTAAGATAGCAGTGGGATGGGTTGAGATAGCAGTGGGATGGGCAGGGATACCTTTGGGATGGGTAATAGCTGTGGGATAGATAAACCTCCAGTGCAAGCATAGTGGGACGGGATGGTCCACCCTCCCAGGTGCCACACCTATGGCCCTTTATTATCAATAATAATGTAATAATCATCCACACATGTCAACACAAACACAACTCTTTATTAAATGCCCTGATCATTGTAGGGCCACTCAACATACATGGCCCAATCTCATCAGTGTGATGAGACAGGCTGAAGGAAGCATCCATTAAGCAGCTATCATCTTGTCTTGCCACTCCACCGCTCCAGCTGGGGAGTTGCACCAGTATTTCAGGAGGTTGCGCTGCTTCTTCCCTTCACGTGAGGCTCTGTTGGGGCCTTGCACATCCTCAGTGTCTATCAGGTTTCGCCCTTGCCTCCATTCCCCAGGCTCCATGTCCCCATTGCCTTGCTGGAGGTCCACGAGCCTGTTCTGCAAGACTGGGTAGCGGGTGCGCATGAGATTGTGCAGGATGCAGCAAGCTTCCATGATCCTCCTCACGTTCTCTGGGCGATGCTGCATGGGGGTGAGAAGTACCTGGAACCTGTTGGCCAGGATGCCAAAGGCGTTCTCCACCACCTGCCTTGCCGTGGACAGCCTGTAGTTGAAGATCCTCTCTTCACGGGAGAGGTATTTGGAGGTGTAGGGCTTCATGAGGTAGGTTGTGAGGGAGAAGGCGTCATTCCCCCATGATGAAGTAGGGCACATCTTGCGTGTCGTTGGGCAGGGGGTCTAGATCTGGGAAGCCCACCATGAGGTTGCTTTCCAGCCCACCCTTGAGGTCATTTCGTTGTATACCTGGGCATCTGAAGATGAGCCGTTGCCTGAAGCATATGTACATGAACTTGTAGTCAGCATCAACCATGGCGAAGAGGATGATGCTGAAGAAGCCCTTGTAGTTGAAATAAGTGGACCCCGACTTGGCTGGCGCTTTGCAGGCCACGTGCTTGCCATCGATTGCTCCAACGGTGTGTGGGATATTCCACCTCTGATACCACTGCTCTGCAACTTTCTTCCATCCTTCTTCAGTGGAGGGGCACTGGAGGAGCTCCTCCTTGTATTCTTCGATGATGGCCTGCACCACTTCTCTGACCACAATGCTGATGGTGTTGTGTGGCACCCTCCAGCCGTACTGCATGCTCCTGTAGGTGGTCCCTGAGGCCAGGTGGCACAGAGTCAGTGCCACCTTGAGCCCAGGGTCCAGGCTGGGCCGGAAGTTGGTGTTTGCCTTGGTCAACCTGGGTCTCAGCTGCTGCACAACTTCATCAAACATGGCTGGAGGCATCCTCATGAAGTTCTGGAATGCACGAGGGTCTTCGTTCCTCCCCTCCACCATCAGCTTGTTGTACAGTCCATTCTCTGCTCTTCTGGTGAACCATCTTCGTACCCAGATGCTTCTTGGCTGCCTCTTTTTCTTCCCGTAGTAGAGTTCACAGAGCCTGTAGATGGCTTTGCACTGTTGCAGAAGGATGGTGGCTGCCAAAATGACTTTGTTACGATCCATGGTGGACATGACTGGATGCTGTGGAAGAGGAAGAGTCAGATGAAGGCTGCAGAGGTCTGCAGCTGGGCTGCTGTTCTGAAAGTGAGATGCAGACGAGTTGCTCCCCCTTTTTATAGGCAGTATAGGTGTCCCTTTGCATCCTCTAGGCATCCTCTAGGCATCCTGTAGACATCCTTAATATCCAAAATAGGTCCCCTCTGCAAATGTATTTTCCGTTTTACATGCTTTGTTTCCGTGCTGCATCTGCTAGGCATCCGTTCCGCATCCATTCCGCTTCCTCCCTGCTTCCGTTTACCGCTGGAGCGGATGGAGTTGCGCGGATGCGCAGCTGATGCCTAGCGGATATAGCGGATGCCTAACAGATGCAGAACGGATGCCTAGCGGATTCAGTACAGATGCATTGGATACATTTTCCGCTCAAAAGTTTTGAGCAGCTCAAAACTTTCTGAGCAGATGAAACGTCCATAAACGGATGCTGGACGGATAGAGAGGATGCAAAACGGAGGCAGTGAGTACAGAATTGATACATCGTGTTAACCAACGGATTGCAAGCTTTTTTGTCCCTTTTACATCCTCTTTGCATCCATTGGTGCAGTGTGACAGGGGCTTTACCTTTTGTAAGACTTATTTACATGACTACATCTACTTGTAAAATCTAGAAGGGTAGAGTGAATTCAGGGCCACAACCTATTGTTGAGGAAGGTTATAAAACATTTTGTACAGTTCTCTTCCATACTATGGTGTGTCTAGTCCTTTAAACAATCAAAAAACCCTCACAATCTCCACCTCACACTACTGCTTGTGTACCAAAATTCCATGGGTCTATCAAGCTCTGGAACAGGTGATTTGCCTCTGATAGTCTTCATCTTCAACTTCTCTTTGCCCTTCATCAGCATTACATGGCCTGGGTTGGCATGCAACAAATTGGGTAAACTTGAGAAAATATTTTTTTTCCAGAATGGGCAAGCTAAGAGTGTTCACTGGTGGATGAATAAAAGCTGTAACCAATATTTTTAAAAGAAATCCACAGGCACCAAAACATGAAAGTACTGCAGTACATGATTGCAAATGAGGCAAAGGAAAGGAAGCCTTTGAAAATCAAAGTAGAGCTCTCTTTAAGTCATCACATAAAAGGACTTATTCACTTTCCTCTTGGATTCCATCCACACACACACACACACCCTTTTTTTTTTTACAGTGAAGAACAGCATCAGACAGACAAGTCAAGTTTACAGATTTTGAAAAACCGTTTGAAGTTCAGCCACTGAAAATCAACCTTTGCCCTTCTTGCTGGCCCTGAGGCAACAGAAATGTTCTCCACAGGGCGCCTCTCTATACTGAGATTGTATCCTGATATTGTGTACTCTTCCTACTATCCTGGGGCAGTGTTCAACAAAGCTTCTTTGAATCCCAAAGCAAGAAATGTTCTTGTAAGGAGGAAAGCAGGTAGGCTACATTTGTACATGAATCATTGAAGTGTGCAACAACTATTTAATGATGATAAATTCGTACATGAATCATTGAAGTGTGCAACAACTATTTAACGATGATAAAAATAATATCATAGGCCACTGCTGAGCCAATTGGGGAGTAGAACCTTGGGGATGAAATATGTGAACCATACTAATTTAATATTTAGCATGTTTTCTTGGTAATTGGACTATTCCTTGAAATGTATCAATCAAAAACCAAGAGTTCTACATTCTCTCTCTGTTTCTCTCTCTGTTTCTCTTTGTTTTTTTTCTCTCTCTCTTTCTCTCTCTCGCTTTTTCTCTCTTGTGCTCTCTTTCTCTCTCTGTCTCTCTCTCCCCACTCCTCTTAATGAAACCCTCTTTGAAATAATCTGGCAGCATGGGATAGAATATCATCCATATGCTGGTGATAGTCAATTATACATATCTATCTCTGGCCATCAAAATGAAGCTGTTGATGCTGTCCCAGTGTCTGGAGACTGTGGCTGAATCCTGCAAAATTGGACAGCCTGTGGGTTTTAGATCTCAAATCTAGGAAATGTGTTCCCATTGTTGGCTCTGGGTAGGGTTCAATTGGCCCATTCAGATTCAATACATCACCTGGGATGGGGTGGGTGCTCTTCCTGGGCTCACAGTTCCTCCTCAAAGAGCAAGGATGCCATAGTCCAGGATTTTTTTCTGAAGAAGTTCCTCCAGCTGAACCTGTGGAATGTCAACCTCAGGGGATTCTAAACCAGGAGTCACTCATTGTTGATCAAACACAGGAACCATTGGAACAATTGAGGCAGTCATATAATGACATATGAACTCCAAACCTTTATTACCGAAGAAGTGGTGATATTCTACTGTTTTGGCCCAGTTTGGTTGAACCAGTAGTTCCGAAGATCATCTGTGAGCAAATCAGTTTGCTCTGACAATCAGCTGCTGGGCCCTTCCACCCAGCTCTATACTGATCTTTATATCCTGCTTTTGAAGCTCAGCTGCTTCGTGTGGCACAGCAGATTGCCGCATGTCAGCTGTTGAAGACAAAGGGAGAGTGCAGGATTTCAGGAGAAAGTCCATATCAAACCCTCTGCATGCACAAAGTGTGTGTGCGTGCTTAAAGCACACTCACCAAGCCACACCTACAGAACTGGTGGTAAAAAAAAGTTAAATCCCACCATTGACTTGAAGGGGAGAGCAAATAGCAGAGCAAAGATGCCCAACGAAATTTTTTGTCAAGCAGGGAAGTAATTTGATTAAAGACACCTGGCTACAATCTGATATGAGAAGCAGCCCTGACTTGTGTTATTCTGTTGGAACCAGTTGTGTGCTCTAATGTGTCAATCCTTGAATCTTGCTCATGAAACTCCGAACTTGGACTGGCTGATGAATCTGACTTGGCTGCCTAGATTTCAGACTGGACTTTGACTGCTTTTCTGTGCTGGTTACTTTCCTGTTGAAAGCAAAACCATTCAGGAAACTTCTTTTCCATAGGACTTTGAATTACATTCTTTTCCTTATCTGCTGTTACCCGTTCAGTCTTGAGCCAATTGTTTTTCTCACCTAGCAACTGTGTGTTTGAGATGTGAAACAGGGCAAGGTGATGATGTATGGAATTATGTACCAATTGCATCTGAACCTGGACCAAGAGGCCTTGTTTTTAATCATTCAGGCCTTAGCCATCTCCTAATTTGTTAATTGTAATATGCTCCAAGACAATTACCCTTGAAAATCATTCAAATGCTTCAGTTGGTCCAGAATGGCGCAGCACAAATAGATATGTGTACTGCTCATTACACCCCTGTGATACTGCTATTGTCAAAGCCTCACTAGGTTTTCAGGTACAATTCAAGATGCTGATTATCATTTTTAAAGCCTTACATTGGGACTCCTTACTCCCAAGAACATCTGCTCACCACATACACTCCTATACAGCTGGCATGCTTCAGATTCTCTAGTTTACAAATTGACACACAAGAAGTGTGCCTTTTCAGTGACTGCACTTGTTCTCTGGAATAATCTCTCTCCCACCCACGAGATATAATATGCCACAACTCAGCTCAGCTTTAGAATAGTCATTAAGACCTGACATTTCCCCCAGATGTTTGATTCCATGTAAGTAAAGTCTGTGCTTGGTCGTTTGAATTGTGATCTTTGCTTCACCCTTTTAAATACTGGGTTATTTTTAATGACACTTGGTTACTTTTTTTCTGAATTCTTTATTTTTGTTGCATGCCATCCAGAGTTGTTTGAGTTAAGCAGTGTTATAAATGCTTGAACTAAACAAACTTCTCCATCAAAAAAAAACCACACATATTTTGCTTCTTTCCTTCAGATCTGGTATAAAAACCAGTCACCAATTTTCTTAATGTTGGATCTCATTTTTTAACTTGTATATTCTTTACAGTTCTGAATGGCTTGTTTACAACTAACTGACTTGAAATGTCTGTGAAACTGAAAGGGAGGATATAATTTTTTAAAAAAATATATACTTAATAAAATAAGTAAATCAGTAAATCAGAATAAGTAAATCTTTTTCTCCTCTGGGCTCTAGACATCCAAGGTAATTGAGGGCTGTTCTTAATGCATATTCATAGCCAGGAGCAGCCCAATGCTAAGCAAACTTCATTAATTATTAATTACTGTAATAAACATGTTGGCTTAATAATCAGATATAATAGATTCTGCAGGAGAGGAAGTGAAAAGGCTGGAAAAGGTAGATTTCCCAAAGCATAAAACTGAGTGTCTGGTAAAGAGAGGCTGAAGTGAATTGTATGAGAGCACGATCATACAGTAACAAGAAGGTGGAAATTGAGGTGGAACTAAAGAAAAATATAAGACCAGAGAATGATATGATTATCCAGGGGCAAAAAAATGTCCAGTGAAGATATCACCCTGGAAGACAATACCAGCTCTAAAGGCCTCCCGTTGATATGAATGGAAAGTATAGAAAGAATAGAGATCTCATACATTGACAGGATACAAAAAAGTTCTTGCATAGCTGGCGATGAATATGTATGAACATTAAAGTCCCCATAAAAGAGCAGAGTAAAGCAGGGGTGGGATTCAAAATTTTTAACAACCGGTTCTTTGGGTATGGTTTAGTTGGTGGGCGTGGCTTGGTGGTCATGTGACTGGCTAGGCGTGGCCAACTCAACATCACTCACATCGAGGCACGCATTTCCTTGCTTGGCCTCTCATGACTGTGGGGATGCTGCAAGAGTCGTAAGTGTGAAAAATGGTCATAAGTCACTTTTTTCAGTGCCACTGTAACTTTGAATGGTCACTCCACACAAGCAAAGTACCAGCGAAGAAGGGGAAAAAAACCTCCAAAGAAGTTCCTGAGACAGGAAGTCTAGTCCTGACAAGAATGTCATAAGGTTTTACGGAGAGGCAGTTTCTGTAAACAACACCAGAATGTTTCCTTCCTGCCTTTCTTACAGGATTAGGCCAGTAATTTCTTCTAACAACTGGTTCTCTGAACTTCTTAGAATGTTAACAACTGGTTCTAGCAAATAGATGCAAACTGGTAGAATCCCAACCCTTGAGCAAAGCATGGAAATATAGATGAGCATTCTGGATTCTATACGGAAGGCGCATCAAACAACCGAAGAAATTTCACAGGCATGCTCTCTCTGCTCTTTTCTTGGCAGTCATTGGCAACATAAAAATCTTGAATCACGTGAAGTCCATCAGCTTTGAGTGCCTAAGTATCGGAGCTCAAATGAGATGAGTAGGGCACATACTCAGAATAGATAATTGCTGCATGACTCACTTGATTGCTCTATCATGTACTGGACTCTGGGCAGAAAACTCAAAGTTGACCACACAAGCACTACAATGACACCGTGAAAGGATCACTGTAACATCCAGTTAAGAGAACTAGAAGCTGCAGCTGCTGACAGAACCCACTGGCACACCCTGTGCTGTGAAGCTTTCACTAACTTTTAAGGCATGCATTGCCAAACCCTAATAGAAAACCATGAGTGGCAGCACAGAATAATACCCACAGTTACTCCAATAAAAGACTTTCAATGTCCCCATTATGCTAGACTCTGTGTTTCCAAATTGGGACTGCAGATCTACCTCTGTGTTCACAAATGAACTACACAACAGTGTGTTTTCTTTGAATCCAGAGGACTATCATATATAAAAGAGAGATATGTGTGAGGATAGAGTTCCCCAAACAAAAAAGAATTCACTCCATTCCTATTCTAGAACTATACTCATGAAGTTAACCAACGTATATTGCAGTGGTGGCTAACCTTTTTGGTCTCCTGTGCCAAAAATTGTGAGTGCACCAGCACCCAGAATGCAATTTGTGCCCCCCTCCCCACACCCCCTGCACATGTGTGTGCAATCCCCACCCCCTTACCTGCACTGTGCCTCACAGTTGATTTTTCGGCTGGCTTGAGGCCTTTTTCAGCCTTCCAGAGGCTTGGAAAAAACCTCTGCAAGGCTTCTTAGGCCAAATTATAGGGCCATTTCATCACTTCCAGAATTACAGGAAGTGACAAAACAGGCCAATAATTCAGCCTGAGAAGCCTTGCAGAGGCTTTTCCCAAGCCTCTGGAAGGCTGAAAAAGGCCTCAAAGCAACCCCCCCCCCAAAAAAAAAAATCAGCTGTGAGGCGTGGGCATGTGCAGTGAGGTAAGTTTGCCTGGAGCTCATGTGCCAGCACAAATGGCTCTGCATGCCACTTGTGGCATGCGTGCCATAGGTTCGCTATCACGGGTATATTGTGTATGCTCTAACACTGGAGGTTTTTTAGAAGTGATTGGATAACCATTTGTCTGAAATGGTAACTGAAACTTCCTGTTTAAGCAGGGGTTGAATGAGAAGACGTCCAACTGTGCTATTCTGTTCTCTTAACCTATAGTTAAGACAGCAGTATCAACAGACTTATTTTCACCATACCAGGTTTTAGTGACCAACACCAAAGATACCATATATCACAAGTAAGCAAGGTGAAACAGTGCATTTTCTCAGCTCATGAATGAGCATTTTACAACAGTTATTTTATGGCTGTGCGATGAATAGGTTGGATACATAAGGTCTTGCAGGTTTAAGAGAAGGATGACAAAGAGGCACCTGATCAAATTGGACTGTATAAGTGGAGGAATAAGAAGATGTCTCAGTCCACTTGTGGCTTGTTTCAACTTTGTCATGATGGCCACTATCTCTAAAACCACAGCCAATGTTTTTCTATCATTCATGATGCTTCCTGCTATGGTTTTTGCCCTTAATGTTACCACTGAAAGCTACAGGTCACATATACTCTTATTATTGATGTTTATCTCTAATCAGGGTTTGTGGCAACTTACTATTCCCAATTTGTTACACAGTAACTAAGAAGCAGCATTTCAAAAAGCAAGACTCACACAAGTGTGCAAGGTAAAACTGAAGTAATTTGAACTTCAGAGTAATATCCATAAGGTCCATTATCAGACTCTAAGTATCTTTCCATTTATTTTAAAACTTTCTCCTCTTTCTTCTATATAGCAAACTAATGTATCATTAGCAAAGTTTAGAGCCATAATATTATGACTATAAAAACATCAAATTACAGTTGATGCAAATGTAAGACATTACCAGCCTGAGCCCAAAGGTAGGGTCAAATGTATCATCAGTTTGGATTCCTTACACTCTCATAAGAAAGCTAAGTGCACCCCATTCCCTTTGAAGTCTGTTGACTGTTATCTGGTGCCAATTCGCTTTGATCATCATGTGAATGATAAGAAGCTTGAAATAAACTCATAGTGCTTTTTGAACTCTATTCTGGTTCTTAATTTCTTGACAGTCATCAAGGAAAAAAAAATCCCTAATAAGACATGTGCTAGTATCCTTCTAATAGGAGCCAGTTTGGTGTAGTTCTTTCTCACAGCACTAGGAGATGTTTTAATGTTGCCAATAAAACAATATGGATTTGTCCAAGATTTGAATGCATAATTTATTATATAATATGAAAGAGACAAGTAGGGGTCCCCAAATTACAGAACCTATAGCATTTCTATGTGGTGCTATTAATTTAATTTAAGTTTGGAGACTTTTTGGAGGCTTTTTCAGTGGCCAATTTAGAGAGGACCTTGGTTGTTGCGAGACCAGCCAAGGCAATGTAGTGGTAAAGAACTCATCTGTGTTCATCAAATAAAACTGGCATTCATTCCCATTATTTGTCTGCTCATGTAAGTGTGACTTTTATTGAGTTACAATTGAGAACACATCAGGCATCAACTACAACTGCATTAATATCAGATAACAGATTTTTTATCATCAAGATCTTTTGGAAACTTGCAGTATATCTCCAAAATTTATCCAGATTTTCTCGGGGGAAAAATGCAACAACCTTTTTGACCAGGTACTTGGGGGATGTCTGCCTGGCTTCCACAAATAATCCAACTAATTTCATATGGTTCCTTAGCATAGCTTATTTTGACATACTTGTGATCTCTGATCATTATTACAAAAGCTTGAATCTTCATGCCTCATTATTTTCAAGAACTAAAGAAAGAAAACAGCCTTAAAAAAAACATTTCATTGGAAGAAAACAAAACAAAACCCTTCGAACTATATAGAGAGGTGATATGTAAAATTTATACTTGCTTAATATCCCCATCTTCTGTGAGGTGTGGCAGGAGGTGGCTTGGAAGTGAATTTTCTCTGGTGGAGTTATTTTCCAATGGAATGGGTTACAGAGTTAAGAAATCCATCCTCACTATTACTATTTCAAAACCTCTTAAAAACAAGCATTGGGGAATTAAGGATGTTGACATTAGATACACAGTTTATGCCTGGAATTATTCGTTAGTTTTTTTGAAGATTAAAATGAAATGATTGCTTTTGACTGATAGGGTCATTAGACTAATCAATAAGCAATAAATAAATTATGTTACACTGGTGGGATTCAATTTTTTTGCTACAGGTTCTGTGGGCATGGCTTGGTGGGTGTGATGTGGTTTGATACATGGCTTGCTGGGCAAGGCAGGGGAAGGATGCTGCAAAATCCCATTCCCTCCCCACCTCACTAACCTGCTTTCCAGCTCCGTTCTCCTGTGCAGGGCAACAAAAGAAGACCCAGCCGATCAGCTGGGACTCAGGAGGCAGAGAATAAATGGGGGTAGGGCCAGTCAGAGGTTTTTGATGGTTCTCCAAACTACTCAAAATTTCCACTACCGGTTCTCCAGAACTGGTCAGAACCTGCTGAATACCACCTCTGCTGTGTTACTTATTTTGTTACATGTTTTGTTGTAAGCCACATATGATTAATGTACCATAAATATCAGTAAGAAATAGTAAATAAATCAATAAAAATCAGTGCAGAGTTTTCCAAGATAGGGTCCTTCAAATTCTCATTTTATGTTTAAAACCATGTTTTAATAAGCTGTGGCGGCACAGTGGTTAGAGTGCAGTTCTGTAGGCTACTTCTACTGACTGCCGGTTGCCTGCAATTTGGCAGTTCAAATCTCACCAGGCTCAAGGTTGAGTCAGCCTCCAAACTGAATTGTCTCATAGTGGTTTTCTAAATATCTAAATATTTTTTTAAAAAAAACTGAAAAAAATGTTTTAAACAGACCATATTAACAATAAAAGAATTATAAAAAGTTACTATTCTATGCATATGAGAAAGACAATAAAATAGGCATCAGGAATTCCAGCTATGACAATTTCTGACAGAACTGTCATTCTAAGTTAAAAGCAGATACATACACACATAATAAAGTGTATATTAGATTTTGTACCCCATCGGATGTGTGATTTTTGAAATCTATTCAAATGTCACTCATATCTTAACTGCCTTTCATTTCTGAAACTGTTAAAAGACCAACTCATAATTTTAAATCAAACAATAAAACTATTCTATTTCCCCCTTTCTAATAATTCTTAGTATGATCAAGATATATAACAGCAAGTAACAATTGTCAACCCTGTTATGAAATGCAGTTGAGAATGATGTTCATCGTCTTCTTTATTTTACAATAAGGAGAATGCATAAATAAGACTGAAACCACCTTCGAAGTGACAAGAAAACAATTCTTCTGTCATTTCAGCCCCTATAAATAAGGGTTTCCATGTTCCAGATACATCAAATGCTTTTTTTTTCTATTGATGTGAATATGTGACAGAAGAAAAACCTTCCCTCAAACAACTGATACAAAATATTAGTTGAATTGTAGCGCTTGTCAGAAAATTGATGAGGTGAGTACTCTGGATTTTAGAGTGTTTGAAAGAAACTGGGGGCTCTGTTTTAAATTGAAGAAACATTACCGAAGGAAAATTCAAATTTTTCCTCAGTGTTATTTTGAACTGGTATCTCACTGCTTGGCAGATTCTATATTAACAACCTATTTTTAATACACATTGCAAGAAGCTCCTTCACTCCTCTGACAAATAGTTATTTTCTTTCTTTTTTTCTTTCTTTCTTTGTTTTTTTTTCATACAAATAGTTTAATAGATTCTGCTCCATCAATTCCGAAAGTCGCAAGTTTCCTTCTTCTCTTTTCTCCAGTGTTCCACATCAATGCAGCATTATTTCATATGCAATATTTTATTAATTTCTTTTTCCAGCTTTCCATTCTTCTTATCATGTCTTTATTCTGCAGTCTTGTGTACTTTTGCTCTCCCTGCTGCCCGGCTGAATTTTATATTGCAGTCTCAGCCTTCTGTTCTGCTTCCCAGATATCCTGACATCTAAGTGAATGAGAAAAATGCTCACTTCATTTGCATAAGAGAAAATAAACACGACATAGCCCAAAATCAGAGGATGGGAACAGAGAGGCTGTTGCAAGAAAGAGCAGCAAGATTACTGGCCATGGTGACTCTAAAGGAGCTAAACTTTCAGTTCTCTTTTTTAGCAGCCCTCCTTCTTCCCCAACAGTACCTGTCCCATTTCTTTGTAGGGCTGAAGTGTTTTTTCTGTGTTTCTTCTTACATTTTGGGGCATTCAAGATTAGCACCAATCACATTTTGATGCTGTAACCATGCAGAAAGTTGTATGCAACAGTCTTTCCCTCTTAAGCCATTCTGTGATAACTGCAAGGATTGTTGCTTACAACTTTCTGCTTAGTTATAGCATATAAATTTAGTTAGTGTTAACTTAGATTAATATAGGACTGGGGATTATTCAACTACATAATCTCAGCCTGTTTAGTTACTTTTAAGAATCTACAGTACAAAGCAAATTAATGTTTCAGAACCACAGGTAGTCTTTTACATATGACCATTCCTTTAATGACTATTTAAGACAGGGCTGAAAAATGTAAAGGGCCCGTCACATAGGTCGACGGGTGCAAAACGTATGTAAAAAGGACACAGCGCATGAGAAAATGTTCCATCCGTTGTTATCCGCTCTCAAAAGTGCCCCAAATTTGCATAAGCAGAGAGGACAACAATGGAAAGGAACGGATGTGGAGAGGATGTAGTGGGGATGTAAAGCAGATGCTCCATGGAAGTCTAGCAGGTGGAAGCGGATGGAAGTGGAGGGCACATTCATAGGGCTTCTGGGGGAGCACAGTGAAGCGGACGTGCAACGGAAGGAACGGATGTAGAGCGGATGCCTAGCGGATGAAGCGGATGCATCACGGAAGCCTAGCGGATGCAAAGCGTTCACTGCGCATGCAGGGAGGATGCATTGCATCAGCCCCACGGATATAAAGGAATGCAGCTCGCAAGCAGGTCACCATTCAGAGGAAAGACCTGCTGCCAGACACAGCTCCAGCCAACAACCATGGGGAAGAAAAGGAAGCCTGTGCCATTTGCTGCCAGCCCTGGCAAGAAGGACAGGGCCACCATCCCACCCCCTGGCCCTGACTCTGCTTCTGCTGGGGCTTCTGCTGCTCGGGCTGACTCTTCTGGTCCTGGGGCTTCCGCTGGCGCTGCTCCTGGTGCTGGTGCTTCTGCTGGTGCTTACTCTGCTGGCGCTGCTCCTGGTGATGCTGGTGTTCCTGGTCCTGCTGGTCCTGCTGGTGCTTCTGGTGCTTACTCTGCTACTGCTGATCCTGGTGCTGCTGGTACTGCTGGTGCTGCTGGTGCTGCTGGTGCTGCTGGTGCTGCCAGTGCTGCCGGTGCTGCTGGTCCTGCTGGTCCTGCTTTTGCTACTACTACTGTTGTTGTTGTTGTTGTTGTTGTTGCTGGTGCTGGTGTGGTGGAACAGCCCCTAGAACCTCAAAGCCCCTCTGATGAGGGCTCAGATGCCCCTGCCAGAGGGAAGAAGAGGCATACGCGAGAACGGGAAAGGAGGCAATACTCCATTGAAGAGGAACATGAGGATGAGGTGCTCGAATGGCTGAGGGAGAATGAGTATCTATGGCAGAAGGGACACAGGCTCTATCGAGACACCAAGAGGAAGCAGGCTGCTTGGAGAGAGAAGGCGGAGAGCCTGGGCTACACTTTGGAAGTCCTCCTCAGGTGGTGGAAGCACATGCACACCTGGTCCGGGAAGCTGCACCTCAAGAAATCTGGCCAGGCTACGGTCAAGCTCACCGACCGGGAGACCTACGTGATGGCCAAGTGCAGCTTCTTGGAGGGTGAGATCTGCCACCGAGGAGCAGCCCCTCTGACAACCCTCTCTCTCAGGCAGCCCACAGAGAGCCAGTCCTCTTCTGGCCAAGAGTCAGCTCCTGTGTCCAGGCATGCAAAAGCTTAAACCATTTCTAAAAGTTTCTACCAAGACTTTATTGACTAAAAGAACTGAAGCAAGGGTGTGAAGCAAAGATAATCTTTATTAATAACAAACTGTAAAAGCAAAATGACCCAAGTAAAGTGTCCCAAGCAAAGACAAAGTCAACAGGGAGCAACCCAGTCTCATGGTGTGGAACGTCCCACGACGGAGACCCCCCTGACAGCTGCACTCCCCGTGGCAGACCACGTGGAGGACCCCCTGACGCAGTGGGAGCAAGGAGAGGGAACTTCCACCAGAGACCAACCCACATCCATCCCCAGCTCCACCTCCACAGAAAGCAGGCAGAGAGCCAGACCGGAGGGGCAGAACCACACTGTCCTGCTGGAGATCAGGGACACTATCAAAAGCAGCATAGATCTCCTCTCTCAGCTGGTACACAATGACATACCATCCTCAAACCGCAAGCCCTTCCTCACCTACGTCAACCAGACCCTCATGGACATGTCCTAATCACAGTACCAGGTGATAAAGGACAGGATCACCAGTCTTCTGCACAACCCTCCAGGCCCAGCTGAACCTGCTCCAACCCAGTCCAGGTCTGCTCCTCCACCCCAGGTGATGTCACAGCCCTTCCAAGGCTTTCCACAGGCCCTCACCTACCAAGGCTATGGCTACCAGGACTTCCAGCAGCACAGGCAGCCCTTCCCAGTCCAGCCACAGGTTCATCAAACCCCACCGATTCCACTGATGCCACTGATGCCTCTGATGCCACTGATGCCACCAACGCCACAGATGCCACCCATGCCACAGATGCCACAAACGCCTCACCTCGCTCAGCTGCAGACCAGACAGCCCCACTATATTCCTCCTTCCTCCACCCCACAGCCAAGCCCAGCCTCAGAACATCTGTCATCGGTCTTGGGACTGACACCCCATGTCGTGGAGGAAGGGCCTCTCAACATCACAGGACTGAGCCAACTCTCTGAGAGCATCCTCCACACACCATCCCCTGTTGTCCTCTCAGGGCCAGGCACCCCAATGGTGCCTCAGACCAGCACTCCAGCAGCAGCCACCTCCACAGCACCTGGACCCTTCACCCCTGAGACCATGGGCACGCCTAAGAGTGACTGAGAAGAGTGCCAGAGACTGGGTTGCTACCTGTTGACTTTATCTTTGCTTGGGACATTTTACTTCGGTCATTTTGCTTTTAGAGTTTGTTATTAATAAAGTTTATCTTTGCTTCACACACTTGCTTCCCTTCTTTCAGTAAATAAAGTCTTGGAGGAAACTTTTAGAAATGATTTAAACCTTTGCATGCTTGTGGGATGGGCAGAGATACCTGTGGGATGGGAAGGGATATCTGTGGGATAGGCAGGGATACCTGTGGGATGGGCAGGGATACATTTGGGATGATTAATAGCTGTGGGATAGATAAACCTCCAGTGCAAGCATAGTGGGACGGGATGGTCCACCCTCCCAGGTGCCACACCTATGGTCCTTTATTATCAATAACAATGTAATCATTGATCCACACATTTCAACATAAATACAATTTTGTTTTAAATGCCCTGTTCATTGTAGGGCCACTCAACATACATGGCACAGTCTCATCAGTGTGATGAGACAGGCTGAAGAAGCATCCATTAAGCATCTACCATCCTTTCTTGCCACTCCACTGCTCCAGCTGGGGAGTTGCACCAGTGTTTCAGGAGGTTGCGCTGTTTCTTCCCTTCACATGAAGCTCTGTTGGGGACTTGCACATCCACAGTATCTATCAGGTTTCGCCCTTGCTTCCATTCACCAGGCTCCATGTCCCCATTGCCTTGTTGGAGGTCCACAAGCCTGTTCTGCAACACTGGGTAGCGGGTGTGCATGAGATTGTGCAGGATGCAGCAAGCTTTCATGGTGTTCCTCATGGTCTCTGGGCGATGCTGCATGCTGGTGAGAAGTATCTGGAACCCGTTGGCCAGGATGCCAAAGACGTTCTCCACCACCCACCTTGCCCTGGACAGCCTGTAGTTGAAGATCCTCTCTTCACGTGTGAGGCATCTGGAGGTGTAGGGCTTCATGAGGTAGATTCTGAGGGAGAAGGCATCATCCCCCACGATGAAGTAGGGCACATCTTGTGTGTCGTTGGGCAGGGGGTCTGGATCAGGGAAGCTCATCATGATGAGGTTGCGTTCCAGCCCCTCCTTGAGGTGACTGGCGTTGTATACCTGGGCATCTGAAGATGAGCCGTTGCCTGAAGCATCGATATACATGAACTTGTAGTCTGCATCGACCATGGCAAGAGGATGATACTGAAGAAGCCCTTGTAGTTGTCATAAGTGGACCCTGATTTGGCTGGAGCTTTGCAGACCACTTGCTTGCCATCTATGGCTCCAATGGTGTGGGGGAAGTTCCACTTCTGATACCACTGCTCTGCAACTTTCTTCCAGCCTTCTTCAGTGGAGGGTCACTGGAGGAGTTCCTCCAGGTATTCTTCGATGATGGCCTGCACCACCTCTCTGACCACAATGCTGATGGTGTTGTGTGGCACCCTCCAGGTGTACTGCATGTTCCTCTACGTGGTCCTGGAGGCCAGGTGGCTGAGAGTCAGTGCCACCTTGAGTCCAGGGTCCAGGCTGGGCCAGAAGTTGGTGTTTGCCTTGGTCAACCTGGGTCTCAGCCTCTCCACAACTTCGTCAAACATGGCTGGTGGCATCCTCATGAAGTTCTGGAATGCACGAGGGTCTTCGTTCCTCAGCTCTACCATCAACTTGTTATACAGTCTGTACTCTGCTCTTCTCGTGATCCATCTTCGGACCCAGACACTTCTTGGATGCCTCCTTTTGTTCACGTAGAACAGGTGAAAGAGCCTGTAGATGGCTTTGCACTGTTGTGGAACGATGGTGGCTACTAAAAGGAGTGTGTGACCATCTATGGTGGAGATGACTGGATGCTGTGGAAGAGCAAGAGCCAGATGAAGGCTGAAGAGGTCTGCACAGCAGGGCTGCTGGACTGAAAGTGAGATCCAGGTTATTTCTCCCCCTTTTTAAAGAAATATAGGTTTTCCACTAGGTGTCCTTTTGCATCCTCTAGGCATCCTGCAGACACCCTAAATATCCGAGATACGTCCCCTGTATGAATGTTTTTTCCATTTTAATGCTTTCTATGTGAGCTGCATCTGCTTTCATCCTTTCTACGTCCATGCTACTAATGCTGCGTGCCCATTCCGCGTCCGTTTCACTTCCTCCCTGTGTCCATTTTCCACTGGAGTGGATGCGAGTTGCGCGGATGCACAGTGGATGCCTAGCGGATATAGCGGATATAGCGGATATAGCAGATGCGTAATGGATGACAACGGACGTATAACGGATGTTCCCCATATGCATAGCGGATGTATAATGGACGCGTTGGATACATTTTCCGCTCAAAATGTTTTGTGCAGCTCAAAACTTTTTGAGCGGATGAAATGTCAATAGACAGATGCTGGACAGATAGAGAGTATGAAAAATGGATGCAGTGAGTACAGAACGGATGCATTGCGTTAACCAACGGATGGCCAGTGTTTCTCTCCGTTTTACATCCTCTTTCCATCCGTTGGTGCTGTGTGACATGGGCTTAACCTACAACCAAAGTTTGCATTTGTAAACAGTCACAAAATTCTTGTGGTCCTGTGGTCAAAATTTGAAAGTTTGGCTTACTGACATTTGCAGAGTTCTGAAGTCACACAATCAGAGGTGGTGTTCAGCAGGTTCTGACCAGTTTTGGAGAACCAGTAGCGGAAATTTTGAGTAGTTGGGAGAATTGGCAAATGCCACCTCTGAGTGGAGATTTTACAGTCTCATTCCCCTGCCATACCTACCAAGCCACAGCCACAGAACTGGTGCTTAAAAAACTTGAATCCCACCATTGCACACAATTATCCTTTACACAGTTCTCAGGAGGCATCTGACAAGCAAAATCAATGGGGAAAGCCACACTAATATAATGACCACAGCAATAATGTCATAAAATTGGGCACAACTCATTTAAAAACCATATTGCTTAGCAACAGATGTTCCGATTCCAACTGAGGTTGTAAATCGAGAACTGTCTGTGTATTTTCTCTTCTCCTCGAAGCTATATTCTGTCTGGGTGACTTCAGTGTACTTTACATGGAATTATCTTTGAAAAGCATCTACAAATTGTCAATGATGGAAAATGTAGTAATGTGCATTTTTGTATTTATGTACTACTTTATGTAGTACTAATACAATGTAATAAGAATCACATGTCTGTTTTGAAGAAATTTCATTAGCTACTGGTTGACTATTGGAACAATTCAAGGTGTGGCTACTTATCTTCAAAACTGGACCGATGGTTCCTACACCAATTAAAAATCTAGTAATCATTTCCAAAACAATTAATAGGTACTAAAAGACCACCCTCTCCTTGTATATTGAAAAATCATGAGAAAAAGGATTATGTTTTGCAATCTTCACCTAAATGGTTTTTTTGCCTATATATAGGTTTTTCATTTGAAACTAGCTTCCACAGGAGAATCCTTATGTTGAAACTTCAGCTGTTTTCCTAATAAATCTTTTGGTTTTGATCTTTCAGATACACTTTTTGGTTAACATTTCCAATTCATATGGTTACAAGAGAAGTCTGTCAAAATCCCTAAATTGTTCATACTGTTTCCCAGTATGATTTGATTGCTCATTGTACCCTATGACTATCATTAAGTGTTGTACCTTATGATACTTGACTCTTGACGTATGTATCTTTTATTTTATGTATCCAGACAGTATTTGCACCTTGACAAATTCCTTGTGTGTCCAATCACGCTTGGCCAATAAAGAATTCTATTCTATTCTATTCTATTCTATTCTATTCTATTCTATTCTATTCTATTCTGTTCTGTTCTGTTCTGTTCTGTTCTGTTCTGTTCTGTTCTGTTCTGTTCTATTCTATTCTACTCTATTCTATTCTATATGGCTAAAAGTTTATTATGCGCTAAAAATTGTGTGGTCATTTAGATCTGAAGAAGAGAACCCTTTTTCAATATACCTCTGCTGTTTAAACAACAAATATTTTATTTTTTATATCTTGCAAGCTGCCTCAAGTGTTTATATATAAGGAGAAAGTTAAGGTGCACATCTAATAAATAATAATAAACTTTATTTTGCCTTCTGCATTCCTATGAGAATATTTAGAGACACACAACCGTATACGCATACCATATAGGGGAAATAGCATATCTTAATAATAACCAGGTGAATTCAGCATCCAAAAAGTAAGGGCATAAAATTATGTTCAAGATGGCACTGCATTCCAAATTTAAAGCAAAGATTGCAAATATCTCTTATTTTTAACAATTCTAACTTTTAACGTTGGAAGACAGCTGTGGTTTTTATTTATTTATTTCTGCTTCTGAGTTTAAGTTCTTAATATATCTAGTATCTGTATGTGTGCATGTGAGTTTGTGAGTCAATGAGAAAGAGGTAAAGGAGGAAGTGGGAGTGGACATACTTTCACAAGAAACCTAGGAATAAAACATGCCCCTAGCTATACAGGCAAAGTTGAAACACCAATGACTTTCATATGAGTGAGTAAAATTTTTGAATGTTTGAAATCAGAACAGTAAGGAAGAATGTCAGCATTCCAGCAAAACCACAGTCCAATCAATAGCTCCAAGACAAGCATTTTATCAAAGTTTCTTTTTATTGGAAAAGTCGTACTGACATGACTTTTGGGAAAAAGTCTTTTCTGGGAAAACATGAATCTGAGAGTTCTGGGTTTTTCCTCAGTAAATCAAAACTCAAAACCCAACCCCAGCACCCATCAGTCTATCATATGGTCCAATCACTATCTGTCCCAACTTGAGACATCCCATCAACCACTCCTCCTCCCGGTGCAGGAACAATATTAGAGGTGGTATTCAGCAGGTTCTGACCAGTTCTGGAGAACCAGTAGCAGAAATTTTGAGTAGTTCAGAGAACTGGCAAATACCACCTCTGACTGGAAATTTTACACTATCCTTCCCCTGCCATGCCCACCAAGCCATGCCCACAGAACTGGTAGTAAAAAAAATTGAATCCCATCACTGAACAACATGATCTGGACCAAAAAGAAAAATGCTATTATGTCTAAGTACTAACACTCTAAAAATTTCCCTTCTAATTTCCCAGTTACAGGAATGTGGCACAGTGGATGTCAGGTTTCCAAGTGATGAAATCCATTTAAAAAGAAAAGAACAAAGTCCATCTTCAAAAAAGATTTATTTTATTTAGGAAAGCATCAAACTGGCAAAGTCCATGGTAATTCTGGATCTGACACAACCCAGAATTACCCCACAATATTACAAGTTAGAAACAAACCCCAAAAGTCATATTCTCCAATAGAAGTAATTCAACGTTGCTTGATGTCATAAATCTCCACCTCAAGGTGCCCAAGACGGACAGTTTGTTTCCCACAGAAAGAAGAATCACCTAGCCAAAACAATTCTCTTTATTTCCACTCTTCCCCCCTTAGGAATGTGGCAAGCCCAAAACCCTTCCCCCCATGACTGCCACAGAGAAAGTAAGGAAAAGAATATATATATATTAAGCCTAATTAAATGTCTACACATATGTCAAATTTGGGCTTGACAGGCTGTCCTCCCTCATTTGAAAAGAAACCTCTGCAACGACATAAAATACACAGCTTCTGGTTTTAATATGGCTTCCAAAGCTGACACAGTTCACAGCTAATTCTTTTTTTGAATAGAGAAAGCATCTGAAATTGAAATGTGAGTAAAGTAGGTATTACTCTTGAAGTCAATCAGAGAATGCTAATGGTGTTTATTCAATGATCTTACAGGTGTAAAAAATGGTAAGCCAAGCTCATCTTAAAAACCCAAATACCTTTTGATTAGAGTGTTTTGTTAAATAGTCTTGTGGTTTAAACTGTTTAATATTTATAGAGAATTTGTTAGCATCCTTGAGGGTAATATACGGTACATTCCATCCTGCATGCAAGATATAGGATGAAGTATCTCTTATTGCATCGATATTTTTATATATTTTGTACTCTTATGAATTATAATAAAGGTTTTGATCCAGAATAAAGATGAAATCAACAATCTGCAAGATTTAGAGAGAATTAGCTGATTCTTTGCAAATGAAAGGGTTTTCTAAATAGCCATTTTGATATTCTTCTGGTCAATTTATTTCTGACTCTGAATTCTCCTTAGCTTGATGGTCTCCAGATATAATGAGTTGACAGCTCTCAGAATTCCCACTTAGATTTAATCAGTATATATCTGGAGGACATGAGAACATCCTCCACATAGTCTGAGATATGTATTTCCAATATTCTTACTATTTTATAATAGCTGAAAGAGAAGAAAGCTTCTACATTAATAAAAATCTTGTTACTCTTTCTCCATTTTGATGACTAGAAAAACAAAAGCCAATAAGGCTGGGCAAAAATTCGGCTATTCAGTTAGTAATCATTTGAATCTTCAAAAGAAATGGACTTTCTAAGTTGAATGCGAAAATCAAATTGAATTGTCAAATCTGATTGGATCCCTCTCAATTGATTGAGACACTTCTGTACGTATACAGAAATGGCCTTTTTTGGAATCACTTCAGAAATCCAGACCAGTTCAATCCAATTTGATAAGTTAATTGAATATCCAAATCAAATTTGCAGAATTTTCTGAATCAAAGCAGAGCATTAATTTTTCAAATGAAATTAATAATTAAAATCAAACAGTATCTGATATACATAGATTAAGAAAGTGAAGTGTTTGTCCTTTTTATTTGTTCCTATTATATTCAGTTTTAAAAACTGAACCATAAGAATAATTAATTTTACTCAGTCTTTTAAATAACTGGTAATAGAAAATACAGTATCTGGAATATCACGTCCAATATTTCTTGCACCAGATAACTGACTAAAAGAAATCTTTTTTTTTACTAGGTTTCTCTGGCTATTTTTGTCCCTTCTTGGCTAACGATCATAGTACTTGTGAAATTGAATGCATGTCCGTGTTCATTGCAATGTGAGGCTACCAATAAATCTGGCTCTCCTCATCTAATTACTTTCAAAGTTTCTCTCACTTCCAAACAATCTTTGAATGTCCTCGTATGGTAGTCTCTGGGCAGTGGGCAATGACCACTTGCAGATCTCAGAAGTTGTCTTCTACTGCTTCTGAAAAGTTTTTATTATACGACAGGATGTTCCATAGAGATAGTTTTAGCCTTCTTTCTTCCTTTTTCTTCCCAAAATATTGTGCAGGCATCTTGCGATAAATGCTTGTGGGTACCCATTCGGCCTAAACTTTTCATGTAGGTACCTGCTCACCAGGTGTTTTGCTTGCTGGGTACTACAATGTGTTCTCATCCAGTAGTATAGGGTTATGACACAACACTTTTTATGTGTCAGTGGGTTGGTTACTGTTTGAAGCTTAAAATGCATGGAGTGTTGGTAGCCTTGCACTATACCATAGTTTCTAATCTTCCCATCTGTTAAGCACATTTAAAAATAGCAATTGTTTAGCTGTTTCTTCCTCCACTGTAAATTTTATGTCTGGGAAAATGGAATTCAATAAGTATGGTATAAAAAATCCATTCAGTTCTTTTAATGACAACAAATGTGACAACACAGTGGCACCAAAATGTATGTGTGTAGTTTTGAAATCCACAGTGTTCCAGTTGATGTAGGACTGTTTCAACAATGCCTTCTAATATCAGGGATCCCATGGGAGTGTCCTTTATTTGCTCATACATTTCTCTTTTAAACATGAAGAAGGTTTGTTGACAGCACTGGAATATATTCATGACTTGTATCTTGGTTAAGTTGTTTCTCTATCACAATCACAATCTTACTTTCTAGTTTTCAGTCTCTCAAACCTGACTCATGTAATAGGAACATAACAACACAATAAAAATTTGTTTTATGGAACAAAAAAACCTCCTTGTGAACCATTCTACATATATGGGCAACTAAAGGCTTCCAAGAAAATTATAAACAAAAAGAGCAATGGCCCTCTTCTATTTTTGTTCCTTATCAACTGGTATTTAAAATTAACAGCCTGTCATAAAGACTAATGTACATTAATATTCCTTTACTCTATGAATTTGTCTAGTTTTTTAAATGACTAAAACTACCGAATTAAATCACCTTTGCTTGATGAGAGTGAATTCCAGTTTAATTATGTTTGCACAGATGAGTACTTTTATGACTTATAGAATTTCATTAATCTCCCCAAAATTAAAAATTCTAAAATGGTGCAGGAATGGAGGAATTATCATTGTCTCATTTTCATACTTTAAATAGCATTATATACTGTACCTCCCCACATAATCTCTAGATGACAGTTTTTGTTTGCATAAAATGGCATGAACATGCATGAGGATGAAACTGGACTTGGGCTTCATTTATAGGATACTGACCAAGAAGTAATGAAACTCACCACTATTGTCCTCACTATTAATAGGACATGCTGTTGTTAGTTGAGATATAAATAGCATATTTTCCCCCTTTTCTTACAAAAAGAAAAAAGACATTAAATGATTGACCAAAACCATGATGGGTAACAGAGATCAAATCAATAGGTTCAACTGGTGATGATCATAGCATAAGATAGACTGAGACTTGATTGTAATAACATTGATAGCTAGATAGAATTAATAAATGAAATGAATGAAAAAGTGTGTTTGCAAAATGAAATCATAGAATGTACAAACTGTAAAAAAAAATAGAGTTCCTAAAATTACTTGGCACAGTCCAAATGGAGGCAAGGGTCTTTCTTTCCTAGGGACCTCAGCGGAACAGGTTTGACAGAAGATGACCTTACCTTATGGAGTATAGTTGATGAATCCATGGGTTTGATAAAAATGTAGACTTAATTATACAAGATAGGGCTAAAATGTGTGTCAGAAAGTATGAACTGGGGTCATCTAGATTGTTATGAAGTGTGAGAATCAAAACCCATAGGTTGAAAATAGCTGAATGTTACCCTCTAATGAAAGGTAGTAATTAAAGAACTAAGGATGACTTTGAGGAACAAATTGCCACCTTTGCATGTGATCTGGGAGGAACTGAGTTATTTTATTGGGTGTAAGTGAAAATGGGATGGAAAGAACAAAAACTGAGTGAGAATTGTGATTGTTTAGGGAGCATCTGCTTTAGAAAAAAAACTGCTTTTAAAAAAGGTTGTTTTGGATATATGGCATTAAGCATTAATCATATGAGAAAACAGAAAAGGACTGAATGAAAAAAGTTGATTGATTTGTTTATGTTAAATGGTTGAGAGAATTAGTGAAAGCTAAAAAAGGTTAAGGGAATGTTCTGAATATATTATAAACTTTTTTGGGGCTTATAATTATAATTTTATCTATTTATTTTATAGGCCTAGAGGAAAACAAGTTTCAGAAGAAGATTGCCGGCAATTCTTCTCATGTACTATGAACATCTACTATTTATCTATTGTTATGAATTAATAAAATAAGGATGCACATTAAGTGATCTTATAAGCAGTTCCATTGTTCTTTCCCAAACAACATAAATTGAGTGAGCACAATAAAAAAGTGAGTTAAATAATTAAATAAAGACTGATACAAGGTATAACACTGGGATAATCCATCACCCCCACTCAAAAATGCATCGTGAGAAGGAATAGCATCATAGCTTCCAAGTCTTCCTGTGGAAGAACCAGATCTTACAGCTCATGAACGGTATGGATATTTGGAGAAATACTGTTCCATAGAATGAAGACAAGGCTTTCTATGGTCATACCTGAAGATGCTAATCCTGAACATACATAGAGGAAGGGATCCCAGCATAAGAGATACTTTTGGAAGGAATTGAGGATTCCCAGAGCTAACCCAGGTGGTCCTGCTGGTAAAGCCCCTGTCACACAGCACCAATGGATGGAAAGAGGATATAAAACAGAGAGAAACACTTGCCATCCATTGGTTAACGCGATGCATCCATTCTGTACTCAATGTGTCTGTTTTTCATACTCTCTATCCGTCCAGCATCCGTCTACTGACATTTCATCCACTCAAAAAGTTTTGAGCTGCACAAAACTTTTTGAGCAGAAAATGTATCAAACGCGTCAGTCTGCTACACATACGGGGAACATCCGTTATACATCTGTCGTCATCTGTTACGTGTCCGCTATATCTGCTCGGCATCCGCTGCACATCCGCGCAACTCACATCCACTCCAGTGGAAAACGGACTCAGGGAGGAAGCGAAACGGACGTGGAACGGACACGCAGCATTAGTAGCATGGACGTAGAAAGGATGAAAGCTGATGCAGCTCGCAAAGAAAGCATTAAAACGGAAAAAACGTTCGTATAGGGGACATATCTCGGATATTTAGGATGTCTGGAGGAAGCCTAGAGGATGCAAAAGGACCCCTAGTGGAAAACCTATATTTCCTATAAAAAGGGGGAGGAAATCACCTGGATCTCACTTTCATTCCAGCAGCTCTGCTGTGCAGACCTCTTCAGCCTTCATCTGGCTCTTGCTCTTCCACAGCATCCAGTCATCTCCACCATGGATTGTCACGCACTCCTTTTAGTAGCCGCCATCGTTCTACAACAGTGAGAAGCCATCTACAGGCTCTTTCACCTGTTCTACATGAAGAAAAGGAGGCATCCAAGAAGTGTCTGGGTCCAAAGATGGATCGCGAGAAGAGCGGAGTATGGACTGTATAATAAGCTGATGGTAGAGCTGAGGAACGAAGACACTCATGGATTCCAGAACTTCATGAGGATGCCGCCAGCCATGTTTGATGAACTTGTGGAGCGGCTGAGACCCAGGTTGGCCAAGGCAAACACCAACTTCCATCCCAGCCTGGACCCTGGGCTCAAGGTGGCACTGACTCTGCACTACCTGGCCTCAGGGACCACGTACAGGAGCATGCAGTATGCCTGGAGGGTGCCACACAACACCATCAGCATTGTGGTCAGAGAAGTGGTGCAGGCCATCATCGAAGAATACCTGGAGGAGCTCCTCCAGTGCCCCTCCACTGAAGAAGGCTGGAAGAAAGTTGCAGAACAGTGGTATCAGAAGTGGAACTTCCCCCACACCGTTGGAGCCATAGATGGGAAGCACGTGGCTTGCAAAGCTCCAGCCAAATCAGGGTCCACTTATCACAACTACAAGGGCTTCTTCAGCAGCATCTTCTTCGCCATGGTCGATGCTGACTACAAGTTCATGTACATCGATGCTTCAGGCAATGGGTCATCTTCAGATGCCCAGGTATACAACACCAGTCACTTGAAGGAGGGGCTGGAACGCAACCTCATCATGGGCTTCCCAGATCCAGACCCTCTGCCCAATGACACACAAGATGTGCCCTACTTCATCGTGGGAGATGATGCCTTCTCCCTCAGAACCTACCTCATGAAGCCCAACACTTCCAGATGCCTCACCCGTGAAGAGAGGATCTTCAACTACAGGCTGTCCAGAGCAAGGCGGGTGGTGGAGAACGCCTTTGGCATCCTGGCCAACAGGTTCCAGGTACTTCTCACTACCATGCAGCATCGTCCAGAGACCATGAGGAACATCATGGAAGCTTGTTGCATCCTGCACAATCTCATGCGCACCCACTACCCAGTCTTGCAGAACAAGCTCGTGGACCACCAACAAGGCAATGGGGACATGGAGCCTGGTGAATGGAAGCAAGGGCGAAACCTGATAGATACTGTGGATGTGCAAGGCCCCAAGAGAGCTTCACTTGAAGGGAAGAAGCAGCGCAACCTCCTGAAACACTGGTGCAACTCCCCAGCTGGAGCGGTGGAGTGGCAAGACAGGATGGTAGATGCTTAATGGATGCTTCTTCAGCCTGTCTCATCAAACTGACGAGATTGTGCCATGTATGTTGAGTGGTCCTACAATGAACAGGGCGTTTAATAAAGAGTTGTGTTTATGTTGAAATGTGTTGATGAATGATTAAATTGTTATTGATAATAAAGGGCCATAGATGTGGCACCTGGGATGGAGGACCATACAGTCCCACTATGCTTGCACTGGAGGTTTATCTATCCCACAGCTATTACCCATCCCACAGGTATCCCTGCCCATTCCACTGCTATCCTAACCCATCCCACAGCTATTACCCATTCCATAAGTATCCCTGCCCATCCCACTGCTATCCTTACCCATCCCACAAGCATGCAAAGGCTTAAACCATTTCTAAAAGTTTCCTCCAAGACTTTATTTACTGAAAGAACTGAAGCAAGTGTGTGAAGCAAAGATAAACATTATTAATAACAAACCCTAAAAGCAAAATGACCCAAGTAAAGTGTCCCAAGCAAAGATAAAGTCAACAGGTAGCAACCCAGTCTCTGGCACTCTTCTCAGTCACTCTGAGGCGTACCCGTAATCTCAAGGGTGATGGGTCCAGGTGCTGTGGAGGTGGCTGCTACTGGAGTGCTGGTCTGAGGCACCATTGGGGTGCCTGGCCCTGAGAGGACAACAGGGGATGGTGTGTGGAGGAAGCTCTCAGAGAGCTGGCTCAGTCCTGTGATATTGAGAGCCCCTTACTCCATGACATGGGGTGTCAGTCCCAAGACCGATGACAGATGTTCTGAGGCCAGGCTTGGCTGTGGGGTGGAGGAAGGAGGAGTGTAGTGGGGTGTCTGGTCTGCAGGTGAGTGAGGTGAGGCGTGGGTGGCATCTATGGCGTTGGTGGCATCTGTGGCATGGTTGGCATTGGTGGCATTGGTGGCATCGGTGGCGTACGATGAACCTGTGCCTGGACTGGGAAGGGCTGCCTGTGCTGCTGGAAGTCCTGGTAGCCATAGCCTTGGTAGGTGAGGGCCTATGGAAAGCCTTGTAAGAGCTGTTACATCACCTGGGGCGGAGGAGCAGACCTGGACTGGGTCGGAGCAGGTTCATCTGGGCCTGGAGGGTTGTGCAGAAGACCTGTGATCCTCTCCTTGATCACCTGGTATTGGGATTCGGACATGTCCATGAGGGTCTGGTTGACGTAGGAGAGGAAGGGCTTGCGGTTTGAGGATGGTATGTCGCTGTGTACCAGCTGAGAGAGGATATCTATGCTGCTTTTGGTGGTGTCCCTGATCTCCAGCAGGACAGTGTGGCTCTGTCCCTTCAGTCTGCCTCTCTGCCTGCTTTCTGTGGAGGTGGAGCTGGGGGTGGGGGTGGGTTGGCCTGTGGTGGAAGTGCTCTCTCCTTGCTACAACTGTGTCAGGGGGTCTTCCACGTGCTCCGCCACGGGGAGTGCAACTGTCGGGGGGGTGTCTCCATCATGGGACGCTCCACAGATACCTGCCTGGACAAAGAGCTAACTCTTGGCCAGAAGAGGACTGGCTCTCTGTGGGCTGCTTGAGAGAGAGGATTGTCAGAGGGGCTGCTCCTCAGTGGCGGATCTCACCCTCCAAGAAGCTGCACTTGGCCATCACGTAGGTCTTCCGGTCGGTGAGCTTGACCGTGGCCTGGCCAGATTTCTTGAGGTGCAGCTTCCCATACCAGGTGTGCATGTGCTTCCACCACCTGAGGAGGACCTCCGAAGTGTAGCCCAGGCTCTCCTCCTTCTCTCTCCAAGCCGCATGCTTCCTCTTGTTGTCTTGATAGAGCCTGTGTCCCTTCCGCCATAGGTACTCGTTCTCCCTCAGCCATTCGAGCACGTCATCCTCATGTTCCTCTTCGATGGAGTATTGCCTCCTCTCCCATTCTCGCGTATGCCTCTTCCTCTGTCTGGCAGGGCCATCTAGGCCCTCATCAGAGGGGCTTTGAGGTTGTAGGGGCTGCTCCACCACACTACCAGCAGCAGCAGAAACAACAACAACAGTAGCAGCAAAAGCAGCACCAGCAGCACCAGCAGGACCAGCAGCACCAGGAGCACCAGCAACACCAGCAGCACCAGCAGGACCAGGATCATCATCAGCAGAGTAAGCACCAGCAGGACCAGCAGGACCAGGAGCAGCACCAGCAGAGTCAGCACCAGCAGAAACACCAGAACCAGGAGCAGCGCCAGCAGAGTAAGCACCAGCAGAAGCACCAGCACCAGGAGCAGTGCCAGCAGAAGCTCCAGCACCAGGAGAGTCAGCCTGAGCAGCAGAAGCCCCAGCAGAAGCAGAGTCAGGGCCAGGGGGTGGGATGGTGGCCCTGTCCTTCTTGCCAGGGCTGGCAGCAAATGGCACAGGCTTCCTCTTCTTCCCCATGGTTGTTGGCTGGAGATGTGTCTGGCAGCAGGTCTTTCCTCTGAATGGTGACCTGCTTGCAAGCTGCATCCTTTTATATCCGCGGGGCTGATGAAATGCATCCTCCCCGTATGTGCAGTAAACGCTTTGTATCTGCTAGGCATCTGTTAGGCATCCACTAGGCTTCCGTGATGCATCCGCTTCATCCGCTAGGCATCCGCTCTGCATCCATTCCTTCCATTGCGTGTCCGCTTTGCTGTGCTCCCCCGGAAGCCCTGCAGATGTGCCATCCGCTTCCATCTGCTAGGCTTCCATGGAGAATCCGCTTTACATCCCCACATCTGTTCCTTTCTGTTGTTGTTCGCTCTGCTTATGCAAATTTGGGGCACTTTTGAGAGCGGATAACAAAGGATAGAAAATTTTCTCGTCCGCTGTGTCCTTTTTACATACATTTTGCATCCGTTGGCCTATGTGACAGGCCCTTAAGAGAAGAAAAAGAAAGAAAGTGACTGCAGCCAGTGAAAGTAGAATGACTTTCACAGGAAAATATCCTGCATGAAAAATATTTGAAAATAAGTTTAATCTCCCAAAGATGGAGTCTGAATTGGATGTAAGGAATGAGGATGTGGAAACCTCTCAGAACAGAGTGAAACTAATTGCATTGCAGAAGACAATGGGTTGTTGATGAAGAACAATGCATATAAGACAAGGATTGTTGCCCCCCCCCAAAAAAAAAGAAAGAAAAAAGAGAAGTCAAAATACTATATTGTGTGAATTGAGAAAAAAAGGTGTGATAAAGAACATAAAGTGATAAAGGATTTGTCTAACTTGACTTTTACTGCCTGGAGTATGACAGTCAGAGAGACAGCTTCAGGGCATATAAAATATGTTAAACAGCACTTACAACTTTATTAAAATGGACCTACTGTTTAGTAACATTCAAATTGAAAAGAAAAATGTTTTAAGATTTAAAATCAAAGGTACTAATCTTCCCTTTGGGTCTTTTGCAGTATTTAACCATCAGGAATGAAATGTTTCCTAATAAATATATTGCATGCTCAGTGAGCACACATTTAAATCATTTGCAATCATTTATTAAGAGGGATTTACTGAGGTGTAATCCTCAGAATTATATTTGCATCCTTGCTTATTCAAGCAATTTCAGAATGGCAAAAGATAGATGACAGTAGAACTTGATCAAGTGCTAACAGATAAGCAGATATTTGTTTCAGTACAAGTAGCCCAATTCTAAGCAAATGTATATCAATTGGAAACTTGGGGTAATCCTTAAAAAAACACCCTCAAGGATCTTAGATCTGAAAGTTTGTGAACTGTTCTGTCTTGTGGTATCCCAAGTAAAAATAAAAGTTAGAAAGGAAAAACTGTTTTTCACACAAAGTGGTTAGGCCAGCAAATAAGCTTACTTCTAGCCAGAGATTTCCAGTTGGAAAATGGTGTCTCTTCTATGTGTGGAATAGACCCACCTTTTAATTTATTTGTTTAATTTTAATTTATTTAGAAAGTCCTCCGGTATCTACTGTTGGAAGAATTATCCTTCTGGGTTCAGTTTCAAGTGAGGAAAAAGACATTGGAAACATGGAGGCTGTTTGGAAAGATGGTTTAATGGTAGACAGGACCACATGGCTTGGAGCTCCAAAGAAGGAAGGGCTGAGATCCTGAAAGAGTCTGGGTTTTATACCCTCTGTTGGGATTTGAATTTGAGCTTGTATTCTGATTGGTTGTCAGACTCCCATGGGGCATGCAGGGGCAACTCTACAGTCCTGAGTCACAGGCTTGGTTGAGCCTTGCTGGGTGATGATGTAATGAAAGGGCTTTGGACAATTCCTATAGCTTTATCTGGAGATCTTTGTTATGTAAAATTGGCTGGCATAGGCCAGAGCAATGTCCCATTAGCAAAGTTGGGGGGCTGAGTTTCTGCTTCTGAGGTGAGTTTCTGCTTCTGAGTTTCTACTCTTTTTAGGGGAAATATTCTGCCTTTTTAATATTTCCTAGGATATTTCAATTTTCCAGGAGAGGGTTGGGTTTTAACTTCCAACACTATTATTCTTTTCAGCTCCCCAATGTAAGTCTCCCTTGTTTTTAATTATAGGAATAGGAATGCAAAGTGTATGCTCATCTCAAACTGGAGTGTGTTGGAAGAAAAATCCTTCTGGGTTCAGTTCCAAGTGGGGAAAAGGACACTGGAAATATGGAGGCTGTTTGGAAGGTTTAATGGTGGACAGGAGGACCACATGGCTTGAAGCTCCAAAGTGAAAAAGATGATCACATGCTTCAAGATGAAGGAAAAGATCAAGAAATGCTGATATGCTCAGAGTGCCTGGGTTTTATAACTTTTGTTGGGATTTGAATTGAAGCTTGTATTCTGATTGGTTGTCAGACTTCCATGGGGCCATGCAGGGGCAATTCTGTAAGCTGTCCTGAGTTCCAGGCTTGGTTGAGTCTTGCTGGATGATGATGCACTGAAAATGGCTTTTGGCAATTGCTATAGCTTTCCCTTGAGATCTTTGTTTTGTAAAGTATTCTGGTCCAGGCCTTTATGGCCCACCTGTTAACAAAAGTGGGGCTGAGTTTCTGCTTCTGAGGTATTTCTGCTCTTGAGTGTCTACTCTTTTTAGGGGAAATATTCTGCCTTTTTAATATTTCCTAGGATATTTCAATTTTCTAGGAGAGGAGTGCGTGCTAACTTCCTACAAGTGATTTTCTTTGAATTTTAAAAAAAATGAATTTTCAAGTACCTTCATAAAAAAAAATCCACTGAACTTTATTCCAATAACTGACCTTTTGTGCAAAATATGTTGTAGATTTGATCAGATGAACAAGCAGGCGTGGTAGTTTGGACAAGAAATTTGGACAAGAAAGCCCTTTATACAATTTATCCCATCTGGTATTTCAGCAGCCTCATTTCTAGAGATAGGAGGAGCAGGTAGTAATTGTGAAAAAGATTTTACTTGTTATCATGGTATCTGCCCCAGGAGTTACAGAATGTGAAAGCCTATATGTTAATGTGGTAATAAGTCAGGCATCTTACTTGGGTATCAGCACTCAGTTGCCTATTAGGATCTCTTTCCAAGCTCCTGGTTCTTGTCAACAGTGTGGTTTCCCAAACTTCCTGTTTTGGGAACTTTAACCTCTCTGCCTTGGGACTAGACTCAGGGATGGTCCTGGAATTCATGGTTTCATGCCAACCATTTGGGTTTATCTTAAATAATATCTGTTTGTTTTTTTTTTTACTTTGACAACATTCTTATCTGGGTATGAAGGATGTTAGATTTAATCTTTTGTTATGGTCAGTTCACTTTCTAGACTGGAAGCAACTTATGGTTACCCAGGATCTTTGCCAGGTGGCTGGATCTATTGAGATGACCCATTCCAAGTATCTGATACATCTGGAGGATTTCCAAGAGCACTTGGGGAGTTTCTCAATAATCTGATAAACTATTCAATTTGGAGTCCAGCTGGTCTTGGAAAACTGTCAGAGTTCTTGATGTGAGCAGGCACTTACTGTTAAATGGCCTTGGGAAAGTCTTTGGTTTACAGAACTTCGGGAGCTGAATTGATAAGAGACCCCTGAATCTGAGTGAGCAACGGTATGAATTGTGTGTTCCTTCCTCCAAAATCTATATTTGAATGAAAAAAAAAAACTATTATCCAGTGTTCAACCTGATTATTCTTTCTTTCTTTTTAAGTGGTAGAATGACAAATCACACTTATGGAGGCAAATTATCTACATACATTTTAGTCTTAAATTAACTATTTAAAGCAGTTATCCACTCCACTCCTTGGAGTGTGCAACTAACATCTTTTGGAAATTGAACTCAAGACACTGTAATACGTTCATTCATTTCAATTGGGAGGTTCAATTAAATTGTCTGATTCAGCATTGATACCAGGCTTAAAATATTCTGACACATTATTCAAAAACCTAGCTCTCTGGGAAAGAAAGGCTCTAATCCTAGGAAAGGTGGAAGGAAAGAGAGGAGGACAAGCAGCAGCAAAGTTGATAGTCTCTTTTACAGTAGCCATGAGTGCAGTGTTAGTAGAACGGAAGGACCAGTTTAGAGACTGATCATCCTAGAGAAAATCTATACAGTCACTAAGAGTCAATAATGACTTGATGGCATGCAATCAATCAATCAGTCAGTCACTCAATCAAGATAGTCAGAAATGGACAGTGAACTAGCTATATTAATCTTCATATGATAAAACATATGCAGATAAGGGTGAAAGCAAGTAGATAACATTGTAAATGTTTTAAAAATATTTTTCTCTCCAATTCCTTTCCTCACCTTCCATTTTGGAATGGATCATGATAGAAATAAAAGACAATCAGAATAACAGAGCTGGAAAAGGTCTTGGAGAAGAGATGGTATTCAGCATCAGTTCTAGAGAACCAGTAGCAGACATTTTGAGTAGTTCAGAGAACCGGCAAATACCATCTCTGACCAAAGATTTTACAGTATCCTTCCCCTGCCATGCTCATCAAGCCATGCCCACAGAACCGATAGTAAAAAAAATTGAAACTTACCAAGGTCTTGGAGGTCTTCACGTCCAACCACCTGCTCAGGCAGGAAACCCTATACCATTTCAGACAAATGGTTTCCAATCTCTTCTTAAAAACATCAGGTTGGAGCATTCACAACTTCTGGAGGCAAGTCATTCCACCGATTGTAAATCATACATGTTTAAGTACACAGAACATCTCATGTTTTCTCTTTATATTGTATAAAATAGTTCATTGGCTTTTACCAAACTGGGCAGGAGAACATAGATCTCTTAAGCCAAAAATGTGAGTTTTAGAACCCATAAATCATGGTGATCTCTAAGTGTCCTGTATTCTATGCTTCTTGGCTGGATCATGGTGTAAAAGAAAAAAAGAACAAAAAGAAAAAGATAGCAATATTGTTAAAAAAAATTGAGAGCCACTCTAATCTCCTTTGTTCTGACCGTGTCAAAGAAAATGCTGAAATAATGAGAAGTAAGGATTTCAAGCAGGAATGAATGAACAAAAGCAGAGTGCCAGCACCACTTGTTAATAGGACTCACAGGCAGTTGAGCTGGAAGCATCTTAAAGATCAGATAGGCACTCAAGAGAAAAATGCAAGAAAGAGAAAAGCTTAAGACAAGATTATTGCAAAAAGCGTAAGTAAACAAAAAAGGTCATTTGCTGAATCCTCTCCATACATTTGCAGTCACCTTGTGCAATTGCCTTTGTAACTACAATAAGTTGGACTGAGCATGCAAAACTGAAGAAGATTAAATGAAAATGCCTGCGTTCTGGGCTTGCCAGCCATTAATTAGTTTGGAAGAGTTAAAACAAAGTTTGATACCTTCTGCCGAATTTGGCTTGCTTCAAGTAATTTGTAGGAACTTTTGATACCTGTCCAGTGCCAGTGCTGAACTCATCTTGAAGCCATGTTTGGTTCATTCTGGATCTCTGGTGATTTATAGTATTTTCTAACATGGAGTTGCTCTCGTTAGATAACTACATGGAATGCTTCTGCAATCTGAGGCCCAGAACTTGATATGCCCCAGGTATCTTCTTGAATGCTCTTCTTGGCATATCAGCCAACAGACAAAGAGTGGGAGTAAATATTTCAAGATGGCAGTTATGATCACATGAACATGGCTACCATTGTTGACATTATTAACAGTCAAAAGATGCCTCCTAGATATCCCCACTCCAAAATAAAATGAAATGAAATAGCTCTAGATGATGTTGATGCTATCTATCAATCACATCCAATTCTCTGTGATCATAGGGACCAGGGGTCTTCATATTTTCTGATCTTCTTTCAGTTGTTTTAGGTTCTGACTGGTGTCAGCCTTGATGGTATTTAACCAATGTGCTTTTTGATGGCCTCGTTTCCTTTAATAGCTGATCATTCTGAGAATAACATTGCCGTTTCCAGTGAGTTTGAGCACACAACATGGCTGAGATAAATAAATTGGAATTTTGTGGTTTGCCTTCCAGTGATACGTCTGGTTTTATATACTCTAACACTTGTTTGTTTGTCTCCTTTGCTGTCCAAGGAATGCACAACAGCCTTCTCCAACACCGCAGTTTGAACAAGCTGATTTTCCTTCTGTCTAGTTTTTCTATACTCCAACATTCACAACTGTGAAACAATTACCACGAAACTCTTAGCATGAAATGATTATGCTCCCTTCATGTAAAGTGCTACTCTGGTGGTGTGATTGCCTTGCCCTGGGTTATGTTTCATTTTTAGAGTAAGAAAGCATAAATTACAGTCAGTGGTGGGCCTTGTGCACGAATTGGTACGAGTTTTAATTTTCTGAAAGTATCTTTGCAGTGGAAATCCATTTGCATATTTCTAAAATGTATTTTCTCCCTCATGAGCTGATTATTTTTTTGTAATTATAGCCATTTTCCACTACCCTATAGCAAATGAAAACTCAGGTATCCTATGTTTTACTGACAAACTGTTTTATCCTTAGAACATAATGCTTAACAAAATAGGAGAGGGGAATCATATCCTGAGCACTGAAAAAAGTATCAAATATTTTGTGCACATATTCTTTTTTTCCTTATTGATATTTTTTTGCATGTATTTCAGTGTTTCCACTGATTTAATACTGTAAGGACGTAAAATACATTCCAATTGCCTGTGATAAAAACTCAAAATTACATCCATTCAAGATAAATCCTGATATGTAAAAAGTACAGAAAAATTTAAAATCTGCCCAGTATCTAATCCTATAAAATGTGAAAAAATTTCCTGGAAGTGTTACAGATAACTATCAAAATGATACAAAAGGCCTTCATGAGGTGAATTGGATCATTGCTGCACCCTAGTGAGGTAAAGCTTTTCATGTTTACAATCTGAAATTTCTAGCTATCTTGCACAAGTTTGCCTAAGACCTTACAGAATACATGAAATAATGTACATTATTGTGCTCTTTTGTATAGTAGCAATAAATATGTCTCTGCTCTGTATTGTTCCATAGTTTATTACATTCTGCTTTGTTGGTGACATTGGGGAATCGTTCCATAGACGACATTTCCTCACTTCTACACTGCCTGTCTTATAGCTCTGATAGAATAATCCCAATTTGTCCCATTTAGATTATTTCAGTTAATGCAGCTTGAAAATTAGAGGCAGGGGATGCTCTATAGTACTGATCCAGTTTTGTTAAGCTCATATCTTATTTTAGTGAATAAGAGAGCTTTTTAGTAGTTATGGGCATGTTAGTTACCTACAAACTTTTCTAGATATGTTTGTAGACTGAATATGTGTTCTTACAGGTTCCAGAAAAGACATGTTTGGAGATCCGCCCTGAAAAGTGTTCCAGAAGTTTAAATTCAGGTGCATGGTTGTAAATGGGTATGACCAGATCAGATCACATTAATTGTCATAGAACTCAACTGGTTGCCAATTCCCTTCAGGGCCCAACTCAAAGTTCTGGCGTTCACTCTGAAAGCCCAAATGTCACAAACATTTTCAAGGTTGTCTTTCCTATGTTGGCTATGAGATCTTCTAAGGAGGTCCTCTTCCAAGTAGTTTTCACAGTCTCTGAGTTACAAGGGAAGAGATGTCTTTAATTAACCCACCTTTTCATGTGGGTTAATGAAAACACACATGTGTTTTGTCATGTGTGAAAATGCCTAAAATGGTTCTGATAAGTTAACACTCTCTGCAGCTGTGTAACCCCCCCCCCCCTATTTTTTTTAGTAAGATTGAGGAAAGGAAAAAGAAGCCTTGTCCTTTTGTAATAGGCAAAGTTCTTTCCTTTTGTGGATTAAAATTTCCCAGCTGGGAGAAATGCAGAATGATTTGGTCAGCTGCGTTGAAAGTCAAAATCAGTTTTGTAGAAGCGTGGGAAATCAGGACACAGGAGACCAGCGTAACTTCAGCTCTTTATTCAAGATATAGATCTGTGTGGTCTTTAGCGAGCCGCGGCAGCTCTTCTTATAGAGCTAGCCAGTGGCTCTTACCCAATGACAGCTTTCTGAACCTCCCGCGATCGGTTCGTCCAATCATGGGAGATTCCTTACTAACCAATCACCATTGTGTGTCTCGGCCAATCACAGTGTAGTTTGTTTCAGCCAATCAGGTTAAGGTATTACAAGAATGTTAACATGTAACAACCCTCCCCTCTTGGTATGGTCCATTCTACGTGACGTAGTCGCGTAGGTAGGCAGGGCTTTTTACTTGTCTACTTGACCTGCGCAGTTCAGTTGCTGTGTGGTCTTCAGCCAGTTCGGAAGGGATCTTCATTGCTCCCGCTCTTCTCCATGGAACCACCTGGAAGGGTGAGTCAGGCCTTTCGCTACAACTCCCACCCGGTGTACTGGGTTTGGTCGAGTTGTCGGCTTCTTTGTTCCCAGCTGGTCTTTCCAGGCTGGTTGAGCTGGCTTGACTGTTCCTTCCAGGTGAGGTTCCGAGTGGGTCGTCTTCCTCTGGTACCCTTCGGCTGTCTTTATTTTCTGGTGAGTATTGTTGGTTTCTTCTTTTATTTAGTGGTGTTTGTATTTCTGGTTCGGTTTGCATTGGTTGGGCCCGTTCGATTTGTCGTTATCTTGTAGTCGTATTTTCTCTTTCTTTTTGATGATTTTTGGGGTTTCCTCCTTCTCTAGTTTTTTTATAAGAGTCTGTTTGTGAGTTTTGTGGGTTTTCGCTGCTGTTTAAAATTATTCTTGATCATATTTGGTCGACATGCCGTTTCCATTTTCTTCCGTCCTCCATTTCCAGCAGGTACAACTGGGGATCTGTTACTGAGGTTATTGTAGTGGGTACCCATAGTGGGTCCCCAGAAAATTTTTTAGCATAGATTGTGTCTCCCGGATTAAACGCCCGGTACCGGCTGGATGAGTCTGGTGGTTTTTCTGGATTGTAAGTTGGGTGAAGTCTGTCTAGATGGGATCAGAGTTTTCTTCCCATCAGGAGTTCTGCCGGGCTTTTATTGGTTTTGGCACTTGGTGTTATGTGCTGTGTTGTTAATAGTTTATTTATTTTGTCATGTATGTTACCAGTGTCCATCTTTTCTAAAGCGTCTTTGGTGTATCTGACCATTAGTTCTGCCCGCCTGTTTGCTGCTGGATGAACGGGCGCTGTCAAAGCATGTCGGATTCCCTGTTCTGCGAGGAATTGCTCGAATGCCAATGCCATAAATTGTGGCCCGTTGTCAGATACTATCAAGTCAAGTAGGCCGTGGGTGGCAAAAAGTCTGTTTAGTTGTTTTGTAACCGCCTCCATCGTGGTAGATCACATTAGGCTTACCTCCAACCAGTTGGAGTAAGCGTCTACTGTGATCAAGAAAGTGGGCCCTTTCGTGGGTCCCACAAAGTCTATATGGACCCTCAACCATGGTCCCCTTGGTGTTTCCCACTGGAGGGTTGGTGCTTTGGGCGGGTTTGGTTTGGATTGCTGACATTTGTCACATGTAGCCACCCAGGTTTCAATGGTTTTGTCTATTCCTGGCCACCATATGTAGCTTCTGGCTAGGGATTTCATTTTCACAATGCCCGGGTGTCCCTCATTCAACATGTGTAATATTATTTTTTGTAAGCTGTCTGGAACTACCACTCTATTGCCCCATAGTATACATCCCTTTTGGGAGTATAATTCAGTTTGCCGGTTTCAGAAGGGTTTAAACTGGTCACTGCTTTCTGTTTCCGGCCACCCTTTTACCACCCAGTTCAAAACTTGTGCCAGTTTGCCATCTTTGCTCGTCTCTCTCGCAATGTCTGACGCGGTTGTTGGTAGATTGGGCAATGTCTCTATTTGCAGGGTGGATGTGGTGGGTGCAGGGTCATCTTCGTCTGTTAAGGGGCAATGGCTTAGTGCGTTGGCATGCAACATGCATTTCCCTGGGCGATGTATTAGTTGGTAGGTATAGGCGGCAAGGAACTCAGACCACCTTTTCATTCAGGGAGACAGTATGTTGGGGGTGGCCTTGTTTCCCGCCAGGATCCCCAGTAGTGGTTTATGGTCGGTGATGAGGGTGAAGTCCCTACCGTATAAGTACTCATGAAACCGCTTCATGCTAGTAACCGCTGCAAGTGCCTCCTTGTTGAGCTGGCTATAATTTCTTTCTGCCTTTGATAGTGTTTTTGAGAAGTAAGCAATCGGTGCTTCTCTCCCGTCTGGCAGGGTATGGCTTAGCATAGCTCTGATGCCGAATGGAGAAGCATCGCAGGTTACCGTTAGTGGTGGGTCTCGCTGTACTGGATGAGGACTGATTGTGATGTGAGGAGATCTTTTATGTTCCAGAAGGTGGCCTCTTCCCACTTGCCCCAGGACCAAACGGACATTTTGTTGAGCAACTTATGCAGAGGTTCCACTGTTGTTGCCTTCTGTGGCAAAAAGACATTGTAGAAATTGATTAGTCCCAGAAAGGCTTGTAATTCTGCCATATTTTGTGGTCTTGGGGCTTCCTTTATTGCTTTTATTTTTTTGTGGGTAGGGTGGATTCCGTCTTTGTCCACCAGATATCCCAGGAACTCAACCTTTTCAGTGCATAACTGGCACTTTTCTTTTTTAACTTTATGTCCTGCATTTTTAAATTTTTGTAGGACTTCTCTGAGTCGGCTTCTCAATTGTCTTTTGACTTTGGCTGCTACCAACACGTCATCAAAATATAGCACGACTCCCTTAAATCCTTGGAGTAACCGTTCCATTAAACTCTGGAACACCCCTGGTGCCACACTGACTCCAAATTGGAGCCTTTTGCACCGGAAAGCCCCCCTGTGGGTCACGATAGTTTGTGCTTCCACAGTCTCAGCATCGAGTGCAGCTGTTGATATCCTAAGTCGAGTTTGGCAAAGACTTTTCCTCCCCCGAGTGAGTGTAGGAGGTGCTGTACCACCGGGACTGGGTATGCACTTTGTTACAGTGCATTGTTAAGTGTTGCTTTATAGTCCCCACAAATTCTCACGGACCCATCTTGTTTGATTGGGGTGACTATTGGGGTCTCCCAGCATGCATGATCTATTGGTTCCAGGACCCCTTGTGCGATGAGCTTATCTAATTGTTCATCTATTTTTGGTTTGAGGGCAAATGGAACTCATCTTGGTTTGAGCTGGATTGCGGCAATATTGGGGTTCAAGCTAAATGATATTGGGGACCCCCAGTACTTGCCTAATTGTCCATCGAACACTTCTTGGAATTCCTGCATCAGCTCCTCTTCCCAGTATGTTTCCTCGACATGGTTGATGCCGGTCACCTTGATCCCTAATGGCACGAACAATTTCAGACCCAGCAGGCTTGGATGGTCTCTGTTGACAATAGTGAGTGGAAGTACTTTTCCATGCCTTTTGAAGGATACATGAAGTGTCCAATTCCTATTACGGGGATTCTGTTCCCCTGATAGTCTTTAATGGTGAGCCTCTCTTGTTTCTGTAAGCTGGGCACTAACCTCTTAATTGTGTCCCAGGACACCATGGAGAGGTATGATCCGGAGTCCACCTCATTCTGCACAGCCTGCCTTCGATGCTGACCTGCACGTGTACTTTTCTTGCATCTGAGTTGTCTGAATGGCCGATTGTGATCATTTGATGGGTTTCTTCCCATCGTCTGGTCTCGCTGAGCCTCTTGCTTCAGTTTTTGCTTTTCCATCGGTTCTCTGTGAATCTGTCTTGGTTTCTGGGAGGCATGTTGTTGTATCGTCTTGGGCTGGAGTTCCGTCTGTTTTGGCAGACCTTGGTGATATGCCTGCGTTTTTCACAGTACTGTCAAATGGCGTCTAAAAACCAGCACTCAGAACAGGGGTGGTCACTGCCGCAACCAGCGCACTGGAAGCCCGACTTACAACTTCTCCACCGGTCTAGCTCCACTTGCAATTGGTGGATCTCCTCTTCCTCATTGTCAGTGTTGGGTGATAGATCGATGTCCTTGTGGTGCGCCATTGTTGCTTTGTGACCATTTTTAGTTCATTTTTTGGGAGATGTGTTGGTCTCCGATGTTGTTGGCCGGTCCCTTGCATTCATTTGTCACATCTTGGCCACTGATCTCTTTGTGGCTTTGGCTGCGATGGCTTCAGCAATGGCTTCAGTAACTGTAATGTCTGCCCGAGCCATTAGCCTGCTCTGGAGCATGGGGTCTCTGAGACCGAGAACCACGCAGTCCCTCAGAGCCTCGTCCATGTCTGAAAAGCCACACGCACCTCCAATGTTCCTCAATGCTGCCACAAAATCCCCAATGCTTTCTCCATCCTTTTGATCCCGATGGTAAATTCGTATCACTGGGTCAGGTTTGGCACAGCTGGGGCATAGTGGTTCCAAAGTAATCGATGTAGATCTGGCCAAGTCATCTCTTTCACATCCTCTGGCTTGGCCAATGCTTTGGCCATCTTGAATATGGCTGGTCCGCAATGGATCAGGAACACAGCTCTCTTTCGGTGGCCGTTTGCATCCTTGAGATTGTTGCTCTCGAGGAATATGAGGAATCTATCGATGTAAGATTCCCAGTCCTCGGTTGCCTGGTCTAATGGTATGGGTGACGAGTTGCTGCTGGCCATCTCATCGGTTGTTCAGCTCAGTTGCCATGTGCCCGACTGGTATCTTTGTCTCAGTATCCCACCTTCATCATCAGTGTAGAAGTGCGGGAAATCAGGAGACAGGAGACCAGCATAACTTCAGCTCTTTATTCAAGGTATAGATCTGTGTAGCCTTTAGCGAGCCGCGGCAGCTCTTCTTATAGAGCTAGCTGGCAGCTCTTACCCAATGACAGCTTTCTGAATCTCCCGCGATAGGTTCATCCAATCACGGGAGATTCCTTACTAACCAATCATCATCGTGCGTCTCGGCCAGTCACAGTGTAGTTTGTTTCAGCCAATCAGGTTAGGGTATTACAAGAATGTTCATATGTAACAAGTTTATTACTAGGAAGGCAGGTAAGAAATCTCACAGCGTTCCTAGGATTAATCTAACCTTGTGAATAGAGAAACTCCTTTTTTATACCCTTCAGATCCTTTGATTTTTTAAGTATGAACCTTTGAACTCTTTGATTTGTGTGTGTGTGATGAGTTCCTGTCTTTTGATATTGGGATCTCTTCCTGGGATCTTGGTAATTGTGGCTGTTTGTTGAATTAGGTTGCAATATCCCAAGTTTCCTATTATGCCTCTTGATTTGCTTTTCACAAGTTTTATAGCTTGCCATCTATTTGATTTCTATCGGAAAGGATCACAGTTAGTTTGTAGGGTTTTTTTCCCTGTATCTCATGTCTGTAATTTTCTCCTTCCTTTGTTGTGAAAAATAAGCTGGCTCCAGCTATTTTAATAGCCCTACTTGACTAAGGGTGGGGGCTGTTTCCCTCGAAGAGGGGGGAATCATAACTTCCAACAATCCCCCTTTTTTTCTTTTTTTTTTCAAAACACGTAAATGTTTTGACAAAAGTTTAAAAGGTGATCAGATAAGGAGACTTGATGGGTACTTTTAATTTTTCTGATGCAAAGGGAGGACTTTGAAAAAAGAGGCAACAGAAAGGGATTCTTTCAATGGTTCCCAAATTATTATTATTTTTTTGTTGTATCCAATTTTTTCATGCCAATTCATTTTCAGATGTTTGATGTACCCCTTTTGAATGAATTTACAGTCCGGTTGTAAGCAGAAGCCTCTACATTTTCCACAGCCTTTAAATTACAGACTGCTTATTTCCAAGGTTATGGTTACTACCTGCCTAACTCTTAGATTCCAGGGTTTGTGAGGCCAAATTGCGGTTAGTTAGTGTGCAACCCAGGCTGTTTAGTATTTTTAAAATTACACACAATGAACCCTGGGATTCATGAGTCCTGGGACTCATGAGACCACCAGTGCAACATGTTCTATTTTACTGGGCAACTGGGCAGCATCCTTTGTGAGTCACAGTAAGGGCTTGGGATTTGGAGATCTCTTTTCTGCTATCTCTTCAGGAATTGTCTGAGAGGGATGCCCCTGTCCATGGAATTAGCAAGGAGTTTTGCTTGGGCCTTAATGCCACAAAGCAGCAAAAAAAAAAAAAAAAAGCAATAGACACAAAAAAGGAAGCTAGGAGCAGCAAAACAACAACAACAACTAGGAGCAGCTTTGTGTGGCAGTAGGTAAAAGGGATAACCTCTGTGTATGTGCCTGTGTATGTAGCTAGTTTCACAATACAGATAATACAAACATGCTGTACAATTTTCCCTCCCACCAGACAGAAGTCCAAGGTGTGCAGAACTTGCTGGGCCAGCCGCTCAAATACAATCCTTACATGAGTACATCAAACTGGTTACAATATAAATGATACAAGAAAGAAAACATTACAATAAATTTCACATTACAATGAATTTCCAACTACAGTGAATTTCCACCTTCCCCCCATAATCTTTTTAACTATCTTCTGGAAGCTGAAAAGAGTCTTTTAGTCTTTTACTGGTCCATCTCAGGGTCCTTTCCTTCATGTCTGTGGGTGACATAGGCTTGGCCTGGTGGTATGGGTGGTCAGTCAGGCTTGGGAAGGTCTGCTCCCCTCTGTTTTGCTGAAATGATTTTCAGTGGATGCTGGATCCAAACTAGCTCCTGGCTCTAATGGATGGAATGTCTTTAGGGAGTAGTATCTGCTTCCACATGTTGTAGGGTTGAAAGACACAGAACAAGGGTCCCTTCCCTATCTTCACTGGTATTTCTACCAGGAAAGGCATTGTAAAATGATTAGAGATTTTTTGTGGGGGGTTAGATAGCTTGCAGACATGGTTTGAGTAGGAAGAAAAATAATACATCTAAACAGATAAATCAATTTCAACAAAATGGGGACACAATAGATGAGAAAGGGGAAAAAAATCTGGCTTCACATGGTTCAGAAAAAAAAGATCAAGTCAAGTTAGTTAAACACACAGTAAATGCAAGGATGAAACTTTTCTTGAAAATGAAGTTAAAACATTTGTTAATAACCTTGGGTTTTTCTTAAAAGCACAGAGAGGAAAGAAAATTGAACTGTGTCCGTCATCCAGTCTAATTGGCCTGACCAGACTGGGCAAAGACATTTTCTTTTCCCCTCATCATCTCCAACTCTTAACAATTTAAAATTAATATCTGAAGGGATCAGAGACACTTAACAGTTGCAACAGTTACCTTGAGGACACACAAAGATTTAGACACACAAAGACTCAGACACACACACACACACACACAAACAAACAAGGATACCAAGAGGAAAACAAAACAGGTTTACACACAAACACTGATCATTCCTACAATAAATCTCAGTTATATTGGGGAAGGCATAAATCTTAAGGAACAAACCACGTGGTTGCATAGAAGACAGATAACGAGACACAGAAGGAAAGAATTAATTAAAAAAAAATCTCATGTGATCCTGTTTTATATATTGTATAATATATATATTCATATATAAAGATATTTATACATAAAGATACTTTTTAAGTATCTTTATTTTGCCAAATTAGTCTTCCTGTATCCCTCATCAAAGCCCACTCTCTATGTACACATTTTGCTTTTTGCTATTTTCCTCATCCCAGCTCGGGTAGGCATATACCGCTTAACAAATTGTTGGAAGAAATATCCTTCTGGGTTCAGTTCCAGCTATTTTAATAGCCCTACTTGACAAAGGGAGGGGGCGGTTTCCTTAGAAGAAGGGGGAATCATAACTTCCAACAAAATGAAATATATAAACAGATATATTTGAGCGGAATATATCCTAAAATGAAGGAGAAATCAAAATATGTCACTAACTCCTTGAAATATAATGATCTTCTTCAATGCCACTATAACATGTGACTGTCTTTGAGGCATTAGGAGAAAAGGAAAATTGTTCTTTGCCATGGCATTTTAGTGAATTATTTTTTTCAGTTTTTTTATTCTCTTACTTTTAAATGTGTTGTTTATTGTACATTCCATTGCTTTTATGTTGTTTGATTTTATTTTGGATACTGTATTTTTGAATGGATGGTAGAATAATACCTCAATCTCACACTCTCTCTCTCTCACTCTCTCTCATCTTCTTTCACTAAAGAAGAAATTCTGGGCAATTTATGACCAATAAAAATAATTAAAATAAACCTTAAAACCATACCCACATGCCCCCTAGAATCCAATTCCAAGAGTTCTACTTAAAGATAAGAGAGAGAGAGAGAGAGCCAATAATTAATAATCAACAATAAGGCAGGCCAATAAACTTCTACTTGCACCCCAAATTCTCAATAAAATAAGATTGTCTTCTTGAAAATAGTTGGCATAGGTGTGGTCTCATTTTGGGGAGGCTAGCTGTTCTATAGCAATGGGGTTGTCACATAAGAAAGTTCAGTGGTGGAATTCAATTTTTTTTTTATTACTGGTTTGTGGGTGTAGTTTGGTGGGTGTGGCTTGGTGGACATGGCAGGGGAAGGATACTGTGAAATCCCCATTCCATCCCCACTCCTGGGGGAAGGTTACTGCAAAATCTCATTCCCTCCTGACTCTACTAACCTGCTTTCCAGATCTGTTCTCCTGTGCAGGGTAACCAAAGAAGACCCAGCCAATCAGCTGGGACTTGGGAGGCCGAGAATAGATGTGGGGAGGGAACCAGTCAGAGGTGGTATTTGTCTGTTCTATGAATTACTCAAAATTTCTGCTACCAGTTCTCCAGGACTGGTCAGAACCTGCTAAAAACCACCTCTGACAAGGTTATTTCAGTAAGAAGGGCTGGGACAAAATTGCAGAGAAAGACAAAGGTTTATGATATATGATCAGTATATATTTGGAAACATTCTAGTATATCATGAGACATTCCCTGATAGGAATTGCTGGATTATTATCAATGTTCTAGCAAGGACCTTCAAGTATATTTAACTTTTGACTATGCAAAATCACCCATATTATGATCTGGCTAACAATTTTTTGGTTATTGGTATACAGTAGTACAGAATAAGGGTAGGCACCTTGGTGTCCTCTACATGCTTTGGATTAGAATTTCAATTATCTCAGATCAGCAGTGGTAAGAACATATAGGTTTTGTAGTTCAAATCTGTATGGCATCGAACTGTCTTCTCTAGATTAATCTCTCATACTTAGAATATGTTTTATGCATTAATCTTAAAAACATTTACGTAGCTATCAATGCTTTTCAAGGTTCCAGAATGCTTAATAGCTGAGTTCTCATGATGTACTGAACCACCAAATACCAAGCACATTTTAGCCTACTGTGCCCCCAGACTGAAGTTGTGCAAACCCTGGAAATTGGGTTGAATAATCATCATGGTTCAAAATAATGAAGGTTCACTGAGATAAGCAAACGTAATCAGTAATTATTTTCTTTTTCTTTTCATAGCCATGGTAGCTTATCTTATCCCCTGTATTCTGAAAGTTTATTTGGCTGAGTCAGATTTGTTATATTTTAATTATACAACTGGAACACTATTTTCAGCAACCATGCTAAGAAGTTACTATTCCCTGAGGCTAAGTGACACTATTTGAAAGGTGAATTGTAAAGCCCATACAGTCAGAGTATTCAACTCCCTTTTTAACATTAAAAATAAAATCTTCTTGCAGACAAAATCTCCTTCTGTTGAGTCAGCTTTATTATAAGAAGGGCAAAGAAGCAATAGGCTCTAGCCAAGGAAAAGTGTTTAATTGACATTTGTCCTCATCCTAGAATACTTGCTGACATGGCCAGTTCAGATTCTGTAGTAATTTTTAGCATTGATTAAAGAAGTATTTGTTTTTAGCATTAGTTCTGGCTTCTTCTACCCAAGTTCCTTTCCCAGTTATGGTATATTGCTGAATTAACTTCCATGGAAAATATTTAGATCTATCAAATATTTTCCCTATTTTGGATATCATAGAGCAGGGGGCACCAACTTTTTGGATCTCAGGGACCACTAAATTCATAATTTTTAATCCCACAGACCATGAATATGAATTTTTGAAAAAAGATAAATAGTATTTAGTGCAATATAGAAAATGCAAATATTTTTTCTGCAGACCACCAAAATTTTCTCACGGACCACCAGTAGTCCATGGATCACCAGTTGGTGACCACTATCATAGAGACCTGAGTTATGCTTGGCTGGACCAAATAGAATAGTGTAAAATGAACTTTATGGAGGATCAGCTGTTTAGGGTGGGCCAAGATAGAAAGAGGCAAACAATAAAAATAAATTAGATAATCCTGGAATTTAATTAGGTTGCCTTGCAGTGGTTGTCATTGTAAATGGCTATTCCCCTAAACATAGGGGTTTGTAATATTGAGGTCCATTTATTTTAATGTTTTCAGGGTTTGTTTTCATGTTGTAATTATATTTTGCTTTTTCTCCAGGGCTCCAAAGCAGCTTCCATGACCCTTCACTGTATCTGCATAACAATAAACCAGAGGTGGTATTCATTGAGTTCCGACTGGTTCTGGAGAACTGGTAGAATAAATTTTGAGTAGTTCAGATAACTGGCAAAAATACCACCTCTGACTGGCCCCACCCCATCTATTCTCTGCCTCCCAAAGCCCAGCTGATCGACTGGGTCTTCCTTTGTTGCCCTGCACAGGAGAACGGAGCTGGAAAGCAGGTTAGTGGGATGGGGAAGAATGGGGATTCTGCAGCAACCTTCCCCCAGGAGTGGGGAAGGAATGTAGATTTTACAGTATCCTTCCCTTGCCACACCCACCAGGCCATACCCACCACCCAATAAGCCATGCCCACAGAACCGGTAGTAAAAAATTTTGAATCCTACCACTGAAATGAATCCTAGGAGATAAGCTCAGCTGAGAAGATCACTTGAAAAGAGGGGTGTCAAACTCGCATCATCACAGTGGCGTCACATGACGATCGGGACTTTTTCCCCCTTTGCTAAACCAGGTGGGGGCTGAGCCAGCATGTGACACATCTGGACCTCAGGCCAGACACTCTGCTCTAAAAGATTGTATTTCTGTGGTTGTGCATCTCTATCGTCCTAGTTCAATATCTTAGCCACTATCAGTAGTCCTCAATTTATGACCAGAATTGAACCCAAAATTTCTGTTGCTAAGCAAGACAGAATGAGTAAATGAGTTTTGCCCCATGTTATGATCTTTCTTGCTATAGTTGCTATGTGAATCACTGCAACTGTTAAGTTAGTAAAATGGTTGTTAAATGAATCTGGATTGTCCATTGACTTTGTTTGTCAGAAGATCACAGAAGGGGATCACATAATCCTGGGATACTGCAACCGTCATAAAAATGAATCGGTTGCCAATTGTCTGAATTTTGATCCTGGGACAATGAGGACTGTACAATGTTGTAAGTATGAAAGACGGTCATAAGTCATTTTTTCAGTGCTGTTGTATAAAAGTCACTAAACAAATTGTTGTTAGTTGAGGACTACCTCTATATCACAATGTAGAGAGCATGTGAATTTCAGTAACTATAGTTGAGGAATACAATATTGTTGTTTAAATTACTTGCTATTTTGGTGCTTTTTTTTTAGCTTCTCTGTTTGTCAAAGCCCCCAAAATTGGTTTTGTTCGGTATGATATTTGGAGCTAATAGAAATCATACCTCAAACTAACACTTATATCCAAACTATAAATCACAAGATAATTTACCAGTCACAAATAATTATATTCTGAGCTACAATGGCCCAAAGACCAATATATAAAGGATAAATTTTCATTTAGTTTTGATATGGAACATTTGAAATATATTGTATCGTAAGGGGATGTTTCCTTTTACTAAGTGTATATGAAAATCTATGTGACATCCTAATTTTAGCAGCTCCCTCTGGCTCTATTATCCCTTCACTACTTCCATTTCTTTCACGGAACATGTCCCCTTTCTGTAAAAATTTCTTGGAATGGGCAATGGATGCTTAGTTTCTTGTTTAATCCCACTTATATCTTTTCTTACACCCCATTTCCCTCCCCTTCATTTCTTTGGTATCTTCCTTCAGCAGGATAATCATGGACAAAACTCTAGTGTGCATAAAACTGATTCTTCAGCTTGATGTTCACCTTTCCCAAATTCCTTATGCAAAAGTAAAGGACGCATTCAATTCAATTCAGTTTATAAAAGTCATAGACCAGAACAAATAAAAACACTCTGTAAACATCCAATTAAAAATTCCAGTATAAATAATAAATAACAACTATAATCTATGATAAAATCCAGTCTGAGAATTACATATGGTTTAACTATACTAAAATTACAATTTTGTAAAATTACAAAAATTACTAATCAGTTTAATACTAAAAGGGAAAGGAATAAGCAGCACAAAAGGTTTGCCACATTTGCAATAAAATGTGCATTTGCATAAAATAGCTGTGGTGGATTAGACACTTGTTTCCGACAAATCCCCAGTGCTGCTGTGCAGAATTTCATCACCTGCATTGTAGTTATGGACTATTCATCCTTAAGCAGCCACTGGAGATAAGCAGTGTTGCAATGGCCAGGATACCTAGCAGTTGTTGGCAGGATATGTTTTTTTTCCCTGAATCTTTGTGTAAAAGGAACATTGAAGGAATATGTGACCCATAGTCTCCACCTCTCCTGAGCCACAGGAACAGAACCTTTCAGTCAATGGTATAATTTTATACTTGCTGTATAGAATGGCCGATGGAAGCGCATGGCAACATGCAAGCAAAAATCCTTTCTGGTGATTTACTGACTTCAACTCGCTGAGATAGCTGAGAAGAGTAACAACATATCTTATGGCATCTGGAGCCAGAAACAGCAGAGCTTTCCCTAAGTCCGTTTGCCTTTCGATGTTGTCTACCCTTTGTTGCAAGGTTTTGTTTGTTTTGCTTGGTCGTAGTCCAACTTGAGTATTGAAGCTGGGGAGAAATCTAGTTTGGCAAGGTTGGACTTGACAGCCTTGATCTAAGATGAGGATAAGTTGTCTTGAAAGACATTTGTATTTTCCACATAAAGCATAAGATCCTCTTTCTTAACCTCTTCCTTTCCAAAGTCTAGCTTGGAATATTCTATTATGGTACATATGAACATGAATCTTGGATCTACTTGGATGAGGCTATTTATACAAGACCTACTTCATTCTCAGTATAATTACTGAGATCTCATCTCCAATACAAAGATTTGTCATTTCCTTCTATTGAATAAGTAACATGCTAGATTTAGGAATCTAATTGCAATAAAGTTAACCTTCCAGCTACTCCTTCAGCCTAAGACAGTTCACGACTGTTAATGAACGCTAAGTTTACATGAGTATTCTCAATATGCTGCAGAGAAAATTTATTGGGATATATATATATATAATATACCTGCAATTTCTGAGAGCCACAAGTCAGAAGCTCCAAGACATGAATAGTTTTAATGTGCTTGTAAGAATCCTCTTCTCCTTCCTTTTCTCACAGCTCTAGAACTGACATAAATGCTCCTGTAGTGCTTTTCATAACAGTGTTTGCTCCATTCTTACTAGCTACTGCCAACATGGAATGCATATACAAAGATCATGAAAAAATCTCTCTGGGTTATCATTGCAAAATATATACTCACCTTGGGAAAGATTTCCACACAAACAAGCAAATATGTAAAGAGATCACCATTACCTTTTGCAAAATAACAACAACTATTATCATCATCATCATCATCATCATCATCGTCGTCGTCGTCGTCGTTGTTGTTGTTGTTGTTGTTGTTGTTGTTGTTGTTGTTATTCTGTAGAACAAAATCACAAGGTCACCAAATTGATGAAATGCATTCAAAGAGGTGTACTTAGGATTATTTCTACCAAGCTACAGGAAGGGGAAAGAGAAAAAAGAAATAGCTGAATTGCAGGGGCCTCTTCCATGGATCAAGAGATAGTTGAAGGGATGAAATAGTGAAAGTAGTTGAATTTTGCAGCCTGTCCAGGCTGTGGATCATACAGAATTTCAAAACACCAAGAGGTGCAATAATATTTTTATTTATTTTTATTTTATTTAGTTTGTCAAGCATGTATGAGAAAACAAGTATAAGTATGAACTTAACATATAAATAGGTATAAGTATATACATAATAAATGAGTACAAATAAATGGGAACAGTAGGACAGGGATGATAGGCATGCTGGTGCACTTATTCACGCCTCCTTACAGACCTCTTAGGAATAGAGTGAGGCCCATGGTAAACACCTAAAGGTTAAAGTTTTGGGGGTTTGAGGTTGTAACAACAGAGTCAGGTAGTGAGTTCCAGGCATTGACCACTCTGTTGCTGATGTCGTATTTTCTGCAATCGAGTTTGGAGTGGTTTACTTTGAGTTTGTATCTATTGTTTCCTAATGTTTTATTGTGGTTCAACCTGATGTAGTCATTGACAGGTAGGACGTTGTAGCAGACAATTTTGTGTACTAAGCTTAGGTCAGGCAAACGAGCTATTCTGAAGCTATTTCCATATTGCTTTTTTACATTCTGTTTCTTGTGTTCCATCATATCTGGGGATTGGAAGCTCTCCTGATGTGACCTGGGAACTTTTCTTCAATTTTTCCATTTCCCCTTTCCTTAAAATCTAAGGGCTGAGAAGGTGCTAATGAGGCTAGATTTCAATCTCTGAGATGGGATTTTCTTCTAAAAAGATGATTCAATCTGTTTGATTACTGTGAGCATGTGGTCCCAGGAAATGAGGGTTGTGACTTTAAATATTTAAGTTCAAATAAATGACAAAATAGTCTTCATAATTTCTATGAAGTTTTCTTCACCTATGAATAATGCTTCCATATTTCTATTCTGTTTTTAGGATATTTATTCTCAGATCCACCCTGATACATTTTTAGAACTTATGTTACTTTTGGAATCCCCCTATGAGTGACATGAGCAGTTCTTAAATATGATAGATAATAGATAGATAGGTAGATAGATATAACCTGTTTTCCTGAAAATATGACCTACCCTGACACGCCACGACACCTGTCTTGCTGGCCCAGAAAAGAGAGAGGGAGGGAGGGAGAATATTTTAGGAGATGCTGGTGCTGATAATTAATTTTGATAATTGAATTTTCAATCTTTCTGATACCTCCTTAGGCTGCTTGCAATTCAATTCTGAAAAATTTCTGTTGAAGGTACTTTTTTATATTGTCATTTTCTTGGAATTTAATCAAAGCATGGGAACCCCCGGAAATGCCAGACAGGACAGATGACTCTAGAAGATAAACGAAAAACAAAACATTCAAACATCTGTCTTCTTATTTAAGGAGTATAAGGAAGATACACACTATCCATGAGAAATTCACTGAAATTCTTCTGAAAAGTATTATGAAATACCTTAATAAAATGAAAAAAGCTGGTAAAAAGTAATGCAAAAGTATTTTTATTCATGTCACTAAAATTTAATCAGAGGTCATTAAACCAGACCTATACTTAATTCTATTAGTGTTAACTGTGCCTCAAGACTTTACTGGTTTTGATGGTACATTAAGTATAAGTTATATGGATAACTTTCTGCATATTATATACTACTGTCAAATATCTCTCAAGTTTCCAGCATACTGGCAAGACCTGGGAGTGCTGTTACAAGTTGCAGTATTTACTGAAAAAGATGATATTCACTATCTAAGAGAGTTGTAACAGCCTCCTTTTTTTTTTTTTTTTGTACTTTGGGAGAGAAGCCTTATTCTTTTTTTTTTTTTAAAGAAGTAATAGAATATTAACTTCTATCTTTGCAAAAAACTTCCCTGCTGATTATGACTAACACTCTATTTACTCACATTTAAATTAGTTAGCTTTTGCAAACATTTATCCTTGGTTGGGTTACATGGAACATCAATCTTCCACTGTGGTCTGAGTTAAGGAGACAGCGAGTATCTACAAACTTCAATAGAAAGTGGCATATATCTGTGCTGACTTGAAGCTCAAAACCTTACAAAGTTTTGTAATATAGAACTAAAGGAGAATAACTAATGCTTTAATTCTCACTTCTAGCATGGCCTGGCTGCCTAGCCATGTCTATTCTATAATCAAATGATTACCCAAAAGCTCCAATGCGATGTCAAAATATTGCACTTTGACCTGAGATACCCAAGATCAAGTCCCAAATCAATGACAGAGCTCACTAGATAACTTTGAATCAGTCTCTCCTTTAGCCCAGTTCCACTCAAAAGATTGTTGACATGAGGTTCAAATTAGATAGGTTCCTCACATCAGTAACTTTGACAAATCCTATAAAAGATAGGTCATTGAAATAATGATAAGAATTATTAGTGCCTTCTAAATTCTATGAAGAAATTCCTTACTGACCAAGAACAACCTTTTGCAATGATATGTGCATTCACATGTAATATATCAAGATTATGCCTAAGAATTTGTTATGATTGTTGCTGTAGCAGCAAACCAACCATTTATGCTGATGATTCAATCAGGCAAAATATGTTTTCCTGTTCATTGCCATTTGAATGACAAAGCCATCTGTACATACAGTAAATCTCTCTTGTTTTTTTGTTTTTTTTAAGATGTGGATTACTATCAGGAAATATATGTGTTTGATTATTGCAGTGATTGAAATGATGGAGGGCCAGGACAGGAGTGCTTAATGTTTGCTTTTCAAGTGTGACATGTTTTCATGTGTGATAATAAAGTTATATTTATATTGCTCCTGACTTTGGGCTCCTGAGATAGCCTGTTTCTCTCAAGCATAATATCCTAATGGGAGAGAGAAGGCAAGACAATTTGTACTTATCTGAAAATATAAAAGTAGCTATCAGAGTAGATGGGGTGAAAACATTCAATCATTGCAAGAGGCCAAATGATATGTGTTGTAATAGTAATAATAGCTGACATTTGTATAAAGCTGTGGAGTACAATAAGCCCTTGCTATTATATTATATTTCTGTAAGGTAGGGAAGTTATATTATCTCTGTAAGAGATATACAGGCCAACTAATTGGGGAGATGGTGGCTAAAGAGTTGACTTAATTATTACACTCATTATAGAGGCAAGGTTTAACTAGGGACTTTTGTAGATCTGTCTTCTCTTAGAATGGCGTTAGCGTCTCAAAAAGCTAAGAACAAGGATGTGTTGTTTAAATGCTCTCTGAAACCCCATCTCTTAATAACTCTGTTTCATTAGGAAGGTTGTGGCCTCATAGGATTGCCAGAAAAGATCCCTTTCTTTCTAAGCCTGTGATATCCTCTTGACAGTCTGATTTAATTTTCACAGTTCTTTGCCTAGTTCATACATTATCCGTTTCCATTTTTGGGATTGTGTTTTTGTGTGTGTGGCTTAAATGTAATTTTATTTATTTATTAGTCACATTTGTCTAGCCTTTTCACAGTAAAGCAACTTTAGCTGGCTAACCATAAAAACTAAATGTTAAAAATTACATTTAAGTGACATAACAATATGATGAATAACAAAATAGTGGAGAACTGATGTTAAAAACAGCACATCTCATCAAACTGCCATTTCTTTAAGATCCCAAGGTCTAATGACATTGACATTTTTAAAGGATTTCAAGAAAGATGTCAAAGATGGGGCCAATCACACCTGAGGGGGTAAAGCAATATTTCAAGGGTGTGTGCCATGGAAGATCTTGTGGGTCGTGCCAGATAACAATAGCACTTAGACTTATACAGTATATTGCTTCATAGTGCTTTAACCTTTTCTAAGCAGTTTACAGAGTCAGCATATTGCCCCCAACAATCTGGTCCTCATTTTACCTTGGAAGGATGGAAGGCTGAGTCAACCTGAATGTGTGAGAACTGCTGGCAATTGGCAGAGTTAATCTGCAATACTACATTCTCACCACCATAGCTCTTTTGCAGATGGGAGATGATAGATAGATAGATAGATAGATAGATAGAAAGATAGATAGATAGATAGATAGATAGATAGATAGATAGATAGGGAGGGATAGGGATAGGGATAAATTGATAGATGAGAGAGAGAGAGAGAGAGGAGAGAGAGGAAGGAGGGAGGGAGGGAGAGAGAGAAAGAGAGAGAGAGAGAGAGAGAGAAATGGGAGCAACAACATACTTTTCTGACAGACTTGATGGGGTGTGCAGATGAAATTAGGTGAAGGTATTACTAAGATAATGTAGTTCAATGTGATGAAGAGCTTTCAAAAACAGATCTGAACTTAGATCTAGTGTCTAGAAGCAAACTGGAAACCAGTATGGTATCCACTGAGACCAATCTGCCCCGGTAATGGTATTTGAGTATATCCTTGAGATGGGAGGAAGAGGAGAAGAAGCAGTAGACTAGGCCATTTCTGCAGCCATTTTCCTCTCCACTATGGCTATGTCAAAGTGGACATTCTATATAAAAATATCTATGCTCCATCGTTAACTATAGAGAAGGCAAAGAAGGGTAATAGCAGAAAAACTAACTGATGAAGAATGTGCAAACATTCTTTGAGAGTGAGAGTGAAGAGTGAAGATCGTTGAGAGTGAAGAAGTTGATGATGAAGTAGAACATATAACATTCTTTCCATTGCACTGCGGTTCTAGAATTAAACATGAGTAGTCAGGGCTCTGTGAAGATGGACAATCTGCTGCCATCATTGCCATAACATGGTTTCAGATTGTACTTTTTCTTTACTTCCTCTTTACTATTAATCCAGCTAACATCTTCTATGGATAAGTTAGTTTTCAGACTGTTAAGGGTTCAAGCAACTGTTCTATACAGAAGTCACAATTATATCCATTCCCTTTATCATAGAAAAGACCTACCTCCTGTCAGGTGCATCAGAAAATCTCTTAACAACTTACCATATTTATACTCCCATATTAGTTCTAAATAAAAATAGGCAATTCCTGTATTGCTAATTCATTTATCCTCATGTAGCTTGCTAAAGATACTGTAACTTTGAGAGATTCATGTTTGGGGAAAGTTGTTTTCAATTCAGCAGCTCATGTTCTAAACTGTTTTATTTTGGTCTAGCCCAGGGGTGTTTAACTCAAGGCCTGCAGATCGCATTCTTGGGTGTTTAGATCTGGCCCAGGGGACTGCCCTGAAAACAGCGAAGGACCAGCCCGCAGTGCCTCTGCCAGCAAAAATGGAGCCTGGGAGGGCATTTTCGCTGGCAGAGGGTTGTAGGAGGCCATCACAGCCAAAAACAGAACTCGGGAGCCTGTTTTCACTGGCTGATCACTCAGGTCACCACAGGTGCTCCTGCCATGAGTGACGTTGAGCTGGCCACACCCACCATGGCCATGGCCACCCTAGCCCTGAGGTCAAACACAATTCTGATGCAGCCCTCAATGAAATTGAGTTTGACACCTCCAGTCTAGACCAAACAAAAGTCTAGATGGTAGACCAATATCTATGCCAAAAAAATGTAGTTATATATACATGTTATGAATCTTGGATCAGGTTAAACAGGGGATTATTGATGTGATCCCAAGTTAAAAAGTTTCAGCTATTTTTTTAATCAAGTAACTTAAGGAAAAGCACTTTGGGCAGTGGGGTAGGGAAGATCTCCCAAATTGATTTTCTGTCTTCAAATTTAACAGCGTACATGTACTAATTACAGGCTTTGACTTACATAAAGCCAGCATTATTAAGTAATATCCTAGACACATTTAAATCTCATTCTCATTAAATTCAGGGAAGCAGAAATTTCTCTAAGGTGCGTTTACACACTATTTGATAACAGGCCATAGTTTATTGCACCAAACAGGAATGCTAATATTTTCTTAAAGAGTCAGATTGATATAGTGGTTAAGATATTAGGCAGGGGATTGTGAATTCTAGTCCTGCCTTGGGCACAATGCCAACTAGGTGACCTTGAACTCATCACTCCATCTCAGCTTTAGGAGAAAAATCTTGCCAAGAAAATTGCAGGGACCAATCCACACTGACAACAGGATTATGTATGTGTGCTTGTGTATGTGCACCCACACCCACACATATACGCATGCATACAGATGTGAAGAGGGTTGTACATGTATATTCTTACTTGAGATTCTGATAATTTGATGTGGAGGCAGGGCATCACTTCCTTCTTTTTCTTTATTGAGACATTAAAAAAGTGAAACACTCTGCAAATGCCATATTGTCATCCCATTCTAATCTATAGCTTATTGTTAAGGCGTATCGAGTAGCTAAAATAAATGAGACCATTAAGGCTATCTGATGGCTGAAGCTCATCTGCTACTTTTGTTTTTGCAATATCACCCAAACACATAATTCCAAATGAAAGTTAAAAGGATAAGTTAGTGGAGGGTTACCATGTGTGAAGCATACAGATCAGGAAAAAAAAGTATGTGCTATTGGAACTGCAAACCCATCCATGGCATAGTAGATTAAGAGAATGGATCTAAAACTGTACAATATGGTAAAACACAGTAAAAAAAACCATGAATCTACTTTATTTGCTTTTATAATTTTATTCTCTTTCCTCTTATATAGTGGTAAAAAATTCTGAAGTGAAATACCTTAACAGATGCCTAAAGCAGTTATTCTCAAAGTGTGGTCCGGGATTCCCAAGTTTCTTTCTTTCAGAGGAGTTTGTAAAGTCAAATGAATGGATGGATGAATGAATGAATGAATGAATGAATTTTCTCAAGTATCATACAAATAAATCAAAGTTCTCAGGAGCCTTCAATCATTTTAAGAGCGTAAAGTGATTTCTAGATGAAAATATTTAAGAACTGCTGCTTATGTAAAGGGTAATAAATCAGTAGCTGGGATAGTGGTAAAAGGTACTATGAGTTTATTTCATGCTATCTACACACAAGAATCTGAATTACTAACAGTCAAGGCAAATAGGTGCTAGATAATAATATACAGAATTCATAAGGTGCTGAACCCTTTGGGGAGCACAAAGACTTCAAACTGATGATACACTTGACCCTGTCTCAGTCTTAACATGGTCATCTTTTACAGTTTGAGCATTCATAAATGGATGTGAATTTGATCACACATGGATAAGAGTGTACCCTGTGATGTTAAGAGCAGCAAAACATGTCCACTTTCATCTTACTGCATCCATAGATAGCTGTCTGGTCTGTTTGTATGTTGGTTTGTTCATTCACTCATTTATCAAACCAAAATTATGAATTTGAATGAACAAAATGAAAATAAAATAAAATAAAATGTGACAGGGACAATAGGCATGTCAATGCACTTTAAATATTGGATGAGATCCACAGAAATTAAGTTAGAATTAAAAATATGAAAGTTAGTAGTTGAGACAACTGGATTGGGTAAGAAATCCAGATCTTGACAACGCTGTCACAAAAAAATGGTTTTTTTTTACAATGAAGTTTAGAATAGAATAGAATTCTTTATTGGCCAAGTATGATTGGACACACAAGGAATTTGTCTTGCTGCAAATGCTTTCAGTGTACGTAAAAGAAAAAATTTGTTAAGAGTCAAGAATCATAAGGTGCAACACTTAATAATAGTCATAGGGTACAATAAGCAATCAAATCATACTAGGAAACAGTCAATATAAATTGTTAGGATACAAGCGACAAAGTTGCAGTCATACAGTCACAAGTGGTAGGGTGATAAGGAGTGATGAGAAGATTACCAGTAATAGTAGTGCAGGCTTTATAAATAGTTGAACAGTGTTGAGGGAATTATTTGTTTAGCAGAATGATGGCTTTCGGGAAAAAAAACTCTTCTGGTTCTGGTGTGCAATGCTCTATAGTGTCGTTTTGAGGGAAGGAGTTGAAACAGTTTATGTCTGGGAAGTGAAGGGTCTATAAATATTTTCACAGCCCTCTTTTTGACTCGTGCAGTATATGGGTCCTCGGTTGAAGGCAGATGGGTAGTAATTGTTTTTTCTGCAGTCCTAATTATCCTCTGAAGTCTGTGTCTGTCCTGTTGGGTTGCAGAACCAAATCAGACAGTAATACTGTCAGTGTTTAATGTTAATCAGTGGTTTACATTAAGTTTAAAGCAGTTGTTTGCACGTGTTACATGACAATTACAATTTTAAAAAAATTAAAGCCTAGTAGCATAAAGTATTCTATCATAGGCAGAAGAGTACATGACTTTTCTTATAAAATACTTCTGAACTCACTTGCTTGTATTCCAATGTGTGGTAAGGATCCCAAACAATTGAACAATATTCTAGGATAAGTCTAACATATGTTTGGTAAGCTCTAGTGAGTAATGCAATATTTCCAGGAAGAAAAAGTGACTTGGCCCCTATTAGAGAAAAACAAGATGGATGATCATCTGATGTGCCTTTCTAGTGAATATGGATAACATCTGGAGGGGCGAAAAATCACTTTCATTCACTGATAGATGAGACGAGACCATCCAGCTTATCTGGGATGGATTTGCATTCTGTGGATCCAGAACGCAAAGACAGAATTCTTTGAGCTGTTAGCTTGGCAATCTCTGCCCTACCTGGCTAGGGAAAACTGCTAGGAAAACCACAGTTTATACGATATATGGAGTGGAAAATGCATCCTTGAGTGAGGTAATAATTTCCCCTGCCTGGAAACAAGCACTGATGAATCTCAAGAAGCCATATTAGATTGTTTGCTCCCTTTTCTACTCTCTTAATTTCCCAGATGATTGAAAAGTCTGGTCTCTTGTCTCACCAAAAGAAGTTGAAGTTTTGATTTTGGGCTTACCCTAAGGGAATGCTCCAGAAAAACATCATCTCAGGAGATTTATTAAAAATTTACAACTTTTGCTGGAAGCTCATTTCAGTTAAACCTTTTAATAATGTAGTTCATGCCAATTCCTCCAAGGTTGAAACACAAACATTATGTTGCTTATTTATAACAAAGCTGATCAAATCTTCCAGAAAATTATAGATGAATTAGCCTAATTGAACTCATGGCTGAGACATATGCAAAATATCCAGCCAGCAAACACTCAACAATTGTCTGTTGGATCAATGGATTAAAAAAAAGTTATCTGAAATGTGTTAAAAGAAATTGTTTGCTGCATTTGTTGCATTTCATGTAAGCTTTGGTGCTATTGATAATTAGCTATAGATTATATTAGAGAAGTTAAACTGGACAAAAGATTACTGATGTTAATTATGGCATTATATGCAAATATTCAACTTCAGATAGAATATTGACCCTTAAAAAGGTGGAAAAGGGAATAGATTTATTTATTTTTTTATTTGATTTGTCATTTGCTTACAAGATAATAATTATTATGAATAATAATCATATAAGGATTATAATTATAATTATTATAATTATATATTATAATCATATAATGCTTACAAGAAACATAATTATGAATACATGAAATGGATACATATAAGAAAAATAAAAAGAAACAATAGGACAGAGATGGTAGGCACAATTGGTGCGCTTATGCATGCTCCCTACAGACCTCTTAGGAAAGGGGTGAGGTCAATCGTAGACAGTCTAAGGTTAAAGTTTTTGGAGTCTGGGGAAGAAACCACAGAATCGGGTAGAGTATTCCAGATATTTAAAAAAATACTTTACTACTCCGGTTGGACATATTCCATGATGTAGAACCAGACAAAATACCAAGTTCTAGGTGGAGAGAAATAAACTTATACTGAATCCCAGCTAGATGGATTCATAAGGCATCTACTTCCAGAGATATTCTATTCTTGACTGGCAGTGGAGTTGTGACCATCCAGATAGAACTAGCTCAAAACTTGAGGTTTCTTCTGGATTAATACCTTCCTGCTGAAAACTTCCTGTGTGCCTGTTACAGGTTTGAGAAAATCAATGTGGTTTCTAGTAGTAAAAAAATGATTTGATGGCATATACCCAATCAATAATTAATAAGTAGAAGTTCAGTAAGTAAGGGAGAGAGAAAAGACATTATGAGCTGATCTTAATATCTCAGTGGTTGACCACATTAGTTAGTCATATGGCTCCAAGTTTACTCTCCAAAGTTTGCGGGTGAGAACCTTGACAAGAATGAATGGATCTAGAGAGGGAAGTTCAGGGTTAGAATGTAAGAACAAGACAGCAAGAATATCAACAAACATTTACTTACTATTTTTAAGAAAATGTATGGTAATGAAAAATGCTGAGTGTTTCAAGCAAAAGAAACCTCCCAAATGTGAAGGTTTGTCATTCAAATGTCAATGCATTTGTTAATGTTCAGTTGCAGTTGTCATATAGAGTTTGGATTGCCTTCCTTTTTTGGTAGGCTTGTCATATTTTTCAGACTATAGAAGAAATAATTCTTGCATATTTATCACGAGGTTGTGAACAGCTGGAATTTTCACATAATGAGGGTTTTGTTCATTTTTTTTTTTTAAAAGACTGACATTTCTTCATGGAGAGAAGGAGAATTTGAGTTCACATCTCTTCATGGGAAATTGAATGAGAAAAAAAACTCACAAATGTGTGAGAAAGTGAAACTGACAGTTTCCCCCACTTTTGTTCTCAGTCTGCAAATGTGAAAAAAAAAGTTTTTGTCTTAAACATGCAGGAACTGTTGCTGGGCAAAGCCTTAGATTACTCATTGTGTGTTCCTTGAATTCAGAAATCTTATATTAAATGAATGCTGTTCCATTTTTAGTTTAAATCAGTAGAAGGCAACTATCCATTTTTTTCATTCACAAATCAACATACTAATCTTTATTGAGATAATGGCTGCAGTATCAGAACTGAATGAAGTTCTGAAGAAGCTTCTTGGATGAGAAGCAAAACATCTTCAAGGAATAACAAAGAAAGTCCAGTTGCCTCTTGAGAAAGCAGTTTGGGACAGCCATGACATAAATGACTGAGAATCTCTATAGACATCAGGCTGAAGCATCAATTCAGCTGTTTGGACTGTTTATTTATTAATAAAATATATTTATATAGCTGCCCATTTATCAGAAGGAACTCTGGCTGTTGACAAAATAAAATACAATATAATAAAATAATAATTTTAAAGAACAGACAATGTTGAAGCCTGGATAAATCTCACATCCATCTATCAACTGCCTCATATCAACATCTCGACCCAAATGTCTGGGAGAAAAGCCAGATTCCACTTTTTAATTAATTTACATTATGCTACTATATGCAAAATTAACTAAAACAAATCAATTTGAAATATATATGTTGCACTGGAGCAATGTTATTTAAAAATTTGAAGAACAATTTGCTTGAAAAATTAACAGAATTATCAAAGATTTTTGAAGAATCATTTAGTTTTAGACAACCTGGTTGGTATTCTGTGTTTTTAGATATATTGAAGTAATTCACAAAAATGTACCTGGCTATATGCATTTTTGGACAAAAATAGCTAATATTCATGTTTACAGTTTTGCATACATGCCTGCAGGTATACTTAGTATGTTTTTTTTAAATAATTGCTCTTAGGCAGGGTATTGTTTTTACAGTTTTTACAGGGTTAATGTTTCTTTGATCAATTTCTGTGCGTACATTCATGGGTGGAAAAGAAAGAAGAAAGAAAAGAGAAAGAAAAGTAGAAAAAAGGAGAAAGAAGAAAAGAAAGAGGGAAGGAAGGAAGGAGAAAGAAAGAAAAAGAAAGAAATAAATTTGCTTACTTCATGAATATTAGCATCCATGTGCACATCAGAAATAAATGTATTAACTGTTAGGCATTTTTTCTTTGAAGAAACAGACTTTTCCAAATATTGCAAACTGTACATTTTGTAAGAAAACTCCAGAATCAGGAAAACAAAAAGAAACAAACTCTCAGTCCTCTTCTAGGCAAGCTGATAAGAAATCAAGAATTGCAGGTTAAATAATATTTACATGAGAAAGTTCGGAAGTGATATATCAAGCAACTGCTGTGAAAAAGCTCTGAAGGGAAAAAATAATTTGAAACCTCTTGCTTTCCTATTTTGTTCCCATCTTATGGAACAGACTGCTTATGTGCCCTTTCCCCAAGCCCTTCCTCAGCTGTCCTGTTTCCATCTGTCTTCTGCTTTTGCAGGAATCATATTTGTTCTTATCTTGTTTTTCATTGTCTGCCTGAAAAGTAACCATCATACATACAAAATGTATTTATCTGTGAAAATAAATTTCATTAATGCTAGGGGGAAATGCATCTTAGGAAAAGAGCCTATATAAAAATGTATACATAAGGAAAAAATTCTATTAAAATGTGTATATATTCATACTTCTTTTTAATACAAACATATACATGTAACAAACTAAAGCGATGCAGAGACACAATGAAATGAAAGTGGTAAAAATAGGAAACAGCAAAATAAAACTTTTTTTTTTTTTTTGAAAAGAATTTTATTAATTTTCTACAAACACAGATGACATACAAAACATTAAAAACATCTACTCTCATATATACTTCCGGTGTGTCGGTTGGTTCATCAGTTTTGTGCATTCATTTTGTAGTCTCAGTTGCAGTTATATTGCATAACAATTCATATTGTCAATCCATATCCTAATATTACTAAAAAAAAGAAAAAAAAATTTGACTATACTTTTAATCATTCATGCTTTGTGAGACAACAATACTTTAAACAGTTTATTCTATAACAAATCATATAATCATAACAAATCAATCCTAAAAACCCTTTATAGATATAGTATTAATGTTCTATTATCGTATTTTATCATCTAGCCATTGATAAAAAAGATCCCAAATTTCATAAAATTGTTTATCTTCTTGCTCTCTAATTTCAAATGTCAATCTACTCATCTCAGCACATTCCAATATTTTCTTAATAATTTTTTCCTGTAATGGTATTTTCTCATTCTTCCAATTTTTAGCAAATACAATCCTAGCCGCTGTTAATACATTTACAATCAAATATTTCAAATCTTTATTATATGTATCAGGTAAAATTCCCAATAAAAAGATCTCTGGTTTCAAGTCTATGTGTTTCTTTGTCATTTTTTCCAACCACAGACATAAGAGTTTTAGTAGTATATACATGCTAAGAAATAAAAACAAACAAACAAACAACAGGGTGGTTAGCTTCAAATATGAATGATATTTTATTCTGTTGGAAGGTAATAAACAGTCCACATTCATACCAAGTGGGTTTATCCAGAATGTAATCACAACCCACTGTTCTACTTAACACTGCTCTAGTGCCTGTATTTGCCCTGATGGTAGAACTGAACAATATACCCAAGTGAAGAAGATTGAATTTATGATATTTAGCTGGCCTATATAAAGTTCATTGTTAAGTCATTCACTAACTCGTCATGCAAATCCCATTCACAGTTTGATTATCTTAACATTTCAATGAAATACATTCACATGGAACTGGAATCTGATTTTGGAAGACTGAATTATCTCAAAATAAGCAGCCTCTCTTGTGCCTGAAAACAGCCAGCACACTTTCCAGTATTTTGTAAACAAGTGGCATTATAAGGAGGTCTGTGTTCAAAAATGTTATATAAATTGAGGATTTCCAAGGGATGCAGGTGGCCAGTTTCCAGATTTTTGTAACCCAGTTCTCAGATTTTTAGATCTCTTCATGCAGACTTCAATTAAAAAAAAACACTCCTTCACATTAATGTTCAGTAATAGGTTACTGAAAGGGGATGTATGAAAGTACACTTTTTTAAAAAGAGAAAAGGTGCTTCCAAAAATTAAACCAATTTTTCTGTTCTTGCACAAAATCATTTAGGTAAGAAATGAAAATTATCAGTGGTGAAACAGAGAAAATATTCCATGTTCATAAATAATTGAAAAACCTGAAGGCAGAAATAGTCTGCTGGCAGTTGATGACATCTAATAAAGCCAGAAGGAATTAGAAAAGAAGAAGCAGCTTCAGGAAAGAAATGTTAGCAACCTCGGAGTAATATGACCCACTTGCATTTAATTCTCACCCAGTCAATTAGTTTTTAGTTCAACTTCTCCCCCCCCCCCCCCAGTTTGAACAGAAGGAGGAAATAGCTCCTTTTCATTCTCTGTCTTATTGCTCGACAAAACTGCTGAGAACCAGTGCACAGGCTTATAAAATGGCAAGAGAATAATAAATGAAGGTTCAACGTTTGAGCATAACTTGGGGGTGATGGCAGAGAAACATCCAAAGAAACTGGTTATAGCAACAGAAGGAGATTGCATCAGGAAAAGCCTGTATGCATATTTGAAAAATAATAGAGTTAATGCCTTATTGTCTTAGCATCTTTTCTTATGGTCATGGAGATGCAATAATTTAAGAGTCCTCAGAATGATGCTAGATGACCAGTACTTTGTTGGGTAAGATCTGATTACCAATGAGCAACATCTTGACCTTTTATAACCAGCACTGAACTTGAATATGGTCATGTAGGGGGTTACAATATATCAAGTATTCTATACTGCACCTGATAGGATAGAAGACATAAGAACATGAATTATTGTATGTCACAAATGTTTGAAGACCTCTTGGGAGCTAGTTAACTCAGTGCTGTGCACAATAAACCCTTAGGGATTTGGAGTTTAAAAGAATAATTATTCTGTGCAACCAATACACAAGAATCTGATCTACTAATTGTCAAGGCAAATTAGTGATAGATAAGAGTCAACAGACTTCAAGGGGAGTTAGACTTAGATCTCTTTTGGGGCCATGGGGACTCCAGACTGATGATACATTTGACCCCACCCTTGGGTTCAGCCTGTTCATCGCCTACACTCACCAATGAACTTTTATTTTCCTTCTATTTGCAGAGTATATACAAATCTGGAACATGGTACTCCAGATGTTGTTTAACTTCATTCAGTGATGAATGATGCTGTAATGTGTGATTTAAAACATTTGGAAGTTGCATATTTTGGATTCTTCCTCTAAAATGATTTATTTCTTGATATACATGAATCTAATCTTGCTGTTTTTTACATATCTAAACTAGGTGATAGCATCTGATCAATCTGCTCCTCAAAAATAAGCATGAATGAATTTGGTTATATATGGTAGAGCATTAGGAAATTCCAACCCCTGTAACCTAGATTTGGAAATCAAAACAGCTTCTTGAAGGCAAACTACTTTTGCCAAATCAACAACATGGAAGTGCTCTATCATAGAATTGAAATTTAGAGGATTCTGCTTTGTCATGTGAGATCATTCAATCCACCAAGAAATTGGCATTTTTGTTTATCTTAAGTCTAAGCAAGTATCTAATGCATCTCTAATAGCTCAAATGTTCTCATTTTTATGAAACTCTGAAAAGTTGTAATTGAAGATGTTCTGTTCTTCCTCTGAATCATGATGATCTATGATTATCTAATTGTTTTGGGTGTATATAATGGAATATAGTGGAGTGAGAAGGTATATTGAGGTATCAGATTATTCATCTTATGCCAACATATTACAAATAATTTACTCAAATCTATTTGTATTTGGACTACTCCTGATACAGGATAGCACCATACATTATTCTTCTTGCACCAAACTGGTGCCCAGTTCAGATATGAAAGGCAGTTGGATTGCCACAAAGAGGGAGTCAAGCTGTTCTCCAAAGCATCTGAAGACAGGATAAGAAGCAATGGATGGCAACTAATCAAAGAGAGAAGTAACCAAGAAATTTCCCTATAATTCGGACAGTTAATCAGTGGATCAACTTGCCTCCAAAAGTTGTGAACGCTGCAACACTGGACATTTTAAAGAAGAAATTGGACAACCATTTGTCTGAAGTGGTGTAGGGTTTCCTGCCTAAGCAGCGGGCTGGACTAGAAGACCTCCAAGGTACAGTCCAACCTGCTATTCTGTTATTCTGAAGATACAATTGCACTTTGGTCTGAACCATCTGCTTATGGCACTGTACTGCTGGGTTGATATCCACTATGTTGAAATATTCCTCTGAATTTTTGTAAAGACAAGGTGTGCAGATATGGCAAAATTAAGGGAAGAAAAGATCCTACAAACTGTCGAAAATAAGAATGTTTTTAATTTTTTTCTGTTTCCTTCTCCCTGCCCCTTTTTTCTTTTCCTTCTGCTCTTTCATATATGTATGTGTTGTCAAGTTGTTGTTTTTTAATTGTAAAATTAATAAAATTTGTTTAAAAAAAAGAAAAGAAATATTCCTCTGGTAGGACAAAGCTTTATGTTTGAGTAATATTTCACTTATGCTTCTTTTTGTACTTTAAATTTTACAGCAAATAACTTCCTATTGCTTTGTATACACTTCTTAAGCATGATTATTGCTCTGGATCCTAAATGAACCTTTTGGTTTAGTGACAAGAGAAGAACCTTTGAGATGTCCCAAGAGAATTAGAACCTTCTCTTCTCTTGTTTGAGTCTAGCACTCTGAGCTCAGTGTTACAATGGATCTTCTTGATTTCATTGATGCAGAATGTAAGAGTGTCTGCTGTGAAAGATTGCTATCAATCTAATTTGAATATTATATATAAATGCTAAGAGTGAGCAGCATGGTGGCCTAGTGGTGAAGATGCTTGCCTCCCACTCAGAAGGTTGAGAGCTCAATCCTTCATAAAAATTGTTGTTTCTCTCTCAGGGCGCAAAGAGAAAATATCTGCTGTGAACTCTGTGTAGTGTCAGGAAGGGTATCTGGTCAGTAAATGCTCAGCTCTATTCATCCCAATCCCTCAGTTACAATTAAAGGATTACAAGGTCATAAAAAGGAAAAAAGTGTATGTGTTTATGGTGGGAAAAATAACTTCAATTTACCACAGCAGAAAAAGTGCCACATTTATTTTGTATTTCTTAAACTTTAATTTCTTGTTGGAAAAAGTGTGTCACTTAGTTTACAAGATTAATCTGGTTTCAGTTTCATAATGGAGGATTAATTCCCTGCAGGGTAACTACTGAATGTTGTTCTCTTCTTTTCCTTTTTCCCCTATGTCAGATTTCATGAGTCTTCATAATGTGAATGAGAAAAATAATAATAATGAGAGATATCAACCTCAAATAATATGCTTAAAAGCTTACTTACAAAGGGTAAATAATACCACAGTGATAATTATATTATTATGATATGAAGGGGTCATGTGGAGAAAAACTAAACCCTTTATCATTTTATAGTTTAAGCTCACAGCTATTTTTCATTTCTTTCTTATCCAATAAATCAGTCAAAGGAACTTTAAAAGAAAAGGACTTTAAATGTAGATAAGGATATGTTGTCAATGAAAGAATTTGTTGTGAAATATCTAGCCAGCCTTAGTCCATCAATAATCATGACACATAAAATAAATGGAACTGCTTTATGTGTATCTTGTGACACAACATAGTAAGAGACCTTTGGAAACCAAGGGCTTTTTTTTCTCCAAAATGCCAGAGTTATTTTAAAATCAATCCCACTAATTTTGAAATCTTTCTTTCTTAGTTCTACAGACAGTCAATACTGCATCAGGGCCTTAGCAATACTTGTGCAAAGATAGGACAATTGTATAATTGCTTCTCAATATTTAGCTCAATGCAATTTAAAGCTGTTAATGGAAGGTCATCAGACCATCACTAGAACTTCTTCACAAGAGGTCATTCTAATCATCCAGACAGACCTTATCCTGATTGTGTTCTCTCTTCACATATTGATATTGGAAGCTTAGTCTTCTATAGGCAATTGACTTCTGACCAAACCAGGGATTTTGTAGTCCAACATCTTTTGGCATCCTATGGAACATAGGAAGGGTGGACAACCAATCTTAAGGTAATGAAGATTTAATAGCTACAATAACTGCTGTAAGGCTGCTGTAAATACTGATGCAATGGGGATGAATCAGCAAGGTTGTTGACACTTTAAAACTGAGGATGGGTCAGCAGGGTTATTGCCACTTTAAGAAGCTGTCTATATAAGGGAGGCCATGAGACGGAATCTCTCTCTCTCTCTCTCTCTTTCCTCATCTTCTATCTCCATTGTAGTTCTCTGTGTAGAGTTGAAGATTGATTTTGCCTGATATGTGCCTAACACATGTATCTATGTATACAATAGTCTTGTTAAAAGACAAAGCCTCTGTGTCCTATGTTTTGCTCCTGGGTTGTCTCACAATAGTAGTCATACTGCAAACACTCTGATAACCAATGTTCCAAGCATTGAAGACACTATCAGAATACCTTTTTTGACAGTTTCTGGAACTTTTCAGAATTGCACTTGAAGGCCAAGGCCAAGGAATAATGGATGGAAAATGGTCAAGGAGAGATTCAACCTGGAAATAAGGAGAACTTTTCTGACAGAGAGAGCAATCAACCAATGGAACAGCTTACCTTCAGAAGTTGTGGGAGCTTCATCATTGGAAGCCTTCAAGAAGAGACTCAACTGCCATCTGTCAGAAATGGTGTAGGGTTTCCTGCTTGGATTAAATAACATACAAGATCCCTTCCAACTCTGTTAATCTGTATCTGCATTGCCAACATTCAGCAGCAAATCCATCAAAATGCATGTTGCTATTTTACAAGGCTTTCGGTCAGGAAATGTTTACAATACCATGTTGTAGGGCTGTTTAGCTCTCCATATATAAAATAATAACAACAGAAAAACACTGAAAATGAAAAAAAAAATGAATGTGAGTCTTGACATCTCTGTTCTACCCTATGTGAATCTTTGCCATTGACATTAGCTAACAAAACTTGGGCGTACTGGCTATAATATTTGCTTAACTTTGCTTTCTTTAGCAGACCATGTTATTGACCCATTAACATTCATCCATTTCTGATCTGCATCAACCCTTATAAAAATTAACTCTATCTCAGTCTCAGAAGATTGACTTCTACTGCAGATGAAGAATCCTTTGTTCAACTTTTGCAAGGGTTTGGTAAGCATTTTTGTATTATGAATGCAGTTTCTAAACACTATTGCTCCAGATATTTATTTTCCCATACAGGTAGTCCTCAACTTACAATGGCTCATTTAGTGACCATTCAAAGTTACAACAGCACTGAAAAAAATACCTTATGGTCATTTTTCACAGTTACAATCTTTGCAGCATCTCTATGATCATATGAGCAAAATCTGAATATTTGGTAACCATTGCTGTGTCCAAGGACATGTGATCACCTTTTGTGTCCTTCTGATAAGCAAAGTCAATGGGGAAGTCAGATTCATTTAACAACTAGGTTATCAATTTATCAACTGTAATGGTTCACTTAATAATTGTGGCAGGGGCTGTAAAATCAGGCAAAACTCACTTAACAAATGTCTGACCTAACAACAGAAATGTTGGTCTCAGTTGTAGTTGTAAGTTGAGGGGTGTGTGTATATGTGTGTGTGTATGTGTGTGAAGGAAAGAGATATATATTTTATTATAGTAGTGAAAAAATATCCTGTTAGGAATGCAAATCTTTAATATTTTATATTCATGTACTTATTATGAATAATGATATTTTTCTATTGGAAATTAAAATATAAAAAGGTAATCACTTCACATTCTCAGAAACATTTTGAAGGTTCTGTTTGGCTTCTTTCTGAATTATTTGTCAGGAAATGAATAAATCTGTAATAAAAACCTTACCAATTTGACAAAGTGCTTCAGATGTACCCTGAATTATAACATTAACATTCCACAGTAAGTAGCGAACCTCATTCCATTTAGACAGGATATTCAGGTATATATCATTAAATTATCAGAATTTATTTTCAATAAGCCTTTTTATAAATCATAAAAATGAAGCAGTTCATTTATATCTACCAGCTCCTTAACTTTATTTCTTTGTTAACTGCTATGATTTGTTTAATTTTATTTCTAATTTTCTCTCCTTTATTTTGGCCTATTTCTATAGCCTTTTGTTATTTTAGTCCACAATTAGTGAAGAAAATATTCATCCACATTTTATGTTTCTCTCTAATTACTTGCCTTGATATATGCTTTTCTGAGATGGACTCTCCAGCTAAAGGGTGGTGTCAACCCTGAAGTGAACCTGGCTGATGCCATCTTGGAAGCTTCAGGATTTCTGCACACTAGAGGGAGGGGGGAAATAGTTAGATAGGGTTTTGTAGGCAAAACAATAAAGCTTTCTTGTGGGAACCAAGGTCATTCTCACAGGTGTCTGGCCAGAGGAGGAGTGAAGTAACCAAGCAACCAGCCAGCACCTGGATTGGACAGAGTGATCAGTGACTTAGATGGAAAGTGGAAGAGAGTTGAGCTTAGTGTCCTTTCATAGCAAGAAGCCACCCAGATTTTACCTCTTCCAAAATCCACGAAATCCTTATCTGGCAGTTCCCAACAAAAGGTAGTCAGTCTGGCAAGATTCTTGTGAATAGGCATGCAGCAATAGAGAAGTAAATTTCATCAGCTCACAGTGTCATTCTGGTTTCCTTTGTTTGATATTTTATCTAATCTGGCACATTTTATAGCAATTTCTCCTAATGTATTACTGCATGGATTTTTTCACCATTCTTGTACTTAAAAAAAAAATTGCACCCCCAGATCAGAAAAGAACAAATGTGGGTGTCAGCTCTGAGATCAGCTTCCACAAGAATGTGAACAATGAAAGGGGGTTGAGGTAGTTGAACAATTCAAGGTTATTTAGTATGTCGCATTAAAAAATTCCAGCTGTAGTTAATTGGTTCTCATGATTTATAAAGTATAGTAGTGGGAGAAGATAGGGAGGAACTTGTGTCATAAGCTGGGAATGAATTTCAGTTTTGGAAATTTCCTAGAGGTACCAGAGCTGTTCCTAATACATCAATTGAAGATTATGCTTGTCTCGGAGTGATTGATTACTATGGTTAATTTCTGGATGCCTAACAGTGGGCATTTCTAAAAGAGTTCAGGAAGTGAGAAACAGCCACTTGTTTGAAATGGTATAGGGTCTCTTGCTAGTACAAGGGATTAGATTAGAAGACCTCTAAGGTCCTTTCTATTATGTTAAGAGGAAAATTGATGTCAATGGAATCCTTAAAGCAACACAGTCCAATTTCCTTTAAAATACATGCAATATGTAACCTGAGAATGTTAGTATTCAGTTCTTTTAAAAAAAGGAATAAGACTAAGAACATCAAATGCCCCATCTTAGGAAGAGATGAGTAACCGATAATCACCATATGTTTAATTCTGCCTGTCACATCTAGGGATGTGATTGTATATGTTTATGTCTAATCCCAGTCCTTTCCTACTGAAAATATAGATCCATTGCTAGAGAGAATAATATACAAAGTCTTCATTATAAGAACCATGAAGGCTTGTGCTGTTATTTTGGAATTCATTAAATAAACAAACATGGGATAGAAAGTATGAGCATGGTAACAAAGAAGTTAACCTAACTTTGGGGCAAAGTTGTAATTGCTTGTCACTTGTTTATTCACAGGTGTCAAAGATTTTCTGATTTCCACATTCCATCTGTCATTTGTTTTTATTTATTGTTATTTTATTCTTTTGAAATCTATCACAATATGATTTGACAAGCCAATGTGTCAATCATGAATTCCCTTGTAAAATTGGTTCTTTCCTCTTTAAGCGTTTTGATCCTCTGTTCCCCTTTTTTATTTTACTTTATATTATTTTTAGGACTGGGAATATATGTTACCTCATCTATTGATGCCTGACAAAAGGCAGTGAATTTTCACATGCTGTTCTAGCAGAGCCTGAAATCATGTCTACATCATTAAAAAAGGTTGTAAATTGGAAAGCAGATGCTTCATTGGAAAGGGTGCTTTATATGTACTACAGACACTACAGAAATACTTTGTTAAAAATGTGGACTTGATTTATCTTGTCACATCTACCATCTGAATCAGACCTAACTTATAGCAGCCCTCCACATTTTCAAATGAAAATTCTTATTCCAATATTTTAAAAATGAATAGGCAGGAATTAAACCTGGGATTTTCTAGATCAGGGCTGCCAACCTTGCGGGCCGTGGACCGGATGCATCATGCGTTTACCACACCCGTTTTAGTGAAGGTAGAAACAGTCATGATACGTCACATGATGCCACCATGACGCCACAAGTTTGGCACCCCTGCTCTAGATCATCTCTTTTTTTGATTTTGACTTTATTTTTATACCATGCTGGAAATGTGGAACAGCTGCTAGTAACAATCCCAAAAAGAATATGAAAAGCTGAATGCATAAATTAATATGAACACATGTCCTCAAATGATTGCATACTTAAGAATTGGATGAAAGCCTTGTCTCTTTACAGATTTTCTAAACTGTAAGGGAAGTGGCAGATGGTGTGATGACCCAGGGTGGGATAAAAAATAAACACAGCCACAAAAAACAGGTGAAGCCCCTTTTATTCCTTCACTTTGTTTCCAAGCTCCAAATATCCTCGACTGGAGACAAAAAACTCCCACACCAGCAGTTACAAAAAGGAGGAAATGCTTGAAAAGGGTGGACTTAAAACGATCCAAAACTTAGAGGAACAAGGTATAAGGATGAATTGGTTTTCATATGCGCAAATACACTCAAGATATCTTGAAGATTTTAAAACGGAAGGATTCTATGATAAACAGACTGATTTAGATAAGATATTGATGGGTACTGATGAGAAAGTGATTAAAAAGTTATATGGTTATTTATTGGGAATTAAGCTAGAGGAAGAACAAGTTAAAGAAACTATGATTGCTTGGGGGAAGAATTTTGGATATGGGATTGATTTAGAGCAATGGCAAAAATTGTGGTCTCAAAATTATAAAATGACAATGTCAATAGCATATAAAGAAAACTTGTATAAGATGTTTTACAGGTGGCACCTTCCCCCGACAAGAATAGCAAGAATGTTCAAGAACAAATCTGAAAAATGTTGGAAATGTCATCAGATACCTGGCTCATACTATCATATGTGGTGGACTTGTGAGAATGCCAGAAAATATTGGACTAAAATTCACATGTGGTTGGAAAAAATGACAAAGAAACACATAGATTTGAAACCAGAGATCTTTTTATTGGGAATTTTACCTGATATATATAATAAAGACTTGAAATATTTGATTGTAAATGTATTAACAGCGGCTAGGATTGTATTTGCTAAAAATTGGAAGAATGAGAAAATACCATTGCAGGAAGAAATTATTAAGAAAATATTGGAATGTGCTGAGATGAGTAGATTGACATTTGAAATTAGAGAACAAGAAGCTAAACAATTTTATGCAATTTGGGGTTTTTTTTTTATCAATGGTTAGATGATAAAATACAATAATAGAGCATTAGTATTATATATATGAAGGGTTTTTAGGATTGATTTGTTATGATTATATGATAAGTTATAGAATAAACTGTTTGAAGTATTGTTATCTCACAAAGCATGAATGATTAAAAGTATAGTCAGAAAAAGATTTTTTTTTAGTAATATTAGAATATGGATTGACAATATGAGTGGTTATGCAATATAACTGTAATTGACACTATAAAATGAATGCACAAAACTGATGAACCAACCGATACACCGGAAGTATATATGAGAGTAGATGTTTTTAATGTTTTGTACGTTTGTCTATTTGTAGAAAAATAATAAAAAAAATTTTTTTTTAAAAAAAGGAGGAAATGATGTTTAAATTATAAAGAGTAAAAAACAACACAAACCAGACAAGATAAGGGCTTGAAGACATCCATAGATATCAGAACACACACTGGGAAGGATGCCAAACTCAGAGAGGAACAATAAACTTAAGATATTTTCATGCTTTGTTTCCAGCACTCGCCTGTAGGCATGTCCGTCCTCTTATTCAGTTGTCACAGCTGCAGCCCATGAAGAGGATCAAGGCCCTCTCCTCCCCAGTAGACCATGTCTCTCTCTTATGCTCTCCTCCCTGAGTGCCCTAAGATGGAGAGGGGATGGGCCTGGGTCCTCCTCTAACTGCCGAGCAGACCTCTGCCCTGCTGCAGACTCCTCCACAATCTCCAGAGCCACACTTCCACTCCCTGTCAGCTCTTCCTCCTCTCCCTCAGAGTCAGTCTCCCCCAGGGGCATGACAGTTGGAATGATTGAAGATATGTCTTTCATAACCACGGAAAGCAATGCCATGTATATTCAATGAGGTAAGGATGATTAGATCAGGTTGTCAATAACATAAATGTGACATCCTGTGTAATACGTCAAATGACCTCACCAGTGGATTCATATATATGTTAAACAGCACAGAGGACACAAGAGAATATGGGGGACACAACTTGTATCCCTGTTGTGAATTAATACAGGAAGTCCTCAACTTACGACCACAATCGAGCCCAAAATTTCAATTGCTAAGCAAGTCAGGTCTTAATTGAGCTTTGTCACAGTTGTTAATTTAAACACCACAGTTGTTAAGTTAGCAACATGGTTGTTAAGTGAATCTGGCCTCCCCTTGACTTTGCTTGTCAGAGGGTCACAAAAGGTGATTATATGATCCCAGGACACTGCAAGAATTGTAAATGCAATGTCAGTTGCCAAGAGTCTGAATTTTGGTGACATGACCACTGCAATGATTGCAAGTATGAAAAACAGTCAAAAGTCATTTTTTTTCAGTGCTGTTGTGAATACAAATAGTTCTGAAATGAATGGTTGCAAGTCAAAGACTACCTGCAGTAATCCTCCAGCATCATTCAAAAGAAAGATGTGTGACCCATCTGACCCAAGGGCCACCAGTTTGACACTTGTGTCCTAGATGATAGGCTCAAGATATAGATGGATATTGCAGACTTGAATACTTGGCCCAATCGAACAAAATGAAACTCAATGTCATATTTAATTGATTGTCCACTAAGAATCCAAGATCCCTCTCAGTTACTGCTATTATAGATATTCTATTATTGATATGCTATCAATGACCTTCCAGGGAAAGATGCAGCAATAATAGCAACAGCAGGCAGGCCCGGTATTAAGTCTTGGATTGACAGGGAATTTTCAAAAGTGTTTTATAAATAGGGGACAGGTATGCTATATATGTGCTAAATCATTAATATTCTTTTTATTTTTATTTATTCATTTGTTAAATTTACTGTATATATGCGGCCCATCACACTGTCCAGAATGTAATTTTATTTTATTTTATTATAGTTATTTTTAGATACTGGACTTTATTTTACCAGGATAAATGTACTATATGGATATTAGCACTTGCTTATTACATTTTTATTATCATTTTACATATCTACATCTACATAGACCTATAATCAAAGTATACTATTTTCTGTGTGTATGTGTATGTGTATGTGTGTTTCATCTATCATCTTTCTATCCATCTATCCATCCATATCTATCTACCTACCTACCTACCTATCATCTATCTATCTACCTATCTATGCAGGGGTGATATTTAATTTTTTTTAACCGGTTCTGTGGGCATGGCTTAGTTGGTGGGCATGGCTTGGTGGTCATGCAACTGGCTGGATCTGATCAACTCAATATCACTCACATCGAGGTATGCATGTCCTTGCCTGGCCTCTCATGACTGTTGGAATGCTGCAACAGTTGTAAGTGTGAAAAATGGTCATAAGTCACTTTTTCCGGTGCCATTGTAACTTTGAATGGTCACTCCACACAAGCAAAGTACCAGCAAGGGAGGAAAAAAAACTCCAGAGAAGTTCCAGAGACAGGAAGTCTTGTCTTGCCAAGAATGTGATAAGAGTTAATGGAGAAGCAGTTTTTGTAAGCAACACCAGAATGTTTCCTTCCTGCCTTCTTTACAGGATGAGGGCAGTAATTTCCTCCAACAACTGGTTCTCCGAATTGCTGAGAATGTTAACAACTGGTTCTAGAGAATAGGTGTGAACCTATAGAATCTCACCCCTGTATCTATCTATCCATCTGTTTAAGTATTCAGCTTTGTTCCGGGATTTTTCCACGTCATCATAGTTATGCTTTTAAAGTTGTAGTGACATTTTGGCAGAATCTCATCTGTCATCATCAGGCTTCTGTGTTGTGTTTGTCTGTGAGTCAGGCTTTCATAGCCATTTCTGTTTTAAATTTGGTGCTGGCCTACTGCTGTGTCACAATGGTTTTTTTCATCTTCCTGATTGGTTGGGATTCTTGGTCTGTGTTTATTGGTCTTGGAGTTTGCTGTGGTCTGCTTGATTGATATTTCTAATATCTTCTGTCTGTTTTGGAGCATTTTTTTTGTCTTGATTGGCTGGCAACATTGTGTTTCCTATATTGGAGGCTTTTAGTGAGGCTTGGCTTTGAGTAAATAAATGGATGACTATCATTTATTGGGAAGCTAGGTTTCATCTGGGGGCCTGGTTGGGGTGTGTTTGAGCTGGAGGTATCGGGGGGGGGGTCTGTTTGTGCCCAGGTGTTTGCCTGGCTTGTGGTGTGGAGATTTTTTTGTTTCAGAGTGCAGGCTTCCAAATGATTGACAGTCTGGTGGAATCATCTCTTCTATTCATGCTTTCAGGTCTTTTTTCAATCTTTATGGCTTCTCTGATAATTCTGTAGCTGGGGTTTTCTATAGTGGCTCGGGTTTTGGTGCCATTGAAGTTGATGCTATGACCTGTGGCTTTCATGTGTTGGATTAGTGAGGAAGTGTGTTCGAGCTTTTTTACTCCATTTTTGTGTTCATCTAGGCGGGTACTTATTCTTCTATTGGTCTGTCCAATTTGTGGCAGGACATGATGTGCAGGGGACTTCATATATGCCTTGGTTTTCCAGGTCAATTTTATCTTTGGGGTTTCTAAGGATGGCTGCTATTTTTCTGTCTGTTTTGAAGGCAGTCTTGATGTGATGCCTGTTTAGTATCTTACTGATTTTGTCTGTAGTACTTCTTACGTAGGGCAGGACAGCTGTTTGATAGGTCTGTTCATCTTCTAGGTCTCCATTATGTCTCATTTTATTTTTGTGGATCAGGCCTGTGATTTTGCTTTTGTGAAAGCCATTGGCTGTCAATACTTTAGTCAGGGTGCATAGTTCAGTCTTTATATGTGTCTTGTCTGTCAGGCGTTTGCTTCTGGCAATTAGTGTTTTGGCCACGGAGTTTATCTGTGCTGGGTGATGGTGGGATTGGACGTTGAGGTAGCAGTTGGTGTGTGTTTTTTTCTGGTATATGGTGTGCCATCTTTTTTTTTTTTGTAGATTAGTACATCTAGGAATGGCAGTTGTTTGTTTGTTTCCGTTTCCATGGTGAACTTGATTTTGGGGTGTGTGCTGTTTTGGTGTCTTCGGAAATTTTTTAGGTTTTCTTTTCCATGGGGCCAAATCACAAATGTGTCATCGATGTATCTTAACCATAGTTTGGGTTTGTGGGTGGCATTAGCCAGGGCTCTGGATTCGAATTCTTCCATGAACAGGTTTGCAATGATGGGTGACAGTGGTGATTCCAAAGAGGCTCCTTCAATTTGCTTGTATCTTTGTCCTTTGTACATGAAATATGTGTTGGTTAAGCAGTGTTCTGTTAATTCCATGAGGTGTTTAGCTGGTTGGTATTTATTTTTGATGATTTATATGGTTTCTTTTATCAGGACTTGAGTGAATCATGAAACCACATTGAAACTTAGAAACAGATCTTCTTGTTCCATGTGTAGATCTTTGATCATTTCCAAGAGGCGGTATGAGTTTTGTACAGGTGAAGCTGCTGCTTCAGCATGGGGCTGTAACTGCTTTGCTAGGTATTTGGCTAGGTTTTGTAGTAGTGCTCCTCTGGAGCTGACTACGGGTCTGGGAGGTATGCTTTCTTTGTGTATTTTGGGGAGATCATATAGTTTGGGGCATCTGGAAGATTTTTCTCTTGGTATGATCTTCTGTTGGATCTCTTTGCTCATGTTGCTGGTTATCTATCTATCTATCTATCTATCTATCTATCTATCTATCTATCTATCTATCTAT
>BLBF01000016.1:23413121-23435822 GCA_015471245.1 Laticauda colubrina
TATCTATCTATCTATCTATCTATCTATCTATCTATCTATCTATCTATTCATCATCTGTCTCAAAGTACTTTTGAGCTGCCCAAATAATGGCTTAGCAAAACATGTGATCATAGCTGATATCTGGTGCAGCTAGGAAGATCTTATCTGACAAATATAAAATTCTTTTTTATATATTGTTTTGCTTTTGCAGTTTTCTGGAATAAAACTCTTCTGTAACACATGCTTACCTTTGGTGATATAGCTACTAATCAAAAACATTTGACATCTTATACTATAAAATCACACATCCACATCCAGAAATAAATAAAAATGATATATGTTGATAATAATACTAATACTCTAACAGCAATTGTCCTCAGAGTTTTTAGGGAGAAAACAGATAATACACAATGCATCAATTCAACATACATAAAACAGGATTTCTTGTATGTGTTGCAATACAGAGGCAACACTTATTCATCCAGCTGTGGAATTTTTACATCTCATTTAATCACCTAAATATGCTAATAAATAGTGTTACTTTTGAGATATAATGGAAGATAGAATTATAAGGCAAAATAACTAATCACATCTATTTTTTGCAAAAGCTGTTGTGACCACAGAGATCAGGATTTATGGTCTTTTGGTTAAGCCTTCGTTGCTGAATTTTGAAATATATTTTGCAATGTCTAAGATAGTTTTACAACACAGGATTATAACAGGAACTGATTTCCCCACTACTCAAATTAAGTAAAATTGAGCCTATAAAGTTAGAAGCAAATCTACTTAATAACTTTAAGTATTAGACTTAAAACCAACACAACCATAATAAAATGCTTGAAGATTAGTAGTGAGCTTCAGGGGAAAAAAGAAGAAAAGAAGTGCCTATACCTTCAGGCAAGTTTTCTACCATACAGTTGGCATCTTACCTTGCCCAGAAGCTCAGTTTCACTTAGCATCCAAGCATCAAACAGGGGTTCATTCTTGGATCATTACAGAAGAGATGATAGACTCAAAATTAATGAGATTTCTATTTACTTGTCATCTTGCAGATGTATCAGATATGCTTTGGACAACATCTTGCAGATGTATCAAATATGTTTTGTTGGAAATCTCTTCTGGACATCTACAACTTGTTCCTCAATATTTAATTATTCTTGCTTTTGAAGAATAGGGAAAATTTTAAATTAACCAAGTCACTGTCTTTTCCAAAGTCTGCACTGGCGCACAAGGAAAAGATCTTTCCAAAACAAAGAACCTTTCACAAAAAGATCATGTGGAAGATCCTGGGATGTGAGTTTAAAGTTTGCATTACTTTTGACCATTGAAAATAAATGCCCAATAGTGAGACAAATGTCAGTGACTCTGAAGTTTAACAAATAATTAGGTAGTGATGCCCAGTTAATAAGCTAAAAATGTGATTCCTCAAAGTCTGATAAAATGGAAGAAGATATGTCATCATAGTAATGGAAATAATACAAATAATGTGATTTGCATTATTGACAGCATTTCCATGGTGATGTCATTGTGCAAAAGTCTTACTGTACATTGATTTAAATACTATATTTGTTGATATTTGTACCACAAATGATGTGATAATCATAACAAAATTGGGTCCATTGGATGCAAACTTCCAAGATCAGGAAAAATAAATTTCCATCTTGAATAGAATAGAGTAGAATAGAATAGAATAGAATAGAATAGAATAGAATAGAATAGGAACAATAGAATAGAATAGGAATAGGAACAGCATTTAGACTTATATACCACTTGACAGTGCTTTACAGCTGTCTCTAAGTGGTTTACAGAGTCACATATTTCCCCCAAAAATCTGGATCCTAAGTTTACCCAATTCAGAAGGATGGAAGGCTGAGTCAGCTTTGAGTCAGTGAGAATCGAACTGCTGAACTGTAGGCAGCAGAAGTAGCCTGCACTACTGCATTCTAACCACTGTGCCACCATGGCTCATGAATAGGATAGGATAGCATAGCATAGCATAGAATAATAACTTTATTGTCACTTTAAATGTGCACTAATCAGCATACATTAAAATGAGATTTCATTACATACAGCTTTCACAGGGTAACCACTTCCAATTTTAACTACATAAACATGACAAAAATTATGCATATACCCATATATAGACACATATATGACCCAGAGAAACAACATAGTCTAGTTCAGCTGTATATATACATAGCAAGAAAATCTTTTAAAACATTGATATTTATTAATAGCAGATTGTTGGTCAGACCGACATAAGATGAATTTGAAATATATTCATTTCCTTATCGCACTTGGAAGTACTAACAGTTGACATCTCATATTCTCAGCCATTGTTTTTCTAACTGCACATTAAGCCCATCAATTACCGTATCTTCATAGAGACTTCTGCAAGTATTTCTTAAATAAATAATCCATCATTTCTACATTAAAAAAGGAAGTCCAATGGTATCACTAGGTACCATTAACATTGGTAGTATGCTGAGAATAATTAAGGCACCCTTTTAAAAATTAATTAATTTAGCTAAGTGCAAAATACAAGGATCCTTTTGCAAAAAAATAAAAAAAATGCACATCTTGGGTGCATTAGGGCTGTAGTGTTAAATAAGCATGAATACAAGTTCAGTCACACTACTGCAAAATTGTCTGTTTCATACTTTTCTTGTTGCCTTCGTTTTTCATGGAGACTGATAGATCTTGTGGAGTGTTAACATCTATAATGAGCTTGTCTAATATGATAATAGCTCCAGAAAAGGCAGCGTTGAGATCATTAGCAGCTCATTGTTTGCAGGGAATGTTAATGTGACCGGCATATGTCTCTTGTTGGGGTAAATATGACAATCAGCAGTTGTTAAGCTCCAATGTTGGTGTCTCATTGTCTGAATGATGTAGTGTGATACCATTGACTGATATAACATTTAAGGCCCTGTCACACTGGCCAACGGATGCAAAACATTAGTAAAAAGGACACAACGGACGAGAAAAATGTTCCATCCGTTGTTATCTGCTCTCAAAAGGGGCAAAAATTTGCATAACCAGAGCGGATAACACGGAAAGGAACGGACGGGGGGAGGTCGCAGGGCGGATGGAAAGTGGATTCTCCACAGAAGCCTAGCGGATGGAAGAGGATAGGAGCGGATGACACATCTGCAAGGCTTCCGGGGGGCCTCAGCAAAGCAGACGCAGAATGGATACAGCGGATGCAGAATGGATGCCGAGCGGATGAAGCGGATGCACAGTGGAAGCCTAGCGGATGCCTAGCAGATGCCTAGCGGATGCCTAGCATTCAATGTGCATGTGGGGAGGATGCATTGCGTCAGCCCCGCGGATATAAAGGGAAGCAGCTCCCAAGCAGGTCACCATTCAAAGGAAAGACCTGCTTCCAGACACGTGTGCCTTGCCAGCCTGCCCTTCATGCCTTCCTACCAGCCTTGCTGCCTGCCATCCTGCCAGCCTCCCTGCCAGCCTGCCTGCCAGCCTTGGTGCCTGCCTTCCTGCAAGCCTTCCTGCCAGCCTCCCTGCCAGCCTGCCTGCCAGCTTTGCTGCCTGCCTTCCTGCCAGCTTTCCTGCCAGCCTGCCTGCCTGCCTGCCTGCCTGCCAGCCTTGCTGCCAGCCAGCAACCCCACAACCATGGGGAAGAAGAGAAAGCCTCAGCCATCTGCTGCCAGCCCTGGCAAGAGGGACAGGGCCACCATCCCTCTCCCTGGCCCTCACTCTGCTTCTGCTGGGGCTTCTGTAGCACGGGCTCGCTCTTCTGGGGCTGGGGCTTCTGCTGCTTCTGCTTCTGGAGGAGCTGATGATGATGCTTCTGGCGGTGGTGCTTCTGCTCGTGCTTACTCTGCTGCTGCTGCTTCTGGCAGTGGTGCTTCTGCTGATGCTGCTTCTGGAGGTGCTGCTTATGGCAGTGGTGCTTCTGCTGGTGCTTACTCTGCTGAAGCTGCACCTCATCCTGCTGGTCCTGCTCATGCTCCTGGTCCTGCTCATGCTCTTGGTTTTGCTCGTGCTCCTGGTCTTGCTCGTCCTGCTGGTCCTGCTCGTGCTCCTGGTCTTGCTTGTCCTGCTGGTCCTGCTCGTGCTCCTGGTCCTGCTTGTGCTCCTGGTCCTGCTGGTGCTGCTGCAGCTGATCCAGCTCCTGCTGGTCCTGCTGGTGCTGCTGCTGCTGCTACTGATGATGATGATGATGATGATAATCCTGCTGGTGCTGCTGCTGGTGGTGGTGTGGAGGATCAGCCCTTACAACCTCGAAGCCCCTCTGATGAGGGCCCATATGGCCCTGCCAGAGGGAGAAAGAGGCATATGCGAGAACGGGAGAGGAGGCAATACTCCATTGAGGAGGAACACGAGGATGAGATGCTGGAGTGGCTGAGAGAGAATGAGTATCTATGGAGGAAGGGACACAGGCTCTACAGGGACACCAAAAGGAAGCAGGCTGCTTGGAGAGAGAAGGCGGAGAGTCTGGGCTACGCATCGGAGGTGCTCTTTGGCTGGTGGAAACATATGCACACCTGGTAGGGGAAGCTACACCTCAAGAAATCTGGCCAGGCCACGGTCAAGCTGACAGACAGAGAGACCTAAGTGATGGCCATGTGCAGCTTCCTGGAGGGTGAGATCTGCCACCGAGGAGCAGCCCCTCTCACAACCCTCTCTCTCAGGCAGCCTGCTGAGAGCCAGTCCTCTTCCGGCCGAGAGTCAGCTCCTGTCTCCAGGCAGGTTTCTGTGGAGCGTCCCACAGCGGAGAACACGTGGACAGCTGTTTTAACTGTGGCGGAGCGCGTGGAGGACTCCCTAGCGCAGTGGGAGAAAGGAGACGGCATTTCCACCACAGTCCTACCCGCATCCACCCCCAGCTTCACCTCCACAGAAAGGCAGTGAGCCAGACAGGAGGGGCAGAGGCACACTGTCCTGCTGGAGATCAGGGACACCATCCGGAGCAGCATAGATCTCCTCTCTCAGCTGGTCCACACCGACTCCTTATCCTCCAACCGCAAGTCCTTCCTCACCTATGTCAACCAGGCCCTCACAGACATGGCAGAACCCCAGTACCAGATGGTGAAGGACTGGATCACTGAGCTGCTTCACAACCCTCCAGATCCAGAGGAACCTGCTCCCACCCAGTCCAGGTCTGCTCCTCCACCCCAGGTGATGTCACTCCCATTCCAAGGCTTTCCACAGACCCTTACCTACCAGGGCTATGGCTACGAGGTGGTCCAGCAGCACAGGCAGCAGCCCTTTGCAGCCCAGGCACAGGCTCATCAGACGCCACCATTGCCACCAGTTCCACTGATGCCACCGATGCCACCCATGCCACTGATGCCACTGATGCCACCCACACCACTGATGCCACCCACATCCCCGATGCCACCCATGCCAGTCCTCACACAGCTGCAGACCAGACAGCCCCACTACACTGCTCCTTCCTCCACCCCACAGCCAAGCCCGGCCTCAGCACATCTGTCGTCGGTAAGGGACTGACACCCCATGGCATGGAAGAAGCAGCTCTCAACATCACGGGCTGAGCCAGCTGTCTGAGAGCTTCCTCAACAAACCGTCACCTGTTGTCCTCTCGGGGCCAGGCACCCCATGGGGCTTCAGACCAGCACTCCAGCAGCAGCCACCTCCACAGCACCTGGACCCATCACCCCTGAGACTGGGCACACCTCCGAGTGACCGATAAGAGTGCCAAAGATTGGATGGATACCTGTAGACTTTATTTGGACACTTGACTTGGGTCATTTTTCTTTTACAGCTTGCTATTAATAAAGATTATCTTTGCTTCAAATACTTGCCTCATTTATTTTATTAAATAAAGTCTTGGTGGAAACTTTTAAAAATGGTTTAAGCCTTTGCATGCTTGTGGGATGGGTAAGGATAGCAGTGGGGTGGGCAGGGATACCTTTGGGATGGGTAATAGCTGTGGGATGGGCAGGGATACCTGTGGGATGGGTTAGGATATCTGTGGGATGGGTTGAGATAGCTGTGGGACGGGTTGAGAAAGCTGTGAGGATAGATAAACCTTCAGTGCAAGCATAGTGGGACTGTATGGTCCACCCTCCCAGGTGCCACACCTATGGCCCTTCATTATCAATACTAATGTTATCATTGATCCACACATGTCAACATAAACAAAACTCTTTATTAAATGCCCTGTTCATTGTAGGCCCACTCAACATACATGGCCCAATCTCATCCATGTGATGAGACAGGCTGAAGGAAGCATCCATTAATCATCTACCATCCTGTCTTGCCACTCCCCTGCTCCAGCTGGGGAGTTGCACCAGTGTTTCAGGAGGTTGCACTGCTTCTTCCCTTCATGTGAGGCTCTGTTGGGGCCTTGCACATCCTCAGTGTCTATAAGGTTTTGCCCTTGCCTCCATTCCCCAGGCTCCATGTCCCCATTGCCTTGTTGGAGGTCCACGAGCCTGTTCTGCAACACTGGGTAGCAGGTGCACATGAGATTGTGCAGGATGCAGCAAGCTTCCACAATCCTCCTCACAGTCTGTGAGCAATGCTGAATGGTGGTGAGAAGTACCTGGAACCTGTTGGCCAGGATGCCAAAGGCATTCTCCACCAGCCGCCTTGCCCTGGACAGCCTGTAGTTGAAGATCCTCTCTTCACGGGTGAGGCATCTGGAGGTGTAGGGCTTCATGAGGTAGGTTCTGAGGGAGAAGGCGTCATCCCCCATGATGAAGTAGGGCACATCTTTTGTGTTGTTGGGCAGGGGGTCTGGATCTGGGAAGCCCATGATGAGGTTGCATTCCAGCCCCTCCTTGAGGTGACTGGCGTTGTATACCTGGGCATCTGAAGCTGACCCATTGCCTGAAGCATCGATGTACATGAACTAGTAGTCAGCATTGACCATGGCGAAGAGGATGATGCTGAAGAAGCCCTTGTAGTTGAAATAAGTGGACCCCGACTTGGCTGGTGCTTTGCAGGCCATGTCCTTGCCATCTATGGCTCCAACAGTGTGTGGGAAGTTCCACCTCTGATAACACTGCTCTGCAACTTTCTTCCATCCTTCTTCAGTGGAGGGGCACTGGAGGAGCTCCTCCATGTATTCTTCGATGATGGCCTGCACCACTTCTCTGACCACAATGCTGATGGTGTTGTGTGGCACCCTCCAACCGTACTGCATGCTCCTGTAGGTGGTCCCTGAGGCCAGCTGGCACAGATTCAGTGCCACCTTGAGCCCAGGATCCAGGCTGGACCGGAAGTTGGTGCTCTGCTTGGTCAACCTGGGTGTCCGCCGCTGCACAACTTCGTCAAACATGGCTGGAGGCATCCTCATGAAGTTCTGGAATGCATGAGGGTCTTCGTTCCTCAGCTCCACCATCAGTTTGTTGTACAGTCCGTACTCTGCTCTTCTCCTGATCCATCTTCGGACCCAGACGCTTCTTGGCCGCCTCCTTTTCTTCCCGTAGTAGAGTTCACAGAGCCTGTAGATGGCTTCGCACTGTTGCAGAACGATGGTGGCTACCAAAAGGACTGTGTTAAGATCCAAGGTGGACATGACTGGATGCTGTGGAAGAGCAAGAGGCAGATGAAGGCTGCAGAGGTCTGCACAGCTGGTCTGCTGGTCTGAAAGTGAGATCCAGGTGAGTTGCTCCCCCTTTTTATAGGCAATATAGGTTTTCCCCTATGTGTCCTTTTGCATTCTCTAGGCATCCTCTAGACATCCTTAATATCTGAGATAGGTCCCCTCTGCGAACGTTTTTTCTGTTTTAAATGCTTTCTTTGCGTGCTGCATCCGCTTTCATCTTTTCTCCGTCCGTGCTACTAATGCTGTGCGTCCGTTCCACATCCATTCCGCTTCCTCCCTGTGTCTGCTTTCTGCTGGATTAGATTTGAGTTGCGTGGATGCGCAGCGGATTCCTAGCGGATGTAGCGGACGCGTAACAGATGCCAATGGATGCAGAATGGATGTCCCCTGTATTCCTAGTGGATGCAGAACGGATGCGTTGGATACATTTTCTGTTCAGAAAGTTTTGAGCAGCTCAAAACTTTTTGAGCGGATGAAATGTCAATAGACTGATGCTGGACGGATAGAGAGGAAGCAAAACGGAGGCAGTGAGTACAGAACGGAAGCATCGTGTTAACCAACGGATGGCAAGTGTTTTTCTCCGTTTTACATCCTCTTTCCATCCGTTGGTGCAGTGTGACAGGGACTTAATAAATAAGAATCCCTTTGACTTTAGGTCTAATAGGTATCTTTCTACCACATATGCAGGGCTGGATTAGTCTCCATTTTGACTTAATTCAAAGGAAGGATAGAAAGACATTCGGTGTGGGCCTTCCCATGCAACTAGGGATTAGGCTTTACTTTTTTGTAAGGTTGTCTTGTCTTTTTAAACCACTTCTTTGTTCTTTGTCATGGTTAATAGTGTAAGGGATACTTAACTTATTTATGTGTTTAATTTATATGGTCATCCACCTGATTTGCACATTTTGAATTTAGTAAGATGCATGGACCAATCCATTTTGCTTGGCCAATAAATCACAGTTAAAGTAAGCCAACCCAATGGCATCCTAGAATTGACTCACTCATCCCAGCTTTCTCAAGCCTATTCTAAGGGCCAGCAGGATCAATATAAAGATACTGCTTTTTGTCACAGTTCTGCTAGAATTATCTGTCTTCTGATCCCCATATTGATGCTCATGCTAAGGGAAAATTTGCCAGAATCAATAGCTGAACAAATAGTAGTTCTGAGCAGCTTTAGAACCTTGGTCCAAAAAGGCACAAATTCTCTCTCTATATATCTTTTTTATGACCCTCTAATCTGAATGGAGATGAGCATTTACTGGCTGAGTGCCCTTCCTGATGCCTACTTGGAGTTTGCAGTAGATATTTACTCTTTGTACCCAGACAGAGAAACATTTGCCAGTGCCTAAGATTGAACTCACAGGCTCCTGACTGTGAGGCAAGCATTTCCACTTTTAGGCCATTGCACCTCTCCACAAAGGCACAAAGTAATTTTGCTTAAAAACCAAGAAGCAGGACCTAAGTTCCTTTGAACCTCATTGATGCCTCAATATTTGTTCAAAGTAGTCATGGTATTATTATAATCATCATCATCATTATTAAATGTGACAAAAGAGTAAATTATTAAATATTTGATTGAAAGGTACTGTAATATTAGACACGTTTAATTTGAATTAACTTGATTTTAATTCAAGGTTTGAAATATGATGGATTGTAGGCAGGGGTAGGATTCAAAATGTTTAACAACTGGTTCTGTGGGTGTGGCTTAGGTGGTAGGCATGGCTTGGTGGTCATGTGATGAGGTGGACATGGCTTGATGGTCATGTTATTGGCTGGGTGTGGCCAACTCAATATCACTCACATTGAGGCATGCATCTCCTTGCCTGGCCTCTCATGACTGCGGGGATGCTGCAATACTCGTAAGTATGAAAAATGGTCATAAGCCACTTTTTTCAGTGCCATTGTAACTTTGAACTCCACACAAGCAAATTACCAGCAAAGGAGGGGAAAAAACTCAAGGAAAGTTCCTGAGACAGGAAGTCTAGTCCTGCCAAGAATGTAATAAGGGTAAACGGAGAGGCAGTTTCTGTAAACAACACCAGAATGTTTCCTTCCCGCCTTCCTTACAGGATTAGGCCAGTAATTTCTTCTAACAACCAGTTCTCCAAACTGCTTTAAAATGTTAATAACGGTTCTAGCGAATAGGTGCGAACTGGTAGAATCCCACTTCTGATTCTAGGTTAGCCAATTTTCAAAACTCTACTCAGGCATGAAACCTGAATGTGGCATATGAATATGCGCCTCTCCAAATTCCCAACTGCTGTAGTACTGTAGAAGGAATTGAAGTATTACATACAGATCCAAACAGAACTATTATTTATGAACAAACCGTTAAGATTATTGACAAAAGGTTCCAAAGCTATTCCTCTTTAAAGTTGCATGAACTGTAGTGAGTTTAAGGCATTGCTACCGTGTTTCTCACATTATAAGGCTGGGCCTTTTTTTTTTTTGACCCCCCAAAAAACGGCTAGGCCGTCTTTTCGGGGGTGACTTAATTCCCCCCCTTGCATCCTCAGGTGGGCGGGCGGTGACGGCTTGAGGTTCAGAAGACCTTCTGCCACCGTTGCTTTCCCTTGTCCCTTGCTGCCGCGGCGTTAGAGGAACGCCGTGGGATTTGGCACAGCCACGTGCAGCCAGTCAGGGCTCCTCCCTGCAATCGGAGCCCTGAGGAGACACTTGGCTTCAGGCGCTCCCGTTGCCACCTTCCAAGGGAAGGCACTCGCCCAAGAGGATCTCTCCCATTCTCTCTCTCTCCCCGCAAGGTCAACGTCTGTGCTGCGGCTGAGGAGGAGGAGGCTGCAGCCAGTTCCTCCTGCTTGCTGAGAGGTGAGGAAGCCACGGCTTTTGCAGAGCAAGCAAAGCGCTGCTCGCCCGGCGAGATTTGGGAACGAGGGGCAGGAGGTGGCATGCACGCACCCGCAACTCGCTTTCCTGGATCTGCCCAGTCCACTCAGCTCTGGCGTGGTCCTGGCGGGATGAGTGGAGGGTCCGGCGGGGAGGCTCTCACTGCCTTGGTGAGAGCTCTGCCACCGGGAAGGAAAGCTCATCTGTCAGCTGCGCTGGGCATCCCAGGCTAAGCTGACAGGCGGACCCTCCTTCCCGATGGCAGAGCTCTCACCAAGGCAGCGAGCGCCTCCCTGCCGGACCCTCCACTCATCCTGCCAGGGTCGCACCAGAGTAGTGTGGGCTGGGCAGAGCCGGGTAAGCAAGCCGTGGGTGCGTGCATGCCTCCTTCTCCCCCTCATTCCCAAATCTCACTTGGGCAAGCAGGAGAACCAGCTGTAGCCTCCTCCTCCTTAGCCACAGAGCAGGCATTGACCTTGCAGGGAGAGAGAGAGAGAGAGAGAGAGAGGGAGAGATCCTCTCAGGCAACAGGAGCGCCTGAAGCCAAGTGTCTCCTCAGGGCTCTGGTTGCAGGGAGGACCCCTGACTGGCTGCATGTGGCTGCGTCAAAAGCTGCAGTGTTCCTCTAACACTGCAGCAGCAAGGGAGAAGGAAAAGCAACGGTGGCGGAAGGTCTCCTGGTATGAAGTGCCCCACCAATGCAGGCAGCACCATATCTGGGCATGCAAGTATTTCCTAAATGCAAGCCCCCCCGCCATTCACCCCCTTATTTCGCATGTTTAATATGGGCCTTAATTTGGGGGAGGGGCTTAATTCAATTTTATAAATTGAATGCCTATAAAACATGGTGGGGCTTCCTATTGGTGGAGGCCGTATTGTTGGAGAAACACGGTAACATGGTACCTATTAGCTACCATAATACTTCTTCCCCTTAGCTCATATTTTCTTTCATCCAGGAAAGGGGAACCTTTCCATGGCATTGTCTATGCTTTGATTGGCAGGTGTAACAGGTCCAGAGAGGTTTTCGTTGGCAACTTTGAAGGCCAAGAGCAATGATTGTCTCTGGTGATTCTTCCGGAAGGATGGAATTCATGTCAGGTCCCCAGCATTTTGAAAATAATGCTTCTGGGTATTCAAGTTGATACCAGGCAATGTTTGGCAATGAAGTCAATATGATGTGTGAAGAGTCGGAAGTTTCACCTGAGGAGTACTTTGGAGATTTATTCCAGAAGAAAGAAGACCTTGAACAAAATATAGAGAAAATAAATGAATTGTTGGCCAGACATATTGATGGTGACAATTAGAATGAGCACATTTAGGCAGTATAGTGCTCCTGCAGCAGATTGATAATGCTTTTAGTCATATCACTCCAATTGGAACATTTTGTCTCTTTCTCTTTCCTGTTTCTAACAATGCAAAACAATGTTGTAAAAGAGTCCAAGAGAAAGGCGGGACATTTTTTTTTGCCTTACTAGATGTCCATGCAGGAAAGAAAAGCCTTCTGTTGGTGGAAAACTGGTATCATGAGAACAATGAACTATAGGAGCTGAGAAATCTTCTTGGCCAATCTCTAAGGGAATCAGCTTTCATTCTCAGGATTGACTTCTGTTTATAGTATGGTAGTGGTTGCATTTCTCTTGGGATCTGTATCCATTTGTCTTGTTTCTACCACATTTTCTCATCAACAACTCTATTTCAGCTATGCTTAATGGACTCTCAAATATCTTCCTCCTCTTTCTCATTATATCCTTCTATTTGGAGGCAGATATAGATCTGACAGATGGTTGTTTTTCTGATGAAAGTTTATTCAGATGTCAGAGAAAGTATGCAACATGTGTAGCATCCATACATCAACCAGAACTGAGAAAATCCCTGTACTATTGATATTTGCCAATTCATCAAATGGTATCCTACCTTCAGTGGGACTATCTTAAGCAGAACACAGAAACTTTCTTAAACTAGTACAGTACTCTATTTTACATCATACATGTGTGTCTTTGTGTGAACACTTTAAACCAGCCAGGAGGTAGGTAATCTTTAAAGCAGAGCTGCATTACTTTGTAGGCACCTAAGGATCCTAGAATAACTCAGAATTGTACTACAAAAATTTGCTGGCACATACAGCAGTTATTCTTCATATTTTAAAAAAAGAAAACCAAAAAAGTTGCAAAAATTTATAACAATAAAAAAGTCTATCCTCCCCTTTCCTAAGCCCTAATATCTTGATTTGTCATCCAGCATTACATGACAACTCCATTCCCCCAGTCCCTGCAGCCCATAGCTACATATATACAGACATACAGTGGTACAGTGGCTCAGTAGTTAAGACACTGGGCTTCTTGGCTAGAAGGCCAGCAGCCCAAGTTCAAGGCCCGAATGCCACATGACAGGATGAGCTCCCATTCTTGCCTCAACTTCTGTCAACCTAGCAGTTCGAAAGCATGCAAATGGAATTAGATAAATAGATACCACTTTGGTGGGAAGGTAACAGTGTTCTGTGATGTCCTGTTGGCCACATGACTGCGGAAATGTCTTTAGACAACACTGACTCAGTGACCTTGAAATGGAAATGAGCACCACTCTCTATAGTTGGCAATGACTACTCGATGAAAATCTGCAGGGATTCCCTTTTTATTTATATTTATATATTTAGATTCTGTAAGTGTTTTCTTTAACTAATTGTTCTGTAGAAGCATTTTTTTTGAAGAAAATTTTATTGATTTTTAGAAACAAACATAAACATGAAAACATAAAACCTCTTTTCTGAAAGCAGTCTGATCCCGGGTTACATCTCTTTGTACAGACACCAATTCAAGTTCATGCTCATTTTTATATACCATTCCATATCTTATTACCATTCTAAATTTTCTACATAGCTTCTCCCCTCTTTTAACTTTCTTAATTTTATTTTTATTTGTTTCATCTCAAATCAGATCATTATATTTATATTCTTTGACTGTCCTATTTCAGCTGTCTATTATCTTTTCTCATTAAACAAAATTCCTCCTGTGGTCACTGATTGGAGTATGATGCCTTTATATCTTTCCCCTAAAATTATAACACTTAATATAGAACGTAACTTTCATTCGGATTCTGCATAGTACATTAAAGCTACATGCTACATTTGAAAAAGAAAAAGAAAAAGAAAAGAAAAATATAAGTATATAATATAATTAAAACAACGATCCATATCAATTGAATTCTATCATTAATGTTAACATTCATTTAAATTTTAAACATTTAACACATTACTTTTCAAATAGGTATCATGCTTTTATGGGAACGCTTATAAACTTTCCATAATTATTTACCCTCCACTTCATTTGCATTTTAAAACATTATGTCATTAAAATGTTCCCATTCCTTTCTAAATTGATTTTTTCATTTAATTCATTCCATTTATTTTATTCACAAATGTTTCACTAAATCATATGTTGTTTCCAATTTTGTAACATTATTTCTAAATACAAATATAACAATGCAATCATATGTACCTTTGCAGAATCACTTTTTCAATTAAATTTTTACCCGTTATCTCTAAATAAGTCCTGTTTCTTTACATCTTGCTTCACACCCTTGTAGCTTCTCTCTGCCTTTTTTACCCCCTTGTCTCTCCGCCTCGATTTCCCTTTTCTGTATTCCCTTTTTCTGTTGCTTTCTCACGTTATATCCACTTTTCACCTTATTTTTCCCTTTTTTGGTTGTTTTTTTAGGTCTCAAATTCTCCATTCTCTTCCCCCTCTTTCCCCCTTCTTCCCCAAGTAGAGTTACTTGTTCATTTAAAATGGCTTTTTCTTTGTCCCAATCATCTTGTTGCATAGACTTTTCTTATAGTTTCTTGTAGGTAGAGGTTGCCATTTCTAAGAGTTGAAAAACGGAACCAAGAGAGCCCTTCCCTTCTTGTTCCTCTTCTTTAAATTTTTTAAATTCTATTTTCAGTTCATCCACAAGTGATGCCATTGTAGATTTTTTTTCTTTTAAAACAACCACCCAAGTGTTTTTAATCCTTCAAATATAGTTCCAAAAGTCCCAAAGTCAGCAAGCAATCCAAATACACACAAGCTATTTCTTTTGACACCTTCTTCCTTTTTTAACTTTCTCTTCCTGAAGTTAGTATTTCATTACAAAGTTCCAGTTAAAATGTATCTTTTGGAAGTCCTGTTAAAATTTAACTTTAGATTCTTTAGATTCCAGGCTATCTCCTCCTTCCAAATCCTGTTCTTATTCTCTTCCTCTCCCTTCCCACTTACAGCAAAAAAGAAATTCCTTCTCTTTTTTTTTTCTTTTTATATTCAGAAATCTTTATTATCCCATTGGCATTAAATTTTCCAGCTTAAATACCTGTTGATGTCAAAGCAGATTTTTTCCGATTTTTCATTCATCTCTGTTTGCTGTCAACGTAAGGAAGGAGAGTGAATTTTTTTTTTCCTTTTTCACTTTCATTTGCTGCTTCCAAATCTTCTTTGGGAGCGATGTATCTTTTTTTAAAATTTGAGTTCCAGGATGCCTTAATTATTGCTTCTTATCCCAGTCAGCCAAAACTTTCACTTCAGCGCTCTCTTCCTCCTGCACATTCTTTTCCGGATGACGGCTTCTTTGAGGCGGCCATTTCTGACCGCTGCTCTACCGCCTTCGGGAAAGGGAGTTTAGTCAGCTGGGGATGAGAGATGCGGCTTTCCTCGACCCTGCTGGAGTCTCCCCCGTCTTCACTGACCTCTATGGGGTGGCTTAGCCCCGAAGTCAGCTGGCTCAGGGCGCTCCGGTGGTGCACCCAGGCAGAAACCATGCACGATCGCAGATTCCTGCCTGCCGCTGAAGCCCTGCAAACCAGAACTCCAGTAGCATTTTTTTACATGTACAGAAAACTCTAAAATGAATTTCTGATAAATATTTTTTGGTGAACTGAGGACAGCACAGAACATCATCCAGTAGCAAAAAGTTTTATTCCTATGAAGATGTCATGCCCCTTGTGGAGACTGACTCTGAGGGAGAGGAGGAACAGCCGACAGGGAGTGGAAGTGTGGCTCTTGAGGTTGTGGAGGAGGCTGGGGAAGGGCAGAGGCCAGTTGAGCAGTCAAGGGGGACCCAGGCCCATCCCTTCTCCATCCTAGGGCACACCGGGAGGAGAGGATAAGGGAGAGATGTGATCTACTCAGGAGGAAAGGGCCTTGATCCTCTTCATGGACTGCAGCTATGACAACTGAATAAGAGGTCAGGCATGTGTATGGGTGAACACTGGAAACAAAGCGTGGAGATATTTCTAGTTTATGGTTCCTCTCTGAGTTTGGCGTCCTTCCCAGTTTGTTATCTGTGAACATCCTCCAGCCCTTATCTTGCCTGGTTTGTGTTGCTTTTTCCCTTCTTGTAACTGTTTGTGTGGGAGTTTTTTTGTCTTCTGTCAAGAATATTTGGAGCTTGGAAGTGAAATGAAGGAATAAAAGGGGCTTCACCTATTTTCTGTGACTGTATTTGTTTTGTATCCACCCTGGGTCATCACAGAAGAGAGCTAAGCAAAAACTTTGCCTCTGAATTCCTGCCCATTTTGAACATACTTAAAAAATAGCTGTAGTTTCTAGATTATCTCCTTCCAAAGTCACCGGTGTCATCCATACTGAGCAACTATAAATCTAAAGGCTATTTCATTAATATTTCTGAGAAACAGCAGTAGCATGTTATAAATGAACAGTAGTTCTTGCTTTTACTTGGGTATGAAGGCTCACAGTAACTTTTTTGCATCTTTGATAGGGCATGAAAGAGCATTTGGCAGTGATCATAAATCTCCAACCTGGACAATTGCTCAGAAATAAGGGTGTGCTGAAATTACAGTATTTTTCTCCATCAATTACAAAGCAAGGCCATATTTCAAAAACTTTGCATAGATGTGCCCTAGTTTGCTGACTGGATCCATTTCCATTTTCCTGACTAAGTCTAGAGTAACAGCTGCCTTATAATATCATATACACTTATTATGCATGTCAGTCATCTCCAAATTGGTACCCTTCATGTCTGTCAATATTTTATTGACAAATTTTAAGAATGTAAGCATTCCAAGCTTTTGACAGACTTTAAGATTTAAGAATTCCCAGCTTTTTGGCCATAATCTGAGAAAAATATCTGGGTGGAGAAGGGTGAGATATTTGATATAATTTAAATTTCAATAACAGTGTTGCAAGTATATTGTGCATCTGTGGTGATAACAAGGAACTGAAATCAGAAGCCAGCGTTGTATGTGGTTAATAAGATTATGGAATGCTGTAAATCATTTTATTGTATTTTTTAATATCCTTTCTCTTATATGAGAATTTTGCTTTGAATATAGGAAGGCCGTATATACAACATAAGACTAGTATACCCTAATATCTAGTATCACACGAGAGGCATTAGAAATATTTTTAGAGGATTGATTTTGTTGTATAGTCTTGTGTAATTATGTATGCTGGGGTGCAATGGCTCAGTGGTTAAAGACACTGGGCTTGAGAGCTGGAAAGTCAACAGCCTGGTTTCAAGACAGGAGAGCAACAAGGTGAGCTCCCATTACCTGCCCAGTTCCTGTCCATCAAGAACAGGGGTTGGCAACCTTAAACACTCACAGAGCCATTTGGACCCTTTGCCACAGGAAAGAAAACACTGGGAGCCACAAAACCCTTTTGACATCTATTATGAAGAGAACACTGCATGTATCATTTTTTTTACCTTTTTGCTATGTATAAACAAATCAGTGAACTGTTAGAGAAAAAAAAGACGCCAGGTTGAAGGTTACTTTCAAATAAAATACTCAATGTCTATTTCAGTCCTCCTCATATTTACGAAATAAAAAGCTAAACTTAAATTATCTACCTGCAGCAAACCAAAATGCCATCTGCTTCTGTGTGCCATCATTCTTTTATTGTGTGTACTGGATGGTTAATGTGACTTTTGCTCCTGAATGAATCTGCCCACATACAATTAAATGTTCTATTTTCTTCTGAAACTTTTCTTTTCTTGGATTTATCCATGATTGGCTTACTGAGGGTCGAAAAGTTCAATAAATCGTGTGCTGATGGGTGCTGCACATTGGCAGTTGTGACACATATTTTGAGTGACAGGGAGCCACAGCAGAGGGATGAAAGAGACACATGTGGCTCAGAGCTGTAGGTTGCTCACCCCGGATCTAGTAATTTGAAAGCATGCAAATATGAATAGATAAAGAGGTACTTCTTTGGTGGGAAGGTAATAGCACCCTGTGCACCTTTGAAGTATAGTCATGCTAGCCACAAAACAATGGAAATGTCTTTGGAGAACACTGCCTACCTTGGCTGAGAAATGTAGATGAGCATTACCCCCAGAGCAGGGGTCCCCAAACTTGGCAACTTTAAGACTTGTGGACTTCAACTCCCAGAATAGCTGTCTGAGGAATTCTGGGAATTGAAGTCCACAAGTCTTAAAGTTGCAAAGTCTCTGCCCTAGAGTCAGACATGACTGAACAGGGGAAACCTTTACCTTTAAATATATATACATCCAAAAATGAAAATAAAAATTGATTGAAATCTTACAACAGTGGTCTCCAAGGTTTTGGGCACAAGGGATTGTTTTCACTGAGAGACATTTTTTCCATGCATTGGAAGGGGTGTGGTTTTATGTGCTGCCTGCATCCTGTAGATCAGGGGTCTCCAATCTTGGCCATTTCAGGACTGGTGGACTTCAACTCCCAGAATTCCTCAGCCAGTTTTGTTGTATTGAAGTCCGCTTTGCTAGCTGGGGAATTCTGGGAGTTGAAGTCCACCAGGCCTGAAATGGCCAAGATTGGAGATGCCTGCTGTAGATGGAACTTCATGGCCCAGTTTTTGGCATGCCACAGACTGGTGCAGGTCCATGGACCGGAGGTTGGGAAGATTTATTTATTTCTTTCTTTCCTTCCTTCCTTCCTTCCTTTCTTTCTTTCTTTCTTTCTTTCTTTCTTTCTTTCTTTCTTTCTTTTTCTCCCTTCTTTCTTTTCTTTTCTTTCTAAATTTAGAGACCACTCATAGATTATATTTTATATTTTACATCTACTTCACACAGGGACTGGGAGTACAAATAACATCAAGACTATTAATAAAATTTATATAACAGGCAAAGATAGTTTTTGAGAGAACTTCCATGTTTTCATCTCACAAACTCACAAGACATATTGAACTTGTAACAAATATTGTGATATTCATTTAAGAAGGATGCAGACAAAGAGGTTCTACAAGGATGATCAAAGAGTTCAAAATGAAATTCCATCAGGCAAAATCAACAGATATGGGATTTCTTTAGCTTTGAAAAGAGAAATCTGAGAAGAGCTAGAATATCACAAATAAAGATCATGATCTGTTTTCTATCTTCCCAAAATTGAGGATGTAGAATGATGATATAAAGTTATAGGATTCTAGTTGAGAAATAATAAAATTTACAATAGTAAAAGCATTTAGATATCAAATCAACTACCCTTTGCAATATGTCTATAAACAGAAGCTGGATAGTCATTTATTGGGAGAATGAAATCCACTGAATGGAAATTGAACTTAGTGGCCTACAAGCATGCTTCATTTCTACAGTCTGAGTTCTGAACTCACCCAGATTGGAAAAAAGCAAAGTGAAAATAGTAAAATGCATAGTTGCAGACCATTCATTTTGGACCATAATTATTTCATTCCACTATAGTTTGTGCATTCATTAGAACTGGGCAAATCCTCAAAGTTGCTAGTAAAAACATCCTGTTGATACAACTTTGCACCTCTGTGAGCAAAGTGAAGAGAGTGAGCTGTGCATCTTTCCATACTTCACAAACACTCATTAGTACAATTTCTCTGTACTCATCCAGTGGTGGGATTCAAATTTTTTTACTACTGGTGCTGTGGGTGTGACTTGGTGGGCGTGGCATGGCTTGGTAGGTATGCCAGGGGAAGGATACTGCAAAATCTCAATTCCCTCCCCACTCCTGGGGGAAGGTTATTGCAAAATCCCATTCCCTCCCCACCCCACTAACCTGCTTTCCAGCTTTGTTGTCCTGTGCAGGGCAACAAAAGAAGACCCAGCCGATCAGCTGGGACTCGGGAGGCAGAGAATAGATGGGGGCAGGGCCAGTCAGAGGTGGTATTTGCCAGTTCTATGAAGTCCTCAAAATTTCCACTACACGTTCTCTACAACTGGTCAGAACCTGCTGAATACACCTCTGTACTTATCCCAACCTTTGGTTCTAGATTGCAGAGGCTGAATCACTCTCCCTTCCCCCCTACATTCAGATTAAAAGCAAAAGAGATTTATGGGCTGGTGCAGTCCCTGCACTAAAGCTGCTATTGCTGGCTATCTGGTGAGAAAAGAGTTTAAGATAGGGAAGAAGCATCTCTGAATATTGCAAACCACATTGTGTTTTGCTTCACTTCCACTACACAAATCTTTTTCCCTGAGGCCAATTTAAGACAACCTGCACAGCATCTACACTCTTTTCAGTGTACTGGAGATCACAATTTCTCAGATCTATGATACATGGTGAAAAATGCTTTATTTACTAAGCTTTAAACATACCCAGTTCTCTCTTCCCTTTTTTTCTCCTTATGTAATCTCACTGAAACCCCCCCTCCCACTTTTTTTTAGCTGTTTCAGAGAATTGCATATGTAATAAACCTATTATATTACCGAAAGCTATATGGAGTCTGAAATGAGAAATTGACATTCCACAGACAGCACAGAACTGTGATGGAAACGAACACAGTTTCGAGAAATGCCCATATGGAATGCAAATATGATGATTAAGTGGGAATTGATTGCTTTTCAAAAACATTCTTCTCCTTCTAATTTAAGCAGTCTTTTAAATTTACCCCTTTTCCAGCCTCTATCACAGTGGGACAGCAGCATTATTTCTACAAAATGTGCAGTGAAATGTAATGGAAAGTGTAGTCAGAAGAACTGTTGCTGAACTGGTGAAGTATTTACAAAACAAATTAGACAGTGGCAACGTTGAGCTCTCTGGGCAAACAGCACAGCAGCAGTTTAACAAATAAATGGGGGTGGGAATACAATTTTGTTCAGGTAGGCTGGACTTAAAAAAACAACAGTCTCTCATTGTAGCAGAATAGAGATTAATATAGCAGAGACATGAAAATATCACTTTTATCAACAGTATGATCCAGACATTACTGTGCAGTGTACCCTTAGTTAAAATTACCTGTGTTGAATAGCTTCTCTGGAGAACTACCTAGGTTTTTTCTATTCTTGATAAGCCATTCTGAGCTTTGATATGAGTGAGAATCTTTTCCTTAGGTACCTCCTTTTGTTTAGGGCCTCAAATTTGGAAATGGTGACAATGTCTGGCTCTGATCAAGGATCTTTGAAGGGCAATTGCCTTGACATTACACAGGGAAGCAGCCCCATTACCAGTTTGCTGGCTTGAGAGTTTTCATTCCAGGCAATAAAAGAATAATCCCAAGTGTTATTTGGCTTCCTAGAAATACTGCCACTGCTGAAAATACCAATCAGTGAAAGTGAAGTAATAAGAGTTCTGAATAAAATTGGTAGGCAAACTCATTTGGAGAAAAGTAATATTTGAGAATTGCTACCCTTAGGCCATGTTGAGCTTTGAAGGCAAAGAAACAGCTTGCACTGTGCCCAGAAATAAATTTGTGACCTATAGGAACATAATAGGAGATGGCTGGGGAACAAAAAATGGCTCAGTGAATTTATGCCACAGGAAGGGAAGGAAAAATAAGCTACTTTTTAATTAACATTATCAGATCTGAAAGAAGAGGAGGATTTGACTTCCTATGATTTAATGAAAGACACTGATATTAACAATGAATTAATTGCAGCTGTTGGTCCACACACTCTTTTCTATATTTCTACTCATATTAACAGGCATTATGCTGATCTCTTAAACAATAATGCAGAGTCCCTAAATATTCCAGACAGTGAAAAATTATTCATTGAGTCAAAGGTCAAGATGTAGAGGTGCACACCAAGAATGGCAAAAAGGACAGTCCACTTGTTCAGGTTACCAACTATCTCTAGCAATTTTCAACTGCTACTTCCAGGCTGAGCTGCCAATATATTCTTTGCAAATTGTCTCCATCTCTTCAGTAGGTGCAGAGAATTGAATCCCACCTTGGGAAAATGCTTCAGCAGACAAAATCCTAGATCTGTGGACTTCTGGATTTTTAAATGTTTCTTATTCTCTTCTTCCCTAAATAGATAAATAAATGTGTGTGTGTGTGTGTGTATGTGTGTGTGTGTCAAAATCTGTACATTGACAGGTGTGGTATTGAACCAGGGCTTTAATCGAAGCAATCCATCTGCCATCTTGCAGTTTTTTTATGACTCTCTGCAGACGCCCCTGTCTCAAAACCAGCTTGCTCTCCTACCCATTTTATGTAAACTGTAAGATTCTGATAATAGTATACCTTAAATCTAAAGGCTACCTCTCTTTACATAGCCTCTTAGAATCTATTTCTTACATCCTGCAAGTCAGCTATTAGCTTAACAAATTGAACCTTCCCTGACTTGCATCAAGTCTACTGTAAATACAAAGTAAAGGCCCTGTCACATCGGCCGACGGATGCAAAAAGTATGTAAAAAGGACTCAGCGGACGAGAAAATGATCCATCCATTGTTATCCGCTCTCAAAAGTGCCCCAAATTTGCATAAACAGAGTGGACAACAACGGAAAGGAATGGATGGGGAGAGGACGTAGCCAGGATGTTAAGCGGATGCTCCACGGAAGCCTAGCAGATGGAAGCGGATGGAAGCGGATGGCACATCCGCAGGGCTTCCGGGGGAGCACAGTGAAGCGGATGTGCAGCGGAAGGAGGGGATGCCGAGCAGATACAGTGGATGCATCATGGATGCCTAGTGGATGCCAAGCAGATGCCTAGCGGATGCAAAGCATTCACTGCACATGCAGGGAGGATGCATTGCATCAGCCCCATGGATATAAAAGGATGCAGCTCGCAAGCAGGTCACCATTCAGAGGAAAGACCTGCTGCCAGACACATCTCCAGCCAACAACCATGGGGAAGAAGAGGAAGCCTGTGCCTACTCCTGCCAGCCCTGGCAAGAAGGACAGGGCCACTATCCCACCCCCTGGTGCTGACTATGCTTCTGCTGGGGCTTCTGCTGCTCGGGCTGACTCTTCTGGTGCTGGGGCTTCTGCTGATGCTGCTCCTGGTTCTGGTGCTTCTGCTGGTGCTTACTCTGCTGGTGCTGCTGCTGGTGCTGCTGGTCCTGCTGGTGCTCCTGGTGCTGCTGGTGCTGCTGGTGCTCCTGGTCCTGTTGCTGCTGCTCGTGCTGCTGGTCCTACTGGTGCTGCTGGTGCTGCTGGTGCTGCTGGTGCTGCTGGTGCTGCT
>BLBF01000016.1:23435832-23459682 GCA_015471245.1 Laticauda colubrina
CTGGTGCTGCTGGTGCTGCTGGTGCTGCTGGTGCTGCTGGTGCTGCTGGTGTTGCTGGTGCTGCTTTTGCTGCTGCTGTTGTTGCTGGTGGTGGTGGTGGTGGTGTGGTGGACCAGCCCCTAGAACCTCAAAACCCTTCTGATGGGGGCCCAGAAGGCCCTGCTAGAGGGAGGAAGAGGCAATTGCGTGATAGGGAGAGGAGACAGTACTCCATCGAAGAGGAACATGAGGATGAGGTTCTCGAATGGCTGAGGGAGAATGAGTACCTCTGGCGGAAGGGATACAGGCTCTATTGAGACACCAAGCAGAAGCAGGTGGCTTGGAGAGAGAAGGCGGAGAGCCTGGGCTACACTTCAGAGGTCCTCCTCGGCTGGTGGAAGCACATGCACACCTGGTACAGGAAGCGGCACCTCAAGAAGTCTGGCCAGGCCGCGGTCCAGCTCACCGACCGGGAGACCTACGTGATGGCCAAGTGCAGCTTCTTGGAGGGTGAGGTCCGCCACAGAGGAGCAGCCCCTCTGTCTGGCCTCTCTCTCAGGCAGCCCACAGAGAGCCAGTCCTCTTTTGGCCAAGAGTCAGCTCCTGTGTCCAGGCAGGTTTCTGTGGAGCGCCCCACGACAGAGACCCCCCCAACAGCTGCACTCCCCGTGGCGGAGCGTGTGGAGGACCCCTTGATGCAGTTGGAGCAAGGAGAGGGTGCTGACACCAGAGACCAACCCACCCCCAACCTTAGCTCCACCTCCACAGAAAGCAGGCAGAGAGGCAGACCGGAGGGACAGAGCCACACTGTCCTCCTGGAGATCAGGGACACCATCAAAAGCAGTGTAGATCTCCTCTCTCAGCTGGTACACACTGACATACCATCCTCAAACTGCAAGCCCTTCTTCACCTACGTCAACCAGACCCTCATGGACATGTCCGAATCCCAGTACCAGGTGATCAAGGAGAGGATCACAGGTCTTCTGCACAACCCTCCAGGCCCAGATGAACCTGCTCTGACCCAGTCCAGGTCTGCTCCTCCATCCCAGGTGATGTCACAGCCCTTCCAAGGCTTTCCACAGGCCCTCACCTACCAAGGCTACAGCTACCAGGAGTTCCAGCAGCACAGGCAGCCATTCCCAGTCCAGGCACAGATTCATCATCCGCCACCAATGCTACCAATGCCACCAATGTCACCGATGGCACAGATGCCACTGACAGCAGCGATGCCACCGACGCCACCGATGCCACCGATGCCACCGATGCCACCGACACCACAGATGCCACCGATGCCTCACCTCACTCACCTGCAGACCAGACAGCCCCACTACACTCCTCCTTCCTCCACCCCAAAGCCAAGCCCGGCCTCAGAACATTTGTCATCTGTCTTGGGACTGACACCCCATGTCATGGAGGAAGGGGTTCTCAAAATCATGGGACTGAGCCAGCTCTCTGAGAGCTTCCTCCACACACCATCCCCTGTTGTCCTCTCGGGGCCAGGCACCACAATGGCACCCCAGACCAGCACTCCAGCAGCAGCCACCTCCACAGCATCTGGACCCTTCACCCCTGAGATGATGGGCACGCCTCAGAGTGACTGAGAAGAGTGCCAGAGACTGGGTTTCTACCTGTTGACTTTATCTTTGCTTGGGACACTTTACTTGGGTCATTTTGCTTTTAGAGTTTGTTATTAATCTTTGTTTCACACACTTGCTTCAGTTCTTTTAGTAAATAAAGTATTGGAGGAAACTTTTAGAAATGGTTTAAGCCTTTGCATGGTTGTGGGATGGGTAAGGATAGCAGTGGGATGGGCAGAGACACCTGTGGCATGGGTAATAGCTGTGGGATGGGTAAGGATAGCAGTGGGATGGGCAGGGATACCATTAGGATGGGTAATAGCTGTGGAATGGGTAAGGATAGCAGTGGGATAGATAAACCTCCAGTGCAAGCATAGTGGGACTGTATGGTACACCTTCCCAGGTACCACACCTATGGCCCTTTATTATCAATAACGATATAATCAATCATCCACACATGTCAACATAAACACAACTCTTTATTAAACGCCCTGTTCATTGTAGGCCAACCAAACATACATGGCCCAATCTCATCCGTATGATGAGACAGGCTGAAGGAAGCATCCATTAAGCATCTATCATCCTTTCTTGCCACTCCACTGCTCCAGCTGGGGAGTTGCACCAGTGTTTCAGGAGGTTGCGCTGCTTCTTCCCTTCACGTGAAGCTCTGTTGGGGCCTTGCACATCCACAGTATCTATCAGGTTTCACCCTTGCCTCCATTCCCCAGGCTCCATGTCCCCATTGCCTTGTTGGTGGTCCACCAGCCTGTTCTGCAACACTGGGTAGTGGGTGCGCATGAGATTGTGCAGGATGCAGCAAGCTTCCACGATGTTCATGGTCTCTGGGCGATGCTGCATGGTGGTGAGAAGTACCTGGAACCTGTTGGCCAGCATGCCAAAGGCGTTCTCCACCACCTGCCTTGCCCTGGACAGACTGTAGCTGAAGATCCTCTCTTCATGGGTGAAGCATCTGGAAGTGTAGGGCTTCATGAGGTAGGTTGTGAGGGAGAAGGTGTCATCCCCCACGATGAAGTAGGGCACATCTTGTGTGTCATTGGGCAGGGGGTCTGGATCTGGGAAGCCCATGATGAGGTTGCATTCCAGCCCCTCCTTGAGGTGACTGGCGTTGTATACCTGGGCATCTGAAGCTGACCCATTGCCTGAAGCATCGATGTACATGAACTAGTAGTCAGCATTGACCATGGCAAAGAGGATGATGCTGAAGAAGCCCTTGTAGTTGTGATAAGTGGACCCTGAGTTGGCTGGAGCTTTGCAGGCCACGTGCTTCCCATCTATGGCTCCAACGGTGTGAGGGAAGTTCCACTTCTGAAACCACTGCTCTGCAACTTTCTTCCATCCTTCTTCAGTGGAGGGGCACTGGAAGAGCTCCTCCAGGTATTCTTCGATGATGGCCTGCACCCCTTCTCTGACCACAATGCTGATGGTATTGTGTGGCACCCTCTAGCCATACTGCATGCTCCTGTGCATGGTCCCTGAGGCCAGGTGGCGCAGAATCAGTGCCACCTTGAGCCCAGGGTACAGGCTGGGCCAGAAGTTGGTGTTTGCCTTGGTCAACCTGGGTCTCAGCCACTGCACAACTTCGTCAAACATGGCTGGAGGCATCCTCATGAAGTTCTGAAATGCATGAGGGTCTTCGTTCCTCAGCTCCACCATCAGCTTGTTATACAGTCCGTACTCGGCTCTTCTCACAATCCATCTTCGGACCCAGACACTTCTTGGATGCCTCCTTTTCTTCCCGTAGAACAGGTGAAAGAGCCTGTAGAGGGCTTCGCACTGTTGTAGAAGGATGGCAGCTACCAAAAGGTGTGTGTGACGTTGCATGGTGGAGATGACTGGATGCTGTGGAAGAGCAAGAGCAAGATGAAGGCTGAAGAAGTCTGCACAGCAGGGCTGTTGGACTGAAAGTGAGATCCAGGTGGTTTCTCCCCCTTTTTATTGGAAATATAGGTTTTCCGCTAGGTGTCCTTTTGCATCCTCTAGACATCCTCCAGACATCTTAAAGATCCGAGATATGTCCCTTATATGAACGTTTTTTCCTTTTTAATGCTTTATATGCGAGCTGCATCTGCTTTCATCCTTTCTACGTCCATGCTACTAACGCTGTGTGTCCATTTTGTGTCCGTTTCACTTCCTCCCTGTGTCCGTTTTCCGCTGGAGCGGATGTGAGTTGCACGGATGCGCAGTGGATGCCTAGCGGATATAGTGGACGCGTAACGGATGACGACGGACGTATAACGGATGTTCCCCATATGCGTAACGGATGTATAATGGACATTTTGGATACTTTATCCACTCAAAAAGTTTTGTGCAGCTCAAAACTTTTTGAGCAGATGAAATCTCAGTAGACGGATGCTGGATGGATAGAGAGTATGAAAAACGGACGCAGTGAGTACAGAACGGATGCATCGCGTTAACCAATGGATGGCAAGTGTTTCTCTCCGTTTTACATCCTCTTTCCATCCATTGGTGCAGTGTGACATGGGCTTTACATTAAATGTGGCAGTGTTTAGAGTTCAGAAATACAAGTTGCTGCTACTACTACTACTGTTAATAAATAACACCATCGCCTTAACTTTTCATTGAACCATTTTACTGTGAATGTTTAATACATAAACACACAATAAACTTTTTATTATACTTCTGCAAAGAATTTGTATTTATTAATTACATTTATTTGCCACCCATCTTGTTTTTCATTTATTTGCCATCTAGATGGTTTAGAGCATAAAAACATTAAAATAATCAGGAATCAATATTCCTAATCCAATAAAATGACAATGTAATCAAAGTAAAATTATGATCACAAGATGGGGAAGGGGGATTAGCTCTTAATTAATCCATTACTTACAGTGTAATCAGAGGTGGTATTCAGCAGGTTCTGACCAGTTCTGTAGAACCGGTAGTAGAAATTTTGAGTAGTTCAGAGAACCAGAAAATACTACCTCTGACTGGCCCTGCCCCCTTCTATTGTCTGCCTCCTGAGTCCCAGCTGGTCAGCTGGCTCTTCTTTTGTTGCCCTGCACAGCAGAATGGAGCTGGAAAGCAGGTTTGTGGGGTGGAGAGGGAATGGGATTTTGCAATAAACTTCCCCCAGGAGTGGGGAGGAAATGGAGATTTTTGCAGTATCCTTCCCCTGCCATGTCCACCAAGCCATGTCCACCAAGCCACACTATGCACACCAAGCCACACCACACCCATCAAGCCACACCACACACACACCACCAAGCCACACTCACAGAACTGGTAGTTAAAAAAAAATGAAATCCTACCACTGAGTGTAATACTTCCCTGTTGGATCCCCAAGCCATCTGGCAGAACCAAGTCTTTAAAAATATTGTGGAAGTCAGAAGGGTAGGAACTGACCTCTCAGATATTCCAAAGGGCAGAAACTATGGCAGAGAAAGCTCTTTTCCTGGGCCCTGCCTGCCAAAATTCCTTGACTGATGGGATCGACAGTATTTCCTTTCTGCTAGGATGGCTAGGTTGGGCCAGTCCTATCGAGTGAGGTGGTTCCACAAGTAACCTGGATCCATACCATATAGTTTTTAAAGGTGATAACTAACAGTTTTAATTGTACCTGGAAGCAATCCAGCAACCAGTGCAGTTCATAGTAACATGGACCATTCTAGAGGCCCTAAGAATTGCCCGTGCCATCACAAAGCATGCATCATTAGGGGAAAATATACATATAATAAAGAAATGTGTGAGCATTCTATAATTTTATCATAAGAGGAAAATATACATATAATAAAGAAATGTGTGAGCATTCTATAATTTTCCATTGGATTGCAAGCTACCTTGAATTCAAACTATGAGTCAGCCCAACTCATATTGCTTTACTGTCAGAATGGGAATTGGCAGGGAAATAAACATGACTAAGAAATGATTCATAAGCATGACATCAATAAATGGCATCTGAAAATCCTAATTATGATCGTGTACCATTAGCGAAAGTACAGACCAATTGAGCTATCTGAGTCTTTCCTGTATTTTCACTTGTGCATCAATTTCTGTTACCACTTATACTTTTCTTATTAGTTCTTATTAGTTCTACTAAATGAATAATGAGTGAATCTTATATCAGCAGTATGTACAACTGCATTGGTCACTCATCCAATTAAAATATAATCTTACCTTTTTCATTTTTTTTAATGCTGCAATTTGGAAACCAAAACCTTCCTTTATTTTTACAGTTATGAAAATGTATTTTTTATAATTCTTGAACAGGTAATGGAAGTGAGCTATTTAAAAAAAAAAACTACTTTGTGTTATCAAAGCCAACTAAGGCCTATCTAGCCCAATAGTCTTGTTCCAATTCAACCCAATGAGATATCTACAAGAAGAATCCCCTGATGGCCTGAGTTACTGAAAATACTTGAAAAAAAAATTCTCCTAATTGTTTTCCCCAAACAAATAAAGTAACCATATTCAAGAAGACAGTTGCAGCATAGGAATAGGTAAAATTAAAATCTTCAGATGCTGTTAAACTTCAATATCCTGAAGACTTGGTTAGTATGACCACTAATGAAAGGTGCTAGGAATTTCTAGATTTAATTTAATTTAATTATTTTTTATTTTATTATTTCATTTGATTTTATATTTTATTTGCCAGCCATCTCATTTCAAATGACTGGGCAGCTATTTTATTTTTTTTAATTAATTGAAATTAAACATTAAAGAGAGATACAGAAAAAAATTACAACATTGTTCCTTCCAAACCCACAACATTGGAAAGACCACATTCTGCCTTCTTCTAGAGTTTTCAGAGAACACAATCATTTCCTTCTACTGCTATTTTAACTGTGGGATAACTATCTAAAACTCCTTTTTTTCTGGAAAACTTTGGCAGAACACATACAAAATTTCTGTTTCTGAAATTCAGAAGGAATTTCCTTCCATTGGCCCTAGAAAAATGATCTTTAATCACTTGTTCATAATAATAATAAAATTACATTCCGATGTCCGTTCTCCAAAGAAAAGAAACACACACACAAACACCTAGATTTTGATGCTAGCATTGTTTTGGGATATCCAAGTTGATTTTCTCCCAAGGTCTGTTGCATTCCATTTTGCAGTTTGAGAGATATAAGTTTTACCTATGTATTTATTTATTAAATTTATCTGCCACCCATTTCACTGTCTGATGAGTTTTGCAATAGTTGGGAGGGGCAGATTGGCAGTAATTCCTACCAATCATTACCACTGAGTGTTTTTTCCTCCTGCCAGTTCTACAGTTCATTAAAGAGAACAGTTCTCATTAAAGTCAACTTATTTTAAATGTTCATTTAAAGAATAAATGGATTTGGATAATATTTTCCAGGTATAATATTAATACCGCCTAAATTACATTTTTTAAATCATTTATCCTACAGTCCCTATAGTCTCTGAATTCCCAATGCTTCAATTAAAACCTAGGAGAGATACAACAGGAGATTTCCTTCAATCTGGCCTCAAGTTTTTGAGAAATGGTTGAGAAATTCTTCTTCCCTTAGGGATGTGGTGAAAAACCATCCTTCTAATTGCTCACATACAGTATTTGATAGAGAATTCTTGAAAGCCATTTGCCCACTCTACTCTAAATGGATGGCTGTACAGAATTGGGCAGCTTATAAATGTTACTTACAAAACCATCAGTCACTTTTCTGCTTCCTCTTGAGTTTTAAAGGGAACTTGCATCCTGTGGTCATTTCATTTAATTAACTAGTTGGTTTCTATACAGCTATCAATGGTAGTAGAAAGGCCCTGGTTTTACTTCAAGGATATCTTATTGCACATGGGGGAGAAGATTGCCTCCACAGTGATCATGCCTTAGACCTCAGGGGTGGGCTGCTATCGGTTTGCACCGGTTCAGGCAAACCAGATGTTAAATGTACATCTGGTTCACCGAACTGGTAGTTCAATGACTGGCTGGCCCTGCCCATCCCACCCTGCCCCTCCCAGGAGTCACCACACAGCCTGTTTTGGATCCCAGGTAAGTGCAGAGCCTGACAAAGGCTCAGGGAGGGTGAAAAATGGGCCTCCCAGAAGCTCCAGAAGGCTGGAAACAGACCCATTTCCAGCCTCCAGAGATTGTCCAGAGCCCAGGGATGCTGTTTTCAGCCTCCCAGAGGCTCAAGGAAAACCTTCAGAATGCGGGAAGGATGAAAACACCCCCACTGCAGCCACGGTGCAGTAGGCCAACTAGGCCATGGCCACCATGGCCACACTTACCCAGCAGCTGGGCAGATAAATGGTTTCTAAATTTTTGAAGCCCGCCCCTGCTTCACATGCGATTTAGATCTAAGCAAAAAGCACTCAACTTCCTTTGTCCATTTAAGCCTTCTGTTGCCTGTGTTTCACCAACTGCCATTCTGCTCAAAGTATGGATAAACCACAAGAAGATTCTTTTATAGTAAAGAAGACATAGTCTGCCCTACACACCTTCCTGTCTTCCTATCAAGATTACTTTTTCTACCTTCAGGTTTTGCTGTTGTTTTTTTTTCCTCTTTGGCAGAAAAAATAATTGTCCTTTTCTCTAACTTCTCTTAGTCTTTCACCTGATTTATAGTTATTCTTAGGGCTTCCAAATGCCTTCTGCATTTCGCACTGACACCAAAAACACACACAAGATCTATTATTATAAATATGAATAGGTTTGAATTATGCCACAACCCAACTGTGTTACAGCTGCAATATTTAATCTATTATCCATCTTCTGAACCATAATTTGCCATTCTACTAGATGTGGCTAAAAGTAGAATGGTTGTCAAACCTGTCACATACTCCTCACTTTTATAATATGTTGGAAGAAGCTCTTGACAGTTTATCTTCATTGTCAAAATGGATGTTTTTTGTTTTGCACTGAATCATTAAGTATACATAACACATTTGATTCTCTGCATGGAAGATAATCATGGGAGTTTTAATTAGTTCAGAGTTTTGTTGCCTGATCTATATTCTGAGATTTCTCTTCAATTCATAATGGTAGTCATGGCAGCAGACATTTCTCGGGGCATTTTTCAATCGGCTAGATGATATTGCATTTACCATTTTAGGTGAAAAATTAATTACCAAGGCAATATCACATTTTCATAAAACAGAGATGGCCTATGCAGATAATTAAGTCTCTGTCCTCATACTGTGTGATGACTTGTATTCTTTAAAAAAGTAAAATAAAATCTCTGTCTTACTTAGAAGCAATTAAATATTTGCAGGGTACAGTTTCTACTTTAAGAAGGCCAAGCTGAGAAATCTTAATCTTGACAATTCTGTGCCAGGAAAGTTTGGATTTCTCCTGGATTTGCAACTAACCTACATCTTTATCTCCATCTCTAGATTTCTCTGTATTCAATTATTCTCCTATGAATCTGGACTTGGTGCACACACGAATGCACATCAAAAGTTTGTTCACCATACATTTGGTATTTATGAATTGACTCCATAAACTTGTATTAATCATATATGACAGAATTCAATAATACGATGCTCTGGAGATAATATGGGGCTGAAATTTACAAAATTGCAAAAAAGAAAAACAAAAACAAAAAACTAATTCGTGTGATGACCCAGGGCACATCACAGAGGCACCACAGTCACCTGACAGTTCCAAATTTCCCCAAACACTCCCACATTTCTGGCAAGTCCCAGAGCAAAATAATGACACACACAAATATACACCTCCAGCAGCCACTGGCTACAAGTAGCCAAGTACAATGCTGTGAGTGCAATGGCTGCAAAGCAAGCAATCCAGCAGGGCAAGTCAATGAATCCAGGAAGCAAAGGAACAAGGCAATTAATCCAGGAAGCTAGAAAGAAAACAAGAAATTCAGGAAACTTCAAACGTTGGCAACAGCACTCAACACTTCACAGATTCAGTGTTTGTTCCCAACAAATGCCCCTCTCCACAGCATCTCCTTAAGTCTCAGTCCTCAGTGTGCCTTGTAAAGAGGGGTGGGGTGCTCTCTTCCTGAGTCATCAGGCTAGTATGTGCTGATCTCACCTTCTCTCCACTCTCCATGCTCAAGGATCAGGAGGGGGTGGTCCTGGCTCATCACCTGAGCTCTGTCTCTCATGTTCAGTGCTTAGCCTCTCTTGATCATCCTGCCCCCCCCCACCTACAAGCTGTCCCAATCCTAAAGGCACTGGCCTGACTTGGCCTGTTCTTCCCCACATGCTGCCCCCTTGATCTTCGTCAGCTCTGGCTCATCTTCCTCTGCAGATTCGATCTCCAATGGGGGCATGACATAGGGTATCAGACTACAAAGACTGATTTGGTCTATCATTGCATTATTACTTTGTTTTACATACAGGTCCTCTTTCAGGAAGACATTGAAGCTCTCAGGTTCCATGAGCTCTATAGGAAATAATACCCCTTTTCATTATTTCATTACAGTTATAGTATGTCATTGGTTAGAATACTTTGTTTGACAGGGGAAAATAATACAGTAGAACATCTGGTCATGAACGCTTCAGACCATGACCAAATTGGGTTCCAACCATTATTTTTTTTAATATGGTCATGAATACATTCTCAGGTGGCAATCAAACATGACCCCTGACCCAGAAATTCCTGAAGATGAAACATGAGAAGACAAAGCAATCACCAAAGTTATGGAATGAATTATGGTCGTGAACAGAGGTTCTACTGTACTTCTATTATCAGTTCTGCAAATATCTGTCCTATAGAATAGAATAGAATAGAAGAGAAGAGAAGAGAAGAGAAGAGAAGAGAACAGAACAGAACAGAACAGAACAGAACAGAACAGAACAGAACAGAACAGAACAGAATTCTTTATTGGCCAAATGTGTTTGGACAGACAAGGAATTTGTCTTTGGTGCATAAGCTCTCAGTGTAGAAAAAAAAATACATTCATCAAAAATCATAAGATACAACACTTAGTGATAGTCATAGGTTACTTATAAGCAATCAAATAATACTAGGAAACAAATCAAACAATATAAAAATACAATGTAAAAATACAAGCAACATGGTTATAGTCATAAGTGAGAAGAGATAGGTACTAGGAAAGATGAGAGGAATAATAGTAATATAGTCTTAGTAAATAAGTTGACAGTGTTGTAGGAATTATTTGTTTAGCAGAGTGATGGCCTTCAGGAAAAAACTGCCCTTGTGTCTAGTTGTTCTAGTGTGCAGTGCTCTATAGCATCATTTAAAGGGTAGAAGTTGAAACAATTTAATGTCCAGGATGTGAGGATTAAATTAATGAAAACATTAATGATTTAAATTAAGATTAAAAAAAACACTTTGGTTTGCTTGCACAGGTGTGGCTAATGTGTAGGGCAATGCTAAAAGGGAGTGTTTTTTAAAAAAATATCAACATCCCAATGGGATATTTGAGGAGACTGGTTTCTCTAAATTTGCTCATTTTCATGTTTAACTTAGGGATTTCAGAAGCTTTCTGTTCATTGTTGAAATAGAAAATACCCAGTGCAAGTTGCCATGAGAAGAAAGGGAATAATTTGGGATGCTACAGAACCTGGTGGTCCAGGGCTTCTTACTTGCTGAAAGATGATGCAAACTTTAAGAGGTTTGTAGAAGAATATAGCCTGCAATGAACTGTGTGCCTCCCAAACACAGTAGTTAGGCAGCTCTGAAGAGTTGAGAGGAAGGAACCAAACTTTTTTAAAAATGGAAAATGTATAAAGGGTGTAGTGTAAAGACATAATCGAAGGCAGGGCTGTCAAACTCCTGATGTCACATGTTGGACACATTCATGCCCAGTTTAGTGAAGGAGAAAAATAATCCTGATATGTCAGGTGACACGACCCTGATGACGTGAGTTTGACACCCTGATCTAAAGGAAAGGAGCAGCAAAGGAAGTCTAAGGTCAAGAGGATGAGGAGCCCTCAGTGTTTGATTGATCAGGCCTGAATGAGCCAAAACCTGATGTGGGGATTTGGAGTGGGACCATTGAGTGGATATAAGAAAAGTCATGTAAAACCAAGAATAAGAGAATGGAAACTATTCAAGGCAGCTAAAATATCTATGTGAGTGAGTGAACGTGTATGTGAGAGAGAGAGAGTGACAGAGCGAGAAAGAGAGAGAGGGAGATAAAGGAAAGAAAGAAAGAGAGAGAGAGAGAGAGAGAGAGAAAATGGTTAACAAATGGTTATCCAATCTCTTCTTTAAAAACTTCCAATGTTGGAGCATTCACAACTTCTGGAGGCAAGTTTTGATTAATTGTTTTAACATTCAGGAAATTTCTCCTTAATTCTGGGTTGGGGAGTGAAGAATTCATTGACTGATCTCAATAGCTTGTCTTGTTTAAAGTTTTTTTTTCTTGTGGTTATCCATTTGTGTTAATCCTGCTAGATCTGTCTGGTTCTTGATTATTGTAAATAACAGCAAAAAGTCATTCCTAGTTTTATTTTAGAGACATAAATAGCAAAGTAAAGTTTTGTTTTTTTTTTAGATAGCAGCATTATAGCTGCGTTTGACGAAAGTATATTGCATAGATTTTTTTTTTTACAAAAATATAATTGATTGGGATTCTAAGGCTAAGACATCATTTGTTGAACTCAGGGCTAGCTATTATGAAAAAACAAACAAGTGTGGTTGTCCAAAATGAGCTACAGGTTCAACTTTGCCCTATTCTTTCTTCATATGATTGCTTATCTACTCTCCATTCTATCTTACTTGCATTCTGTCTTTGCAATCTGACAACCTTCTCAGACAGCATTTGCCTGGCCTCATTCATCACCTCTGCATTCATCATTTACGACTAAGACTGGTATGGAAATTCTTGATGGTTCTTCTACTATTCAGAAGATAAGTGCAGTCATGGGTGGGATTCTACAGGTTTTGACCGGTTCTATAAAACCGGTTGTTATGATTCTGTGCAGTTTGAAAAACTGGAAAATTGTGCCCTTGGCCCCACCTCTCTCTGCCCACACCTCCCCTCCCTGCCCAATCAGTCCTTGTGGCGCATGCATAACATCACGTGCATGCCTGACATCACTCACTGCATTGTCCCCCACCCAGTCACTCCTTTTTCTCCCGATGATCAGCTGTTCTGATGATCAGCTGTACTAGGATCCCCCTCAGTGTCTTACTCTTTTGCCCAGGAGGTTTACCTGAAGCCCAGGAGGCAAAAAAGGGCAGGTATGGGGGGGGTACTTTGCGCCCCCCACTCCATTTTTTGCCTTCCTGGGTCTCAGGGAAGCTTCTTGGGAGCAAAAATGCCCCCCAGGAGGCTTCCCTGAGGCCCAGGAGGCCCAAAAATGGAGTGTGGGGGGCTGCTGCAAAAAAAGAAACAGCCACACCCATCCAGTTGCATGGCCATGCCCACCTAGCAATGCCCACCTAACCACACCCACATAACTGCTTGTTAAAAATATTGAATCCCACCCCTGAGTGCGGTCCATGGGAATTACTTCTTCATTACAGGCAGCTTTATGTGTGCATTGACTCCCCTGGAAAGAGTTCAGTGCTCACATACTGTGTTTGACGTGTTTTGGTTTGAAATAATTACACATATAAATTATACCTATAGTGACATAATCATACTTAAGTGTGGTTATGGAAGTTACAAGCATCTAACAATGATTCTGAATATGTAATACATTCATACTACTAATATAAACTAAAGATTATATGTGCGTAAAATGAATAGCCAAAGTAGATAATGTAGCTTCTAGACTAGGAATAAATTTTGCCTCATATTTTTTTCATCATTACAGTTTATATTGGTGTTGTTTAATGTTTGCATCACCCTCATGTCAGAAGCACTGAGGAACTTCCGGGTTGAAAGGATTAGCCCCTATTGCCTGGGGGACACCTAGTTGGGGGCTTCTTTCATGTCCCCATCTGGAGCTGGAGTGAAGGATGGGAGCTCACCCTACCCTTCAGCATCCCTCGGGTCTAGAATGTAGGCTTGCTAAATTCCAACACAGTGTCCTAACACACAAGCTATTGTGCTCTTTTCTTGGTGCTGATTGTTAGGTAGTTCTCATAGTATTTTATAAATAGTATTGGACAACAACAGTTAATAGTCATTGACTGAGACTGGCAGCTATAGAAATTAAATAAACATCTTCCATTTTTGTATTTTTATTTGCCACTTAAACATTGCATAACTTTTGAGAAATCTCATCTTCTATTAACTATATTCTTCATTCTGCAAGTCCTGTTAACATTACTTGCTTGCTTATAAATCCATAATCATTGTCTGATGACTTCATAAGTAATCTATGGATAAGGCCCAATGATGCCGAAGTACCGTGTTTTTCATATAATAAGGCCGGGTCTTTTTTTTTTTTGAGCCCCCCAAAAATGGCTAGGCCGTCTTTTCGGGGGGTGACTTAATTTCCCCCCCCCTTGCATCTTCAGGTGGGCGGGCAGTGATGGTTTGGATGTTCACTTCAGTGTTGGTGGGGCACTTCGTATCAGGAGACATTCCGCCACCATTGCTTTCCCTTCTCCCTTGCTGCCATGGCATTTGGAGCAATGCCGCGATGTTTGGCACAGCCACACGCAGCCAGTCAGGGCTCCTCCCTGCAACTGGAGCCCGGCAGAGACTCGGCTTCAGTGCTCCTGTTGCCACCTTCCCTTCGCCTTCGAAGGTAAAGCCAATTATTTTAAAAACAATGCCCTACTACAACATAGCCTCCCCTGCCCAAGAGGGCAGCCCAACCCCACGTGGGGAGGTGAATCTCCCAGGGCTGCAGCACAGGATGTCCCCCCCCCTGAGAAGTGCCTAGCTGCCACCCCTGTCTGGTGCCGGGCAAAGCGTGAAGAGCATCTCCTGGGGCACCCAGCACAGCTGACAGGCAGGTCCTCCTTCCCAGTGGTAGAGCTCTCACCAAGGCAGCGAGCATCTCCCCACTGGACCCTCTGGTCATCCCACCAAGGCTGCACCATAGCCGTACAGGTTGGGCAAAGCCAGGAAAGCGAGCCATGGGTGTGCACCCACCTGCCAAGCAAAAGAGCGGGCCAACCTGAGCTTGGCTTCTTCCCAAGTCCCTCCAGTGTGAACCCGAAGGGGCCACCAGGAGAGGCTGCCTGAGGCAGTGATAAGTGCCCACCCATCCACGGACAGAGAGATGAGTTGATGGCAGTGCTGCTTCCCTGGCCGGTGGAGAGAGCCCGAAGCTGCCTGTCCTTTCCACCACTCGCCCAGCCCATCCTCGTGCATCTCCAAATGCGCCGGCAGCTCCAAATGCTGCAGCGGAATGGGCATCAGGCAGAGGCACTGACTCAGCGGGGCTCAGCTCGGAGGAGGAGGATGAGTCGCCTTGCCTCCCTGTCCATGGGTGGGTGGGCGCTATCACTGCCTTGGGCGGCTTCTCCCAGTGGCCCCTTTGGGTTTGTGCTGGAGGGACTTGGGAAGGAAGCCAAGCTCAGGTCGGCCCGGCTCTTTTGCTTGGCAGGTGGGCGCGCACCTGTGACTTGCTTTCCTGGCAGGATGAGTGGAGGGTCCAGCAGGGAGGTGCTCGCTGCCTTGGCAAGAGCTCTGCTGCTGGGCAGGAGGGCCCACCTGTCAGCTGTGCTGGGCGCCCCAGGTGAAGCTCTTTGCATTCTGCCTGGCGCCAGGCAGGGATGGCGGCTGGGTGCTTCTTCTGGAGTGGGCCGATCCTATGCTGCGGCCCCGGGAGATTTGCCTCCCCATGTGGGGTTGAGCTGCCCTCTCAGGCAGGGGAGGCTTTGCCATACCAGGAGTAGGGTGAAAAAAATTGGCTTTGCCTTTGAAGGCGAAGGAAAGGCAGCAACAGGAGCACCTGAAGCTGAGTGTCTCCGCTGGGCTCTGGTTGCAGGGAGGAGCCCTGGCTGGCTGTGCGTGGCTGTGCCAAATGCCACGGCATTGCTCTAAACGCCGCAGCAGCAAGGGAGAAGAGAAAGCAATGGTGGAGCAAGGTCTCCCGATACGAAGTGTCCCACCAACGCCAAAGTCAACGCAGGCAGCAGCACCATATCCGAGTATGCAACAAAAGGACTTTCTAACTGCAAGCCCCCCCCCCACCATATCCCCCATTTTGCATGTTTAATATAGGCTTTAATTTGGGGGGAGGGGTTTAATTTAATTTTATGCCGATAAAACCTGCTGGCCTTCCTATTAGTGGAGGCCGTATTGTTGGAGAAACACAGTACTACTGAAGCCATGCCCACAGAATCAGTTGTTAAAAAATTTGAATCCACCCCTGCTATTGACCATACTGTGATGTTTCATTTCAAGCTGGCTACAGGTTCCTATGCACCTTCTAGGGCATAAATCAAAAGTTATGGCTACTTCTTAGCGATGTCAACTCTGAAGTGCATCTGGCTGAAGCCATTTTCTGCTGCCTCATAGTTGCCATGAACTCCTAGAAGGGGAAAGGAGGGAGAAATAGGATGGCTAACAGTCAAAATAAAAAATGGGAACCAAGGTCATCTCAACAGGTTGCCATTGAAGGAGGAGAGGAGCGACCAAATAGCCTGCCAGCTACTTTCACTGGACAATGTTACTGGTAACATCTGGGGAGGGTGATATTTGCTTTTTTAATTAAGGAAATACCATGGGACCTTTTAGAGTTAGTTTTCACCAGCTGTGCCAATATTATGTATCCAATAAACATGTTCTTTGAGGAATTTATCTGCCTCTGGGTTCTGTTTTGGCAGATGTATCACTTGGAACTCTGTCAAGTGAAAGACTTGCTGTTCATGATGAACTAGGAGCCATGGTAGCATAATGGTTAGAATGCACTATTGCAGGCTAATTTTGCCCACTGCCAAGAGTTTGATACTGACTGGTTCAAGGTTGACTCAGCCTTTCATCCTTTGAAGGTTGACAAAATGAGGACTCATATTGTGGAGGCAATATGGTTACTCTGTAAATCATGGGTGTCAAACTCAATTGTGTCACATGACATATTGTGATGTATCACAACATTTTTTGACTTTGTGGAGCCGGAGTGCACGTGATGCCTCTGGCCTGCAAGTGGCAGCTTGATATCCTTGCTGGAAACCATTTAGAGAGGGCTGTAAAGCATTTTGGAGTGGTATATGTCTAAATGCTGTTTGTATTGTTATGAAGATAATATACTAACTCTTATGCATGGATGAGTAGCAGGGGAAAGTTAAGGACTGCACTGATTTATATCTTGACACAACTTTCAGTGTGGATAAGTGAATCTCTCAATTTGTGTTTCTTTCATTCTTTCATTTTTCAGTATTAGCTCTTTTCATGATGCATCACCAATGTTTTTAAGGAAAACCATCATGTCTTCAAATTATATCTCCAAATATGTTTGATGAGTGTGTCTAATATGATATTTTTTTCAATATACATTGATTTACCAATATACTGTATATACATTCACTTTTTCTGTTTTTGTAACAGGTTCTGACTAGAGAACTGCAACTCAAAATGTGATGACAGAAAATGCCATATTCAATTTGCCTATTAATTCAAAATGAAATTGATTCATGGTTAAACCCATTTGAATTCTGTCCATCCTCTTGGAAACTTTATTAGACCCCCTGCTGAATGTCCCTTGTTCTTAGTGCTGTATCTTCCACAGAATAAAACTCTTGAATTTTTTGAGCATAATGACAAGCACCCTCCAACTCTTATTTCTCATTTGTCTCTTAATAGCAGTGTACTTATATATCACTTAACAGCGCTTTATAGCCCCTCTAAGTAATTTATAATGTCAGCATATTTTCCCCAACAATCTGGGTCCTCATTTTACCGACTTCAGAAAGATGGAAGGCTGAGACAACCTTGAGCCAGTCAGGATCGAACTGCCAAACTACTGGAATCCAGCAATCCGCAGAAGTAGCCTGTGATACTACTTTCTAACCATTCGCCACCATGGCTCTTAAAGGGGAGGACTCATCATTTGAAAGAAAACAAATGTGCCTTGTACACCAAAGGGATAGCAAGGAAATTGAGAGGAAAACAGCATAGGGTTTCATATGTACTAGGCATGACCAAATAGAATTATGCTGCATTTGCAGGGGTGGAATAGAGAAAGTGCTACATCTCTATTTCAGATCAAGTTCAGATTTGCTGAAAACAAAAGTCTTCTTTCTCCTGGAAAAGAAATAATCACAGGCCAATAACCTGGATTTAAACTAGTATGGAATCTTGTTAAAAGTAAATCAGAGAGAGCAGAGAGCAGAGAGAAAGAGGGAGAAAAAGGAAGAGAGAAAGAGAGAGAAGAAAGAAAAACAAAGAAAGAAAAAAGAAAGAAGGAAGGAAGGAAGGAAGGAAGGAAGGAAGGAAGGAAGGAAGGAAGGAGAAAATGGAAAATCTAAACAATCTAGCATTGAATCCTGGCATGGAAAAAGAGCAAATATTTCTGCTTTAAGCAGATAAACAGATTCTACAGTGCCATCACTTTCAATTTTCTTACAGGTACATATAACTCACAAGGAATCAGTCAGCTTAGTAATATTTGACCTAGCAGAAGGCAGTTTTTTTTCTTTTTCTTTTTTAGATGTGTAATGGAGCCTGGAGGGGATTGCTGGGCCGGTCTTGGGAGCAGAACCCTGACGGGTGTAAATGAAAATACTGGACTTAATTGGCCAGATGGGAAACCTACTATGTGCCTGAGTCCAACTCAACACTCTGTTGAATTAGTTACAGAAGCAAAAGAAATGAGAGGAAAAAACTCTCAAACCTGCTGCTGATGTTTTTGAAACATAAATAGGATAGCCTGAAAGAATTTGTGCAAAGATGTTAAACTGGATGATTTATGTAGCTGGAAATGGCTTCTTTTTTTGGGATGGGGGTGGGGAAAGAAGAGGGCTGCAGATGTGTTCCTTTCTCTGCTGCTGTTTGCTTGAGCTTAAATACAATGCAGATAATTATTTATTTTAATGCATTTTAATGTGTTAACTTTCATTAAAATAGACACATATCACACTTATATTACTATAGATGATTCATACCAATCAAACCAACTTCTAGATCTGTGATTTCAGTGGGACTTTTTAGTCTGATAACAGTGAGAAGGAAAATATAATCATCTGGCTTCACCAAATAAGCAGGGCTGGAAAACCTACCATACTTCCTTTCTGAAGAAAAAAAAATGCTATTGGGATGGAATCAAATTCACAGCTCCTGCTGAAAGAGTAGGTGACAGCTGTGCCCGAGAAAACCTTGCACAGATTCATGTTGTGCATTATTTTTCAATTTCCTGGATCCTTCAGATATTCACTAGTCTACTCACAAATAGACTACTGCAATGTGCTTCATGTACTATACATGGGACTGCCCTTGAAGACAATTCAGAAGTTATAGCTGTGTTGGGCATGTCACACTTTGCCAATGAACTACCACTGTTCTATAAGCTGCACTGGTTATAGCACTTCTGAGTACAATTAAAAGTGCCAATTATCTGGAAGAAATCACAACTCTCGCTTATAAGACGAATAGCCATAATAAAAAGGAACATATTGCCAAAAATTCTGTTTCTGTTCCAAGTGACATTGATAAAGGTAGGAAAGAAAATTTTTGAAGATTTAAATAAATTAATATCAAAGTTTATTTGGCTGGGGAAAAAACTATGAATAAAGTTAAAATTGTTACAGGACAGCAGAAAGAGAGGAGGTTTTGCTCTGCCAGATTGGGAACTATATTATACAGCAGCAGCTCTGATATGGATCAAAGATTGGATCATGTTAAAAAATAAAAGAATATTGACAATTAAAGGACAGGGCTTACAATTAGGGTGGTACGCATTTTTATAGGATGGGAAAAACAAGATGCATAGTTATTTCCAAAGTCACCAAATAAGAAATGCATTGCTATTAATTTAGGAAAAAATTAAAATAAATCATTATGAAAAAATTCCGATCTGGTTATTGACCATGGAAGCACCAATACACCCAAATGTGTTAAATCTTGATAAGATAGTAAGGTATAAGGCATCATATAGAGAAAACTTGTACAAAATGTTCTACAGATGGCACCTACCATTTGCTAGATTAGCAAAAATGTTCCCAAACAGATAATCTGAGTGTTGGAAATGCAAACAAAAGCAAGGAACATATTACTTGCATGATGGACATGCCCCATACCGAGAAAATATTGGATAAGGACAAAAAAATGGATAGAAGAAATAATTAATCAGCAAATTGAATTAAGACTTGAGACATTTCTATCAGGTATAATAATGGGAAAATGTGATAAGAAAACAAGAGTATCTAATGCTACATTTATCTACAGCAGCAAAGAATAACTTACACACAGAATTGGAAAAATGTTAGTATGCCACCAGAGGAAAATGTGATAAGAAAAATAGTAGAGTGTGCCAAGATGGATACGTTGACCATGAAGATAAAGGAAAGAGAGGAAACAGATTATTATTTGATGAGGAATATACAGTATGATTGGCTAAATAATAGATACAGAGTGGAAAAGAGAAGATGGCAATAAGATAATAAAGTAAAAGTTATAGCGGACAAAGATAGATTAAGCATTATAGACAAGTGCATGGATAGTTAAGATTTATGTAAAAGATTTATGTTATTGATGAGAAAAATAACAAAACACATCTAGAGATGGTGAACAATATGAAAAATTTTACAGATTTTACAAAAGGGAATTCTGCTCATAGCAGGACACCCTCCCCAGGAAGGCTGGGGAATATATAGGGGTGGGGTTCAAATTTCTTAACAACCGGTTCTGTAGGCATGGCCTAATTTGTGGGTGTGGCTTGGTGGTCATGTGACTGGCTGGGCATGGCTTGTATGTAAATATTGTAAATATATATGTAAAGATTGAATTTTTTGTTTTAAAAAAAGAGCAACTTTTACCAAAAATCAAGCAAAGCAGGCAGGCAGATTGAGCTGCTTGCACAATCATAGCTTCACTCCCAGAGCTATCTTTCTGCAATCTGCTGCCTGAGTCTGCACTGAAAAATAGAAGCTTCAATCCTAAGGAAGGTTCAGCTCTGCTCTCAGGCCACTTCTCCCTCCCCCAACCCCCTGAATACCACCCCTGACTGGGCCTCAGGGAAGCCTCCTGGGTGGGGTGGATGGGGAGGGAAGGGGCCAGCTAGTGGTGTGATTTGCCAGTTATCCAAACTGTGCAGAATCGGAACAACCGGTTCTATAGAACTCATCTGAATTGGTAGAATCCCACCCCTGGGAATATATACAGGTTCAAATATACAGTCTCTGCCCCTTTCCTGGGTTCACAATTTGTCCAACTATATAATTCCCTATGCCACATCCATAGTGTACCACCTGTCCTTTCTTTGGACACTACCCTTGTTCTCATGGAATCTTCCTGTTATGTTCTTCTGAACACAATGGATCATTAAGCAGTTCCGTTCAGGTCAGAATGACCCTAGCATCTCTTACATTAATTCTCAAGCCAAAATACAAACCCGCATGTTCCAGCCAAAATCCTGACATTTACTTTAGAACATAACATGTTACAAAAGAATACATATTTGTTACATACAGTTATATAACCAGTAATCATTGCAAAAGAGATGACATCTTGAACAAAAATAGAGTCCCTTTTGCTCTATACTTCTCAGGTGTAAAGGCCCTGTCACACTGCCCAACGGATGCAAAACGGACACAACGGACGAGAAAAATGTTCCATCCGTTGTTATCCGCTCTCAGAAGGGGCAAAAATTTGCATAACCGGAGCGGATAACACGGACGCGGGGAGGATGCAGGGCAGATGGAAAGCAGATGTGGAACGGAAGCCCAGCGGATGGAAGCAGATGGGAGCGGATGGCACATCTGCTAGGCTTCCGGGTGGCGCAGCAAAGTGGATGCGGAACGGATACAGCAGATGCAGAGCGGATGCAGAGTGGATGCAGAGCGGATGCACAGCGGATGCACAGCGGAAGCCTAGAGGATGCCAAGCGTTAATTGCACATGCGGGGAGGATGCATTGCGTCAGCCCCGTGGATATAATGGAAGCAGCTCGGAAGCAGGTCGCCATTCAGAGGAAAGACCTGCTTCCAGACACATCGACTGCCTTGCCTGTCCTGCCTGCATGTCTGCCTGCAAGCCTTGCTGCCAGCCTTGCTGTCTTCCTGCCAGCCAGCCTTGCTGCCAGCCTCCCTGCCAGCCTTGCTGTCTACCTGCCAGCCTTGGTGCATGCCTGTCTGCAAGGCTTGGTTCATGCCTGCCTGCCAGCCTTGGTGCCTGCCTGCCTGCCAGCCTTCCTGCCAGCCTTGGTGCCTGCCTCCCTGCAAGCCTTGGTGCCTGCCTTCCTGCCAGCCTTGGTGCCTGCCTCCCTGCAAGCCTGCCTGCCAGCCTTCCTGCCAGCCTTGGTGCCTGCCTCCCTGCCAGCCTTCCTGCCAGCCTTGGTTCCTGCTAGCCTCCCTGCCAGCCAGCAACCCCACAACCATGCAGAAGCACAGCAAGCCTCAGCCATCTGCTGCCAGCCCTTGCAAGAGGGACAGGGCTACCATCCCGCCCCCTGGCCCTCACTCTGGCTCTGCTGGGGCTTCTGCAGCATGGGCTCGCTCTTCTGGGGCTGGGGCTTCTGCTGATTCTTCTTTTGGAGGAGCTGATGACAAGCACTCCAGCACCAGCCACCTCCACAGCACCTGGACCCTTCACCCCTGAGACTGAGCGACCAAGAGGAGTGCCAGAGACTCATTTTTGTGTTATAGCTTCTTGTTAGTAAAGTCTATTTTTGATTCATACACTTGCTTCGTTTCAATTTTTTAATAAAGTCTTGGTGGGAACTTTTAGAAATGGTTTAAGCCTTTGCACGCTTGTGGGATGGGTTAAGATAGCAGTGGGATGGGCAGGGTTAAGATAGCAGTGGGATGGGTAATAGCTGTGGGATAGATAAACCTTCAGTGCAAGCATAGTGGGACTGTATGGTCCACCCTCCCTGGTGCCACACCTTTGGCCCTTTATTATCAATAACAATGTAAACATTGATCCACACATTTGAACATAAACACAACTCTTTATTAAATGCCCTGTTCATTGTAGGCCCACCCAACATACATGGCCCAATCTCATCAGTGTGATGAGACAGACTGAAGGAAGCATCCATTAAGCATCTATCATCCTGTCTTGCAACTCCACCGCTCCAGCTGGGGAGTTGCACCAGTGTTTCAGGAGGTTGCGCTGCTTCTTCCCTTCACATGAGGCTCTGTTGGGGCCTTGCACATCCTCAGTGTCGATCAGGTTTCACCCTTGCCTCCATTCCCCAGGCTCCATGTCCTCATTACCTTGTTGGAGGTCCACGAGCCTGTTCTGCAACACTGGGTAGCGGGTGCGCATGAGATTGTGCAGGATGCAGCAAGCTTCCACGATCCTCCTCATGGTCTCTGGGCGATGCTGCATGGTGGTGAGAAGTACCTGGAACCTGTTGGCCAGGATGCCAAAGGCGTTCTCCACCACCCGCCTTGCCCTGGACAGCCTGTAGTTGAAGATCCTCTCTTCACGGGTGAGGTATTTGGAGGTATAGGGCTTCATGAGGTAGGTTGTGAGGGAGAAGGTATCATCCCCTACGATGAAATAGGGCACATCTTGTGTGTCATTGGTCAGGGGTTCTGGATCTGGGAAGCCCACGATGAGGTTGTGTTCCAGCTCCTCCTTGAGGTGACTGGCGTTGTATACCTGGGCATCTGAAGATGAGCCGTTGCCTGAAGCATCGATGTACATGAACTTGTAGTCAGCATCGACCATGGCAAAGAGGATGATGCTGAAGAAGCCCTTGTAATTGAAATAAGTGGACCCCGACTTGGCTGGAGCTTTGCAGGCCATGTGCTTGCCATCTATGGCTCCAACAGTGTGGGGGAAGTTCCACTTCTGATACCACTGCTCTGCAACTTTCTTCCATCCTTCTTCAGTGGAGGGGCACTGGAGGAGCTCCTCCATGTATTCTTCGATGATGGCCTGCACCACTTCTCTGACCCCAATGCTGATGGTGTTGGGTGGCACCCTCCAGCCGTACTGCATGCTCCTGTAGGTGGTCCCTGAGGCCAGGTGGCGCAGAGTCAGTGCCACCTTGAGCCCAGATTCCAAGCTGGGCTGAAAGTTGGTGTTTGCCTTGGTCAACCTGGGTGTCAGCAGCTTGATCCACAAAAACACACCAAGACATAACAGAGACCTAGAATACCAACAGATCTATGGAACAGCTGTCCTGGCCTACATAAGAGGTACCACAGATAAAATCGGTAAGATACTACACAGGCATCACATCAAGACTGCCTTCAAAACAGACAAAAAAATAGCAGCCATCCTGAGGAACCCCAAAGACAAAATTGACCTGGAAAACCAAGGCATATACGAAATTCCCTGTACATCATGCCCGGCCACATACATTGGACAGACCAATAGAAGAATAAGTACCCGCCTAGA
>BLBF01000016.1:23464682-23504433 GCA_015471245.1 Laticauda colubrina
ATATATTGCAAGTTACACCTGAGAAGTATGTTATTTCTACATATAACAAATGTATACCATATAGATAGTTAAGATGTACGTAAAAGTATGCATATCATCATGAAAGCATTGTAATGAATGGAAATGATGTTGTATATAAGAAAAATTGTTTAATAAAAAAATATTTTTTAAAAAAGTGCCAATTATCAAGTCCTTCATGGTATAGGCCCAGACTATCTGAGACGACACCTACTTCTAACTATTTTTCATGTCTAGTAAGGTCAGATAGGACAGAATAACAGAGTTAGAAGGGACCTTGGAGGTTTTCTAGTCCAGCCCCCTGCTCAGGCAGTAAAAACTATACCATTTCAGACAAATGGTTCAAATCTCTTCTTAAAATCTTCCAGTGTTGGAGCATTCACAATTTCTGGAGGCAAGTTGTTCTGGTGATTAATTGATGATACTGTCAGGAAAATTCTCCTTAGTTTTAGGTTGCTTCTCTCCTTGGATTAGTTTCTACCCGTTGCTTCTTTTTCTGCCTTCAGGTGCTTTGGAGAATAGCTTGACTCTCTTCTTTGTGGCATCCCTGTTCCAGTGTTATTGGAACACTGCTATCATTTCTCCCCTTGTCCTTCTTTTCATTAAACTAGACATACCCAATTCCAGCAACTGTTCTTCATATGTTTTAGCCTCTAGTCCCTTAATAATCTTTGTTGCTCTTCTCTGCAGTCTCAACATCTTTTTTACATGATGGTAACCAAGGCATTATAAATGGAACTGATTTGGGTTCCTTAAAAATGTCATGCATTGAAACCCAGAAGGTGTACCTTCTCTTATGCAGTTTCTGCTCTTCTGGAACAGTTTCCCCCTGGGATCTGTATGAACTTCATCCTGATGACATTTTAAAATTCATTGAAAATGTTATTATTTTTCTTGGTGACCAAAGGGGTAGAGTGATAATTGCATGCCTAAAAGATGAGAGCTTTAGAGCTTGTCTTCTGGATACTTAAGAGCTTTCTTTTCACCTGTTAATTATCTTACTTTTCCAAATGTAAGCCACCAGCAGCATTCTGGAGTTTGCCAGCAGTTAGATTGTATTAAATTAATACATTTCAGTCCATCAGATTCCTTTGTATTATTATCTGCTTGTGTCTGCTATGTTTTTGTTAGATTTTGCAGCAGAAATCAAATCCAGAAAGCACACACAATGACTGATTCAGCAGGATTCATTAACGTCTTTATATACATAATAATATATGAGTAAAATGTACAATACCATTGTAGGTTCTTCCAATGTGGTTGAGTTACAGGCAAAAACACACGCAGAGGAGAGAACAGCTTCAGTTTTGATTCAGAGTTGCAGACAAGATTCAGAGCTTCAAGCTTACGATAGAGACATGCCTACACTCCTTCCAGTTTCAGTTTCCAAACAGTCCTCATTGGCTGACTTAGTTGTTATGTCTATTCATTGGCTGACATTGCTACTATGTCTCTTCCAGTTCATGAATATTCTGACAGTTTTTAATTTTTTTAAACAATCCATGAAATAGCTTGAAGGCACCTAAGTACTTTTACATTTCATGTTCCATAAATATCACCTTTGAACCCAGAGGTGGTATTCTGCAGGTTCTGACCAATTCTGGAGAACCGGTAGTGGAAATTTAGTTTGGAGAACCGGCAGTGGAAATTTAGTTTGGAGAACTGGCAATGCCACCTCTGACTGGCCCCGCCCCCATCTATTCTCTGCCTCCCAGGTCCCTGCTGATCTACTGGGTCTTCATTTGTTGCCCTGTAAAAGAGAATGGAGCTGGAAAGCAGGTTAGTGGGGTGAGGAGGCAATGGGATTTTGCAGTAACCTTCCCCCAGGAGGGGAGGGAATGGAGATTTTATAGCATCCTTCCCCTGCCACACCTACCAATCCACACCCACCAAGCCACATCACGCCCACCAAGCTACACCATGCCCACAGAACTGGTGGTAATTTCTTTTTAATCCCATTGCTGTTTGATCCTAAGAAATTTCTCCTAGCTTTCTTAACAATTGCAGGGTGCATGTCTATGTGTCAACATTCATGTCATACTTTGGCCTTTATTTACTATTTTGATTAATTGCAAGTGTTTTATAGTATTCTAGAATTTTTAAATTACTCTTCCTATGCAAGTAACTGAAAAAACTGACAGCAAAAAAAATACAGCAAATGCAGCACCCGATTGATTCTTTATGAAGAAACATACAAAAAGGCAGAATTCTGCAGTCAATTTTCAGCTCACACGGTTGAGAAGTATGTTGTAGGTAACTTATGAATTTTATCAGGTTAGGCATTCATCTGGAAAAATCATTATTTTTACCTTGCATAGACATTTCCAACCACTGGAAAAGTGTCACCCATTCCACATTATTTTCTGGTATGAAGAAGATTAGTAACAGGAAAAGGAAGTAAGGAAGATTGTGCCCTCCTATCTTTCTTGGTCTAAATAATATATTGACCATATATCTTTCATTTAAATATATTCACTGAACTCAGGAAGTTGAAATATTGTTCTACTCTGAGAGGATCCTGCAGGAAAATTAGATTCTTAATTATAAACCAAGTAATGTTAGAGTTATTTATTCATTAGGGTCCTAAATAATACTCTGTATTCTGAGCCAACAACTAATTCTAGTGGAGTTCAATTAGAGTGTTATTTATAAATAATCATTTTGACTTGTGGGCACAGTTAATTCATGCAGAGTTTACACAGTTAATAAGTATCAAAACTTTCTAATCAATACAATCAATAGCTGGCCTTCACTTTTTCTATCTCATCTGTATGTGTACATGCCCATACATATACATATTGATTTATTAATTTATTTTTGTCTTTCAGAAATATTGCCATCCAACATTATTTGTGGAGTGGAAAATTTGGAGAAATATATCATTAATGACATATGAAGAACGATTGCAGGAATCGGGTATGTCTAGTCTAGTGAAAAGAAGGAGTAGGGTGGACACAATAGATGAGTTCCAATATTTGAGAGGCTCCTATAAAGATGAAGGGATCAATCTATTTTCCAAAACACCAAAAGGTAAGACAAGAAACCATGGATGGAAATTAACCAAGGAGAGAAGCAACTTAGAACTGAGGGGAAATTGCCTAATCAACCAATGGAATGGCTTGCCTACAGAAGTTGTGGATAGTCCATCAATGGAGTCTTTCAAAAAGAAACAGGGCAGTCCTTTGTCTCAAATGATGCAGCCATGATGGCAAACCTATGGCACATGTGCCACAGATGGCACACAGAGCCATTTGTGCCAGCACATGAACCACAGGCAAACTTATCTCACTGCACATGCGTGTGCCTCACAGCTGATTTTCGGCAAGTTTGAGGCTTTTTGCAGCCTCCCAGAGGCTTGAAAAAAGTCTCTGCAGGCTTTGTAGGCCAAATAATAGGACTATTTCATCACTTCTGGTATTAAAGAAAGTGACAAAATGGGCCTATTATTTGGCCTGCAAAGCCTGTAGAGGCTTTTTTTAAGCATCTGGGAGGCCAAAAAAGGCCTCAAACCAGCCCAAAATCAGCTGTGAGGGGCAGTGTAGGTAAGGGGGTAGCGTGGGGGAGCGTGCACATTGCCTTCTGGGTGGCTGGCACGTGAGCGAATACAATTTTTGGCACAGGAGCCCAATGTGATATAGGGTCTCCTGCTTGAGCAGGGTGTTGGACTAGAAGATTACAAGGTCCCTTCCAACTATGTTAGTCTATGTTCCAAGTTTTATTAGACAGAATAAACTTCATATTTAGCTGTCAGAAAAATATGACAAACAGGCATAATATAGATGATTTGAGGCTGAATTTCATGGAAGGCAAAAGTATCAACAGTCAGTCCTTGGTCATGATAGTTATATGCTGCATTCAAGATAAAAAAAAAAACATGCCTCAGATTAAGAAAAATCTGGGAATAGTGAGAATGGGTTAATACTGTCAGATCCAACTAGCTGATGACCTACTGATAGGTAGCAAAATCTTAAACTAGACAGGTTTTGAATTTGATCCTGTAAGGCTATAGTAATTATCATAGTGGCTTAAGCCTCGGTCCCACTGCACTTACGGATGCAAAGAGGATGTAAAAAGTTTTAAAAAAACTTGCCATCTGTTGGAAAACGCTATGCATCCATTGTGTACTCACTGCATACGTGTTTCATACGCTCTATCCCTCGAGAAACCATCCACTGAGATTTCATCCCCACAAGAAGCTTTGGACTGCACAAAACTTTGTGAGTGGATGAACTTTCCGCCGCGTACGATGTACATCCGCAACATATACGGGCAACAAATGTTCTATGTCCTTTATCATCTGTTAAACATCCGCTGTATCCTCTCGGCATCCTCTGGACATCCCCTCAACTCACATCCGCTGCAGCTGAAAACGGAAAGAGGGAGGAAACAAAAGGTACACAGAACATTTACACAGCGTTAGTAGCAGGAAATAGAAAGGATGTGAGCATATGCATCTCATATATAAAGCATTAAAACGGACAAAACGTTTGTATCTGGGATGTATCTCATATATTTAGGATGTCTGGAGTGTGTCTAGAGTATGTAGAAGGACATCTAGCAGACTACCGATATTTCCTATAAAAAGGGGGAGAAAATCATCTGGATCTCAGTATGAGTCCAGCAGCCATGGTGTACAGACCTCTTCACCCTTGGTCTTGGTCTTCCACATCATCAATTGTTCTCCACCATGGATCATGACATAGTCCGTATGATAGCTGCGCTCATTCATCACCAGAAAACCTGTTCAGACTGTTTCACCTTTTATACAGAAGGAGAAGGAGACATCCAAGAGCTGTGTAGGTCCGAGGATGGATCATGAGAAGAATGGAGTTTGGACTTTATGACCAGTTGATGGTGGAGCTGTGGAATGAAGACCCTCGTACATTCCATCATGTCATAAGGATGCCACCAGCCATGTTTGATGAACTTGTACAGTGTCTGAGACCCAGGTTGACCAAGCCTAGCACCAACTTCCATCCAAACGTGGACCCCGGACTGAAGGTGGCACTGACTCTGCGGCACCTGGCCTCTGGAACCACATACAGAAACATGCAGTATGCATGGAGGGTGCCACACAACAGCATCAGCAAAGTGGTCAGAGAAGTGGTGCAGGCCATCATCGAATAATACCTGGAGGAGTACCCCACCACTGAACAAGGCTGGAGTGGTCAAGTACCCCACCACTGAACAAGGCTGGAGAAAACTTGGTATCAGAGGTGGAACTTTCCTCACACCATTGGAGCCAAAGATGGGAAGCACGGGGCCTGCAAAGCTCCAGCCAACTCAGGGTCCACTTATTACAACTACAAGGGCTTCTTCAGTAACATCCTCTTTGCCATGGTTGATGCTGACTACAACTTCATCCACATTGATGCTTCAGGTAACGGGTCAGCTTCAGATGGCCAGGTATATAATGCAAGTGACCTCAAGGATGGGCTGTAACGCAACCTCATCATGGGTTTTCCAGATCCAGGCCCCTACCCAAAGACACACAAGTTGTGCCCTACTTCATCATTGGTGATGATGCCTTCTCCCTCAGAACCTACCTCATGAAGCCGTACACTTCAAGATACCTCACCCGTGAAGAGAGGATCTTCAACTACAGGCTGTCCAGGGCAAGACGGGTGGTGGAAAACGCCTTTGGCATCCTGGCCAACAGGTTCCAGATACTTCTCATGACCATGCAGCATGACCCAGAGACTGTGAGGAGCATAGTGGAAGCTTGCTGTATCCTGCACAATCTCATGCGCACCCACTACTCTGTGTTGCAGAACAGACTTGTGGACCATCAACAAGGGAATTAGGACATGGAGCCTGGTGAATGGAGGCAAGGACGAAACCTGATAGACACTGTGGATGTACAAGGCCCCAACAGAGCTTCACGTGAAGGGAAGAAGCAATGCAACCTCCTGAGACATTGGTGCAACTCCCCAGCTGGAGCAGTGGAGTGGCAAGACAGGATGATAGATGATTAATGGATGCTTCCTTGAGCCTGTCGCACAACACTGATGAGATTGTGCCATGTATGTTGAGTGGTCCTACAATGAATAGAGCATTAATAAAGAGCTTTGTTTATTTTGAAATGTGTTGATCAATGAATAAATTGTTATTGATAATAAAGGTCCGTATGTGTGGCAGCTGGGATGATGGACCATACAGTCCCACTATGCTTGCACTGGAGGTTTATCTTTCCCACAACTATCCTTATCTATCCTACAAGCATGCAAAGGCTTAACCATTTTTTCAAAGTTTTCACCAACACTTTATTAACTAAAAAAATGAACCAAGTGTCTTAAGCAAAGATAACCTTTATTAACTTTCTTAGGTAAACTTTATGACTTTATTAAATAAGCAAAATGAACCAAGTAAACTGAATTAAGCGTGTTAAGCAAAGATAACCTTTATTAACTTTCTTAGGTAAACTTTATGACTTTATTAAAAAAGCAAAATGAACCAAGTAAAGTGTCTTAAGCAAACATAAACTTAAGAAGTAAACAACTTAGTCTCTGACACTGTTCTCAGTCACTCTGAGTCATGTCCATGGTCTCAGCTGTTAAGTGGACAGGGGCTATGGCTTGAATGCTGGTCTGAGGCACCATTGGGGTGCTTGGCCCCGAGGGTACAACAGGGGATGGTGTGTTCAGGAAGCTGTCCGAGAGATGACTCAGTCCCACTAGTTTGAGAGGCCCCTCATCAAGGACTTGAGATGGCAGGCCCAATACTGATGACAGATTGTCCGTTGATGGACTTGGCTGTGGGGTGGAGGAAGGAGGAGTGTAGTGGGGCTGTCTGGTCTGCAGCTGGGTGAGGAGTGGCGTCTGTGGAATGCAATGAACCTGGGACTGTGCTAGGAAGGTCTGTTTTTGCTGTGGGAAGTCCTGGTAGTTGTAGCATTGGTAGGTGAGGGGCTGTTGAAAGCCATGGAAGGGCTGTGACATCGCCTGAGGTGGAAGAGCAGACCTGGACTGAGTAGGAGAAGTTTCAGCTGGGCCTTGAGGGTTGTGCAGAAGTGCTGTTATCTTCTGCTTCATCACCTGGTACTGGGCCTCAGGCAGGTCCCTCAAGATCTGGCTCATGTAGGTTATGAAGGTGTTCTGGCCCAAGGATGCTCTGTCCAAGTGGACCAGCTGAGAGAGAAGTTCTGTGCTGGTCTTCATTATGTTCCTAATCTCCAACAGCACACTGTGGTTCTGGCCCTCCAGTCTGCCTCTCTACCTGCATCCTCTGGAGCTGGGGGTGGGGGTGGGTTGGCCTCTGGTGGTTGCTGCTTCTTCCTCCATTTGTGACAGCAGGGCGTCATCCCCCACAGGATCCTCCAAGTCTGCTGGCATGGGGAGTGCAGCTGTCGCGGGGGTCTCTGCTGTGGGGCCCTCTGAAAACATCTGCCTGGACAGGGTAACTGGCTCCTGGCTGGAAGTGGACTGGTTGTCTGTGGGCTGTCTGAGGGAGAGGGGTCTCAGAGGGGCTTCTCCTCGGTGGTGGATCTCACCCTCCAGGAAACTGCACTTGGCCATGATGTCCATCTCCCGGTCAGTGGGCTTGACAGCAGCCTGCCCGGATTTCTTGAGGTGTAGCTTGCCATACCAGGTGTGCATGTGCTTCCACCATCCCAGGAGTACTTCTGCAGTATACCCCAGGCTCTCTGCCTTGTCTCTCCAAGCGTCCTGCTTCTTCTTGGTGTCGCGATAGAGTCTGTGGCCCTTTCTCCAGAGGTACTCGTTCTCTCTCAGCCATTCCAGCACCTCATCCTCATGCTCCTCGGAAATGGTGTACTGTTTCCTCTCTCCCTTCTCCTTCCCTTGCCTCTTCCTCCCTCTGGAAGGGGCTTCAGCAGGGCCTTCAGGGGCTTGAGCAGCAGGGCCTTCAGGGGCCTGAGCAGCAGGGCCTTCAGGAGCTTCAGCAGCAGGGCCTTCAGCAGCAGAGCTTTGAGGGCCTTGGGGCTGGTCCACCACAGCAGCAGCAGCAGCAGCAGCAGGTTCAGAGTTAGTGCCAGGGGGTGGGATGCTGGTTCTGTCCTTCTTGCCAGGGCTGGAACGAGTAGGCATGGGCTTCCTCTTCTTGCCTGACTGACGAACCATGGTGTTCCTGCTAGATGTATGTGGCAGCACGTCTTTCCCCTGTATGGTGACTGCATGCATGCTGCATCCTTTTATATCCGCGGAGCTGACGCAATTCATACTCCCCGCATGCTCAGTGAACGCTTTGCATCCGATATACATCCGCGTGGCATCCGCTTTGTTTCCTATAGGCATCCGTGATGCATCTGCTTCATCCATTATTCATCCTCTCCTTCCGCTTTGTGTCTGCTTCGCAATTCTGCCCCAGAACCCCTTCGGACTTGTCATCCACTTCCATCTTCTGTCATCCGCTAGGCTTCCTATGAACATCCATTTAACATCCCCACTACATACTACCCATGTCTGTTCTTTTCGGTTCTTTTCCATTCTGTTTATGCAAATTTTCGCCACTTTTTGGAGCAGATGACAACGGATGGAGCCACCCCCAAAATTTTGCTCGTCCGCTGTGTCCTTTATGCATACATTTTGCATCCGTCGGCCAGTGGGACCTAGCCTTTAGGTTGGAGAGATTCTTCAATCTTTAACATTCAGTAGTTTAATGTGAAACATATTTTGTGAAAAATATGTTAGGTTTTCTTCAGGGAAAGAAATATCCAATTTTCCACTGATTTCTTTATAGTTTCTTTATAGGTTTTACAGAAGAAAATGAAGAATAATGCTATAAGTGAGAATGCCAGTGAAAAGGTTTGAAGAATACCTCACAAGTATGCAAGTGCTAATAAGTATGGATAGACCAATAGTTTGATTAATTTAAAGTTGTTTATGCACAAGTTTAACTTCAAAGCAGTATTTTTATTATCTGAACCAAACAAAAATTGCTTGTCTCTCTGAATATATACACATACACACACACACACATGCTTGCATATACACACATATACATATAAACATACAGAGAGAGACATTCCAGGTTTTTTAGAACAGAGAGACTGATCTGATCTGCTTTATTCTGTTATCTTTCTTTAAAGAATTATCTTGGTTATTTTTGTTTTTTTGTCCAAAAATATTGGAAATTATAGAACAATTATTCAATGATTCAAATAATTTAAAGTTAAGGTGATAAGTCAGATGAACCATCTTCTCAAAATTAGATTATCATTCATTTATTGCCTTAAACAATATGTTATGTAAGTGTTAGTTGGAGGAATCCTTTTACATAAAATTTGAACCACTACTATCCACAATCTTCCTTAACTTATGTCCTCCAATACTGTGGATAGATTCAGCATTGCTGAATCTAGAATGCCATTCATTTTTGAACCAATAATGCTCTCACTCTTCCTTTCCTCTTTCCAAGGGGAGCTTTTTATATTCTATGTATGCTTGAATAGATTGCAACAATTTCCAGAAGGTAAAGTTGAACTTGTATAACTACCCCATATCAATTTGTAGCCCTTAGCATGATTATTTAAGATATAATGATTCTGTACATATACTGGGCCGTTATGATAGATTAGATAGATAGATAGAAAGATAGATAGATATGTGGATAGATAGATGTGTGTGTGTATATACATGTGTGTTGGGATTCAAACTTTTTTACTACCGGTTCTGTGGGTGTGGCTTGGTGGGCATGGCAGGGGAAGGAGACTTTAAAATCTCCATTCCCACCCCACTCCAGGGAAAAGATACTGCAAAATCTCCATTTCCTTCCCAACCCACTAGTCTGCTTTCCAGCTCTGTTCTCCTGTGCAGGGCAACCAAAGAAGACTCAGCCGATCAGCTGGGACACAGGAAGCAGAAAATAGATGGGGGCAGGGCCAGTCAGAGGTGGTATTTGTCAGTTCTCCGAACGACTCAAAATTTCAGAATTTTGGTATTCCAGAATTAGTCAGAACCTGCTGAATACCATCTCTGATGTGTGTGTGTATGTGTGTGTGTGTGTGTGTTCTTCCTTAATGATAATCTTTAATTTTGAGTACATTTTTGTAGATAGGGTTATATATTATAATGGATTTGAAAATGCTGAAATGCTTGAGGTTTAGGATCAGTCATATGATGTCCTTTTAAAGAACAAGAAGATATTATACTGCAACAAAATATAGTTTTGTAATACTTGTAAAGTAAAATTACCTGGAGAGAATTAATCTGTCGAACTGCAGATCTTCAGTGGTTCTTTTCTACCACTTAACATTTTATTACGGTTGAAAATCTTGTATGCTGCTAATATATCTGTTCTCTCTTTATCTTCCCACAACACTAATAAAGACATTACCTTTTGTAATGTCTCATCAGAATAAAAAAATCTATCCCACCTGACATTCTAAGCTGATTTTTATATTTCAAATGAACTTGAAACTCAACACTTTGAAAGGTCACGTAAACACTGGGGAAAAAAGTACAGAAAAGCTTCTATAGGTAGTTCTTGTTTAGCAACTACAATTGGGAGAGGCAACTCTGTTATAAAGTGAAGCTGTCATTAAGTAAAACTCGCTAGTTGTTTCTGGCTCTAGGAGGTGGTGCTCATCTCTATTACAAGCTGAAGAGCCAGAGCTGTCCGAAGATGTCTCTGTGGTCATGTGGCTGGCATGAAGGCGCACAGAATGCTATTACCTTCCCACCAAAGTGGTCCCTATTTTTCTACTTGCATTTTTACATGCTTTAGAACTGCTAGGTTGGCAGAAGGTGGGACAAGTAATGAGAGCTCAATCTGTTACACAGTGCTAGGGATTCGAACTGCTGAACTTCTGACCTTTCTGATCAACAAGCTCAACTTTGAACTTTGGTACCATGTCCAAGAATTTTACAAAATACATCAAGAAATGGTAGCTTCCTGCTATAACACCAGTGGAACTACAAAAACTGCGCTACTCAAAACATCATACTTTTTAAGAAGATACTTGGTTGATACCTAGGATGCTGGCAGCAACCCATATCAAACATCAACAAGAGTCAAGGATATTTTTGATATTTTTTTAAAATATTCAGTTGACTGAGTTTCATGTTTAATGAACAAAATAATAATAAATAAGTCATAGATTCACTCCATAAGCAAGTCACATCCCCATTTCAACGTTTTTGTCCTTTATTGAATAAAATTACCATTTTTCAACATTCTTACAGCCCTTGTTATTTCCTTTTCAACTTTTTTTTTATTGTTGTTCTTGGAGACAAACTTTTACAGTAGTTCTTTTAATCACACTCTTTTCAACATACAGATCTTCTAAAGTACTCCTTCCAGCATTGTGTCACTTCAGATTCACTCCAAATCATATAATCACTTTCATTTTCAATTCCATTCCTTTTCCCGGAAACGTCTGAGTTTGCCATTTCCACTCACTGCCAAAAGATTATTTTTTAAATCAAAATCACTCTCATTTTTCTCTGCCTCTTTTCATCTTAACCATTTTTGCTCACTTTTAAGTCCTTGTCTATCAATAGATATTATAGAATATATTCCTTTCATCCTCGGTTCTACAGCAATCATTCTTAAAATGCATTTTTCCTCACTTGCAGCCTTTTTCATATCTTCATTCTACAAAGTATCCTTTTTCATATTTCTAATCAGCATAATGTCCAGGTGGAATTCAGCATGTCCTCACAGATTCCATATCCTCTTTCCTTATGACTGGTCTCCATTCATTTTACAGGGAAAGTAATCTAATACAGGACTCATATTTTCATTTCCTGTGATATTGTTGTCTCTTTTCCTTTTTAAATTTTCTTTCATGTTCATTCCCCATCCCCCAAACTTTCAGACAACAAAATAAGGTATTTCATAAATCTTTCATCATAAATAATCAAATCAAATGTGTTGAGATTCATTCCTTTCCCATGTAAGTGCATGGTTGATGCATACTTAAATCACATGTTCAATGCAGATTATTTTCTGCACAGATGCTAATTAAATCATTAGCATTCTCATTCATTCATTCACTTACTCGCTCATTTTCATTTTTTTCTCCTGTTTTCTTCTTTGTTGCAGCACAGTGGCTCAGTGGTTAAAATGCTGGACTTATCAATTGGAAAGCCAATTGACCACATTCAAGACCCAACAATTTATATATAGCCATCATGGGGAACCTATAGCATGCATGCCGCAGGTGGCACACAGAGCCATTTGTGCAGGCACGCGAGTCCCAGGCAAACTTACCTCACTGCGCATGCATGCGCCTCCCATTGATTTTCAGGCCTTTTTTGGAAATACCAGAAGTGATGAAACAGGCCCATTTTTTGGCCTGCAGAGGCTTCCCTCAAGCCTCTGGCAGGCCGAAAAAAGGCCTCAAATAGGTTAAAAATCAGCTAGGAGGCACAGTGGAGGTAAGGGGGCAGCGGCATGGGGGGGGAAGAAATCACACACATGTGCAGGGGACATGGGGGGGACACGTGCATTGCTTTCTGGGTGCTGGCACGTGAGAGAGTGCACAAAACTGCACATGCAATTTTTGGTACAAAAGCCCAAAAAGGTTAGCCCCCACTCAAATATGGTATAATAATCATAGTATGCCATAAGCAATGCAAGCTTTAAGTTTCCCTTTTATCAGAAGGGAAAAAAATACCTATTTAGCATTTTCTATTCAGACCAAAGTTATTTAAAATTCTTCCATTCTTTACCATTCTGTCGGAACTGAAGAAATTTCTTGGATAAGAAATGAAACATCTTCAAGGAAAAACAATGAAAGTCCAGTTGCCTTTTTAAAGATATACCTCTGAGACTTTTGAGGGAGACCTATTTAAGTCCAAAATATATTTGACTTTCCTAAGGAACACTTTCCTACAGCAGCTGAGTTTGACTTGTGTCTTTTCTTTTTGCCCTGTTTTTGTTTAATATTGAACTTAAAGGTAGGACTTGCTTCCTTTGACCTACTGAAGTGGTACTAATTTAACTTTCCACTGTTTTTCTGGTGTGTTTTATTGTCGGTGAATTATTATAAAATGTTGCTACAATATATTATGAATTTTGACATTGATATGAGCTATTATGAACAACCGAGAAATGTATAAAAAAGAATCTGATATTTTTAAAGGGCAATGTATTGTTCATGTAAGATGAAATTTACAGAAATCCTGAAGCAAGAGGAGAAGAAACAGACAACAGCTTCCATTTAAAAGAGTTGATGGCTGTTACTACAAATTATCCCATAAGAAGCATTTTTTGTACTTTAATTATTTGTTTTGAAATAATATATATCTGTACAGTTTGTTACCTATTTGAAAGGCAAGATGTAATTATATGTGTACATTTCACAACATATTACAGTTGTATATATTTATGTGCAAATTCCAGATATGCTTTATTTCTGACAGTTTTCAATACTGTTCCATTTTATTCCACTCCACTCCATTCCATTCCATTCTGTTCCGTCCGGAAAAACGCGAGGTAGACCGGGTTCCAACAACAAAGTCTTTATTTAGTCAAGCAACAGTAACGGAACAGTTTGGCTGAAGCCGCGGCAGCCTTTTATACAGGCTTGCCTGCCAGCTTGTAGCCAATGGCAGCTATTTGACTTTGCCGCCCTTTAGCAGCTCTTTTGGATTGGTTCCTAATGAACCAATCCAATACTGGTCTTTCTAGCCAATCAGATTGTGTTGTTTGGAGTATACCATTCTATACAGAACACATTCCATTCCATTCCATTCCATTCTATTCACAATACCATCTTACAAAGTCCTCTTATTCTGTCCTATCTTTTATTCTTTCTTTACAATAATAAACTTTTTTTATTACTGCTGTTTTTGTTGAACTTGCCTGTCTTGAAGAGGCTAACAGCACAACAGTTTTCAGACATGCTCAAGGGTTTTAAACATTTTGACATAAATCTCTTAGGATTCTAAAATATATTGGAAGTACCCATAATTTATCGAGAAAGGCAAAATATTTACTAAATCACAGTTCTTTAAGGATTAAGGCAGGCTTGCATTATTTCAAAATATTATAATATTTTATAATGTACAAAAATAATATAGCAGGATTCATACAATCAAGTGACTAATGTATTTATTATGATTTGTAATGTAATTGCTTAAGGTTCTTAATGTTCTTTCTGCATCATCCCTGTGTAAGAATGGGCTGAAGTTTTCCATTTGCTTGGGATAAAAAAAGGGGGGGAATCAAAAGAGGTTCTAAGGCAGGGGTGTCAAACTTAAGGTTCACAGGCTGGATCTGACCCACAAGGTGCTTAGATCTGGCCCCTGGGGCTGCCCTGGAAATAGTGAAGGACTGGCCCACCATGCCTTTGTCAGCAAAAACAGAGTTTGGGAGGGCCACAGGCAGCCCTCCCAAGCTCTGTTTTCACTATCAGAGGGTTGGTTGCAGGAGGCTATTGCAGGCTCAGAAGCCCATTTTCACTGGCAGAGGATTACAGGAGGCCATCACAGGTGAAAATGGAGGTTGGGAACACATTTTCGCTGGCATTTAGGCCACCATAGACATCCCCAACATGAGTGATGTTGAGCTGGCCACACTCCCTGGTCATATGCCCCACTGGCCCTACCAAGGTCAAAAACAACCCTGAAGTGGTCCTCAATGAAATTGAGTTTGACAGCCCTGCTGTAGGGAAAAGAGATAGCTTTTCTTTCTTGTGGTCAATTTCATTGAGTTGGGTCGTTCTCATTCCCAAGTAAATATGCTTCGTATTTCTAGCCTTGGTCAATCAGAATAGTAGTCTCACTTTCTCTCATTGCTCTTCAGTTGTCCATTTTTGATAGCTGAAGGGCCTTCAATTTAAATGCCCCTTTTTACACTCTTCCCAATCTAATATTTTCTTAATTGTTCATATCTCACATTTGGCAGATAAAATATTTATATGGAAGAAACTTAGCACCATCTTCTCTTCTGGATCATAAAATAGTCTTGCATTAAACATCTCTATCAGTTCTTCATAGATCAAATGGCACTTCAAACTTCTGGAATATCTTTTGCAACCTTTTATCCCTTTGTGGAGGTCACGTTAGTTTTCTTTTTTAAAAATCCACATTATTTTATGCCTTTTCATTTTATTGCTTTTTTCTCAATGCCAGGCAAAAGATTGGAAGCAACAAAACTTCCAAAGGCAGCCCTCAATTTATAGCTATTCATTTAGTGATCATTTAAAATTACAAAAGCAGTGGGGGGAAAAAAGTCTTATGACCGTTTTTCACACTTACAACCATTGCAGCATCCCCCATGGTCACGTGATCAAAATTTGGATGCTTAACCACAGGCAGGTGTTTAGGTCAGCTGCAGTATCCTGGAGTTCCGTCATCCCCTTTTTGGACTTTCTAAGAAGCAAAGACAATGGGTAAGCCAGAGTCACTTAACAACCATGTTACAACTTAACAAGTGCACTGATTCACTTAACAACTGTGGCAAGAAAAGTTGTAAAATGGGGCAAAATTCACTTAACAACTGTCTTGCTTACCAACCAACCAAAACTTTGGGCTCTATCATGCCCCCATCGGAGTCTGAATCTGAGGAGGAAGATGAACATCTGACAGGGCGTGGGAGAGTGATTTGGCTGTGGAGGAAACTGGGCAAGGACAAAGTCAGACTGGGCAGAGCAGGGGAGAGGTTGAGCAAGGGAGAAGGAGTTCAGAGGAAGACCCAGGCCCACCCGCTCTTCATCCTAGGGCACGCAGGGAAGAATGGAGAAGAGAGTAACGTGGGTTGCATAGCTTGTGAGGAAGGAAAAGCCCATGATTCCCTTCACAAGGCACACCTGGGGATGGTGCTTAAAGGAGAGGCAGGTGAGTGGGGCAGTTGTTGGGAATAAACATTGAGTTTATCTTGTATTGGCTGCAGTTATCTGAGTTCCTGACATCCTCCCAACTGGTTTGATTTACTGCCATGTTACTTCACTTCTGGAACCCCTTATCTTGTCCTTCCAGATTTATTACCTTATTTTACCTTGTTGGACTTAGAGTTTAAAGTTTTCAATTTACAATGTTTGAATTGGAATATCTGCAGCTAAAGGCTGTTGCAGGTTCGGGGGAGAGTTTTTTTCCAGACCGGAAGGTAACCACGACATTAAGGGCAAAGTTGACGCTAATAAAGGGACCCAGACTTTTTCTCTAACTATGTTGCCTTTGTGCCACACCCCGGGTCATCACAGGGCTCAGTTGTGGTCATAGGTAGAGGCCTACCTGTAGCTTTTCTTCTCAGAATGCCTTTTTAGGTACATTTGACTTGTTGACCTGGATTGTTGATTGCTGACTCTATAAAGTGCTGTAAGAGAGGGCTGTAAAGCACTGGGAAGTGGGATATAATTCTAAGTGCTATTGTTTAAGCAAATGATTTTGCTAAGGCAAAGTTTCTTTGAAACACTTTGTGTCTCTTTGAAACACTCCTATGGTTTGTATGTCTGGGCTGTGTTGTGTTTTCTGACTTAATCTTCATCGTTCCTCTGCTTTCTTCCTTCAAACAAAAGGGGACAAACAATATTCTAGTTCTTTCTTTGGGTTTGAAGTGTTTTTAGACAGATAGGATAAACTGAAACAGCTTGATGATTCAGAAGGAAGGAGACCAATAACAGAAACTGGATTTTTCCTAGAATGAAGAGAAACACCATATGGGTAAGAGAAGATTTAATTAGAATGTGTGAGTTTCAGTCAAGTGGGAGGGATGATGATTCCTTAATTAAAGTGGGCATTTTTTCCACAGGTATGTCATATGAATGTGCATATACAAGGAAACCATATTGCTGGTTATACTGCATATATCAATGGGTGATGGAGATCTGTATTGGAATATAATGGTAGAATGAATATTTTTCATTGATGATAAGTCAATTGTAGCTTTTCTTGACATATTGCAGAAAAAATGTATTGTTGCATTTATCAAGGAATGCCAAGATGAACTTTGGAAGAGCATTTGTCATATACTAAAAAACAACAACAAATTAAAAAAAATCATGGGACAAATCAATAGTTTGGGTATACCAGAATTTGTGTGTGTGTGTGTTTGTGTGTGTGTGTGCGCACACACATACATATATATATTTCAAGGTTTTGCTATTTGTTGGGTGGTGGGTTTTTTTGGACAGCTGTGAAATTAATCTGAATTCAATTAAAAAACTACTAGCCCTGTTGCTGTAACTGCTAATATCTTGCATATATTATTCACAGAAATTAACATTTTACATTACAGAGTAATAAATTTAATTTTTAATAAGAATTAAAAAGTTAGTGAGAGGCCTGGGGTGCTTTTCCCCACTCTAATTCCTATTAACATATTAAAAATAAATTGTAAAGATACAATCCATATCGTTGCATGGATTTACCAATATAAATGTTTTATCAAACATTAAAGTACCTTTCAAGTAATTTCATATGTCTCTCTGCCACGAAGATCAAGCTATCAGATGCCAGTGACAAGCAATGTATTATTAAACCAAAAAACCAGGAATTGAATGAGATGTGTTGTGAAATATTAAAAACAACAACCATGAGAGATTCAGATTATTGTGCATTTTCTACAAGTATGTCAGTCACTTGGTTGATTCAAACATATTCATGAAATTCTAAACTATACACTTTGGAGAAGTTTGATTAGAAATAAAAAGTACAGTTCTATCCGGATGCTATTAATATCCTGCCTGGGAGAACCTATCATTAAAGAATGTGAAATAGCTAAACTCAAGCAGCAGACTTTGGATGCCATGCAAAGGCAGCAACATTTACACTTTTCTCCTTTAAAATTAAGCAATGGGATAGTCTTCTTGGAATTGTATCTCAACTGCCAAATGACTGACCTTGGATTCATGTACCTTAATTTGGGGAAAGTATCAGCCCTCCCAATGGGACAACTTACTGTGGCCAACTTGCTGCAACCAACTTGCCATGGCCCAACTTGTTGTGGTACAACTCACCACAGGACAACTCCCCATGGGACAATTCAATAATTCAATTTAATTGTTTAAAATAATTTTAAAATATTTTAGTTTTCATCATTCACATTTCATTTTGTTCCTCTTATTGCATCCTTTATTTAATAATTCTATTCCACCATTGTTTCAATATTATTGTATGTACATTGAGAGCTTACACACTGAAAACAAATTGCTTGGTCATTAAAGAATTCTATTCTATTCTATACTAGTGTAACTCTTATCCCACAATAAACTCTCCCTTGAATGAGTTAGCCATGGCCAATATGCCAAGTTGTTCTGGACCCCTTCTAAATAAGCCAGACAGGAAGCATGAGTAGATAAACTAATTTCACTTTATTGTAAGACTGCATTAATAGAAATAGTACTTAGACTTATATACCATTTTACAGTGCTTTTACAGCTCACTCTAAGCAGTTTACAGAGTCAGCATATTGCCCCCAACAATCTGGGCCTTCATTTTACCCACCTTGGAAGAAGGGAAAGCTGGGTCAACCTTGTTTAACAGAATCTTGAAAGTCTGAAAGTACTTTTAGCATCTGTTCCATTAGGGCATGCCATTCTTAAATTTCTTTCTCTGATCATTCAATCACTGAGGGCTCCTCCCTTTTTTTTGTTTGATTGTTTCCTAGGCAGCATCTCTTCCTCTCATTTGACAAGGACATTCACACATTCCTTTAAATAAAAGTAGGACCATCATCTGTATTACCTTAGGCAGCAAAAATGTTTGATTGAAGCCTGCACCCAGTAGATTAGCAGTGAAATTTTTGATTTAACAGACCAAACATAAGAAATGTCCATTATTCCTTAAATTGCAGAGTTTTTATGCAAATTACATCATTTGGCTTCACATCATGTGTGTAATTGATGTCATTATGCATGATGCTGTTATGCAAGCAATATAAAATAATGAAAATGTTATTGGAAATTTCCACTGCATCCAAAGTCCATTCTACTGAGGTCTGTTAATGTGGTTTTCCTATATAAACTGGACGTGATGTGTCCTGGACATTGACCTCAGAATAGTATCTATTGATATTTATCTCATGTTGAAAAACACAATCATTTTCAATGATCTTCCAGTTTCAAGGGCACCTTGCAGTTCTTAATAGTTTAATTTCAAACTGAGTGTGATTTTTTTAAAAAAATAGTGAAAAGCATGTGTTTGAAAATATAGCTGATACCAAAAATATTGTGCTGTTAAACAAGTAAACTAGAATAATGATAAGAATAAAAAAATATTAGTCTGTAATTAATGAGCTCATTTTTAAATAATGTAATTAAATGCATCATCAAAGTGCTAGAATAAACATTGTACAGAAGACACAGTTTCTGAAGAAAATTATGTATCAGGTTATTACAATAACAGATATATAAATTATTTATTCTGAAGTTTGAAAATAAACTCTCTGATGAGGATGTTGCATGTATTCATAAATATATTTAGATATTTCATACATCTAAAAACTGAATGACTGGAAATATAAGACAATAAAATCAAAGGACACGAGACAATTAGTAAATTTCCCTAATTGCCCAATGTAAATCTGAAGTGCATTGAGTAAGGAATGAAAGGACAGTCTTAAAAAAATTAAAAGACTACCTTAAACATTGTTTCCTTTCCATGAAAGTAAGTGTATATAATTTAATTTTTTACAGACTGACCATTCATTCCTTACCTAACACACTTCAGATTTATATTGGATTATTAATTATGTATATGATGTATAGATATACTGTATATGGATATTTCATTAGGAGTCCTTGGTGCATTCTAAGCTTGCTTGTTTTCCTGAAATCATTTCATTACTTTAGTTAGGTAACATGTAGGAGGTAGCATTGATGGTGTTATCTAGTTACCTAGTTAGGGTAATGAAATGTCTGCAGGAAAACAAGAAAGCCCAGACAGCACCAAAGATCCCTTATTTCACCTCTGAGCTATAAACATTCTCCTTTATTGATATATTTCATTAATTGCTGTGTGTGTGTGTGTGTGTGAGAGAGAGAGAGAGAGGGAGGGAGGGAGGGAGGGAGGGAGAGAGAGAGAGAGAGAGAGAGAGAGAGAGAGAGAGAGAGAGAGATGGTATTTAGCAGGTTCTGACCGGTTCTGGAGAACTGGTAGTGAAAATTTTAAGTAGTTCGGACAACTGGCAAACACCACCTCTGACTGGAGATTTTACAGTATCCTTCTCCTGCCATGCCCATCAAGCCATGGCCATAGAACTGGTAGTAAATTAATTTGAATCTCACCACTGGTGTGTGTTTAATAAGAGGGGGGTGGAGAGGGAGTGTGTATATAGGGCACAATCAATTCCTTTCTAAATTTTAATATAGAGGTCTTTGAATACAAAAAAGAAAGAAAGAAAAGAACTGCTGAGCCATCCATTCCTGCTGACTATAATTCGCACAAGCTCACCAAGGATGGGACAGGTATCAAAATGCAGTGGAGAAATATCCCATCACCTGTTTTTTCTATAGGAACATATTTTTATGCTTTTCTTACTATGCAGAATTAGCTGCATGTGTGAGAAAGACACGGAAGTCAAAAAGCAAAACAAAAACAAAAATAGCATCCCTATTTCTGGGACCTGGTTGCAGTCCTCTTTCATTTCTTCTGCTTGTCATAGATGGAGTTGGGAGAAGGGAAGGAGATGAAACCTTTGAGATTTCAAGAATGCAGGAGAGAGCTGCTCTCTTTTGCATGGCAATGTTCAATGTAACAAAGCTTGGCTTAAATAAAACCTTTGATACTCTATGGAGCTGATCCTGCCCGGCCTGTACTTGAAATTCTATCAATAAACTAAGCAATCATGTAGCTAAGATGCAGATGTTTGCTGATTCTATCTATATTCATTTCTTAACAACTTTTTTCTCTTTCTCTTTTTTCATGCTTCCCTTTCCCTTGTATTTTTCCATTTGTATTTCTGTAATTTTTGTTGACTTTTATTCTTTTCATTTCTAATTCTTAATAAACTTATTTTTTTTAAAAGTCCATTAAGTTTGCTTTTTAATCTTTACTTACACAACCCTCTCATCTTGTTTTATTTCTCTCTTCAACAGTTCAAGAATCAAAAGAGAACAAGAGAGGAGAGAATGAGCATTAGATCTTTTCTAACAAATCAAACTTGGGATTATAATAATAATAAAATCTTGGGTAACATTTCTACTTTAGAAACTTTAATAGCCAAGTTATTTGAAATACTAATTATATCTATTTTTGAAAGTCATCTGTTTTGGGACTTTTCCCAAGATGGCATGCTGAACTGTTTGTAAACAGTTCATTTTGCTGCTAAAATTGGTTTTGGGCAGCCTGTCCCTAGATTGGAAGGGATGTGGTGGCTCAGTGGCTAAAGCCCATGTCCCACTGCACCAACGGATGCAAAGAGGATGTAAAACATTTTAAAAAGCTTGCCATCCATTGGAAAATGCGATGCATCCGTTGTGTACTCACTGCATACGTGTTTCATACGCTCTATCCCTCCAGCATCTGTCCACTGAGATTTCATCCACCCAAGAAGTTTTGAGCTTCACAAAACTTTGTGAATGGATGAACTTTCCGCTGTGTATGATGTAAATCTGTGACATCCAAGCAACAAATGTTCTATGTCCGTTTATCATCCATTAAACATCCGCTGTATCCTCTCTGCATCCTCTGGGCATCCTCACAACTCACATCCGTTGCAGCTGAAAACAGAAAGAGGGAGGAAACAAAAGGTACAGGGAAGTCTACAAAGCGTTAGTAGCACGGAAATAGAAAGGATGTGCAGTGAACGGTTTGCATCTGATATACATCTGCTGGGCTTCCTATGAACATCTGTTTAACATGCCCACTACATACTACCCACGTCCGTTCTTTTCTGTTCTTTTCCATTCTGTTTATGCAAATTTTCACCACTTTTTGGAGCGGATGACAACGGATGGAGCTACCCCCGAAATTTTGCTCGTTCACTGTGTCCTTTTTGCATACATTTTGTATCCGTCGGCCAGTGGGACCTAGCCTTAAGATGCTGAACTTGTTGATCAGAAAGGTCACCAATTCAGCAGTTCAAATACTTAGTGTCGCATAATAGAGTGAGCTCCTGTTACTTGTCCCAGCTTCTGCCAACTAGCACATAAAAATGCTATCTTAAAGATTTTAAGTCCTAGTAGGAAGGATCAGAGAGTTGGGTCTCCATCTTTCCTTTCAGCTGGTTTTTTTTTTGAGAATACCTTGGTTATAATTATGCATTTTGAATTTTCTTTCTTTTTGTCTTGATCCTTCTTTTAAAAGTTGAATGGTTGAATGGTTGAATGGTTAACTGGTTGAATGCAGATTTACTGTAACCCCTTATCGAATTTTAATGTGAATTTGGACTGGATATTTTTGGAATATAAATCGATAATGGAGGTTTATAGTTCTTGGGAATTTAAGATACAATCATTGGGAAAGTTCTCAATCAGAATCTTAAGGAAAAGTTGATCCTGTTAAGAATCAACTAAAGCTATTTGATCCTGGACTGATCAGATATAAAGATTCTGGTGATTTATGATAGATAAGAAGCAGTGGTGGGATTCAACTTTTTAAAACTACTGGTTCTGTGGGCATGGCTTGGTGGGTGTGGCTTGGTGGGCAAGGCTGAGTGGGAATGGCTGGGTGAGCACGGCAGGGGAAGGATACTGTAAAATCTCCATTCCCTCCTCACTCCTGGGGGAAGGTTACTGCAAAATCCCATTCCCTCCCCACCCCGCTAACCTGCTTTCCAACTCTGTTCTCCTATGCAGGGCAACAATAGAAGACACAGCCAATCAGCTGGGACTTGGGAGGCAGAGAATAGATGGGGGTGGAGCCAGTCAGATATGGTATTTGTTGGTTCTTTGAACTACTCAAAATTTCTGCTACTGGTTCTCCAGAACTGGTCAGAACCTGCTGAACACCAGGAGGAGTGATTACATAGGAGGTAATGGATTAATTAAGAGCTATTTCCCCTTCTCCACCTTGTGATCATAATTTTACTTTGATTGCATTGTCATTTTATTGGATTAGGAATATTGATTCCTGATTATTTTCATGTTTTTATTCTGTAAACCTTCTAGGGTCCATTTAAAACAAGATGGATTAGGGATATGATAAGAAGCCATTTCTATGGGTTAAATATAATAATACATTGTTAACAGAGGGCTTTGAACTTTAACATTTCACCCATAAACGACTTTGTTTTTATTTATAGTGTATACTTTGTTTTTACATTTTCTCTTCTGAGGAGCCTTTGCTCCATTTATATTCCATGGTAAATATTTGTATCTTATACCCAAGCCAAAAATTGAGAAAAATTTATGCCTGCACACCTAGTTCAATATCTTCCTTTTCAGTTTCCTGTTTCACCTCTTAAAAATTTTCTGTATTCTCCTCTGACACTTCCACTGAATCCTCTCCAATTATCTTTGGATTTTTTTTTCTAGAAATGCCCTTGTCTTTTGATGGCAAGTATATAATTGAAACCACTGCTGTTTAAAAGCAAAAATCACACCTTTCCAATTTGTGCCATGAAATGGATTTTTTTTTTTGCTGAAATCTCAGTAAAAATAATATTCCTTTTTTGTATGTATAAGAAGTTAATCAAAGACAGTAGTAATAAAGAACTTTTGTTTGTGATGGATCTATTACTTGGAACCCTGATATTTAGTTAGTTATATTTAGATTATGAATCTTCAGTCATGTATTAAACATTACTGTAAAACTTAATTGCTATGTTTTTTACTGATAAAGTTCACCAAAGCGTTCCTTGGAATGTTTCTTTACATAAAAATATTCCTTGACTACTAGCCATTCATCTCATGAGCTGAATACAAAAACCTCAGTTCTTGTAATATAACATCAGGAGTAGCTCTCCAGAGTGCAAGTAGTGATCTCAGAATCTCACCTTTTTCCAGAGAGACTTCACTAGCCAGAATTCACCATCTGTCTGTTGATTTCCATTGCAATGGTGTCCCTCCTCTTTCAAAGACATCTAGTTTCCCACAAATTCTTAGCAGAGATCTCCTATATCTAGTATCCTGTAAGGAGTTCCTTCCATTCATCGGAAAAAGGGTTTATTCCTTATTTTATTACTTCAGAACAGTGGAATTCTCAAATGGCTAAAAAAGAAAGGAAAGAAAGAGAAAGAATGAGATGATTGTTTCACTGCCAGAAGAAAGGAGCATAAAATAAACAGTACAGAAAACTTTATCCCTGATTGTTGTAATAAATAATGTAAAATGCCTCTATCAATTCAGAGAACCATCAGAAAAGACTCCAGAGCAATAAAAATCAATGCAACAAGCCCCTTATTATATTGCATAATTTAATGAGCATGAGGACAAGGGATTCTTAAATGTAACTTTCATGTAGTTCAGGAAGAAATCTAATTGGAACAAAGATAGGAAAACTGAGTCAGCATAATTTTAGGCATAATTAGCTATGAGAACAGTAATCTTTGCATGTAGTGTATACTTTGCTGGTATACATATGATGAATTAAACAAAACAGGTCCTAATATACAACATATATGTTTGCCTGTTCCTTGTATTAAATAATAATTTAACAAAATCTTAATATTAATAAATACACTCAATAAAGTACAATTGCTTAGTTTTTAATAAATAAATAAAGGCCTACTATCATTGAATTGTCTTCTACCTCATAGGAGGGGGGGGGAGAGAGGAAAAGGGGGGGAAGAAGGGTGGGAGAGAGAGAAAGAGAGAGAGAGAGAAAGGAAGAAAGAAAGAAAGAAAGAAAGAAAGAAAGAAAGAAAGAAAGAAAGAAGAAAGTTCAAGCCCCATTCCTAATTAAGTAAGTGTAAGGTTGCTTCTGAGCTTTAAACTCACTGGAAAATGGATATATACATAATACAGTTCCTGAGCAATGAATCTCAAGACTGTAAATCAATTTGAAGCACCATAATCCAAGTTTTTCCAATAGTGTTGTTTACCTTTAGTAATCTTCAAAATATAGAGACACAAACGATATGATTAGAGCTATTTGCTTGCTAACCTAACTGATTTTCTGGGCAATTCCTTCCCAGGTTCAGATCAGAGGTGGTATTCAACAGGTTCTGACCAGTTCTGGAGAACCAGTAGCAGAAATTTTGAGTAGTTTGGAGAACTGGCAAATACCACCTCTGACTGGAGATTTTACAGTATCCTTCCCCTGCCACATCCATCAAGCCATGCCCACAGAACTGGTAGTAAAAAAACTTGAATCCCACCATTGATTCAGATACAATGAATTGCTTGCTTAGAAATAACTGAAAGCAGGCATCAGTGGCACTGCACACTATTAATTATGAGTAAGGACTGTTTCCTGAATTGCACACCCCACAGAAGGAAGAAGAGAAGGCTTTTTTAAATTGTAGATGCCTATATGTAAGAGAAATTTCAGACTTCAGAATTTTGGTTGCTAGATGTAACAGTTTCTTTCTGCAGTCAAGAGAAGCTTCTTGATTAAACTGATTATTCTGATTATTCAGTTTTCAAACCATTCAGGATGCTTTCACAAGAAGAATATGCCTGCTGTCATATCAGAGGGTGGATTCAGTACTCTGCAACTGGTCCTGAATTTAAGGAAAAACTTAATCTGCCCTATTACTAATGCAGAGGATGGATCAAGCTAATCAGTGATGGGATTATTATTATTTTTTTTACTAATGATTCTGTGGGAGTGGCTTGTGGGTGTGGCAGGGGAAGGATACTGTAAAATCTCCATTCCCACCCCACTCCAGGTAAAGGATACTGCAAAATCTCCATTCCTTCCCCATTTCAGGGCAAGGATACTGTAAAATCCCATTCCCTCCCACCCCACTAACCTGCTTTCCAGCTCTGTTCTCCTATGCAGGGCAACAAAAGAAGACCCAGATAATCAGCTGGGACTCAGGAGGCAGAGAATAGATGGGGGCAGGGCAAGTCAGAGGTGGTATTTGCCAGTTCTCCAAACTACTCAAAATTTCAACTAGCAGTTCTCCAGAACTGGTCAGAAACTGATGAATACCACCTATGAAGCTAATTATCTGGAAGATGAGTGTGAATTTGTTGCTAATGCAGAGGATGGATCAATCTCATTACCCTGAATATAAGTGTGGATTTGTATACTCTGAACAAATGTACAGGTAACTTACCTGATGGATTTTGCATTTCTCTAAATGTTAAGATACACTTCTCTGTTCCAATACATTTAAAAATAGTTCCAAAATGCATTGTAGTAAGAATTCAGAGCTTTCTCTGAATTAAAGGTTACCTACAAGATTCCCTTCAACTCTTCACTTTATAACAAGTTGGTGAAAGAAGGAACGCAGTTAAGAACAGAGGTGAGATTACCCCATCAGCTTAGTGACTAGGATTTATTTAAAACTCAGACTTTGTAAATTTTTGCATCTCCTTGGCTCTCAATACCACATAGGATGAAGGAATCACGAAAGAACCACGCAGAGACAGCTGGTTCAGCAGATACCTGTAGATTCTACTTGTAGGTCAGTGGACTCTCTAATTGTTTACTATCTATTTCTCACAATGCATAATAACAATTTCTCTTGGCATGTATCTCATTAGCTCACAGTTTGGGCATTACATGGTTCGCCCTTCTTAAGCTTTGTATAAGTGTCAGGTCCTTTCACATTTGATATAAACTGCAAGCAAACCTGGCCTGCAGTCCCTTAAACTGCCAGCCAGAAAACCACTTAGCGGGCTCCCAGCAATGTTGACTTACTGTGTAAAGGGAGCAAATGCTCCCTTACACGTAAAGAGAGCACTCATCAGCGGCACACAGGCACCCCTGCCCATGACTTCATGATCCTGGGATTAGCTTAATCATCACCACTATTTCAATAATACTTTGGTGTGCCCCAATTGGGAGCCTCCTGTTTCATTTGAGTTTTTGGTTTATTTAGAAATTGTTCTGTTTGAATAGCAGTTCAGAGCTATTGGCAAAGCAGCACCCTGAGGAGGAAAGCTGCTTTGGCTCATCTATTGGCTCTGCTGATGAATGAAATGGGTTCGCTGAAGCAGAGAAATAAATGAAGCTGAAAGGAAAGTGCATTGAATTTTGTTCATGTTTAGAAACCTGCTAATGCTAGCAGTAGGGAAGAAAAGTACGATATGGATCTATTAAAGTATCCAATAGAAAGCACCTATAAAGTGTGGTAGCTTAGCAGGAACAGAGACTAAAAACATATCAAAATGAATCAAATCAGAGAAAAATAAATGCCTTCAACGTTGCCAAGAACACTGGGATTATTATTCAGACACCCCAAGGGATTCATCTGGTTTTCCTCCCAGATAATAACACCAGACAGGATTTTAGCACCATAACAAGCCAAGAAGAGAAATTTCCAGCCAGTAAAATTAATTCAACTGGCTAGACTGTCCCATCTGGCTGAAGTGAGCTAAGAAAACCCCTCCCCTCGCTTTCTGAAATTCCCTTCTTCCTGTCCATACATCAAAGAATGGACTCCTCTTGGAAATGGAACTTGTCAAAATGGGTTTGTGGACAATTCAGGGTGCTTTCAGATGAAAGAGTTTTCAAGCACTGATTTCCTGTTCATTTTCTTGCCATAGGGAAAGAGATTAAAACAGACAAGACAGCAAAGCTTATTGAAAGGATTCCGAGCTCCTCTTGATTGATTGCCCCTGAGAACCCAATAAATTTGAAGAAGACATCTAGGATTCCCCCCTTAATGTCTGGGAGGGAATTGACTTTTCATCTGGATCCTCTTCTTAGATCATAGAATAACAGAGTTGGAAGGGACCTTGGAGGTCATCTAATCCAACCCCCTGCTGGAGCAGGAGAGTCTATTCCAAATATTATAGTCTCTAGCTAGGATTGAACTCACAGCCTCTTGATTGTGAGGCGAGAACTCTACCTCTAAGCCACTAGAGCTGGCGCACTACTGCTATACATCTTTTTATTTATTTATTTTTATTTGTCAATTGCTTACAGGATAATTGGTATAAGTAAAAACAGTTATGAACACATGGATACATATAAGAAAAATAAAAAAATATATAAAAGAAACAATAGGACATGGACGGTAGGCACATTGGTGCGCTTATGCATGCCCCCTACAGACCTTTTGGGAAAGGGGTGAGGTCAATAGTAGACGGTTAAAGGTTAAAGGTTAAAGTTTTTGGGGTTTGGGGAAGAAACCACAGAGTCAGGTAGAGTATTTCAAACATTGACCACTCTGTTGCTGAAGTCGTATTTCCTGCAATCAAGTTTGGTGCGGTTAACCTTGAGTTTGTATCTATTGTGTGCTCTTGTGTTGTTATGGTTGAAACTGAAGTATTCATTGATAGGTAGGACATTGCAATGTATGATTTTGTATACTATACTTAGATCAGACTGAAGGCGGTGTAGTTCTAGATTTTCTAGGTCTAGAATTTCGAATCTGGTGGTATAAGGTATTCTGCAACAAGTAGAGGAGTGGAGAACTCTTCTTGTGAAATATTTCTTGACTTTCTCAACTGTGTCAATATCAGATATGTAATATGGGTTCCAGACTGATGAGCTGTATTCGAGTATTGGTCTAGCAAATGTTTTGTATGGTCTAGTTAGTAGTGTAATATTACCAGAGAAAAGGCTATGTAAGATTAGGTTATCAACTCTTCATGCCTTTTTGGCTACGTAGTTACAGTGGGCTCTTGCATTTAGGTCATTCAGATGAGTACTCCAAGATCCTTGACAGACTTTGGATCATCTACAAGGTCTTACTATTCAGCCTGTATTTTATTTTCTGATTTTTTTTGCCAATATGTAGGACAGAGCATTTATTTGTTGAGATTTGAAGTTACCATTTGTTTGATCATTCTGATACATACTCAAGGTCTTTTTGAAGGGTAGCAGGATTGTCTGTGGTGTTGAATAGCTTTACATCATCAGCAAAGAGAATGCAGTTGCTCTTGATACGATCACAGAGGTCATTTATGTAGAGTATGAAAACAGTTGATCCTAGAACACTACCTTGGGGGACACCACTGTTGACAGGGACAGAATTTGATAGGACGTTTGCAATTTTGACCATTTGTTATCTGTTTGACAGGAATGCTTCTATCCAGTTATGCATGTGTCCAGAGATACCGTAAGATTTTAGTTTTAGGAGTAGTTTGTTGTGTTCCGCTGAATCAAAGGTTTTACAGAAATCTATGGAGATTGTGTCTATTGCTTTACCCTGATCAAGTTGTGTAGTCCATATGTTTTTGCAGGGTAAGAGTTGCAGATTACAGGATAGTTTTTTTCCTAAAACCAAATTGTTTATTAAAGAGTAGGTTGTTTGTTTCTAAGTGGAGGATGATGGATTGGTTAATAACTGATTCCATGACTTTATAGGTGATGCAGCATAAAGAGATTGGTCTGTAATTTTCAACTAGGCTGGAGTCTCTCTTTTTGAAGATGGGGATGACCATGGCTTGTGACCATAGTTTTGGCAAGGAGCTGGTCCTGAAATATTTTTCAAAGATTATGCTTAGAGGTTTGGCTATAGCAGTGGGTAGCTTTTTTAAGAAGTAGGCACATATTCCATCTGGTCCAATAGATAGGAATGGTTTTAGATTGTGCAGTGCTTTTTCAACAATGTCTTCTGTAAAATTGATATGTATTATATCTTGTAGTTGTCTGTGGTTCAACTAGAAAATACTGGGCATGATCCATTTACAAATACTGAGCCAAAGAATGTGTTAAAGAGGTTGGCTTTAATAGTGTCATCATTGCAGTTTGTACCATTAGGTCCTTTCAGGGGTGGGATGGACCTTGAGTCTTTTAGCTTGTTGTTTATAAAATTACAGAAAGTGTGGGTGGAATTGGTGCGTAGAAGGTTTTCTTCTTGTTTAATGTGATAATTGGTGCATTCAGTTTTTATCTGGTGGCATAAACTTTTGTATCAGCTTTTGAAGTTGGCAACCTGACCAGATTTGTTTTTCCGCCAAAGTGATTTCTTTTTGGATTGAAGCTTCCTTATTGTTTTGGGTAATTTGTTTTTTCTGGTTTTGGGAATTGTTAATGGTACATATAGTTTGATGACTCTTTTGACTTCAAGTAAAAATATGTTGTAATAGTCTTCTACAGCATTGAATCCAGAGGATAGAAATTACCAATCAAGGGATGAGAGATCATTGTTTATAAGATCATAGTTGCCTTTTTGAAGTTATAATTGGGGATTTTGTTGTTGTGATAATTTTTGTGTAGACGTATGTTGAGATGAAAGTCAACCTTATTGTGGTCACTGTTGGAAAAGGGTTCTTTAATTTGTATTCCATAAATTGAATTCAAACTACTGCAGAAGATGAGATCAAGGCAGTTGTTAAGTCTAGTGTTGTTGGTTACTAGTTGTTCTAGTCCCAGATTTGTTACTTCATTGTAGAATATTACATGTGTGGGTTCAGTTGTACATTCGTTAAGGGTCCAGTTAATATGAAGTAGATTGAAGTTACCAAGAAAGATAAAAGCATGCGGGCAGGATGCTGCATGTTAGTAGTGTTTGCATGCTCGATGTCATAATCAGGGGCTCTGTAACATAGTAAGAACCAAAATGTGATATTTAAGGACAGTTCACAGATGATGGTCTCAGGAATAGCAAGCTCCTGGGTAACTTGGATGTTTTTTCGATGCTGGGACTTTTTATGGAAGATAGCAACACCACATCCTCTATGGATTTCACGATCTGATTGGTAAACATGATAGTCTCTTACTGTGGTAATAGAGTCAGGGAGAGATGCATTGAGCCATGTTTCACAGACAAATATGTCAAATTTAGCCATATTTAGTAAGAGGAGAAATTCAGGTATTTTATTTACAAGGCTTCTTGCATTGAGTAGCTTGCATTTAAGGCCAGTTGTGGTTGGAATAGAGGTAGTTAGGGGTGTGCATGCCTAGTTTTGAGTAATGTTGGATTGGATGGGGTGGGGTTGGATGCTGAGTTGTGGGTTGTGTGACTTTCTTTTGATGCAATAAGCTCTGTAGTCAATGTATAGACCCTTTTCTCCATTGTCTAGACGGTTTTTGAGTTTTGCATGGAGTTCATGGGAGCAGATTCTTTGCAGTATGGATAATCTGGTCTTGAGTGAAGTTTTTTGTGGCTGGATTGGTTTTTGCAATGGCATTTATTGTATGAATGAATATGCGTTTGCTGGACTCATTTTTGCATCCAACTCTACAAAATCTTGGGGCCACAGAGCCATCATTGTATTTGTACCCATGGCTATCTCTGGTTATTTCAATGATATCTTCAGGAGAGATGTTTGTTGTATAAGAGTTGCTTTTGATATCACAAACTTTGGTGATGTCATCTGATTTGTTGGTGTTTTCAAGACCAAATAAGATGGCATTTGAATGTTTCTGTTCACATTCCATGGTGTCTTTGATGAGTAAGGAGATATTATTTGTGGAATTATTTGAAGGGATAGTAGTTGTTTGTGGCTGTGGTTTGGTGCTTATTTTTGGTTGTAGTTGTGATTGTCATTAAGGTAGTAGTTGTGGTTGTTGTGGAATTTGATTTTGAGCTGATAGGTACTCACTTATCTGTACTGTATTTTTTTTTCCAAGAGAAATTAGGCTTGCTTGTATAGTTGTTTCAAAACATGTTGTTAAATGTTTTTCTATTGAGTGAATGAGTGATTCTATGCTTTCAACTCTGTCAAGTAGGGTACTCAGTTTGTTTAGCTTAGGAGTACGTGATGAGCATAGAAAAAAGAATGTATCAGAATTTTTGACCGGATCAGCTAGGTTTTTGTTTGTGTTTAAGAAGGCAGGGTGGGCTAGATTACTGCATAGGTAGCATTTGATGTAAATTTCGCTTTCACTGATGGTTTCAAGACATTTGAAACATGTGCAGGAGTCTGGGAAGTCATTGGTAGAGATATTTTTCTTTTGTTTTGGTTTGGAGTTTTTGGTTGGCATGGTCAATAGCAAGAGCACACTGAACAATTGCAATAGCTAGTTAATGTGATAGGTAGACAGTTACCTAATGAATGTTGGTAATTAATAAATGTTAATTGATTTGTTAGAGAACAAATCAAAAATAAGGTGCTTATTACTAAAAATCAATCAATCAATCAATTGGTTATTCAAATCACTCCAATCAAATTTTGCTAAACAACAAACTGCCTAATCTATTACAGTAATTACTAAACACACTGGTCAATTAAATTCACTAAATCACTGATTTTACTAATCAGATATTCAGTAATTACACTATATGCAATCATACTAAGAAAAATAACAATAAATCAATTGATAATTTGATAAAAATTATGTTAAAGAAACGTAATTGATTTTTTTGAGATAATGAAAGTAAGTAGCATGAAGTAGTATTGAGAGTTGGTAAGTGAAGGCTTAATGCTTTGCTTTGTTTTGCTTAGCTGTTGCTGATATCTGAGAATAGGTTTATAAGCCTTGATAAACTGGCAGGAGGTCTCTTTTCCTGGGCTGTTTGAAAACAGTCAATGAGCAAGGGTTTACACTCTCTTTCTTGTTTTGTAGATTGAATTTTTGAGATAGTAAAGATGTAAAGATGTTGAAGGGGGGATCTCTGGCCCCTTCTTCAGCAGAGATAAACAGAACAATTCACTGGGAGGCTACAGGAAACTTTTTGTTTTATTGTCCCTTGATGAATGGAATTTCTGGCCCCCTCCTAGTTAATTTAAATACACTTTCAAAATTTGTTGCTTTTAAGAGAAAGAGAAAGAAAGATAGTCTTGCACTGGCAATTTGAACAGTTTATATTTTTACTATGTAGACTCAAATTTGTATTGAGCATTTGCTCCTGGCTTCAATATACTTCTGCTCATATCACAGGGAAAAAAATTACTTCCAATCTTCACAGGAGTTTGGTTATAACAATACTTCCTTACTTATTAAAAGTCCAAAGTTACTGTCCTTTTAAAGAGAAAGTCCAGATTTGCAATTTGGTGAAGAGGATAGAGGGAAGGAGGGACGGCAGGGGAGAAGCAGTCTGCTTCACACCCTGGCTGCAAAGTTGAAGACCGACTCACAGCTCCCAGTGCTCACCACCCTGCAAAGATGGGATGAATCTCACCGTCTCACCGCCCTGCAAGCATGATCGTTGAGCCTCCCTGTACTGGAGAGCCCCACTGCCTTACTTTCCAGCAAGGATGGGTCGAGTCACAGACTGTTGAACGCTTTTGAATAGACTGCTCCTGAACTTAGTGCCCACCGAGGAATGAGTTCTTTTCTGGTGTGCTGGTCAAGGATGTGAGGAATCGGAGATCTCCAAGTACTTTTGAATTGAGCATTTGCTGAGGAATTGAGCTCTTTTCTGGCTTGCTGGCAAGTCTCGGGTGTTAGACTTTCCACCTCACCAGCTGGACCCACAGGGATTAGAGGGCTTGTCACCTGGCACTGCCTATGCCCACTGGAGCTCGTCACACTGCCTCTACTGTTGCCACCATCTTCAACATCTTCTTTCTAAGACTATCTTGAAAAGTATCTGAGAAGAGACCTCTTCCTGAATTAGCTTCCATAGAAGTAAATTCAAGTGGGTGGAAATACAGAAGGGAAGTTTTGCAGAAGCATAAGAAAAAGTTTCTATAGAGATAGGCTTGCAATCCTAGAGGGGCAGAAAGGAAGAACATTGATAAGATCTGCGTGCGCTCAAAAGCCATGAAATGCTGCCTCTCAACTAGAGAAGAGAAGCAAACCTGGGAAAGAGAAACTGGAATGGAGTACAGTAGGATATAATCAGCTTAATGGAACATTCTGGCTAAAAGCTAAAACTGATACGTTTGTATTAGAAGCTGGAAATATATGGCTACTTTTTATTGCAGGTCCAATCTATCCATATTTACAACTGTAATAAATATATTATACTGATATGCCAAGTTTCTCATGGAAATTATCTTAGCTTTAGCACGTACATTTATAGAGGCCTGTGAACATGAATGTGACTATAATCATTTTTTCACTTATGCCACTGGTTAATGGTCTCCCAGGCTGGAGGTTAGGGTCATGTGTGGATTTTCTCTTGGTCACATATAATAATCTTTCACTGTGGACAGTCTCTCTTGGAAGAGCTATACAGTCCAAGCCAAGTTTGAGGACAAGAGAAGAATTTTCAAACAAGCCCATCAATGATTAGCAACTGAAAAAGGTATTCAGATGGTATACACTTTAAGGCTAGGTTCCACTGGCCGATGGACACAAAACGTATGCATAAAGGACACAGCGGACGAGCAAAATTTCAGGGGTGGCTCAATCCGTTGTCATCCACTCCCAAAAGTGGTGAAAATTTGCATAAACAGAACGGAAAAGAACGGACTTGTGTAGTATGTAGCAGGGATGTTAAATGGATGTTCATAGGAAGCCTACTGGATGACAGCGGATGAAGCGGATGCATCATGTACGCCTAAAGGAAAGAAAGGAGATGCCGCGTGGATGTATATTGGATGCAAATGCATCCTTTCTATTTCCGTGCTACTAACGATGTATAGACGTTCCATGTACCCTTTCTTTCCTCCCTCTTTCCGTTTTCAGCTGCAGCAGATGTGAGTTGTCAGGATGCCCAGAGGATGCAGAGAGGATACAGCGGATGTTTAACGGATGATAAACGGACATAGAACGTTTGTTGCTCGTATGTCACGGATTTACATCGTACACGGCGGAAAGTTCATCTGTTCACAAAGTTTTGTGCAGCTCAAAACTTCTTGGGCAGATGAAATCGCAGTGGACGGATCTCGACGAATAGAGCGTATGAAACACGTATGCAATGAGTACACAATGGGTGCATAGCGTTTTCCAATGGATGGCAAGCTTTTTTTAATGTTTTACATCCTCTTTGCATCCGTAAGTGCAGTGGGACAGGGCCTTAATCTAGCCAACATCACCCTTTCTAGACTGGTGGCAATCAGTCTTCTAGTGGCACTCTTTTAGAGGACAACCTTTTGAAGTGACATCTCAGAAGCCACCTATCCAGCTTCAAATGGCGTTTTTGCTACTGCAACTATTATCGCTTCTCAGCTTACTAATGAACTGGAAGCGAGGGAAGGGGGATATAGAACTAAACTCCAGACAACAAGATGCCAGCCATGTTTCAGAAGGTGTTTACCAGAGCAAAAAAACCCAGAACTTTCTCACAACAATTCCAGAAGTCTCCATTGGACAATGTGACCTTGTCTAACAAAGGGGAGTTCAGTAAGACTTGAACTTTACCTATATGGGTTTGCGCAGAAAATAGTTAGATTTGGTTTTGCCCTCACCTTTGCCAATATGATGTGCTCATTAAAGTTTTGCACTAAGAGATTGGATCATCTCAGTCATTGCTTTGGTTAGATTCGTCAGGCAGAAAGTTGACACTGGCAAGGACCAGTGTATAAAAGTAGGTTCTATGCTTCTTTCAGTTGCTTTGTTCTCTTACCACTAGTGTTACTTGTGTCTCTTTTTCTTCTCCTTCCCATAAAACTTCAACTCACAAGTAGGACTCTGTTGCTTACACAAGATCATGTGAAAGCCAAGAAATAGAATAGAATAGAATAACAGAGTTGGAAGAGACCTTGGAAGTCTTCTAATCTTCTTTCCCCTTCCTAGGAAAGAAATCCTACACCACTTCAGACAAATGGTTATCCAACATCTTTTTTAAAATGTCTAGTGTTGCAACATTCACAACTTCTGGAGGCAAGTTGCTTCGCTGATTAATTGTTCTAAATCTGATGAATTATAATTCTGTTGAGAATTATTTATTGAAGTTAGAAACCCCTGACCAAAGACTTTCAGCACCTACTATATTTTTATAAACAAATCTAATTCAATACAAGCAATATTCAAATTGTCTTGCAGGTTTTTTTTTCTTCAGCCTACAAAACAGACAGATTTACCCTGTCTTCTGATCAAACTGGCTTGTTGCCATCTGTTTTTGTAATTTGTTTTCATATTGTTTTGAACTGTGTGAAAACATTCAGTGTGTTGTTGTTTTTTCTTCCCCCATCTAACATTTCTTGGCATGGAATTTATTATCATAGTTAAACATGTCACAATATTGCCTTGAGAAATTTCCATGCCAATATTATTTGACAAAACATTTAGGGAAAAATTACATTTAAGAATCTTGGTTTCATAACCTATGATTATGCTACAATGGTCATACAAATAGTTCTTCAAATTTCTAGGTTCTATCATATCACAAAACCTAAAACCTAACATAAAAAACATCATCAAAAAAGCACAATAAAGAATGTTCTTTCTGCGCCAACTCAGAATGCTCAAACTGCCCAAGGAGCTGCTGATACAGTTCTACAGAGGAATTATTGAGTCTGTCATCTGTACCTGTATAACTGTCTGGTTTGGTTCTGCAACCCAAAAGGACAGACACAGACTTCAGAGGTTAATTAGGACTGCAGACAAAACAATTACTACCAACCTGCCTTCCATTAAGGACCTGTATACTGCACAAGTCAAAAAGAGGGCTGTGAAAATATTTACAGATACCTCACATCCCGGACATAAATTGTTTCAACTCCTACCCTCAAAATGATGCTATAGAGCACTGCACACCAAAACAACTAGAGACAAGGACAGTTTTTTTCCCCAAATGCCATCACTCTGCTAAACAAATAATTCCCTCAATGCTGTCCAACTATTTACAAAGTCTGCACTACTATTACTGTTAATCTTCTCATCACTCCTTATCACCCATCCCCTCCCGCTTGTGACTGTAACTTTGTCGCTTGTATTCTTATGATTTATATTGACTGTTCCTAGTATGATTTGATTGCTTATTGTACCCTATGATTATTATTAAGTGTTGTACCTTATGATTCTTTGAGCATTTGCACCAAGACAAATTCCTTGTGTGTCCAATTATACTTGGCTAATAAAGAATTCTACTCTACTCTACTCTACTCTACTCTACTCTACTCTACTCTACTCTACTCTATTCTTGACTTATGATCACAATTGAACCCAAAATGTCTGTTGTTAAATGAGACAGATGAATTTTGCTCCATTTTATGACCTTTCTTGCCACAGTTGTTAAGATAATCACTACAGTTGTTAACAACATAGTTGTTTAGTGAATCTGGCTTCCCCATTGACTAAGTCACTTTTTTCACTTAATCGTTGTTTTTTCAGTGTCATTGTAACTTTGAATGATCACTAAATGAACTTTGTAAGTTGAGGACTCCCTGTACAACATGAACTTCCTTGAAGTGTTCTCCTTTAGCACACTTGTTTCTGTATGCTCCATTTCCAAATTTCAGATTGCATCACAGAATTCTCCAGTGCAAATCTTTGGTGTTTGCCTTTTTTTTTTTTTCTAATTTGGAACCTTCTTTAGTGAAAACATGAATTTGGGTAGTCTTGTTCATTTAAATTTGTATTTAATTCTTATTGAATTAAAGTATGAAACAAATCATTAAAAATCCATATTGATACTTAGCTAAGTGGGCACTGAACTTACAAACATAAACTTTCATCTTTCTGCTCTAGAGAAATTGTGCATGAAATTCAATACAAGAGAATTAGCCCCTCCTTGAGGAAGATGAGCAGTCTAGAAACTGTGATGACCCAGGGTGGAGATACCAAACAAACACAGTCACAGAAAACAGATGAAGCCCCTTTTATTCCCTCACTTTGCTCTGAATGTTCTTCACGGAAGACAAAAAACTCCCACACAAACAGTTACAAGAAGAAGGAAAAAAACAACACAAACCAGACAAGAAAAGGGATGGAGGACCTCCACAGATAGCACACCCTGGGAAGGATGAAACTCAGAGAGGAACCATAAACTAGAGATATTTCCACACTTTGTTTCCAGAGTTTTCCCGTACTCATTTCCATCCTCTTATTCAGTTGTCACAGCTGCAGCCCATGAAGAGAATCAAGGCCCTCTCCTCCCAAGTAGACCACATCTCTCCCTTATCCTCTCCTCCCGGTGTGCCTTATGATGGAGAGGGGATGGGCTTAGGTCCTCTAACTGCTCAGCTGGCCTCTGCCCTTTCCCAGCCTCCTCCACAACCTCTGGAGCAACACTTCCACTTCCTGTCAGCTGTTCTTCCTCTCAGTCAGTCTCCACCAGAGTCATGACAGAAATATCATAAATGCATGCATACGCATATATACACACAAAGATACACAAGCAGCACAATGGTGAAGTATGAATCATATTTAGTTTCTTGCAGGGTTATATCTCCAGATGTGAGGAGAAATCTGGAGAAGAACTTCAAATGCCTAAATATACTTTTTTGGACAAATTCAGCTAGGCATAGCTCTGAACTTCCGAGTTCTTGTTCTTTCAAAATTAAAACCACAGCATATGCAAATACAAGAACTAATGCTTAAGTGAAATGGAAGGCAAAGCTGCAAGACGGATCAGAAGCTAACAAGGAACTTAAAAACTTAAAAGTTGCATCCATCAAGTTTGCTCATCATTATCCTTGTTTTTCTTTCCCTCTCTCTTTGCTTTGATGTCTTTCCCCTTTAATAGTAGCAGTGATGAGTAAGAAAGGGTTGTTTCAGTTTATTTGAGCTAGACAGATGCTATTTTTATGTAGTATTTCAATTCTGATAACACTCAAACAGCTTTAAGTCATTATTACTTTTTAATGTACTAAAAAAAGAGGCTACTTGGTGGGGAGCAATGGGCAGAAGAAAGGGATAATGCTTAGAGTACATAATAGGCAGCAGCAAGGCTTTCTTTTTACTGCATGACACCTTGTATATATGATTTCAGACATCACACTAGTCTGTGCAGTAGAGTTCACCAAATGAAACATTATGCACAACAAATGATTTTCCCATTACAGTGTAAGAAAGGTAGATTCTTTATATAGGTCTACCTTTTTTTTCCCTAGATTTTTTTTCCTCTGCTTTTCAGGTTAATACTCAGGTCATGCTCAGTCTTCAGGTCATGCTCTTGAGAGCCTCCAGAGGCAGTTGAGTAGTTCCCTGTAATTTTGAAACTTTTGGCTCCTGACTTACTAGCTTCAGACTTTCTGGCAGAGAGTTGTCTAAAGCATCCTCTTTTAGTCTAAGTTCAACATTTCTGAGTCATATACTGAACTGGGATACTTCTGATATTTCTAAATCAAATGTTAGTCAATGTTATTAATAGGAATGCCTACATATTACTTTATGGTTCTTGAATTAGTTTCAAACAACAAACTACCAGTTCAGATAAGATGAGCATGACCCTAGTCCTTCCCTTCCTCTCAATATAGATATCTTATGGATCTAGGAAATGTGCCTTTTCCATGGTAGCCCTTGCCAGAGGTGGTATTCAGCAGATTCTGACCAGTTCTGGAGAACCGGTAGCAAAAATTTTGAGAAGTCCGGAGAACTGGCAAATACCCCCTCTGACTGGCCCTGCCCCTATCTATTCTCTGCCTCCTGAGTCCCAGCTGATCGGCTGGCTCTTCTTTTTTTTTTTTTTTTATAAAGTTTTTATTAATTTTCTACAAACAAACAAACATACAAAACATTAAAAACATCTACTCTCATATATACTTCCGGTGTATCGGTTGGTTCATCAGTTTTGTGCATTCATTTTATAGTGTCAATTACAATTATATTGCATAACCACTCATATTGTCAATCCATATTCTAATATTACTAAAAAAAAATAAAAATAAAAAAATCTTTTTCTGACTATACTTTTAATCATTCATGCTTTGCAAGATAACAATACTTCAAACAGTTTATTCTATAATTTATCGTATAATCATAACAAATCAATCCTAAAAACTCTTCATATATATAATATTAATGCTCTATTGTATTTTATCATCTAACCATTGATAAAAAAAACCCCAAATTGTATAAAATTGTTTATCTTCTTGTTCTCTAATTTCAAATGTCAATCTACTCATCTCAGCACATTCCAATATTTTCTTAATAATTTCTTCCTG
>BLBF01000016.1:23509433-23519838 GCA_015471245.1 Laticauda colubrina
AATTCCTTCTCCATCCATTGTATAAAATCTTTCTCCTTTAAAATGGTATTGTTTAATGTCCATCTCGATCTTTTTTTTTTGTCCCTTCCATTTAATTGTCATTGGACTATGATCTGCCCAAGTACTTATTTCAATATTTGTTTCTTGAATAGTAGATATTAGTTCTGTTGAGATCCAAATCATATCTAACCTGGACCATGATAAATGTCTATTAGAATAAAAAGTATATTGTTTAGTTTTAACATTTCTTTCTCTCCAAATATCTTTTAAGGTTAATTCATCTGTCATTTTAAAAAAAGATTTAGGGAGAATCTTTCTATTTTGTTTTGTTGTTGTTGTTATATAGTCCAATTTATTGTCCACAATTCCATTAAAGTCTCCCATCATGATTATGTTAACATAGTCCAGTCTAATTATTTCCATATGTAGTTTTTTATAAAACTCTTCTTGTTTATCATTCGGAGCATAAATTGCAATCAAGAGTATTTTTTTATTATTATCCATTATTTCCACCATTAATACTCTTCCATCTTCATCCGTGTAGATCAGTTTTGCTAGAATATCTTCTTTAATGTAGAGAACCACTCCTCTTTTCTTACATTGAATCAAAGAAGTAAATATTTTCCCTAATTTTGGCTGTACTAACAAATGCTCATGTTGCTTTTTAATATGAACTTCTTGTAAGCAAATTATATCAAATTTTAATTTCTCTAATTTGTGAAAAGTTTTCCTTCTTTTAACAGCTGAGTTAAGTCCATTTATATTCATTGTAATCAATTTTTTTTCTTCCATGATTATGCTTTATATTTAGGTCTAACAGCTCTCGTAGCTCTCACTTCACGTTGTTCTTTACTGTCTACCTGTCCACCTGCAACTCCTTTCTCTTTTTCAATCTCCAGTTGTTCCTCCAGAAGCTCAATTAATGAGATCTCTTTCTCTGCCACCTCTTTTTTTCTTCCAAAAAATTCTGCATAAAAAAGTTCTGCTTTTTCAATCGAGTCAATTCTATGTCTCTGCTCTTGCCACGTAAAAATTAGTCCTTCTGGTATCAGCCATCTGTAGTTCACTTCATTTTCCAGTAGCATTTTGGTCAAAAATCGATATTCTCTTCTCATCTCTCTCACTCTTCTAGGTATTTGTTTTAAAACTACAATCTCTTTGTTTTTATATTTCAATGCTTTTTCTCTTGCCACTTGTAATATTTGTGTTCTGATGGATTTTTTAGTAAATCTAATATGTACTTCCTTTGGTAGTTTATTTCTCATCGCATATCTTGTATAAACTCGGTATATCTCATCTACTCCGTCCATCATTTTTTCCTCAGTAATTTCCAGAAGATCTGCCAATATTTCTATCATTATCACAGCCAAGTTTTCTCCTTTTTCCTCTTCTATATTTTGAAATCTAAGATAAAATTCTGATCTTTCCATCTCCCACCTCAACATCCCATTTTTTTCTTGTTCTATCACTGTTAATCTAGTGTCAATATTTCCAATCTTCTCCTCTCTTTGTTTTCCTTCTTCCTCAATTTTTTGGAATCTCTCCTCATACTTTCCCATCATTTGTTTAAAATTTTCATCAGATTTCTCTATTTTTTTGTCCATGGTATCTATTTTTATCTTAATATCTTGAATTCCTTGCATAATCATCTGTAAATTTACTTTTTCTTGTTCCTTATCTTGCTTCAACATTGTCTGAATTGAAAGTTGTCCTTCAAGTGGTGGGGAAGCAGAGGTAGAAGCAAAAACGCCGAATGATTTTGGCTTCCTGCTCATTTTAATATTTCCAAGTCTTCAAGCTCTCTTTGACTTTAAATCCAGCTGGTATAGTAACCAAATATAGTCCAAAAAATCAAAAAGAAAAAGAAAAAATCCAATAGTAAAAAGCCCAAAACCAAAAAAGAAAAAAGGAAAAAGGAAAAAGAAAGGTCTTCAGGTTCTTCTAGACCCTAATCCAATTAAAATAGATGGAAGAAGCAAAGAAAGAGAAGAAAAAAGAAAAAACTCTGAGGCTTTCCCTTTAAAATAAAAAGCAAAAATGCTAGAGTTAAAATTAACCAAAAAGGCTGGCGAGTAGGAGTTTCAAAAGTATATATATATATATATATATATATATATATATATATATATATATATGCACTGTACACTGCACTTTATTTCTTTATCCAAGGCTCTTATTATGACTGTCTTCTCCAGCAGCTTCAAAGCCAAGCCTCAAATGTTGAGATATTGATAAGAGTCCAAGAGAGCACCTGTAATAATATTTTACTGTATTCTCCCTCTATCTTATCACATTAAAATGTCCTTGAAACGAAGTGCTTTTCTCCCCAATTCAAATAAAATATTTTCAAGCCTCTAGTTGGCAGTGTTACAGCATCTCTAAATACTCTTTCCCCCCCCAGCCAAAAGAAAAAATGTTTATAAAGAACTCAAACAAAAAAAAAAGATAGTCAAAGGGAGCCTCTATCCTAAAAAGAAAGTTAAAAAGATAAAAAATAAAAATCAAGTGAAAAATAAAAATATATATAGGAGAAAATTCAGTCCGGTTACCTACAAAGTCACCTTAAAGTCCTCAAAGAAAATAAGAAAAAAATAATCCAAGTCTCAATTTGACATCACTTAAACGCCGCTCAACCCAGGTTCAGTCAAAAGAAAAATAAAGTCACAGATTTCTTCTTTGTTCAGGATGTCCTTTCAAGTCTTAATCAATTTATAATGCAAAAGAATTTCTCACCCAACCGATACACGCTCATTTAAATCCCTTTCTTTCCGGAGTTGTCCCGACTTCAGTAGCTTTAGAGGCTGCCTTTCTGCTTCCAGCAAAAGGGCTTCTCCCGGATCAAACCAGAGATTTTGCGATATCTCTGGGATCCTGGGACTGTGCCCTTCACGATCCCCGTCTCTACGGGACGGTTTAGGTCCGTTAGAACCGACCAGAGGCAAAAATATCAGCTGAGATCTCAGAGCCCCGAGATCGCAGCTGTAACACCGAGACGTAGCTCCGCCTTCTCCCGGCTGGCTCTTCTTTTGTTACCCTGCATTGGAGCAGGTTAGTGGGGAGGGAATGAGGATTTTGTAGTATCCTTCCCCTGAAGTGGGGAGGGAATGGAGATTTTACAGTAGCCTTCCCCTGCCATGCCCACCGAGCCACACCTACCAAACCACACCACACCCACCAAGCCATGCCCACAGAACTGGTAGTAATTTTTTTTATAATCCCACCACTACTTTAACTTTATTGTCATTGCACCTCATACAATGAAATTAAATGGCATCTTCTGTGTACATTATACATAAGAAAAACTATAAAAATAAAACAAAAACACATATTCTTCACATTCTATACTTCTGAATTAAAAATCCCTGACATTGCATTAATATTGCACTATACAGTAGAACTCAGTATAATTACTGCTCTGGAATAGAAGCTATTTTTCAGCCTATTTGTCCTTGTTTTTATTATCCTGTACCATCTTCCAGATGGTGATAGTCCAAAGTAAGGGTGCCTAGAATGAGATAGATCTTTCAGAATGTTTTGAACACCCTCTGGAGCATTGTCTTGTCTGCCACTGTACAATTGGCAAACCATACACAGGTGCAGTAAATACTCTCCATGATGCAGTAGTAGAAGATCACCAGCAGTTTTTCATTCAGTTGTTTCCTGAGAAGTCCCAGGTAGTATAATCTCTATGGGGCCCTTTTGACCAGTGCTGCAATGTGAGCACCCCAGGTCAGGTCCTCTTTTATGACAGCACCCAGAAACTTAAAAGTGGCCACTTGCTCCACTTGATCTCCATTGATAATCAATGGTTCGAAGTCTGATCTATTTCTTCTGTAGTCCACTATAAGTCCTTGTTCTTATTCGTGTTAAGGACCAAATTATTGTCTCCACACCATGAAAGCAACTCATCTCAACACATAGACTCACCCCCTCCCCAAGATGAGTTACAGCCCTCTCTAAGTGGTTTGCAGAGTCAACATATTTTCCCCAACAATCTGGGTCCTTATTTTATCAGACTCAGAAGGACGGAAGGCTAAGTTAACCTTGAGCAGGTTAGGATCAAATTCCTGGCAGTGAGCAGAGTTAGCCTGCAGTAATGCATTCTAACCAATGTGCTATCACATCTCCTTTTTAGGAGATGACTGCATGTTAGAAATATGACTTTGCACCAGGTTTTTGTTGCTTTTAATCTTTTCATGTATTTAGCTTTATAATTTTAATATGGTTTTGTGCATTTAATATGGTTTTGTACTTTTTATTGGGAGCCTCCAGAGTTGGTTATGAGATGGGCATCTACATAAATATTTTGAATAAATACAACTTATGCATTTAAATAAAAGAAGTCTACATGCATATATAAAACCCACCAAAGCTGCAGAGGACATACAGAGCTACCAAAGTTGAAATGACCTTGAGAAGGAAAAAGTTACATTTTTCTTTCTGTTATGTGCCATCCTCTGGTCACCTAGTAATTTGAGAATAGGTATGTTGTAAGGTAAAATATATGTTAGATTAGATAAGCATAAACAACTTACTTTTCTTCAAACCATAGCCTGTCTCTCCTATTCTTAAAAATGAAGCCTAATGAATTAATAAGCAATATGATTATTGCTTATAAATACTCCTATACAGAATTTATAAAGCATTTAAAGATAGAATCAGAGCTAGTTGAAGCTACATGTAACTGGGGAGCAAACACCAATTCAACTTTTGTCTGCTCTTTGCTTCTTTAATTAGAAATCTCATGTTATTTTTGAGCTATAATCCAGAATGATCAATTTCCATTTCCAGATAACTTCTTCCAACTATTACTTTATCACCTCTTCTACTATTATATGATAGAGAAATGCACACTTTCTTCAGTCTGATAATTCTATTGAGACAGAAAATCAGATAGTGCTTAGGGCAAGAATCAAAGAGCGAATAGTGAGATCTGCCCCATTAAAAAATCCATGGGTGGCCTATGAAATATGGAAGTTTGGACTTTAGGATCTCTTGGCAAGGCTGACGATTGAAAAAAAAATCCTAAAAATCTAAGACATTTCTACTAACCATAATTTAAACATTTAAACAATGTATATTTTCTCAGCTTTGTCTTGGGTATGGAGAATAGAAAAGAAGAGAGTGAAGCATGGGGTAACAAGAGTTGTATATCATGGATGATAAACTTGTTGGTAGCAAACTCTTAAAGGCATCTCAGGTTTGGGGAGGCTGTAAATATTGTGACAATTCTGTTCTCCATACATTGATTGCCTTCAGCTTCTTCCCACTCATTCTGTTGCCTCCTGCTTGGTCACTTACCAGCTGGTACTTATTTCCCTGCACATTAGCATGCTACATACCTTTTCTTTTCTTCAAAAGAAAAGGGGTAACTAAGCAAATATTGGCTTTAGAGTTACACAGCCAAAAATCCCAAGCAATGGCTATGCACTTCAAAAATGGCATTTGATTGGTTTAGCTGTCCACCACTAATATGTTTAAGGTAAAAAGATAAAGGTTTTCCCTGCCCAGTTGTGTACAACTTTGGGAAGTAGTGTTCATCTCTGATTCCTAACTGAGAGAGCTTGTGTTGTACAAATAGCAATGGCAATAACACTTAGACTTATATACCACTTCACAGTGCTTTACAGACCTCTCTAAGTGGTTTACAGAGTCAGCATATTGCTCCCAATAATCCAGGTCCTCATTTTAGCTATCTGGGAAGGATGGAAGGCTGAATCAACCTTGAGCCAGTGAGAATCGAACTGCTGGCTGTTGTCAATCAGCAGAAGTAGCCTGCAGTAATGCATTCTAACCGCTGCATCACCATGGCTCTTAACGTGTGACCACAGTGCATGGAATGCTCTTAGCTTCCCACTGAAGTGGTACCTATTCATCTACCTGCATTTGCATTTTTTTTTCAAACTGCTAGGTTGGCAGGAGCTGAGGCAAGAACAGGAGTTCAACCTTTCATGTGTTTCTTGAGTCTCAAACTGCCAACCTTCCAGTCAACGGCCTAGTATCTTAACCACTAGGCCATTGAGCCCTCTATTTATATGTTGAGAGATTCTCTTTTAAATTGCTTGCAAGTATTGAGTGGCCAGTGGATCACTGCAGATCTTCAGGAGCATTTTTGGGTTTTGCATCAATACCCTATCCATCCTTGATACTCCCCAAAGTTCTCTGCACCATGATATTAAAATAGTGCAACTAGATTAGGTTAATTTTTTAATGTAAATTTATTTATCCCATGGAGTTCAACATGAGTATTTCCCAAAGAAATAAATAGGACATGTATGTTTAGAGTGAGCTTTTTTTCCTCATTCTCGTTCTTATTGTCTTTTGATGTAGAACTTCCTCATGTTGCCTATACTTCTTACCGCTTATTTTTTCCTCAAGGACCTAGCAATTTTAATGAAGAAAGCTTTGGAAGGAAGATGTATCATGCCAAATCAAAACTTGCCATCTCAGGATGCAGCATTTGAAGGATTTTGCGAATTTTAGAAAGGTAGGCAGAGTTGGACATGGTTAGTACTTGGATAGAAATTAGATTAGGAATCTCACATGTTTAGACTAGAAAAGGACAATGAGAAGAAAATACAACAACCTAAAGGAAAGTACTTTTGCACTGTTGCCAAGAAAACAAATGGAGGCATCAATTCAATCCCCAGAAGCCAAGCTCAGCTTGAGAAAATTATTATTTAATAAATGCTACAATATCTGGGTTGGAAAAATAGCGTTGAACTTTAATCTTTAGCTCTTTGTTGCTGTCCCATGATCACTCCAGCAAACTAAGGTGTGGAAACTCTAACAACCAAGAAAATAAACTGATAGATTATTGATCAAAATAGCTTCTGATTCTCACTTGAGGCACAAATGATCAAGCTCAAATTATCCTACTTTGGAAACATTACAAAAGGATTTGGTTCTTTGAAGAAGGCTCTAATGCTGGTAAAGCTGGAAAGAAAGAGAAGAACTAGAAGAGGATGAGGAAAACCAGGAACAAGGTGGATGGAGTTACAATGGTGAGGAGTTAATTGAGAGATCTGAAAAAAAATAGGGATACATTGTGAGGGAGAAAATTTAGGAATGACTAGGAATAAAAAATGAGTTAAAGTACATAATCACCCTAACTTTGTTACAGTGCAATAGATAGTCTAATCTATCTACCTATGCTATGAAGCAATATCCAGATGTTAACCTTAATTATGTTTTGAGGAGAAGGAAGTATCAATACTCAGATGGACACATTAGGTGAATTTTTTAATGTTACATCATGATTTTTTGCATTATTTTCTTTTAAAAAGGGATTATGTAGAAAAGCTAGAAGCAGAATTTTATACTTTCATTGCCAAATTACAAGAGTTTGTAACGTTTATTTTAATTATTAGAATAACTAAAACTGGAAAGGCTAAATAGGTTTTTCTCTTGCTAATATGAAAATAAATTGTTTTAGTTACAGAATGGCATTTCTGCTTTTTCTGCTATTGCCATCAGCTACTTAAGTTCTACTGGAGGGTAAATTTCCCAATTCAATACATCCCAAGTCTAATATATGTCACACAACTACTTTATTTATTTGAAATGGCACTTACTAATACCAAAACCTGTGTGTATGTATGTGTGTCTGTCTGTCTGTCTGTCATGCCCCTATTAGAATCTGACTCCGAGGGAGAAGAGGAACAGCTGATAGGGAGTGGGAGTGTGGTTCCAGAGGTTGTGAAGGAAACTGGGGAAGGGCATAGGTTAGCTAGGCATTCAGAGGAAGACCCAGACCCATCCCCTCTTTATCCTAGGGCACACAGGGAGGAGTGGATAAGAGAGAAATGTGAATGGTGTGGTCTGTGGGGGAAGAAAGGGCCTTGATCCCCTTCATGGGCTGCAGCTGTGAGGACTGTTTAAAAGGAAAAACTGTGCATGGGCCAGTGCTGGAAGCAAAGCATGAAAATATTTCTAGTTTGTTGGTTCTTATCTGACTTCTGATGTCCTTCCCAGTGTGTGTATTTCAATATCTGTGAACATCTTCAAGCCTTTTGTAGAAGTATGAGAAAAATGAGACTTGAGACCAGCGTAACTTCAGCTCTTTATTAAAAGGTATAGAACTATGCTGGACCTGCGAGCCGCGGCAGCTCTTCTTATAGAGCTTGCCTGCGGCTCTTACCCAATGACAGCCTTATGAATCTCCCGCGATCGGCTCGGCCAATCGCAGTAGATTCTTTACTGACCAATCACCCATGTTCTTCCATCCAATCACAGTGCAGTTCATCTTGACCAATCAGGTGAGGGTATTCCAAGAATGCTAATATGGAACAACCCTCGCCTCTTGGTTTGGTCCATCCTATGCGATGTAGTCGCATAGGTAGGTGGGGCTTTTAATCTGCCTACTTGACCTGCGCAGCTCAGTTGCTGCGTGGTCTTCAGATGGTTCGGATGGGATCTTTGTCGCTCCGGCTCTTCTGCATGGAACTGCCTGGAAGGGTGAGTCAGGCCTTTTGCTGCAACTCCCACTCGATCTACTGGGCTTGGTTTAGTTGTCGGCTTCTCTGTTCCTGGCTGGTCTTTCCAGGCTGGTTGAACTGGCTTGGCTGTTTCTTCCAGGTGAGGTTCCATGTGGGTCGTCCTCTGCTAATACCATTCTGCTGCCCTCGTTTGCTGGTAAGTATTGCTGGTTTCTTTTTCTATTTATTGGTGTTTGGACTGACTGCTCAGTTTGTGTTGGTTGGGCATGTTCGATATGCCACTGTGTCGTAGGAGGATTTTCTCCTTCTTTTTGATAATTGTTTGGGGTTTCTCCCCCCCCCCTAGGTTTTTTATTAATGTCTTTCTGTGGAGTTTGTGTTTGAAGTTGTGCTTGAAGGTATTCATGATCTTAGTTGATCGACATGTCATTTCCAATTCCTTCCATCCTCCGTTTCCAGCCGGACCTGTCACTTGGGTTATTATTGCAGGTACCCACAGTGGGTCCCCTGAAAAGTTTTTTGCGTAGACAGTGTCCCCTGGATTAAATGTATGGTACCGACTGGATGAGTCTGGTGGTTTTTCGGGGTTGTATGTCAGGTGCAGTCTGTCTAGATGGGATCAGAGTTTTCTTCCCATCAGGAGCTCTGCTGGGCTTTTATTGGTTTTTGAACTTGGTGTTATGTGTTGTATTGTTAATAGTTTATTTATTTTCTCATGTATGCTCCCTGCGTCCATTTTTTCTGAAGCATCTTTGGTGTATCTGACCATTCGTTCCACCCGCCCATTCACTGGCGGATGAACAGACGCTGTCAATGCATGTTGTATGCCCCGTTCGGTGAGGAATTGTTCAAATGCCAATGCCATAAATTGTGGCCCATTGTCCGATACTATCAAATCAGGTAGGCCATGGGTGGCAAAAAAGTCTGTTTAGTTTACCTCCAACCAGCTGGAGTAAACATCTACTGCAAATAAAAAAGTGTGCCCCTTTGTGGGTCCTGCAACATCTATGTGGACCCTTGACCATGGGCCCCTTGGTGTTTCCCACTCGAGGGTTGGTGCTACGGGAGGGTTTGGTCTGGATCTTTGACATTTGTCACATGTCGCCACCCATGTTTCTATGGTTTTGTCTATCCCTGGCCACTACACATAGTTTTTGGCTAGGGATTTCATCTTTATGATGCCCGGGTGTCCTTTGCGCAACATGTGCAATATTCTTGTTTGTAAGGTGTCTGGAATCACTACTCTGTCACCCGATAATATACATCCCTTTTGAGAAAATAGTTCAATCTGCCGGTTCCAGAAGGGTTTAAACTGGTCACTGCTCTCTGTTTCTAGCCACCCTTTTTCTACCCAGCTCAAAACCCATGCCAGTTTCCTGTCTTTGATTGTCTCTCTAGCAATGTCTGATGTGGTCATTGGTAGATTGGGCATTGTGTCTATTTGCAGGGTGAATGTGGTGGGTGCAGGGTCATCCTCTGGATCTGGCAGGGGCAACGACTTAATGCATCGACGTGCGAGATGTGTTGGGGTGATGGATTAGCTGGTAGTTGTAGGCTCGGCCAATCGCAGTAGATTCTTTACTGACCAATCACCCTCGTTCTTCCATCCAATCACAGTGCAGTTCATCTTGACCAATCAGGTGAGGGTATTCCAAGAATGCTAATATGGAACACCCTAATTCTGTCTTGTCTCATTAATTGCTTCAATGTGGTTTGTGATTTTTTTTTTCCTATTTATAATTTATATGTATTTTGAGTTTGAATGGAAGTTCTTCCTTTTCACAACTGTTTGTGGAGGAGTTTTTTTTTCTTCTGTCAATGATAATTGGACCTTTGAAGGCAAGTTGAAAGAATTAAAGGAACTTTATCTGTTTTTCTGACTTTGTTGCTTTTGTATCCCAAGCTGGGTCATCACTCTATCTATCTATCTATCTATCTATCTATCTATCTATCTATCTATCTATCTA
>BLBF01000016.1:23519848-23534932 GCA_015471245.1 Laticauda colubrina
CTATCTATCTATCTATCTATCTATCTATCTATCTATCTATCTATCTACCTACCTACCTACCTACCTACCTACCTACCTAAAGTGGTGGGCTGCTGCCTGGTCTCATGGGTTCAGGCAGTCCCGCAATTGTGATCACTGGCTGGGCCCACCTACCCTTGTGCTATCCTTTCTGTATATAACTAACTTTCTGGCTCATTCCCCCCACCTATGCTGCCCGGCTGAGTTCTACACTATGCCTGCTGTTCTCACTGGAGCTGTCTGAGTTGATTAGCTGCATGTTTGAAGCTCCATTTCAGTCCCAAAGGGGCGGGTGAGAGTGAAGTGCACATGTGCACTCACAACCAGCAAACTGGTTGGTAATATAAGTGCAGCCCACCTCTGTCTGTCTGTCTGTATATGTATTTATCTATGTATCTATCTGTGTACTGTATATATAGCAATAGCAATAGCACTCAGACTTATATACCCCTTCACAGTGCTTTATAGCTCTAAGTGGTTTACAGAGTCAGCATATTTCCCCCAACAATGTGGGTCCTCATTTTACTGACCTCAGAAGCATGGAAGGCTGAGTCAACCTTGAGCAGCTCAGAACCAAACTCCTAGAGTGAGCAGTGTGTTAGCATACAGTACTGCATTCTAACCACTGCACCATCAGTATGTATATATATGCACGCACGCATGCATGCATGCATTCATTCATTCATTCATTCATTCATTCATTCATTCATTCATTCATTCATTTCTGTTGTTTAAATGCTGTTTCAATTTCCAAACCCAAAACCTTGAATTAGTTTATCTATCTTTTAAAAATTACCTTTTCTCTCAATCTCATCCCCATCCAAGGCTAAAGAGAGTGATTGGTTTTCTGACAGCTGATGTTTGATGGAAAAGGAAAGAAAATTTGATCTCTCATTGTATGAATCTGGCAAAGTAATGATGTCCACATTCACCACCTGGACAAACTCAACAGAGAATGCAGAATGGGTTTGGGTTTTTTTTTTTTTTTTTTGCTTTCAAATTATGGAGATATATGGCTTAGGCATGTTTTTACTAATGGATTGGATCTTAGAGTTTTCCTGAGATTTATTCATTTAAATCTTTATATGTCCTCTTTGCATAAAACATAGTCAAGACAGCAGGGGAAGAAGGGGGGGGAAGACATTAGTAAGCAACAGGTTTTTGCAGTACTCAGGGTCACCCAATTTGCTTTCAGAAGCAAAACAAACAAACAAAATCACATTTACATGATGTCTTCTGTGCTCTTTGTTGTCATATAAGTTACATACCTATATATTACTATAATAACAATGTTTTTTTATTAAAAGAGTATAGAGAACAAGTATATATTCTTCTGATAATTCCATTTCCACATAACAGGCAGAAGTTTATTTTCAGGGATGAAAGAGATTTCCTTAAAATAATTTAGTTATTCAGAGCCTGATAAATGTGAAAGTCGGATAGTAGTAAATGGTTAGGGAATGGGTATTCACAAGCAGTCCATTTAAAATAAATGAATGAAAAGAAAAAAGATACAATGAAAATAAAGGATTTTTCATAAAGAGGAGAGGGATGGTTAATAAGTTTATTATAACTGTTTGTGGGGAGAGGATATATTTTAGTGTATCTCTTAACTGATTTTATCCTTCTAGTTGTGCACTCCAGACACAAAAACAAGGCATAAAGCCAGGCACTGAAATGTATAAAATAATTTATGCTATGGCGAGAAGGGACATTCATTGATTGTCACTGTTCATATTTATTTATCTTCCACGAGTTCTTTTATGTTCCTCTATATCACCAAATTACATTATTTAGCCATATCAATTAATTAAATACATTGAAAAAAGTTTTAAACTGGATTAATTGGATTGTGCATGTATAAAACCAGACTCTCAGGCACACAAATGAACAGGTTCCCCACTATTCTTCATGCCACCACAACTGTTGCCATAGAATAATTCACTCTGTTTCTATTGGATTTTAGGGTTGATTGAGTTCCTACCGCTCAATAGAACAGTGGAAGAAAAGGTATCTTTAGACTTATGCAAACCGAGAGGATCAATAGATTGCCTTGCACATGCTGGAATCATTACTTGCTTAAAAGAAAAAGGTTAAAGAAAGAGCAGGGAAGGAGGAGATCCACAGACCTTAAACATGTTACTTCAATGAGATTATTTTATCTTTAGGACTTGGTAAGGGCCATGACCATGCTACCTGCCCTCGCAACACGATCAGTGAATTCCTCACTGTGATATGCAGTGACATTCAGATGAAAGAGATAACAAAATCTACAAGACAGAAGAGAGAAGAAATTAATGGAATTGGTATTTGCAAAAACATTTAAATCATAATCTGTGCCACATGCTTGTTCCCTTTCTTCTTTACACTTATCCATAGTCTATAGGCATATCATTTTTTTCTGATCAGGCACTGTTAGTGTAACCTCAGTTACATTATCATGATTGGTTGCAAAGTCAGCCAGATGTGTAAATTGAATTTGGCATTTTTAATCCACTTCTTGAGTCCTTCCCAAGGATCTGGGATACACATATGTTGTTGTTTGATGATATTAAAGGAATCACTGCAAGATGTAATTTGTTTCAAATAAAATTGCATTTTGCAATTGGCTAATAATGCTGTTGTCAATTATTACTTCCAAATCATAAGAAGAAAGAATGTTCTGTTCTCTTGAGACAAGATTATGCTAATTCCCTTGTCAAATGAATTTGGCATTCACAGGGAATGCTTGAAGTGAATTCTAAACCATGTGATGCACAATATATAACTAAAATATTGCCTGAATCTGTATTCAAATTGCTTTCTTCACTGCGTACATGCTACAGTGAACATAGCCTGGTTTATCTTCAAGGGCTCACCCTCCTGGTTTCCATCATCAGTTGTGTGAAAGCAAAAATGAGTCCATCATTTCATAGATTGAGACTTTTTTCTGAGATAGGTCAGAAGCACCACAATGTTGGAAGAGAAACTTTAGGGATATAATTTGTAAACTGAAAAGAACTAATGACCATCATCTGGAAGAAAAAAAGTATAGAAAACTCTAAACCTAGTGGCCATATGGATTTGGGTCACATGGGCTCAACTATAACAGAATAACAGAACAACAGAGTGTGACCTTGGAAGTGATCTTGAAGTTCTTCTAGTCCACAGGTGTCAAACATGCGGTGTCACATTGCCATCATGTGATGGATTGTGAAGTTTTTCCCTTCGCAGAGCTGGGGTGGCCATGGCCTGTGCATGATGCGTCTGACCCATGGGCCACCAGTTTGACACCCCTATATTTAATCCAACCCCTTGCAGGAGACCCAAGATCATTCCAGAGAAGTGGCTGTTCAATCGCTTCTTGGAAGTCTCCAATGATGGAGAATCCACAATTTCTGAGAGATAGGACATTCTGCTGGTTAATTGTTCTCATTGTTAGGAAATTGCTCCTTCGTTCTAGATTCTTCTCTCCTTGACTAGTTACTTGCCTTGCCTTCTGGTGCTTTGGAGAATATATGCCCCCCCATCTTTGTAGTTATCTTTGAACCAGATGTCAAGTGTGGTAGATAATAGTATCTTGTCAATGGTCAAAGTACTCAAATTTATTTGTAAATGGTATGGAAGAACCATCTTGGCATTTGCCTCAAGGAAGGTGGTACATTTTTGAGTGATACCATGCAAAAAAGTATTCCAGAGTGGACATCATCTATTCTTTTCTGAGAATAAAGCTAAATGGAAAAAAAATAATCACATTCAGTATTTTTCAGGGTTCGTATGATGACTGACTTTTGAAATTTGGTTAAATGTATGGTAGCAGGGACGCGGTGGCTAAGATGCTGAGTTGTCGATCAGAAACGTCTTTGGTGGTTTGAATCCCTAGCACCGTGTAATGGACTGAGCTCCCATTTCTTGTCCTAGCTTGCATGTAAAAATGAAAGTAGAAAAATAGGGTCCACTTTGATGGGAAGGTAATAGCGTTCCATGCACCTTCAGAATTTAGTCATGCTGGCCACATGACCACAGAGACGTCTTTCAACAGTGCTGGCTCTTTGGCTTTGTAACAGAGATGAGCACCCCCTAGAGCCAGAAATGACTAACATGTATGTGTGAGAGAAAACTTTACTTTTATGGTAGCTGTAAATGAGGCATGCTTGTAAGCACTTCTGCATTGTATGGTACAGAATAAGCTTGGGCTTCACTCAGATTAGTGCAATTTTTTTCTTAATTTCTCACCTTTGTTTTCTGTACCTGAATGCTCTCAGGAATAGGACTGTATCATGTCAGAGTGCCATGCCCTGAATAAAAATGACCATGGCCACTGGGTAATCCTAATTTTTAAATGACTTTCAATTATATTTTAATTTGCATTGTTGTAGATATTGAATTATGCCATGTTTCTGCCTACTTTGTACAGGGTCTTCATTTGCATTTTATTAGTTTTTATTGTGTATGTTTTTTATTTGAAATGTGTTTTTAGTGTGCCTTATTTTAAAATGCCTGGAAAATTACAGTTACTATGCATTTTAATTTTCTAATAAATAATAGTATTTTTTCCATGGATAGGCTGGCCCAGTAAATATGTAAAAAGCTATGATTTATTTATATTATGCTTATAATCATAAAGAAGCTTTTTCACAAAGTTTGCTTTAAAAAAAAAATCCTGATTTTTGCTAAAATAACTTGCCAGCCCATAACTTAAAGGGCCTGTCACATTGGCCGACGGATGCAAAACATTTGTAAAAAGGACACAGCAGATGAGAAAATGTTCCATCCGTTGTTATCCGCTCTCAAAAATGCCCTGAATTTGCATAAGCAGAGCGGACAACAACGGAAAGGAACGGACGGGGGGAGGACGTAGCCAGGATGGAAAGCGAATGCTCCACGGAAGCCTAGCGGATGGAAGCGGATGGGAGTGGATGGCACATCCGCAGGGCTTCCAGGGGAGCACAGCGAAACGGACGCACAGAGGAAAGAGTGGATGCAGAGCGGATGCTGAGCGGATGAAGCGGATGCAGAGCGGAAGCTTAGTGGATGCCTAGCGGATGCACAGGGTTCACTGCGCATGCGGGGAGGATGCATTGCGTCAGCCCCGCAGATATAAAGGGAAGCAGCTCGCAAGCAGGTCACCATTCAGAGGAAAGACCTGCTGCCAGACACAGCTCAAGCCAGCCAGCCAGCCAGCCAGCCAGCCAGCCAGCAAGCCAACAACCCAACAACCATGGGGAAGAAGAGAAAGCCTCTGCCATCTGCTGCCAGCCCTGGCAAGAGGGACAGGGGGTGGGATGGTGGCCCTGTCCCTGACTCTGGGCCACCATCCCACCCCCTATCCCTGACTCTGCTTCTGCTGGGGCTTCTGCTGCTCGGGCTGACTCTTCTGGTGCTGGAGCTTCTGCTGGTGCTGCTCCTGGTGCTGGTGCTTCTGCTGGTGTTTACTCTGCTCGCACTGCTCCTGGCGCTGGGGCTTCTGCTGGGGCTTACTCTGCTGGCACTACTCCTGGTCCTGCTGGTGCTTCTGCTGGTGCTTACTCTGCTGGTGCTGCTCCTGGTCCTGCTGGTCCTGCTGGTGCTGCTGGTGCTCCTGGTCCTGCTGGTGCTGCTGGTGCTCCTGGTCCTGCTGGTCCTGCTGGTGTTCCTGGTCCTGCTGGTGCTGATGGCGCTGCTGGTGCTTACTCTGCTGCTGCTCATCCTGGTCCTGCTGGTCCTGCTGGCGCTGCTGGTGCTTACTCTGCTGGTGCTGCTCCTGGTCCTGCTGGTCCTGCTGGTTCTGCTTTTGCTGCTACTGTTGTTGTTCCTGATGCTGCTGGTGGTGGTGTGGAGGAGCAGCTCCTACAACCTCAAAGCCCCTCTGATGAGGGCCCATATGGCCCTGCCAGAGGGAGGAAGAGGCAGACGCGTGAACGGGAGAGGAGGCAATACTCAATCGAAAAGAAACATGAGGATGAGGTGCTGGAATGGCTGAGGGAGAATGAGTATCTATGCCGGAAGGGACACAGGCTCTATCGAGACACCAAAAGGAAGCAGGCTGCTTGGAGAGAGAAGGCGGAGAGCCTGGGCTACACTTCGGAGGTGCTCCTCGGCTGGTGGAAGCATATGCACACCTGGTACGGGAAACTGCACCTCAAGAAATCTGGCCAGGCCACGGTCAAACTGATGGACCGAGAGACCTACGTGATGGCCAAGTGCAGCTTCTTGGAGGGTGAGATCCGCCACCGAGGAGCAGCCCCTTTCACAACCCTCTCTCTCAGGCAGCCTACTGAGAGCCAGTCCTCTTCTGGCCAAGAGTCAGCTTCTGTGTCCAGGCAGGTATCTGTGGAGTGTCCCATGGTGAAGAACCCCCCAACAGCTGCACTCCCCATGGTGGAGTGCATGGAGGACCCGCTGATGCAGTGGGAGCAAGGAGAGGGCACTTCCACCACAGGCCAACCCACATCCACCCCCAGCTCCACCTCCACAGAAAGGCAGAGAGGCAGACCGGAGGGGCAGAGCCACACTGTCCTGCTGGAGATCAGGGACACCATCAGAAGCAGCGTAGATCTTCTCTCTCAGCTGGTACACACCGATGTCCCATCCTCCAACCACAAGCCCTTCCTCACCTACGTCAACCAGACCCTCATGAACATGTCAGAATCACAGTACCAGGTGGTAAAGGACAGGATCACCAATCTTCTTCACAACCCTCCAGACCCAGCTGAACCTGCTCCCACCCACCCAGACCTGCTCCTCCACCCCAGGTGATGTCATTGCCCTTCCAAGGCTTTCCACAGGCTCTCTACCAAGGCTATGGCTACCAGGAGGTCCAGCAGCACAGGCAGCCCTTCCCAGTCCAGGCACAGGTACATTGTACGCCACCGGTGCCACCGATGCCACTGATGCCACCGATGCCAGCCATGCCATAGATGCCAGCCATGCCACAGATGCCAGCCATGCCACAGATGCCACCCATGCCACAGATGCCACAACGCCTCACCTCTCTCAGCTGCAGACCAGACATCCCTACTACACTGCTCCTTCCTTCACCCCACAGCCAAGCCCGGCCTCAGAACATCTGTCATCGGTATTGTGGCTGACACCCCATGTCCTTGAGGAAGGGGCTCTCAACATCACGGGACTGAGCCAGCTCTCTGAGAGCTTCCTCCACACACTGTCCCCTGTTGTCCTCTCAGGCCAGGCATCCCAATGATGCCTCAGACCAGCACTCCAGCCACCTGGAGCAGCCACCTCCCCAGCACCTGAACCCTTCACCCCTGAGACTGGGCACGCCTCAGAGTGACCAAGAAGAGTGCCAGAGACTGGGTGGATACCTGCTGACTTTATCTTTGCTTTGGACACTAGACTTGGGTCATTTTGCTTTTACAGCTTGTTATTAATAAAGATTATCTTTGCTTCAAACACTTGCTTCATTTATTTTAGTTAATAAAGTCTTGGTGGAAACTTTTAGAAATGGTTTAAGCCTTTGCATGATTGTGGGATGGGTTAAGATAGCAGTGGGATGGGCAGGGATACCTTTGGGATGGGTAATAGCTGTGGGATGGGCAGGGATACCTTTGGGATGGGTAATAGCTGTGGGATGGGCAGGGATACCTGTGGGATGGGTAATAGCTGTGGGATGGGCAGGGATACCTTTGGGATGGGTAATAGCTGTGGGATGGGCAGGGATACCTTTGGGATGGATAATAGCTGTGGGATGGGCAGGAATACCTTTGGGATGGGTAGTAGCTGTGGGATGGGCAGGGATACCTGTGGGATATTTAAGGATAGCTGTGGGATAGATAAACCTCCAGTGCAAGCATAGTGGGACTGTATGGTCCACCCTCCCAGATGCCACACCTATGGCCCTTTATTATCAATAACAATGTAATCATTGATCCACACATTTCAACATAAACACAACTCTTTATTAAATGCCCTGTTCATTGTAGGCCCACTCAACATACATGGCACAATCTCATCCGTGTGATGAGACAGGGTGAAGGAAGCATCCATTAAGCATCTATCATCCTGTCTTTCCACTCCACTGCTCCAGCTGGGGAGTTGCACCAGTGTTTCAGGAGGTTTCGCTGCTTCTTCCCTTCACGTGAAGCTCTGAAGTTGGGGCCTTGCACATCCACAGCATCTATCAGGTTTCGCCCTTGCCTCCATTCACCAGGCTCCATGTCCCCATTACCTTGTTGGAGGTCCACTAGTCTGTTCTGCAAGACTGGGTAGCAGGTGCACATGAGATTGTGCAGGATGCAGCAAGCTTCCATGATCCTCTTCACGGTCTGTGGGTGATGCTGCATGGTGGTGAGAAGTACCTGGAACCTGTTGGCCAGGATGCCAAAGGCATTCTCCACCACCCGCCTTGCCCTAGACAGCCTGTAGTTGAAGATCCTCTCTTCACGGATGAGGCATCTGGAGGTGTAGGGCTTCATGAGGTAGGTTCTGAGGGAGAAGGCGTCATCACCAATGATGAAGTAGGGCACATTTGTGTGTCATTGGGCAGGGGGTCTGGATCTGGGAAGCCCATGATGAGGTTGCGTTCCAGCCCCTCCTTGAGGTGACTGGCATTGTATACCTGGATATCTGAAGATGACCCGTTGCCTGAAGCATCGATGTACATGAACTTGTAGTCAGCATCGACCATGGTGAAGAGGATGATGCTGAAGAAGCCCTTGTAGTTGAAATAAGTGGACTCTGACTTGGCTGGAGCTTTGCAGGCCATGTGCTTCCCATCTATGGCTCCAAACGATGTGCTGGAAGTTCCACTTCTTATACCACTGCTCTGCAACTTTCTTCCAGCCTTCTTCAGTGGAGTGGCACTGGAGGAGCTCCTCCAGGTATTCTTCGATGATGGCCTGCACCACTTCTCTGACCACAATGCTGATGGTGTTGTGTGGCACCCTCCAGGCATACTGCATGCTCCTGTACGTGGTCCCTGAGGCCAGGTGGTGCAGAGTCAGTGCCACCTTGAGCCCAGGGTCCAGACTGGGCCGGAAGTTGGTGCTCTGCTTGGTCAACCTGGGTCTCAGCCGCTCCACAACTTCGTCAAACATGGCTGGAGGCATCCTCATGAAGTTCTGGAATGCACGAGGGTCTTCGTTTCTCAGCTCCATCATCAGCTTGTTATACAGCCCGTACTCGGCTCTTCTGGAGATCCATCTTTGGACCCAGACACTTCTTGGACGCCTCCTTTTCTTCGCGTAGAACAGGTGAAAGAGTCTGTAGATGGCTTCGCACTGTTGTAGAACAATGGTGGCTACCAAAAGGAGCGTGTGATGATTCATGGTGGAGATGACTGGATGCTGTGGAAGAGCAAGAGCCAGATGAAGGCTGAAGAGGTCTGCACCACAGGGCTGCTGGACTGAAAGTGAGATCCAGGTGAGTTCCTCCCCCTTTTTATAGGAAATATAGGTTTTCTGCTAGATGTCCTTTTGCATCCTCTAGCCATCCTGCAGACATCCTAAATATCCAAGATAGGTCCCCTCTGAGAACTTTTTTTCCATTTTAAATGCTTTGTATGTGAGCTGCATCCGCTTTCATCCTTTCTCCATCCATGCTACTAACGCTTTGTGCCTGTTCCGTGTCCATTTCACTTCCTCCCTGTGTCCGTTTTCCACTGGAACGGATGTGAGTTGGGCGGATGCGCAGCGGATGCCTAGTGGATATAGCGGACACGTAGCGGATGACGATGGATGTAGAACGGATGTTTCCCATATGTGTTGCGGATGCAGAACGGACGCGTTGGATACATTTTCTGCTCAAAAAGTTTTGAGCAGCTCAAAACTTTTTGAGCAGATGGAATCTCAGTCGATGGATGCTGGACGGATAGAGAGGATGAAGAACGGAGGCAGTGAGTACAGAACGGAAGCATCGCGTTAACCAATGGATGGCAAGTGTTTCTCTCCATTTTACAACCTCTTTTCATCCATTGGTGCAGTGTGACATGGGCTTAAACTCTTCGTATTGAGTCACAAAATGCTCTGCAAAATACTGAACCAGTGTTACTTTTGAGTAACTTCTGAGGCTTATGAAGGATATGATGAAAATGCTGCTGCTTTGTCATTTGCCTTCCTTGATTCTTTTTTGAGCCCCCTTCTGTAGATGTGAAATTTCCATTTGTTCTTTCAGGATATTTGAGGAAAAGATTGTTTGCAAAATCTGATTTTCATCTCCTGGATTAATGTGATTCTTAATTCTCCACTATTTCCTCTACTTTCAGGATGTGCTACAGAAGAAATCTGCTCAAAATCATGTATTTATTTGAAAAACATGTTTAGAAAACACATGTCGTTATACAACAGTTTGATGTGAAATTGTGGGAAAGGATAGGTTTATGGTGGGGCTAGTTTGTTAAAAGATTGCAATGACTTACAAACTTCTAATTAAATTGAGAGTTATTGCCCTAGGTACTTGATGACATTCAGTTTTAGGATTGGAAAGGGTGTATTTAAGGAAGATATAAACACCCAAATGTTGAGATTGATATGACCTGAGGTAGGCAGGAAGGAGCTCAGAATCTACTTAATGTGGAAATGAAATGATGCTAACCATGCTTTATAGCCAAAAATAAGGAAGCAACTGCTGGCAATTTAACAAGAAGCCTTAAAGAAGCTTTCTATATTGCAAACTGTGTCAGGTAAGCAATGAAAATATGAGAACCTGAAGAAAGCTGCACTGAAGTTTCAAGAGTCAGTAATAACATATAATAATTGAAAGGTCAGTAGTGTGGTTCTACTACATCACTTCAATACTTAATCTGGTATCTACAAACTCACGTTCCTGTGTTAGCCTCAGCTCCTAAAAGAGCATATTAATCTTGAAAAGTGAATATCCTCAATAGAAAAAACAAACAATATATGTGAACAGCCGGTGCTTCACAAATAACACTTTCAAGAAGGAATCTTCTAAACTGTTCAGCTAAATTATTCACCGGGAGTAACCATTATTTGGCATTACACATATCAACTGCTCAGCCATGAGATTGAAATCATGTTTACAATAATTAAAAATATGTACATGGATTTGTGCTTGAATATCCTATTCTGCCCCAAGATTAAACTGTACATTATAAGGATAGAGTTATTTTACCTGTTCTGGTGATTACTGCTTCGTAAACTATGCCCAGGAGAGGTGTAGTAGCTCACTATTCTTCTGTATGCTTAGAGCTTCTACACACATTTAAGAAAATGTGAGCTTCTACACACATTTAAGAAAAGTCATTGCTAATCATCATTTGCTCTACATTTATCCAATCTCAGTTTCAGTCCCTGGCTTATTCCATTAAAATAATGCGTGCAATACATCAATAGGGGAACTTTTATCTCAGACCTTGGAGAGATAGAGCCTGAAGAAATAAATGCAATGTTCTTAAGTTCATTATGTTTCCTTTTAAACACTTTTCCTTTCATTGATGCATTTGTCTTTTTTAATGCAACTGTCAGAAACTTTAAAAGAGGGATACTCTTTGTCAAAGATTATGTAGATCTATTTCAATCAAAGCTTCAGGGCAGTGTACAACTTTGGCCGTGTTGCAAACAACCTTTGGCAGAGCTGCCATGAGGGTGTATGTCATTCTTTTACTACCAAAGGAACTTTTTCAAGAGGCAAACTGGATTTTCTGTTTTTTTCTTTGAAGATGTTTTGCTTTTCTCATCCAAGAAGCTGCTTCAGCTTCTTGGATGAGAAGCTAAACGTCTTCCAAGAAAAACAAAGAAAGTCCACTTGCCTCTTGAAAAAGCACCTTTGGGACAACTATGACCTGGATGGCCGAGAATCTCCATAGATATTATTTTACTTATTTCTCTTAGCAATTTTCTGTATCTACAGCCATGGAATCCTTTTAGGGATGAGAGGTACAGTTTTTGGTGGGTTCCCTACTTCTTCTGTCGTCAGTTCTGGTTGTTCTATGGACATAGTATCATGGTCAGTTTCAGGAGAGGATGCTATATCACCAGCCCTTCACTCATGGAGTACCTTTGGGCTCTCCCCCTTCTGTTGTACATCTACATCAGGGGTCTTCAAACTTGTCTGCTTTAAGGCTTGTGGACTTCCAACTCCCAGAATTCCTCCTCCAGTCATGTTAGCTCAGGAATTCTGGGAGTTGAAGTCCACAAGTCTTAAACTTGCCAAGTTTGAAGACCCTTGATCTACATGAATCCACTATATAAAGTCATCCATTTGGAATCTGGTATCTTCTTGACCAGGGCTGTCCAAACAATGCTGTCAATGCCCTGATAGCAATGCCAATCTGAGGAGGTTTTGATCTGTATAGGGTGGGTCATATTGAAACTCCCTTCTGATAAGTCTGAGTAGTTCTACTTACTGGGGCCTCCAGGATCTTTCTGATAAATTTTCAACTTGGCGTCAGATGGGGCTGTATTTTCCCATTCAAGCTAGTGCACAATCTTCCTGGACTTACACCTCCTGTTCAAGGAGCAGGTGGCAGCTGCCTTTGAACACACCCATTTGGTGTACCAGTTATACCCTTTCCTACAGAGGAAGGATCTTCAGTCAATCACTCACACCCTAGTCATCTCACAATTGAATTACTGCTGGGTATTCTATGGGGCTCCCTGATAGCTTCCTATAACTTGGAAGCTACAGATGGTCCAAGATGAAAAGCCCTCCTTCATGAGTGGGTAAAATTCAAGGTGCTGGATATCACCTATAAAACTCTACATAGTTTAGACCATGACTATTTGAGGAACCATCTACCTCCAACAGTTTCTGTGTGTCCTGTCATGTTGAACAGAGGGAATGTGTCCTAACAATATTATTCAATATGACCTAGGCAGAATGCTTTCTTTGTTGTGATGTCTGCCCTCTGGAGAAGCATTACCTTCCTAGAGATATTTATGGAATGATGTGAAGACGATAAAATTTGTGATTAGAAGGAACTGATGAGATCTTCAGCTTAAATAAACAAAGAAAACCAATATGAAGAATTAAGGCAATGAACAAAGATAACGGCACTGAGCTGAGCTTGCCTGGTCTCAAAAAGGGTTAGAGATGGTTGTAACTTGAATGGAAAACATGTAGGAAATCCTATTGGAAGGATAGGTAGAGTGGCACATCATCATCATCTTCATCACTGGAATCTTTCAAGAAGAGACTGGACTGCCATCTGTCAGAAATGGTGTAGGGTCTCCTGTTTGGGCAGAGGGTTGGATTAGATGACCTACAAGGTCCCTTCCAACTCTGTTAATCATCAATCATCATCCTGGAAATATGGGTCAAAGAGCCCATCTATGTTAAAATTGAACAGCCCTCTCTCAACAGAGGAGGAGGGATACAATACCACCTATCTTCTGTTTGCAACATAGTCCTTTCAGCACTTACAAGATGGTTCCATGTACATTTGCACAATTCAGGTGACCCTGAGGGCACAAATAAATCTCCAGGTGGTCTCAACGACTCTCAGAAAGAATACTAATGACCAGATGACTGCAAGGAATATAAATCCTTCCATTTACCACCATTCAGTCAAAACTGAAGAAGCTTCTTGGATGAGAAATGAAACATCTTCAAGGAAAAACAAAGAAAGTTCTGTTGCTTCTTGAAAAAGCAACTTTGAGATGTCCTGAAATAAATTAATAGCAAATATTAAATATAGTTTGATTGCAATTCACATTCAAATTTAGTGAATACAGGTCATCCTCAAGTTACAGGTCCATCCTCAAGGGGCTGGATCCGGCCCATGGGGTGCTTAGATGTGGCCCATGGGGCTGCCCTGAAAATAGCAAAAGGAGCAGTGTACAGTGCCTCTGCCAGTGAAAACAGAGCTTGCGAGGACCATGTGGGCCCCTCCCCTAGCCCCATTTTCACTGGTGGAGAGTTATAGGAAGTCGTCACAGCCAAAAACAGAGCTTGGGAGTCCATTTTTGCTGGCAGAGCACTCAGGCCACCACAAGTGCCCCCCAACACAAGTGACATCATGCTGGCCATATCCACCCTGGCCCCCAAGGTCAACACAATCCTGACGCTGTGATGACCTGGGGTGTGGCACAAAAGCAACAAAGTCACAAAAATAGGTAAAGTCCCTTTAATACGTCCAACTTGGCCCCCAATGTCCAGTTATCCTTGGCTGGAGATCAAACTCTTCCAAAAACAGTCTACAAAGGGAAGAAATGCAATCTGAACCCAAAGTACAGATAAATTAGAAATAGAAAAACAAACATAAACCATGCTGAAGTAATTAACATGACAGGCCAGGATAATAAATTGCAGACTTCCAAATGATAACAAAGCACACACAATTGGGAGGACCCCAACACCCAGATAAGCCTCGACCAAGATAATGCATGCTTTGCTTCCAGTTGTGTGCAAATGCCCTTCTTATATCCTGTTCTCCCAGCTGCAACTAATGAAAGGGATCAGGGGCCTTTTCTCTTCCATAAGCCATGTTGCTCCCTTCTCCATTCCTCCCTGTGTGCCCTAGGATGAAGAGGGGGTTGCCCTGGGTCTTCCTCTGAATGCTCAGCTGGACTGTGCCCTTCCCACATTTCTTTCACAGTCACCGGAGCCACACTCCCACTCCCTGTCAACTCCTCAATCTCCCCCTCAGAATCAGACTCTGACAAGGGCATGACAGTTACAGCCCTCAATGAAATCAAGTTTGACACTCCTGATCTAGTATGTGCACAATATAGTGCAAGCAATACAATAGAACAAAATCACTCGTATATGCGAAGGTGGCTTTGGGGATGGTGAAAGAAAGATGAGAGCAATTTTTTGGAATGGTGTTCAAGTCTACAAAATCAATTTGATCATTCTAGGCAAAGTAATTGAAAACTTCAGCTCTGTCTTCAGCCTTCCCTTCCATCTGGGTATGTATATATTCCCCAATTAATCCTTTGCCAGAGTGGATTTTATTCTTACATCCACACTTTCATCACACAGATGGAAGCTTGATGGAGTAGAGCAGTGATGGGTCAAAGGTCACTGGAGTGAGGAGCAGAGCAGAAATTTCTACATTTTTCTTCAATCAGTAATATTATTCCCTAAATAATTATTGAACATTTTTAACTAAATATCCTAATGCAGAATTATCTTCCCTCTTTTTCTTTCTTTCTTTCTTTCTTTCTTTCTTTCTTTCTTTCTTTCTTT
>BLBF01000016.1:23541749-23553923 GCA_015471245.1 Laticauda colubrina
TGTGTGTGTGTGTGTGTGTGTGTGTGTGTGTGTGTGTGTGTGTGTGTGTGTGTGTGTTTTCCAGCATAACTCTGGAACGCCTTGAGCAATTTCAACCAAACTTAATATACAGATTACTTACCCTCTGGAAACAAATATTATGGGGGTAAGACACCCCTAATACTCCTCTGGGGTGTGTGTTCTGTTAAGATACAGCCTATTGTGTCTGAAAATGACTTCTACCGTACTGCCTTAAAATGGCTTCTACTATACAGCGCTGTGGAGTTGCCATGGTAACTCTTGTTTAGGGCAAGAAAAACGAATCTTGTGAGTTTACCAGACAGATGGCATAGGGAATAAAACTATTACAGAATCTGGTAGTCCTGCTAGAAATTATTTGAAACTTCCTCCCAGAGGGGAGCAACACAAACAGATCATAAAGTGGTCTGCATGGGGTGGGGGAGCATGGGGTATCTAACAATGCTTTGAGCTCTAAGCACATTGCATCTCTGTAGTGCGATAGTTTTTATTTTGTCTGCAATAAAGATGTTAACCTAAGTTATGCATGGGGGGACTCTTGACAAGTCAATTTAAGGTAGTCAAATGTATGGAATTGAGGGTTAAATGCCTGGAGACCTGTGTTTTACTGTCAAGCAAGGGTGTGAAGCTTGACTGTATTTTCTAATGAAAGAAAAAACATCAGAAACAACGTACTACAATATAACAAAATAATAGAGTTTGAAGGGATCTTGGAGATCTTCTACTCCAACCCCCTGCTCAGCAGGAAACCCTATATCATTTGGGAGGAGTGGTTGTCGATTCTCTTTTAAAAACCTCCAGTGCTGGAGCACCCACAACTTCTGAGGGCATGTCATTCCATTGATTAATTGTTCTGTCAGGAAATTTCTCTTTAATTCCAAGTTGCTTCTCTCCTTGTTCAATTTCCATCCATTATTCCTTGTCTGGCCTATATGTGCTTTAGCTTGACCCCTTCCTCTCTATGGCAGCCCCTCAAATATTGGAAGACTGCTATCATGTTTCCCCTGGTCCTTCTCTTCACTAGACTATCCATGCCCAGTTACTGTAATAGTTCTTCATATGTTTTAGTCTCCAGCCCCCTAATCATCCCAGTTGCTCTTCTCTGCACTACTTCTAGAGTCTCAACATCTTTTTTATAATGTGGTGACCAAAACTGGATGCAGTACTCTAGATGTGGTCTGACTATGGCTTTATAGAATGGCATTAGTACCTCACTTGATCTCGATTGTATCAATTTAGGATTGCATTAGCTTTTTTGGCTGCTGCTACACACTGCTGGCTCATATTTAGCTAGTTGTCCACAAAGACTCCAAGATCCCTTTCATAGTTACTGTTATTGAGCCTGGTTTCACCCGTCTATATGTGTACTTTTGATTTTTCTTGCCTAAGTATAGGATTTTACTTTTCTCGACAATGAATTTCATTTTGTTAGATAGGACCCAGTGTTCAAGTCTGTCAAGATCCATCTGGCTGGTTTGTTTGTTTGAAGTTTGTTCAAAAAATGTTTGGCCAAATGGTTTCCTCTTTTAGAGAGGCCAGAATTTTATCATTTGGTTAGGCCATGCTTTTATTTATGTGAAACTAATAAGATGGATGCCAAATTATGATTTTAACGTAGATTTTATTTGTTATTATTTTTGTCTAAAACTTTTAACTGGATACTCTTTGAGCATTTTTAATTGTACTAGTCTTTGACTGTAATAAATTTGATTGACTGGTTGAACAGTCAATTAAATTGTCAGTCTTCATTTCTTATTTTCCATACTTTTTTTTGTGTCCGGATCTGATGAAATTCTCATCTGGGAATATGACATTCTCATGAGTAAGATGTCTGCAAATAGATAGATTGTTCTACAAAATGAATGTGCGTTTGTTCCTATTGATTCTACACTGAGTAAGTGGTCTGTGCAAATCAAGCAATTTGAGCTGATGATTTCATTGGGATTGCTGAGTCAAACTCTCAATTGAATTTGATTGAAGCAGCAAAACTGATAATCTGGTTAGATGCTTTGGGTCAAATTGGATATTAGTGTCTAAACTGGGTCAATTCAATTTGAAATGATGCAGATCCTAAAAATATACATATATACATACAAAAGCCACAAAAATCAGTCCAAGTTGCATCAAATTGATTTGTGAGAATCTTTTGAACTGAATTTTTTGAATTTGAGGCTTTGTACAACACTAGTATAAATCCTATTCTGCTATTCATTTAAAGAAGGATGGGAAAGTTGCAATCCCAGATAATGTGTAACATAGATTTTGATATCTCCCTTGGCTTCCTCTCTGAAGACAATGTTGTTTAAAAAGCAGTGGTACAGTTTCGGATCATCTTGAGATGGAGAGATGTTGTACAACTGCAAGATGTGCCTTGAAATACAAGTTGCCTCTTAAAGTTGTGGGTACTCCAACACTGGAAATTTTTAAAGAAGAGATTGGATGATTTGTCTGAAATGGCATAGAATGTCCTGGGTTGTACTAGAACACCTCCGAGATCCCTTCCTACTCTGTTATTCTGAAATAAGTTGAAGACTTCAAATGCAGGAAAGCTCACTCAGCTGAAAAGCTAAGAAATACAAACTTAAAGAAAAGACGGGAAATTGCCAATTTTGTTTGCATAGGAAAAACAATACTTTTCATAATTTCAGTACTAACATAGCATGTACTATTTATATACATATACTGTAGTGTTTTGCATATTGGTGTATGTCATTTGGCAGTGACAGAACAGATGTTGCTGCAAGAAATTCATGACTTTGGATAGCACTAGGAACATTAATGTTAACATACGACTGCTAACATGAGCATCCATACAAATTCAGCCTTTGCATCAATACATGAGGATTAGCAATTTTGCTTACAAATTGTACATCAGATGCTATTATAAGGATTTCTCTGAAAGGCCTTCAAAGATCGCTCATCTTTTCCACCAATAATAATTCCAAAATGTCCCTCTGCAAAGTCTGCTGGAGGTGGATTTCTTTCTTTGTTTTACAATGGCTGATAAAACAGACATTTTTAATGGAATTATATCTTCATTTTTCAGTACTGAAATGCTGTGTAGAGAAACAAGAGAACTGTGGACATATGTATGTTTAGTATCACATGTACTTGTATAAACCCTTGACAGGATTTAAAGATCTTAAGTACAGATATGGGCATAAGGTCCAGATAAATATAACTTTATAAATATCAAGAAGCTCACAGCTTTCTCCTATTTTTCCTGTTATTGCTGCACTTTCAGGTTGTTCACGTAAGGATAATGGGAAAAAATGCAATCTTTGTGAATTCCAGTCCATTGACTTTATCTATACCTCTTGGACTAATGCACAGATTAGAAGCAATGCTAGAAATTTACATCTCTGCAGATGCTTTACAACAATTTAAAATAAATAAATAAAAGTATATATCAGTGTTAATGACATGGACTAAATTCATGCAATAAATACACCAAATGCCTCCACCAATTTCTCCTCAGATACATTACATTTCAGCAGAATAGACACTCTTTAAAAATAAAATGTTTCCTTCCTTCTCCTTCTTCAATTGACAAGACTGGACAAAAGGGACAAAAGATGCATGGATTCCAACTTTCAAAATTCCCATGGCTGGCTGAAGAAGTTAACATATCTTTAAATTACCAATATTGAGAAACACTGATCTAGATAGTCTCCCCCAACTCTGTAATTCAATAAACATGCAAAACCAAGGATTCATAAAAACAGAAAAGCCCTTGGAATCAGATCAAAAGCCCAACTCTTTTCAGCATCCCATCCATACAGCAGTCCATAGCACATCTATGGATGAATCATGAATCAAGCACATGAATCATACAACAGCCTAATACTTATGTTCATCTTAAATCTTTGTTGCAGTCCACATTTCTTCTAACACTTATTAAATTATGTGACTCATAAGAGAGCAATACTTAAGAATTAAAAGAAGAAGGAAGGCAGAGCTGGTATTGCAGCGGTACGACAGGTGATCTTGATCCTCCAAGATTGCTGTCGATATTTCAGCTGCTGGTCAGTCCCCATGGACCTAAGCCGTCCCGAAGTGACGATGATTGATAAGTGCATGTCCTGTTGATCCCAGGGACACTGCAAAGTCCCTGGTTGATCCAGGAAAAGTCCTTTTTGCTGGTGGTGGAGAGGCTGCTGAAGCTTCTGAAGCTGGGACAGCTCCAGAATGGAAGAGATTGGAAAGAAAGTGTGTCAGTTTGGTGAGATGAACTTTTACTTATTATTTCTCAGAAAGAACACCCTGAAAAAATTAAAGTGGACTAAAAGTGAAGAGAAAAGAGTTTAAGTGGTGTGATTAATTGTCAAAGTGAAAGTTTTTTTTCCTTTTTTTATTGAAATTCAGAACTTGGTAAAGCTGTTTAATTTTAAGCTGGACTGGTCCTTTTTAATCTTTTTATTTCTGTTTGTATTTCTTTCTCCTTTTTTTAAACAACCCTTTTGAAAATTCTTTTTTGATTAAGACTCTTCTACTTGATTTAAGATTTATTTTTCTCCTTTTTTTAAAAAAAAAGGTAAAAGACTTTATTTTTTAGTTCCTGGCTGTAGATTGAGGAGGGGGAAGTGAAAGTGAAGGAAAATAAGTATCACTGCCACCCAGAGGCTTGGATACATTTTTTTTTCCCTTTCACTAGTTTGTGTTACAATCAAGAACTCTGAGCTTTGTGTTGGAAAAGGTAGAGATGAAAATGGCAGTTAGTTTATTCGCTTGCTCATTGGTGAACAGATAGCTGGAGTCTGTAGTTGAAGTTGAAAGAAAGAAGACTGAAGAGACCTTGAAAAATTCTGAGCTGATTTATCAAAGAGCCTTGGATATTTGGTGGCAGAGGTGGCATATTTGTTTTATATTAGAATTGTTTTTTACCTTTTGCCTCCCTCTCTAGCCCCCCTCCACTAGTTGGCCTTTTTTTTCTCTTTAATTGGATTTTGACTTTTTAAACCAGGAACCAGAATGTGAAACTTTTATTTTGGTTTACTTGGCCACTGTCCAGTTATGGTCTCTGCTGTCTCTTATTTAACCATTTCATAGACAGCATCTCTTTCCCATACTCCATTACACTTCCCTACCATCCTGAACTACCACCTATTATTACATATTTGATTGCATGAGTGGGTTTATATACTTCTGCAATCATGTATATGATTGGCATAATTTCACTGACTTTGGCGTTTTTGGTGCTAGCTTTTTTCCAGTTTCGCCTCAGGTATATTTCTGATAGCCTTACTGAGGGCATGTCAATTCTGTGTCAATAGACTGTTTTTCAGACTAGTTTGCCCTTGGCAAATTTGTCAAATTGACAAAGTATAGGTATATGAAATAAATACATTTTTAAACAACAAAGTAGCAGCAGCCCATTGGTGTGGACAGATAAACTTGGTATCTCCTAAGGGAAATATTTATAATTTCAAATATTTTAGTTTAAAACTGTATTCAATGGCCTTTTCTATCCTTCATTTATTTCAGAAGATTGAAAACTGCATACTAATGGATGTTATTTTTTTTTCCTCAAGCTTGGGCTGTTCTGTTATGACTGCATTGTAATGTAATAAATTCAAAATAGTTCAAGGGTTATATGTTGTAAAACAACAAAACTTGAAAAAATTGAATTTTGAGCTATGGAATTTTTTGTTTTACATCCCAATATCACAAAAATAAGTTGGTGTTAGTCCTTGACAAGTCTTTGATTGGGCCTTTGTTTGTGCCTAATCCTGACTGATTGTTTTGGTACTGTTTCATACTTCTTTATTCATGTCAGTTCAGTTTTTGGAGTACTGATTCCTGATTGATTCTTTCTTTGTGGTGATTTTATCTGAGCAGCTGAGACCTGATTGGATCCTTACTTGGGTCCTGCTTTTGGTATGGCACAAAGTTAACAAAGCCTACTTGCCTTGTGCCACCCCAAGATTTTGCCCCAAAGGAAGACCAACCAGGAATCAGCTTCCAGAAATGGGCAAATCAGAAACTTGCCTGGACTAGGACTCAATCAGTACTCAGCTGCTGAGATTATCAACCAGAACCTAGCATAAAGAACCAATCAGGAACCAACACCACCAAAATATCCAATCAGAAACCAGATCTCAATATTCTGCATTAAATAACAAACCATCTTGACTAAAGACAAGTCTGGTCACCTGGCTATAAAAATTGGAGTCCAGTCAATCAGGTCTCAGATGTCTGAAATCTATGGAGCATACCATCTTGCCTCAGAAGATGTCTGCTACAACTGCTAGTAAAAAAAAATCAGGAAATCTGCTTTCAAGACTATGGTCACTAAACTCTGAAGCTCAACACTGTCCAACAGATACTGACTGTGAAACCCTACACCAGTATACATGGTGCAATTGCTTCTGATGGAGGCACTTAGGCTGAATGTGTAATGAAAGGTAAGTGAGAAAAGTACTCATGGTATCCTTTATACTATCTCTCATTTTATTTATTTTTTCACCCTGAAAAAAGCATGGGAGGAGGCTTTTTTGCAATGATGCTCACAGAGATATAAACCAATAAAAGGAAAAAGAAAGTGATGGTGGTGGGCAGAAGACATATGGCATCTGTCTTTTAAAGTATGCAGGTCTTTTGAATGTATTTCTATCTTCATTTACAGGAAAACAATTTATCTAGCTGTGCCATGTTTTTAAGCTTCTGTTGTAAGCAAGTTTCTGAATGTGGAGTGAAGTATTTGGAGAACTGAGATTTATTGCTTTGCCTAGCATGAAGTTTGACAATGATAAAAGCTCAACAAATCTTCCTGACCTAAACCTGCCTAGGGTCTTTGTATTTTTCAATATGTCATGAAGATGGCACAATATACAGGGTACTTGAGCATGCTCAGAGTGTAATAAACACCAAAATGTCAACAAGACAATCTGCTAAGTTCTTAGAATTCAATCTGATCTTGTAGCAAATTTATCCCAGAGTTTCCTTTAATAAAACTTTTATGGAAATGGAATGGAATAAAGGTATAGAGGTTTCAGTGATTGCCTTTAAAGCCCATGTCCCACTGCACCAATGGATGCAAAGAGGATGTAAAATGGACAAAAAAGCTTGCCATCCATTGGAAAATGCGATGCATCCGTTGTGTACTCACTGCATACGTGTTTCATACATTCTATCTGTCGAGCATCCATCCACTGAGATTTCATCCGTGCAAGAAGTTTTGAGCTGCACAAAACTTTGTGAGCGGATGAACTTTCCGCCGCATACGATGTACATCCATGACACATACGGGCAACAAACGTTCTACGTCCGTTGTCATCCGATACATGTCCGCTGTATCCTCTGGGCATCCTCTCGGCATCCTCGCAACTCACATCCACTCCAGATGAAAATGGAAAGAGGGAGGAAACGAAAGGTACACGGAACGTCCACACAGCATTAGTAGCACAGAAATAGAAAGGATGTAAGTGGATGCATCTCGTATATAAAGCATTAAAACAGACAAAATTTTTGTATATGGGACGTATCTCTGATATTTAGGATGTCTGGAGTATGCCTAGAGTATGTGAAAGGACACCAAGTGGAAAACTGATATTTCCTATAAAAAGGGGAAGGAAATCACCTGGAACTCACTATCAGTCCAGCAGCCATGGTGTACAGACAACTACACCCTTGGTCTTGCTCTTCCACATCATCCATTGATCTCCACCATGGATCATCACACAGTCCTTATGGTAGCTGCAATCATTCAACACCAGAACCAAGCCCTGTTCAGACTGTTTCACCTTTTCTACTCAAGGAGAAGAAGGAGATGTCCAAGAACTGTGTGGGTCCGATGATGGATCGGGAGAAGAGTGAAGTTTGGACTCTATGACAAGCTGATGGTGGAGCTGAGGAATGAAGACACTCGTGCATTCAAGCACTTTATGAGGATGCTACCAGCCATGTTTGACGGAATTGTTGAGCATCTGAGACCCAGGTTGACCAAGCCGAGCACCAACTTCCATCCCAGCCTGGACCCTGGACTGAAGGTGGCACTGACTCTACGCCACCTGGCTTCTGGAACCACATACAGAAACATGCAGTATGCCTGGAGGGTGCCACACAATACCATCAGCAAAGTGGTCAGAGAAGTGGTGCAGGCCATTATCAAAGAATACGTGGAGGAGTTCCTCCAGTGCCCCACCACTGAAGAAGGCTGGAGGAAAGTTGCAGAACAGTGGTATCAGAGGAGTGTAGTGGGGCTGTCTGGTCTGCAGCTGGGTGAGGTTCTGTGGCATGCGATGGGCCTGGACTGGGAAGGGCTGCCTCTGCTGTGGGAAGTCCTGGTACTCATAGCCTTGGTAGGTGAGAGGCTGTTTAAAGCCGTGGAAGGGCTGTGACATTGCCTGGGGTGGAGGAGCAGTCCTGGAGTGGGTCGGAGCAGGTTCAGCTGGGCCTGGAGGGTGGTGCAGCAGTGCTGTGATCTTCTCCTTCATCACCTGGTACTGGGCCTCGGGCAGGTCCATGAGGGTCTGGCTCATGTACGTGATGAAGGGCTTGCAGTTTGAGGATGGTATGTCACTGTGGACTAGCTGAGAGAGAAGATCTGTGCTGGTTTTGATTATGTCCCTGATCTCCAAGAGGACAGTGTGGCTCTGGCCCTCCAGTCTTCCTCTTTGCCTGCTTTCTGTGAAGGTGGAGCTGGGAGTGGGGGTGGGTTGGTCTCTGGCTGCTGCTTCTTCTTGCTCCATTTGAGACAGGGGATCCTGCATGACCTCTGGCATGGGGAGTACAGCTGTTGGGGGGGTCTCTGCCATGGGGCCCTCCAAAGACACCTGCCTGGACATGGTAGCTGTCTCCTGGCTGGAAGAGGCCTGGCTATCTGTGGGCTGTCTGAGGGAGAGGGTTGACAGAGTGGCTGCTCCTCGGTGGTGGATCTCACCCTCCAGGAAGCTGCACTTGGCCATGACATACATCTCCTGGTCAGTGAGCTTGACAGGGGCCTGGCCAGATTTCTTCAGGTGCAGCTTGCCATACCAAGTGTGCATGTGCTTTCACCATCCCAGGAGTACATCTGCAGTGTAGCCCAGGCTCTCTGCCTTGTCTCTCCATTCTGCCTGATTTCTCTTGGTGTAACAATAGAGTCTGTGGCACTTTCTCCACAAGTACTCGTTCTCCCTCAGCCACTCCAGCACCTCCTCCTCATGGTCCTCGGAAATGGAGTATTGTTTCCTCTCTCCCTTCTCCTTGCCTTGCCTCTTCCTCCCTCTGACAGGGGCTTCAGGGCCTTCAGCAGCAGGGCTTTGAGGGCCTTGGGGCTGGTCCACCACAGCAGCAGCAGTAGCAGTAGCAGCAGCAGGAGAAGCACTAGCAGCAGCAACACCAGCAGCATCAGAAGGAGAAGCAGCAGCAACACCAACAGGAGAAGCACCAGCAGCACCAGCAGCACCAGCATGAGAAGCACCGGCAGCAGCAACACCAGCAGCACCACCACCACCACCACCAGCAGCAGCAGGAGAAGCATCAGCAGCAACAGCACCAGCACCAGCAGGAGAAGCACCAGCAGCAGCAACACCAGTAGCACCAGCACCAGCAGCACCAGCAGTAGAAGCACCAGCAGCTTCAGAGTCATTGCCAGGGGGTGGGATGGTGGTTCTGTCCTTCTTGCCAGGGCTGGCAGGAGTAGGCACAGGCTTCCTCTTCTTCCCTGACTGATGAACCATGGTGTTCTTTCAAGATGTCTCTGGCAGCAGGTCTTTCCTCTGAATGGTGACTGCTCGTGAGCTGCATCCTTTTATATCCACGGAGCTGACACAATTCATACTCCCCGCATGCACAGTGAACGCTTTGCATCCACTATGCATCCGCTACACATCTGTTATGCATCCTATAGGCATCCGTGATGCATCCGCGTCATCCACTATGCATCCGCTCCTTCCGCTACGCGTCCACTTCACTATTCTCCCCCAGAAGCCCTGCGGATGTGTCATCTGCTTCTATCTGCTTCCATCCGCTAGGCTTCCTACGAATATCCACTTACCATCCTCGCTACATACTACCCCGTCCGTTCCTTTCCGTTGTTTTCTGTTCTGTTTATGCAAATTTTCGCCACTTTTGAGAGCGGATAACAACAGATGGAGCCACCCCCGAAATTTTGCTCATCCGCTGTGTCCTTTTTGTATACGTTTTGCATCCCTCGGCCAGTGTGACCTAGCCTTAACTTAGAACTGAACGTATCTCTGAGCTTGATCTATTTCTCTCTCGTTTTTAAAGGATAATCTCCCTATAAACTGCAAAGGAAGCTGTTCATTTCCTGATAATGCCCAGGAAAGGATGTAGCCAGGTTATACATTTCTCTCAAGCTCTGAATCCAGTATTATATACCCCAATCCAGAAGAAATGAACACTGGTGGCCCACTCCTTTCTGTATAGACAGAGGTCTTCTTTCTATGCTGTATGAATATTGGGGTCAAGGACAGCTTGCTGTGGCCAACTCACCATGGCCAACCAACCGTGAGACAACTCACTGTGAGGCAAGAGTTACACGAATATCAAAGAAATGGTGAAATAGAATAATTAAATAAAAGATGCTGAAGGAAGGACAAAATGAAATAACAAAAATTAAAATAACAAAAATGAAAATATTTTTTAAATAATTAAATTGAATTGTTGAATTGTCCCACAGCAGATTGTCGCATGGCAAGTTGGCCATGACAAGTTATCCAGCAGTGAGTTGGCCATTGCAAATTGCCCCATTACATGTATACTGTGTAAAGTTATCAAGTGAAGAATGCTTTCAGTTTGACTAAGGCAAAAATATTGAAGCCATTTGGTTGCCATTTTATTTTCCATATGCAATTGTACAAGCTGGTTCCCACCTCTGAAACATGCTTCAACAGGAATAATTTTCTTCTATAAGAACCCGCCCACCTAACAATTAGGTACAGTTTCCCCTCCTCATGCTATCACTTTTTGCTGAACACCCAATTCCCACAGCACTATCTTATGCCTAAGGATATTTAACTATGTAGTAAGGCTGTATTACTATTATCCTTCTCATCTTTCCTATTAACTTCTACAATTGGTATCTTATGATTATATCACTTTGTTATTTGTGTGTATGTATACTGAGAGCTTATGCACTGTAGACAAATTTCTTGTGTGTCCAATTATATTTGGTCAATAAAGAATATGGTATATTGTATTGTATATTGCTTTGCTGGCATATACTAGTGCCTTGTAGGTTAGGTGTAAGACAATTTTCTTAACAGCAGTGCCCTGAATAAGCTATAGATCTCAGTGTCTGAAAGCTTCTCTCTGGGAGCCTTGTCTTTTGATTTTTCATTCATTTATTTTATTTGTTCAAACCCAAAGGGAAAGAGGGTTGTATAAAGAGCATGCCTGGAAAAATCTAAGATAGCGTAAAAAGGGATGCTAATAGCTTAGGAGAAAGAAGAAAGAAAATAATTTTGGCAACATAGATTTTTCTCTACTGTTTCCACTAATCATTTAGTAGAAGTTAGGCTTTGTGTCAGATAACCCCACTCCTACCTCTTCCTTGTATTTCTGCAGACTGAGCTTAGACTCCAAATCTTCTTTGCTGCATTTGTGAAGGAAACATCCATATATATTTTTTATCAACGCTTTGCAACAAAGCATGGCTTAGCAAAAGTGATTGGGAAAAGGTTCTCTCTTTTTGCTATAACGCTAGAAAGGAATACAGGAGCAGCCACTAGCTGGAAAGATACATGTTATTTTAGCATCAGCAAATGGATTTAGCATCAAACAGACTGGCTGAGAAAGTTTAAGTAATTTAAGATGCTATGAGCATCCAAGGCAAAGCAAGATAACAAAAGAAAGAAACAGTGATGAAGCAGGATTGCAGAACTAATAGATTTATTGTGCTTAACTGCTAAAGCCAGAGTGCATAAACCTGGCAATTCTGTGAAAAGCTTTTAAACTTTTAAGCTATATGACATCCCAGCCAAGACAGGCAGGTCAAAAAAAAAGAATATAAATAGCCAACAATCTTCCCTCCTCCCTCTGTGATGATACACTAGTAAAGACATGTCTGTAGAGAAACAACAAAGCTTGAGGAAATCAAATAATACTCCCTTCCCTTCCCTTCCTTTCCCTTCCCTTCCCTTCCCTTCCTTCCTTCCTTCCTTCCTTCCTTCCTTCCTTCCTTCCTTCCTTCCTTCCTTCCTTCCTTCCTTC
>BLBF01000016.1:23556979-23620542 GCA_015471245.1 Laticauda colubrina
TTCTATTCTATTCTATTCTATTCTATTCTATTCTATTTTATTCTATTCTATATGAACATACCCACATCAACCAAAGTGTACTTCATCCAGAGGAGGACAGTATTATTAAGACTTTAGTTGAGAAACATGCTTAGAAATGGACCTGATGCTTTCAGTCTAATTTGGAGGTCTTGTCCACCTAAACTTCTGTCAAGAGAAATTGAAACTCCACTACAGTTCAAAGAAAACATTTGATCTGATTGACTTCTTCAAGGCTATAGAGCAAATGTGAATGAGTAACACAAATATATTGCTATTTTAATCGGCTGTTGAGTGCTTCTCAGAGCTCAGCTATTCTTACAATTCTTTATCACATTTCTACACTGCCCTCTCACCTAAATGGCTGTGATATGTTGGGTTTTTGTTGTTCTCTGAGTTGCTTCTCTTTCAGATACAGTTGTTTCATTACCAGGATAGGTACCTTCAAGAAAAGAGGCAAACAGACTTAAACACATCTTTCCTCATCACCCATTAACCAAAGCCCAGATAAGCAGGAACCAGCACCAGATAAACAAGTGCAATCAATGATCCCACTACAAAAGCAATCAAGGAAGAAAGAACATCTCAGTCAAGGCTAATAACACAAACTGCCACATTTAAGTGAGCACACTCCATTCCTCCATGACTGGTGGTGTTACCTAAACTGGGAAAATGAAATGTCTACCTGAAGAGAAATGACTCAGAAGACACCAAGAACTCAATAAGTTAATACCAATGTGCATATATTCTCCATTATAACACCAATCCTTTTTTATTCATTACTATATACAAAATACAAAAAGTCAGGTGAGAGGAGTAGGAATTATATTTGTAATTTTCTACTTCATGCTTTATTTTATTTTATTTGTTTTTAAGATCAGAGATACCGTCAGTACACTAAATCATAATACTTTTAGATTGACTTATTTCTTTGTTCTAAACAAAGTGGAGTGAGAATGTCTACAAACATTTTAGGATTACTTTAGGGTATCCTGGCTGGGGAATTTTGGGAGCTGAAGTCTATACAGTTTAAAGTTGATGAGTTTGAGAAACAGAGGTGGTATTCAGCAGGTTCTGACCAGTTCTGGAGAACTGGTAGCGGAAATTTTGAGTAGTTTGGAAAACCGGCAAATACCACCTCTGAATGCAGATTTTACAGTATCTTTCCCCTGCCACACCCACTAAACCACATCCACAGAACTGGTATTAAAAAAATGTGAATCCCACCACTGTTGAGAAACACTGGTTTAGGACATTAAACTACACTTAAAGCCATAATTTATGGCTGACTAATTGAATCTGTGCATAATTTAATGTGTAATGTAAAATGAAATACATGGTTTGTGCATTCATGACTGTTTCTTCCTGCTTTGTGTGCACTACCTTCTAACTAATCTACATATGTGTAACAGCAACTTAGAAATAAAAGAAAATGAAATTTGAAGGAATTCATCCATTCCTTCCACTGAATATATCTTATTTCTGTTTGTTCAACAAACCATAGTTATACAATAATGACTCAGAATGATAGGTTAAAGATGCTAAGCTTGTCAGCTGATAGCTCAGGTTTGAGTCCGAAGCATCATGCACAGGATGAGTCCCTGTTACTTGTTCCAACTCCTGTCCATGTAACAGCTTGAAAGCATGCAAATTTGAGTAGATAAATGGCTACCACTTCAGTGGGAAGGTAACAGTGTCTCATGCACCTTGGCATATAGCCATGCTGGCCACATGACCACAGAAGTGTCTTCAGACAACACTGGTTCCCCGGCTAAGAAACAGATAAGTGGTAAATATGGCTAAATTGACTGTTTTGATTAAAGAGAAGAAAACAAGTACTTTGTTGCTACATGGAGACCACTTCTGGACTTCGTGCTTGAGGTAAGAAAAAAATGAAACTTTGATCTTGGGTTTTATTGATTAGATTAATTTGTTGTTATAGAAATGGCTAGTTTATATTGTTTCGGAAAAGCAAAAGTTGAGGTTTGATGTTAATTGCACTGTTAGTTGCAACAGAGGAAGTCGGAAGTCTACCCTTTTTTTTTCTTCCTCCTCTTCTCACTTTTCTTTTCCTTTTTGCACCTCACTGGGTCCTATTATTTGCTATCATATTTTTGTCAGAGGTGGTATTCAACCAGTTCTGATAGGTTCTGGAGAACCGGTAGCAGAATTTTTGAGTAGAGAACTGGTAGATAACCAGCAAATACCACCTCTGACTATTCTCTGCCTCCCAAGTCCCAGCTGATCAGCTGGGTCTTCTTTTGTTGCCCTGCACAGGAGAACTGAGCTGGAAAGCAGGTTAGTGGGGTGGGGTGGGGACAGAATGGGGATTTTACATTATTCTTCCCCTGCCATGCCCACCAAGCCATGCCACACACACCAAGACACACCACACCCACCAAGCCACATCCACAGAACTGGTAGTAAAAAAAAATTGAATACCACCCCCAATTTTTGTCTTTTATTCTATAATCTAATATAATGTTTAAAGATTAAAAAAAAAGAAATAGAGATGAGCACCATCCCCTAGTATCTGACATGATTGGATAGGGGAAAACCTTTACCTTTAAGATGGATGACCACAGTCAGGATGACAATGCCATATAGTCAAACATCTTAGTTTTCTAGCTGCTTCTACAAAAAAATAAGACAATGGCAGCAGCCTCATAACATAGGCACTATTTTATTTCAGTTCAACAGCTAATGGAAAGGGGGCAATCAAGTTGTCTCAGTTCTTCTCCCAGAACCCCAGACATTTCCCCCCCCCCCCAAAGCTGTCTGCTGTGCCAATGAACCAGAAGACCAGCATTAGCTGTGACTGACCAATTTGGCTTTTTCTGCAGGCTGCCAATGAAACTGCCTGTCAGGCGGTGCTCCATTCAAAATCCAAGAAAGAAATACTTAGACTCTTTAATTTAGAGAAAAGTTATATTTTACTGAAAGTGAAGTGGTAGCAACCAGAGAATTCTGAATCTGAGGAATTAGGCACATAAATCACATATACAAAGTGATAGAAGTGTTCCCACCCCCAATAGTTCAGATGAATCTTCCAATTAGAAGTTGTGAATATGATCATGTGGGCATTTTCAGGTGATGATGAGGCCTCTGTCCGTTGACCTTGGCATACTTTGATAACGGGTTATAGTTGTGCAGAGAAAAGAAAGCTAAGCGAGAAATAGAAACCTAACTCTGATGTATGCTCCCCCCCACTCATTTACACAACAGAAAAATGTAACACCTCCAGCACACTTCCCAGATTCATCCCGCCCTCCCCTCCCCCCCCAGTTTCTTATGACAGCTGAAAGATGCAAAGCGATAGTTGAGATCTTGAAGGCTGACACTGCCTGAAGAATTGCTGATCAGTAAAATACATGAAGAACATCCTTGGGGCACCAGGAGGCTGTGAAGAGCTTGAATGTTGATTTGGGAGGAAAGGGTATGCACTGCCAGACACAATTGAATTAAATCACTTGAAAAAAAAGCAGGAGACAAATGTATTGTTAACTAAGCAAAGAAAGGAAAATGGATAAATAAAATCGAGTTTAAAGGCATGTTGGAATCTAGCTTTTGCTTCTCTGTAACTAGTTACAAACTCATTTTATTTATTTATTTATTTAATTTATTTCATTTGTCAATTGCTTACAAGATAATGAGTATAAGTATATACATAGTTATGAATACATGAAATAGGTACATATAAGAAAAATAAAAGAAACAATAGGACAGGGATGGTAGGCACGTTGGTGCGCTTATGCACCCCCCCCCCCAGACCTCTTAGGAAAGAGGTGAGGTCAATAGTGGACAGTCTAAGGTTAAAGTTTTTGGGGTTTGGGAAAGAAACTACAGAGTCAGGGAGAATATTCCAGACATTGACCACTCTGTTGCTGAAGTCGTATTTCCTGCAATCAAGTTTGGAGCGGTTAACCTTGAGTTTGTATCTATTGTGTGCTCTTGTGTTGTTATGGTTGAAGCTGAAGTATTCATTGACAGGTAGGATATTGCAATGTATGATTTTATATACCATACTTAGATCAGACCTAAGATGGCGTAATTCAATGTTTTCTAGGTCTAGAATTTCAAGTCTGGTGGCATAAGGTATTCTGCAACGAGTAGAGGAGTGGAGAACGCTTCTTGTGAAATATTTCTGGACTTTCTCAACTGTGCTAATATCAGATACGTAATGTGGGTTCCAGACTGATGAGCTGTATTCGAGTATTGGTCTAGCAAATGTTTTGTATGCACTAGTTAGTAGTGTGATATTACCAGAGAAAAAGCTACGTAGGATTATGTTAACAACTCTTTATGCCTTTTTGGCTATGTAGTTACAGTGGGCTCTAGCACTTAAATCATTAGAGATGGGTATTCCAAGGTCCTTTACAGAGCTTGGATCATCAACAAGATCTTGACTATTCAGCTTGTATTTTATTTTCTGATTTTTTTTGCCAATTTGTAAGACAGAAAATTTATTTGTTGAGATTTGAAGTTGCCATTTGTTTGACTATTCTGGTACATAGTTAAGATCTTTTTGAAGGGTAGCAGTCTTGTCTGTGATATTAAACAGTTTTACATCATCAGTGAAAAGAATGCAGTTGCTCTTAATATGATCACAGACGTCATTTATGTAAAGTATGAAGAGAGTTGTCCTAGAACACTGCCTTGGGGGACACCACTATTGACAGGTACAGAATTTGATAGGACGCTCCCAATTTTGACCATTTGTTGTCTGTTTGACAGGAATGCTTCTGCCCAGTTATGCAGTTGTCCAGAGATACCATAAGAATTTACTTTTAGCAGTAGTTTGTCGTGTACACTGAATCAAAGTTTTTACAGAAGTCTATGTCGATTGCATCTATTGCTTTGCCCTGATCGAGTTGTGTAGTCTATATGTTTTTGCAGTGTAAGAGTTGCAGATTACTGGAAAGTTTTTTTCCTGAAACCAAATTGTTTATTGGAGAGTAGGTTGTTTGTCTCTAAGTGGAGGATAATGGATTGGTTAATAATTGATTCTATGACTTTACAGATGATGCAGCATAAAGAGATTGGTCTATAATTTTCAACTCAGCTGGGGTCTCCCTCTTTGAAGATGGGGATGATCGTGGCTTGTGACCATAGGTTAGGCAAGGAAAGTCCAGAAAGATTTTTCAAAGATTATGCTTAGAGGTTCCAGTATGCCAGTGGATAGCTTTTTTAAGAAGTAGGCATATATTCCATCTGGTCCAATAGATAGACATGGTTTTAGATTGTGTAGTACTTTTTCAACATTGTCTTCTGTAAAATCAATATGTATTAGATCATTGTAGTTGTCTGTGGTTCGGCTAGGAAATACTGGACATGATCCATTGCTGTTTACAAATACTGAGCCGAAGAATGTGTTAAAGAGGTTGGCTTTAATGGTGTCATCATTGCAGTCTTTATCATTAGGTCCTGTCAGGGGTGGGATAGACCTTGAGTCTTTTAGTTTGTTGTTTACAAAATTGTAAAAAGTTTGGGTGGAATTAGTGCATAGAAGGTTTTCCTCTTGTTTAATGTGATAATTGGTGCATTCAGGCTTTATCTGGTGACATAAATTTTTGTATCAGCTTTTGAAATTGGCAACATGACCAGATTTGTTTTTCTGCCAGAGTGATCTCTTTTTGGATTGAAGTTTCCTTATTGTTATGGGTAATCTGGTTTTTTTTTTGGGGGGGGGGGGGTTGTTGTTGGTACACATAGTTTGATGACTCTTTTGACTTCAAGTAAAAATATGTTGTAATGGTCTTCAACAGTACTGCATCTAGTGAATAGAGGTTGCCAGTCGAGGGGTGAGAGATTGTTGTCTATAAGATAGTAGTTGCCTTGCTTCTCATTTTTCATTACTTAATAGATTTCACAAAATTCAGGTTTGTCGCTCTCAGTGTCAATCATTACCTTTGGCTCTAAATTCTCACTCTTTTAATCCATAAAAATACAGCAGTATACTGCTGTATTTGATTACTTGGAAATCAGGAATGGCTGAAAATGTTCTTTTTGATAATGTTTTCCCTTTATTTTTATTACTCTTCATTTCCAAAAATGAAAGAAATATGCACTAGGATTTTTTAAAAAATCATTTTTTCCACCATAAAAGAGAAAATAGTTGATTAAAATATAATGTGTGGAAAGCAATAACAAATTTGCCCATTTGTATCACACATCAGTTTATCAACCAGAATTTTAAATCAATGTCTTATCTTTGTGCATGTGTGGGTGTTTGTGTATGTGTGTATTGTGTTGTATGCCTGTGTCTGTCTAATACATCATTAAAATCTTATTTCTCAACTGTATTATTGACAGAGACAAAAGTAATACATACAGTAGCATAGTTACACAAAATTCCATTTTTTTCTTACTCCACCGATGATATGAAATGCTCTACTGTTTATGTTTATTTTGGAAAGTCAGCAGTGTAATCATATTATCCAATCAACAAATATATTCTGATAAGAAACCTCACTCTCTGCAAAGGTAGATGTTTATTAAAAAATAGCATAGATTATAGCAAAGAAAATTGACTGTCTTTTATGGTTAAATTCAAGAAAGGAAATGAAAAACAGAAATTAAACAAGACAGGTAGTTTTAAAAAACCAACAAACCATTAAAGGTTTTGTAGACAGAAATTGGGTAAAACAATGGCTTAAAAGAAATTATATCAATAGCATATGGACAATTTTGTATTCATTGTAGTTATAATTATAGAAAAATTGTGATTTTAGTCTTTATGTAATGCTACATAAGGTTCAGGTCATTTCTTAGCTCACTGCTGTGGTGCAAAGTTATCTTGCTCAAATGTATATTTATTGTTTATTCGTTCTTTTATGAAGTAAAGTCCATTGAGAGATATAATTGTAATGTAAGCACATTGGTTTATTTTGCTTTCCAAAGTTTTTGGCTTTTTCTGAACAATCCTAAGCAAGTTTGATTTTTTAGAATTGCCTTCCCAATGTGATGCCCCCCCATATGTCCTAAAATGACAATTTCCGGTTAACGCATGCGGATTTGTCATCCTAGCACATCTGGAATTTATCAGATTAAATAAGATTAAGTTAAATACTTTAATTTGCCATATTTCCTAACTAGATCTAACATCTTTTATACAAATGCATGGCCTAGAAATTAGTTATCCACTTCATATCTCCCAAATATTCTGTTTCAATTCTCAACTGTATTTTTAAGGCAGGTACTTTTGTTCTTATAATTTAACAGGGCTTTTAAAAATATATTTGTTTAACTTTTATCTCAGGAGATAAAATTGTAGAATTAAAAATAAACCAGCAACAAGAACAACAGAAAATCATGACAATATGTGTGCTAGTTCTTAGCAAGAAATACAAATATTTTACATAGTCATGAGCAATATTTTTTTTACTCCAGAATAAAATTTATACTGACTGGGGAAATGTTTTTTATTCTGCTACACTTCAAGGTCACTTAGGATTTTTTTAAGTAGAAGTGGCCTGTTTATATGTAAATAAAGATTGGATTTCATAATGCACATTTTTTATTTTAAAAATGCATGCTAAAATGTTAATAACATTTTGTTGCTGATAATACAGAGAGATTTTTGCAATACTTATGAAGAATGGTTGCAGGAATTGGATATGTCTAGTCTAATGAAATGAAGGAACAGGGGAAGCATGATAGCTGTGTTCCAATATTTGAGGGGCTTCCACAAAAAAGAGGGGGTCAACCTATTCTCCAAAGCACCAAAAGGCAAGGCAAGAAACAACAAATGGAAACTAATCAAGGAGAGAACTAATCAGTATAGAACTAAGGAGAAATTTCTTAATGGTGAGTACAATCAATGAATGAAATGGCTTCCCTCCAGAAGTTGTGGATGCTCTAACAGTGGAGGTTTTTAAGAAGATACTGGATAGCCATTTGTCTGAAATGTTATAGGGTCTTCTGCTACAGCAAGGGGTTAAATCAGATGACTTCCAAGGTTCCTTCCAACTCTATTATTCAATGGTTGTAATAGTAGCAAACACAATTATGCTTTGCATATCAATCTTGGGAAGCTACCATATTGTTTATATTATTATAAAACAGTCAAACCCATCCTAACATTCAAATCAAACAATAAACATCTTATGGTCATATACCAGCATAATTCTCAACATCTGAATGTAGAATAGTTAACATTTAGAAATGGATTCTTGAAATAGCAAGATTGCTTTTCTCCTAACAAGACAAAAATGTCAGATACTATGGCTTTATTTCCACCATTATTTTCCATTTACTAAAGAGTGCCAATTGTTGATTTAGAATGGTAAGAATTATGCAAGTCTTTTTTAGCAAATATTTAACGGGATGCCCAGAGCACCATAGGTAAAGCTTCACTAGCTGTTTCTAAAATTTAAATCTCATAAAACATATTGGCGCTTAAACAATTTATGAAGCACAAATTGCAGTGGTTATTGCCTTTTTCTCATTACATTTTTAGCTGAAGCTGTTATGTTCCTGGAAATAAAATATTGATGGATTTCCTTTAATCCTTAACAACTTTTTCCTTGAGAATGGGGATTGTAGAATGAAGTTACATATGGCATGATGGTTGGGACTGGCTTGGAGATCATCTTAAACTTTCAAAATTGACATTTTGAAACAAACTCCTTTTAATCTACTGGGAAGAATGATGAAGTTTTATTGGATTTGCTGTGAAATATTCAGTGACCAGCTTTTTGCCAGAATTGCAAAATGGAGTACAGGATCAGTGTAGCACATCCCGAGTGAGAAAAGTGTAGATTGGTTTTGTGAGCAGATGGTGAGGATGGTTGAACTAAGCTAACTTTCGGAGATCTACACCATGATATTCAAGTGAAGAGTAAACTGAATTGTTGTGTTGGACTGACTACTTGAGTATCTACATCAGTTTTACAGACCCTTTTGGAGAGACACAGAAACTACATCCCAAAGAGAACATCCTCATATTTATTTATATGAGAATCAACCCTAGTTTTGTCAGTAAAACTATTACATTCCAAATTGTAACACAACAATGTCATCTGCAGATTAAAAATAATTCTATTCAAACTCTTTGAATATTTTTCCTAAGGAAATCTGAGTAGAATTGTGGACTTACTATTTTTGAAACATTACTCCCTATGAACTGTTTGCCACTATAGCCTACACAAGTCTAGCACTCAAAAATAAATTGCCTTCAATTTGTACGTGCAATATCTTATTAGGAGAGAATCCCATTAAATCAGATTTATTTTCAAGTCAGTGTGTTCAGAACTGCAATTTTTATTAAACTAATTTTCAGGGTTGAACTTTAGATCCCATTTGGAAATGATAGTATTTGGCAAAGACAACATTTGGTTGTGTCACTAGAGTCATTCTGCACTGAGATTAGCAAGCATATAAATCATCATGATAAATGGAGCTCCTCTCTGAATGTTAATTAATTTTGTACATGGATTGCCATTAAGGAAGTGCAACTCTGATATCAAAGGACTGACTTTGACTAAATGCACAGCTGACCACTTGCAAAACCTAAACCATTTCACACTAGAGAATCTTACAGTGTTGGCTTATAGGCAGTCCTTTGATGTAGCAGATATAAAAAAAAACTCTCAAGTACTATATCATTCCAAAATGAGTTTAATTTCAAGAAATATTTTTCAACACAAGTTGAGCCTACGGCATTGAAGCTTCAACATCTCTCCTTATCTCATTTATGTAAAACATTCTTAAATGTTCAAAGTACATTTTTTTTCCACTTAAGTATAAAAATGTCATCATAAATCTTGCCATGTAGGTAAGACAGTTTCACAAGAGCTGCACAGTGTAGAACAAGTCTAAGACATGTGCATTCTAGATGTTTACAAACTGCAATTCCCAGAGTCCTTAACACTTGACCACATTAACTACAAGGAGTAGAAGCTGAAGTCCAAATTCAGAGGGTGTCTTTTTGGAAGATTCTTCTGGACTTGAAGATAATTCCATTCAGCACATAGCTCCAGAAGTTGTGGAAAATCCAATCCTGTTTGATTTGCTTCCTCACTTTGATCTTTTTTCTTGGACTGAATATGAATTAGAGAGAACTCCTATCCATTGCTTAGTATGAAGAACTTCATCGTACCTGCATACAATTCCTTTGTATATCCAAGAAAGGAAGGAGAATTTTGACAAGCAAAAAGTACACCTATACCTTTGAAATGTAGAAATGAACCTCTGAAACAATGTCAGTGCTGACATTCAGTCAATTCAAATACAAGCTTTTCCCTAGAATTGACTGAGCAGCATGCTTTGTAGAATAAGTATGATGTCTCCCTTGGATGACTCCCCAGATACCTCCTCAGATGTCCGCTCAGGGGAGAATAAGCCCATTCTTGGCACATTAGGAGCTGAGTTGATCGATGGCTTTGCATGGCTGTCCAGAAGGGATTTCGAGGAGGCTTCAGCTAAGGAAAGTATGTAAATGGCCAGCGAAGAGGAGGAGGAAGTGCCTTCTGCACCTCATCTGAGAACACACAAGCAGAGAAAATGCAGGAGCTGAGAAGGTCAGCCAGACTACTTGAGAGAAGGGGGTCTTGATGGATTTCACTGGAAGCTGGCTCTTTACCACAGCAGACAGATGGAGGCATTGCTGGGAACAATGTGTTTGTTTTCTAGCTGTTTGTTTGATCATCATGATTCCTGCTTCGCTCTGGATTGATACCATGTTTGGAACTGTGCTTTGGAGACTTGGAACTCTTTTTCTTCTGTGAGTTCTCTTGTGTGTGGATTTAAGTTTTGCTCGGTGGATTTAAGTTTGTCTGCTGGAGTTATTTTGTTTGAGCAATTTTCAAGTTCCTTATGGACTATTGGGCCTTTGCTCAGTGGATTAACCTTGATTTGCTCATGGCTGGACTTGATTGGGACAGTTTTGGGTTTTTGGTGAAGGGAATTGCTGGGGAATATTAATCAACTCACTAAACCACGGTTGCATGTGTCTGTGAGTGAGAGGGGCAGTACAATACACGGAAACCTTCCCAAACATGTAGCAAAACAATTCTTGTCTGTAGAGCAATATCCAGTCCAGGAGATGACTAGGTTGAATTATCCTGAATTATGATGTTCTTGTTTTATAATGTGTGATGCTTTATTAAAAATAAATCGGGGAAAATATGAAGCTTGATTTCTCCTTGCAGCTTGAGCCAAGAGAAGATTGCTACTTGATTCTGCCAACATATACATTGGCCCCAATATAGTTTTATGTCATGAGGAGAACAATATATTTCTCAAGGCCCAATCAGCAGACCTGTAAATTGAGTTTGACTTAGTGACAGCAGAACAATTTAAGGATAGAACATAAAATCAAGGATAGAAAATAATCATAAAAAAGATAAAGGACGATATACAAAATCCTTTCTTCCTTTGCATTAGTCCCTCTTTGTTTTTTATCTGTAATTTTGGTGCACTTAATTTACTGGGCTGTTAGATGGAGATTCTGTCATTTGCTCAAATCTCTTGATGGCAGAATGACTCAGATGTAAGGACTGTTGAGTAGCATGCAAATGACAGCAGCATATGTTTCCACAGGTGGTAGCTTGCTCAGATGAGAAATTTCTTCTCATGTATCCTGGCTCACTTGAAGGCAAGTCTATGAGATGTCACTGTGAATTGTCAATTTAAAATGGAAGAGTTTCCAAAAAATTCATGTCATAAATTTTATCCATGTCGATAGAGGGCAGTGTTGTGGTTAGCCGGCAGTTGGTGCAGATGGCTGAGGAGTGCGATGACTCTGATGAAGGGCCAGGACCATGAGGGAGTGGACTGCTGCCTTCAGGGATTTATGGGGGCTGGTAGCAGTGATGAGGAGGTTCCGGAGAAGCCTGTGCCAAGTGAGCATGAGCGCAGGATAATTCGTAGAAGAGAACAGCTGGAGCAGCACAGGTGACTGGGGAGTAAGGCTACAAGGTAATGGCCCATCCCTCCAGGAAATATAAGCCTGGTTTCAAAAGGTTTTTGCTTTTGCAGAAAGCAAAAAATGTTCTAAGGACTCAGCATTGTGTGTGGAGACTCTGGCTTATCTGAAGAATTCTGTCAAGGCTTTTCTGGTTGGACTAATTGGCTGCAAGCCATCTTTTATCTACAAAGAAGTTATTTGTAGATTAAAGCTGTGAAGGTTTGAGTTGCTGCATTTGTTTGAGATTTTCTTGTTGGTAAACAGGGTTGGTCAGAACAGGAAGAAGTTGTCCTCACTGACCTCTTTCTGTTTAGTACTAAACAGCATTCTGCTTCACTTTCAGAAAATCCTTAATAAGAAAATGAAAACATGTTATATTTATCTGAGACATCGAAAACAGGAGAGGTCATGAACAGCCTATTGATGCTTCAATACAATAGTTGAGACCAGCTGTGGACAATATGGAGGTAGATTTTCCTCTGATTGGTTGTCAGACTCCCATGAGGCCATGCATGAGTAACTTTGTAAGTTTTCTTGAGTCACAGACTTCGTTGAATCTTGCTGGGTGATGTAATGAAGGGCTTTGGACAATTCCTATTATGGCTTAATCGCTTTGTCCTGGTTTGGATTTTGAGTGAGGGCTAATTCTGTCACACTGGAGCTGAAAGTCTTTTGTCTTGTAGATAAGATGGTCCCAAAATATCTGCCGTGGCTGCGTTTCTATGTCCCTGAAGACTTTTATTTCTCTTTTGGGGGAAATGTTCTGCCCTTTCAATATTTCCTATGATATTTCATTCTTCTAGGAGAGGGGTAGGTGCTAATTTTCTAGACTACTAAAGTATCTTTCCTACACCACATGCTATTGCTGATATATTTTAGATATTTTTTATTAAGTCCCTGTAAGTTTACTTCTCTCATCATAGCTGCTTACAGAGAGAGGGGGGGAGGGAGAGAGGGAGAGGGGGAGGGAGAGAGATTTTATTTTGCTTTTCTTCTTCATCCTGACAACATATACATTGCTACAAAATAGTACTGTATTATGGGGAACACATGGAAGAGATAGAAGGGTTCCACTGAACCTTTGACAAGGCTGATGGTTGTGGGCTTTAGCTGACACTATACCTCTCTCCTAATAACAGGGGAGATTTACCCAATTTATTTTTAAGAAAATGCCATATAAAGCATGAACATTATCATTCAGCCTTCCCACAGCTGTTTTGAGGGATAGATACAAAAAAAATACTATATGAGCTGAAACTGTACCCCTGTGGAAAAGACAGAGGCCATTGGAATGGTAGCTCATCTCCTGCTATGCTGCATGTTCTTTAATGATTCAATTTATAAAACTTTCCCTATTAAAAATCTGGGAAATACTGATTTTTTTATGGGCAACTAATCAGATCACTATGAAGTAGTTTCTCTGAATATGCCCAATTTTTGCAATGCTATATGTAAAGTTAGGCAAATTTTAACTGCCCATTGATAATTCATCACCAACTGCGATTGATTATTTGGACTTTTCTTTTTCTTTTTTACTATTATTATTTTTTTAATACTTTTATTGGCTGGTCTGTGGTTATAATATAGATTGATAATTCAGCCTATCCATCTCCTGGACTGGGTGTTGCTTGCATACAGGAAATATTGTGACATTAACTCTGGATGGGCAACCTTTCCACTTGTAGATTAGAGATTGAGCACAATCTCTGGGTCCTCCTATACTGCAGGTTCTGTTGAAGCAGCAGGTAGCAGCCACGGCCAGGGAGGCCTTCTTTCAAAGGCATCTTGTTTTCCAACTCTGTCCACTCCTAATTCAAGAAGCCTCAAGTAAAATTTATTCCTACTCCATTACATCTTTAAAACAGCCTATCTATATGGACAAACACTGTTAAAATTAACTGATATGTCCATTTTTTCAAAAGTACCCTTGAACATGTTTGAGATCAAAATATTTTTACCACATTCTATATTAAAAATTTCTCTCCTTAAATGGTAATCTTTAGTTCCTTCAAGTTCTCTCTAGTATCCAATTTTTCAAGTCTTATTAAGATGTTTTTAATGAATTCAAAACAAAAGCAGTTTCACATGGGGTGGATTATTTAAAATTAATCCCAAAACCTTATTTCAAATTTATTTGAACTCTTAGTCCCCTTTCTATCTTTCTAAAATCAAAGATTGAATCATCCCTTTTCTGTTTATTGTAGAATTCTTTTAGTTCTTAAACTTGAATTTAAAACTTCTTTCACTAAGGGTTGAAAGACTAGTACTGCAAAACTTGTTGATCCATAAAGTTCCTAGTAGTTAAATTATGCAGGTGTTTTTAGAAAGGAATTATCTGAAACCAGTGTCCCTTCCAAGGTGCCAAATGCAGGTTCAGGAAGATGGCTATTCTTTTATATCTCAGAGCTCAAAACCTGCTGGAGACGAAGGTCTTGCAGTTTCCTTATGAGAAGCAATTGTAGAGTACTTGTGACTCCTCTACAGTCCTTTCTTTCTCTTTCTCTGAAGAGGAATTATGAAGATCATTTTTTGGAAAGGCCTGAAGATTTACCTACTTACCAGCTCTTCATGATGCCACTGTTGCCAGCAGTTTGCAATTTCTTCCTTGGAAGTTGCAACCAATAAGCTTTTGATTGCAATTCAGGTGATGGTTGTTATCTTGAAAGCCTTATATTGCATGAGCCAGGTTATTTTGGGGATCATCTTTCTACAATGGTTGCTACCTGTCCCATCAGATCTTACATTTGTTTGTACAAGTGTGTTGTCATGGTGCTTATCTTGTGGTATAGCATTCTTTAGAAATGTTGATGGCCTTGACTTTACAATCCTTTTCAAATATTGTGAAAATCTAACTGTTCCTTCAAAGCTACACTGTTCATTTTTGGAGTTTGGAGCGGATATGTGGTATGTATTTTTAAGCTTTTATTGAGGGGCCTGACCTGTCTTTTGTGTGTGTTATGATTGTTGATGTTTCTACTTTTATTCTCCATTCAAAGTTTCTTTTGATAGTTGTATGGCCTTATAAATTAGATAAATGTATGTATACATACTTATTTTATAACTATTCTGACCCGGCCTTCAAAGAAGCAAGAAGCAGACTCCTCGCAAAGAAAAAAACCCTCTTTATTTATACTTTGGAAATTTATTTTATTTTATTTATTTATTTGGTTTGTCAATTGCTTACAAGATAATAGGTATAAGTAAAAACATAATTATGAATACATGGATACATATAAGAAAAAATAAATAAAAGAAACAATAGGACAGGGACGGTAGGCACTTTGGTGCGCTTATGCACATCCCCTAAAAACCTCTCAGGAAAGGGGTGAGGTCAATAGTAGACAGTCTAAGGTTAAAGTTTTTGGGGTTGGGGAAGAAACCACAGAGTCAGGTAGAGTATTCCAGACATTGACCACTCTGTTGCTGAAGTTGTATTTCCTGCAATCAAGTTTGGTGCGGTTAACCTTGAGTTTATATCTATTATGTGCTCTTGTGTTGTTATGGTTGAAGCTGAAGTATTCATTGACAAGTAGGACATTGCAATGTATAATTTTATATACTATACTTAGATCAGACTGAAGGCGGCATAGTTCTAGGTTTTCTAGGTCTAGAATTTCAAGTCTGGTGGCATAAGGTATTGTGCAACGAGTAGAGGAGTGGACTGCATTCACCAACAGAAAGTCCAGGCAAGAGTCCTACAAGAAGTTAACTGAAACAGTAGTCCTTATCAGCTCATTATAATAAATGCAAGGCTGTGAGCTCCCAGCCAGAAGTTTGCAAATTAAGTCAGAGAAATAGACAATCCTCAGTTTTGGTAAGGCAATCTTTGTCGCATGAAACATACAAGGTGTAAACTTTCTAGAAATGCAAATGGTTTTCTACTACAATCAAACCACTCCCCCTTTCTCCTGTTCATTCCCCAGCCAGGGAGGGACTATTCAGTGTCCACATTTGTTTTGCTTCCTGATCCAACTCATTGTCCTCCATTGTTCACCTCTCTTCTGTTCTGTGCATACGCGCATCTGGAACATGTCCCAGCTGTTCTTTCTTCTGACTCATCTCTGACTCCAAAGGCAGCTGTCTCTCAGGCTGGGAAATGCCGGAAGGCCCTGACTCTGTCTGATGCTAAGCATCCATCAGAGCCTTCCCCAGACTCCAGAACTGCTCCAATTTCTTCCACAATCTCCTCATTGTCTGAGTCCGCCACTAGCTTTGCTGGCAGCTGGAGGGCCACAACAATAACTACTAATTATACCTTTAATAAATAAGAACAGGGTAAACTCAGGCCACAGCTTCATTGATTTAACCCCAGAGAGAATTGCAACAGCAAAAACTAATTGGTATAATTAAATTTAGATATTAAGCATGCCACAAATCTGTGATTACATCCTTAACCAGAATAGCCAATCTGTAGTTTGCAGCCTTTCTGCTTTCTTTAGTTGATATTCTACATTATATCTCATCTTTGCAATTTCAGATTCTCTGCCTAACTCCTTTTCTAACTTTCAATATGTTTTCTCCTTTTTTGATTTTCTGACTTTCACTGTGCTCTGAGCTTTCCCTCCTCCATACTTTTATTTCCCCAATTTTCACAATGTTTCATCTCCACAAGTTTGGGAAGCTGTCTATTGTTCCCTGAGATGGTGGCCTGAAGACACTTAGCTCCCTTTGGGGCACATAATCCGCTGCTTGAATACCATCTCATCTTCCTTATATGTTAAATTAAAAGAGAAATTTTCAGTGGAATAATAGGTAAAAGATGCTCAAAGAAAGTATTTCTTTCTTGGATTTTGAATGGAGCACTGACTGACATTATTCTGAATCTCACCTCGACCAGCCCACCCAGAGAAAATAGCTAATCTTTCTTCCGAGGGGGTCTGAACATCATGTCATCTTCAACTAGTGACCAGGAAGATCTGGGAGCCATTGGAGGGCAAGATTCTTTGCTGGTACAGGGAGCCCAATTGTTAGCAGAGCTCAATCTGGAGGAGGACCCAGCTGTGAAGCCCAGATGGTCAGTGGGGGTTGGCTGGGAAGATCCGGAGAAGGACCCCCCCCCCCCAGGATCACAACTATCTGCCGGCGTGGAAAAGAGGAGCCATGGCAAGAGAGGGAAAAGAGAGAACTCTCACTGGATCAAGCCAGGAGACTCCTTAATGAAGCCTTTGAACAACTCCAAGCTGCACAAAGTATGAAGGGGAAGGGGGAGTAGCACCAGCTAGAAGAAGCAGAGCAGCCCTTTCTCCCATAAATCAACCCGAACCAGCAGCAGCTCCGAGGCCCTCAGCGGGAGGTGTAATTCCTAGAAGGCGGAGAGCTCCTAGGCTGCCTCAGTTAGAAGTAAAATATGGGGGAGATCCCAAAACTTTGGGATTTTTCCTAGCCCAAGTTTGGAGCTATATGGAAGAATACGGGGAGGATTTTCCCTCAGAAGCAGCCAAAGTGAGATGTGTTACCAGGGCTCTGGAGGGAATAGCTGCCGAGTGGATGGTGACCTTGCATAATGATAATGCTCCCCAGTTGATGAATTATAACCTGTTCATGACTGCACTGCAGGCTAGGTTTGAGGACCCACTGGCAGAGCGCAAGGCCCGGATCAGGATGAAGACCATAAATCAGGGGCGGAGGTCAGTGGCTGACTACACCCAAGAATTTAGACAGTTAGCAGGTCATATCCAAGGCTGGTCCCAGGAAGCTCTGATAGAAGCATTTAAAGATGGATTAAACGAAGATGTGTACCAGAGATGCATTGCTAGAAGAGACCCAAATGACTTGCAGATGTGGTACTTGCTGGTAGAAGAAGTGTAAATTGATTTAACCCGAAGCAGCCGGCAGGGAGGTTTTGGGTGGAGCAAGCCTTCCCCCCCCCACATCCTCAAGAGGTCTCCAAACCTCAGAGGGGAGGAGTGACGGCAAGACCCAACCCCTTTGCCTGTTTTCGATGTGGGAAGGAAGGTCACCCGGCTTTGAACTGCAAAGTTGAGCTGGAACTAAAGGGGGCACCAAAAGAAGGGAAGAAACCTGAAAAATCCCCAGCGAAGCCTCGCGAAGCGGCACTAAAGTCGAAAGAGATGGCAGAGGTCACCCCTCCCACAGGAGAGGAGTCAGAAACTCTGATTACCCCTGAAGAGGGCGATTTCGACTCAGAAGACGACTTCCTGGTAAGTCCAAGTAAGGGCCCTATGACCATTCCGGTGAAGCTGAGGGTACCCAATTCAGGGGTCGAAGGAGAAATGCTAGCCCTATTAGACTCTGGGTGCACATGGTGTATAATCAACACAGGAGTAGTGGAAAAAATGGGCTTAAAACCTTTAAAGATGCCCATTTTCTTTTGCCAATTAGATGGATCAATGACTTGGGGTTGCCCTGCATGTTTTATCACGGAACCTATAGAAATGATCATGGGAGAGCATGATGAGACTCTACGCTTTATTGTGGTCCCTGGGATGGAACAACCATTAATACTGGGATTGCCCTGGCTCCAGAAATGGAACCCCCAGGTTAACTGGAGAAAGGGGTCATTGCGCATACATACCAAGCAGTGACCGGAAGAAGAGGGGAGATTGCAGCCGGAGTTTCAGATTCCGATTGAAATAGCTTCCACAGGTACCGAACCCGTGAAAGGGGAGAAGAAAATTCCAAAAGAGTATTGGGATTTAAAGGAAATGTTCAGTGAGAAGGCCTCGGATGAGCTCCCGCCTCACCGGTCAACAGACTGTGTTGTTGAAATTTTGCCTGGGGTGAAGCTCCCGAAACTGAAATTGTACTGTGACTCCATGAGAATTAGAGGAGCTAAGATCGTTTATAGATAAAAATCTGGAATGTGGTTTCATCCAACCTGCTAGACCCCGGGTAGTGGCCCCAGTGTTGTTCCATGAAAAGAAAGATGGCTCCAAATGCTTGGTGGTGGACTACAGAAATTTGAATGCCATTTCCGTGCAAAACATGTACCCCCTCCCTTTGATGAAGGACATGTTGGCCCACCTAGCCAAGGGGAAGATTTTCACGAAGTTGGATTTAAGAGAAGCTTACTACCGAATTCGAATTAAGGAAGGGGATGAGTGGAAGACCTATTTTAACTGCCCGATGGGTTGCTTCCAATTCAACGTTCTTCCTTTTGGTTTACAAGGGGCCCCAGCTGTATTCATGCAGATGATCAATCAGGTGTTACATGAACATTCATCTAGGAGGGTTCTGGTTTACCTTGATGACATCCTTATCTACACGGAAACTCTGGATGAACATATGAAACTAGTGCGGTCGGTTCTCCAGAAACTGTGTGCCGCTAAGTTGTATGCTAAACTATCCAAATGTGAATTCCATCAAGAGAAAATTGACTATTTGGGATATCGCATTTCATCTGAGGGCATAGAAATGGATCCAGAGAAGGTGCATGCCGTATTGGAATGGGCTCCCCCACATACCAGAAAACAACTTCAGAGCTTCTTGGGATTGCAAATTTTTACCGGCAATTTATCCTGTCCTTTGCTAAGATAGCAATGCCCATCACAAATCTTTTAAAAACTAAAGGAGATGTGAAGACAAGGCCTAGTAAACTGTTGGAGTGGTCCATGGAGTGCCAAGCAGCTTTTGAAAAGCTAAAACGACTGTTTGCTGCAGAACCAGTGCTAAAGCACCCGGACATGGAGTCTCCCTTTGTGATCCAAGCAGATGCAAGTGATGTGGCCGTTGGAGCGGTGTTACTTCAAATCAACAAGAAAGGGGCCTTACAGCCTTGTGCGTATAACTCCCATAAACTATCTGAAACCAAGAGAAGGTGGGCCATTTGGGAAAAAGAAGCTTTTGCAGTTCATTGGGCCTTACTGACCTTGGGACATTTCCTGGAAGGAGCAAAACATCCATTTGAGGTATGGACTGATCATAAAAATTTGGAAGCCTTAAAAACGCCTCGGAAGCTGTCCCCTGAACAAGTTCGCTGGGCCCAGTATTTCAAGCAGTTCAATTTCTCACTGAAGTACATTCCAGGGGGGAAGAACTTCATGGCTGATGCTCTCTCTAGACCATCCCAATATAATAGTATTCGCCAGGAGATGATAAGCCCAATTGTTTCAACCAAACTTCTAGCCACCCCAGTGATCACCAGAGCCCAAAAGAAGAAACGAGAAGTGGATTTATTGAATGACTTAACCGCACAACTGAAAGAAGCCCTAAAACTTGAGGATTGGTTCCTGGCTCATTCAAATGACTATACGGCTAGAGATGGTTTGGCTTGGGTGGGGACCAAGTTCTATGTGCCCCAGGTGCTGAGGGGCCAAATACTACAACAAGATCATGATTCTAAAGCAGCTGGTCACTTTGGATTTGTGAAAACCTTACATCTGTTTAAGCGGCAATTCTGATGGCCTACTTTAAAGAAGGACATTGAAGCTTATGTAGCCAGCTGTCCAATTTGTGCTTCGGCAAAGAGACCTCCTGGTAAGCCAGCAGGGTTGTTACAAAATGTAGCTAGGCCAACAGCTCCCTGGAAGGAAATCTCTATGGACTTTATAGTAGAATTACCTGAAAGTAGTGGAAACACGGTTATTTGGACGGTAACTGATTTGTTCTCCAAACAAATACATTGCATACTCTGTTCCAAGATTCCATCTGCAAAGACGTTGGCTAAACTGTTTATTTCACATATCTATAGGTTACATGGCATTCCAGAACGCATAATCTCTGACAGAGGGGTGCAATTTACCTCAAATTTTTGGAAAGAGTTCCTGAAGTTGATTGGCTCCGCCCAGGGCTTAAGCTCCGCCCATCACCCACAAACCAATGGGGCTTGTGAGAGGACTAATGCGGTGTTAGAGCAATATCTTAGATGTTATATAAATTATCAACAAGATAACTGGTCTGACCTACTGCCATTTGCTGAAGTGGCATGTAACAATTCCGTGCATAGTAGTACTGGATTTAGTCCATTTAAAGTAGCTTCGGGACAAGATTTTGTACCCATACCTGAACTTCCTAGTGAAAAGCCTCACATCCACTCCTTGGATGAATGGATAACTCAACTCCAACTTAACAGGCCAGTAACACGTAAAGCATTAGACAAGGCCCATCAAGCTCATAAGAAGTTTGCAGACAAGAAAAGATCTCCACAGAAAATATATAAAGTAGGCGACAAAGTTTTCCTGTCTACCCGATACCTGCAAACAACTCAAAAATCAAAGAAGCTTGGTCCTAAATATGTTGGTCCTTTCACGATTGAACGGATTATAAACCCTGTAACAGTCCAGCTGAACTTGTCGAAGACTCTTCGACGAATTCACCTGGTTTTCCATGTTAGTTTGTTAAAACCTGAACATATTTCTGATTTAAGACCTGTGCAGGCTGACCCTCCCATTCCAATACTGATTGAGGGTGAACAACATTTTGAAGTTAAAGAAATTCTGGACTCTCGCAAATGGAGGGGTCATCTCCAGTACCTTGTAGCCTGGAAACATTTCCCATCTTCACAAGCTGAATGGGTTAATGAAAATGATGTTAAAGCCCCTAAGTTGGTCAAAGAATTTCGTACTAAGTATCCTGATAAGCCCTAGGAGTATATTCATTTGTAATTGTCTAATGATTAATTATTATCTTTATATTTTTCTCCTCTCTTTTCTAGGACTGATGGTTTTCTTTTTCTAGGAGGGCCGAATGTCAGCCTTAAAGATCTTCTACTATTGCTTTGCATCTTTTGGCTGTCATAAGAAAGGGGGGGGGAGGGGATGAGTCTGGGAAGTGTGCTGGAGGTGTTACATTTTTCTGTTGTGTAAATGAGTGGGGGGGAGCATACATCAGAGTTAGGTTTCTATTTCTTGCTTAGCTTTCTTTTCTCTGCGCAATTACAACCCGTTATCAAAGTATGCCAAGGTCAATGGACAGAGGCCTCATCATCACCTGAAGATGCCCACCTGATCATATTCACAATTTCTAATTGGAAGATTCATCTGAACTATTGGGGGTGGGAACACTTCTATCACTTTGTATATGTGATTTGCATGCCTAATTTCTCAGATTCAGAATTCTTTGGTTGCCACCACTTCACTTTCAGTAAAATATAACTTTTCTCTAAATTAAAGAGTCTAAGTATTTCTTTCTTGGATTTTGAATGGAGCACTGACTGACAAAATTAAGTATATAAAATACTTGGGGTTTATGATTTCTGCAAGATGTACAACACTTAAGTATGATAACTATACTCCATTGATTAAACAAATAACAGAAGATTTGGAAAAATGGGACAAATTAAGATTATCCTTTATGGGCAGAATAGCAATCATAAAAATGAATATATTACCAAAATTACTGTTTCTCTTCCAAAATGCCCCATATTTTTCCCCATTCTTTTATGATTTGGATAAATTAATATTGAAATTTATATGACAAAAGAAAAAAACTAGAATTAAATTAAAATTGCTGCAAGATGTCACAGAAGGGGGTTGATTTGGCTTGCCTGATTGGGAACAATATTATAGAGCTGCAATGCTGACATAGGTAAAAGATTGGATAAATCTCAAGAACAAAAGAATGTTGGCTTTAGAAGGTTATAATTTACAGGCAGAATGGCACACTTTTCTATGGCAGGACAAATAAGAGGTCCATAGATATTTCCAAAGACACAAAATTAGGCAGACTTTGTAACTGCATGGAACAAAACAAAATGACAGATATATGTAGAAACCCAGTATGGCTATCCACATTGAAAGCTTTGATGTACCCACATTTGCTCCACCAGGGAAAATTATTACTTATGAGGATATTATAAATGAGAGAGGAGAATTAAAATCAAGGCAAGACCTGAAAGACCAAGGAATGGATATAGAATGGTGGGCTTAATTTCAACTCCACTCAAGGTATGCAAAAGATATGAAAGAATGGGGAATTAGTAGGAGTGAAACACAATTAGATGAAATTGTATAGGGAATGGATGAGAAATTGAAATTGAAAATGTATAAAGTGTTACTGCAATGTAAACTAGAGGGGAAAATGTTAAAGAAGCAATGTTGGCATGGATGAAAGATGTGGGGCATAGTATAAATTTGGATGAATGGTAAACCTTATGGGACCGAAACAAAAAAATAACTTTGGCTACATCGTTTAAAGAAAACTTATATAAAATGTTTTATAGATGACATAATCCACCAGAAAAATTGGCTAAAATGTACCCAAATTTATCCCCTATATGTTGGAAGTATAATAAGGAAAATGGAACATATTATCACCTATGGTGGAATTGGAAGGAAGTCCAAATGTTTTGGCAGAAAATCCAGAAATGGTTAGAAGAGATTTGCGAAACTAAAATAGAATATAGACCCAAATTTTTCTTGTTGAGAATTAATATGGGAAAATATGACAAAGATATAATATATTTAATAATCCATGTAATCAAACTGCAAGGTGACTTTATGCCCAAAAATGGAAATGTAAAGAAACTCCAGGTGACATAGAAATAATTAGGAAAATTTGGAACTGTGCAGAAATGGATAAATTGACACAAGAATTAAAAAATAAGGATGATTCTGATTACTACAAAATATAGGGAAAATTTTATCACTGGTTGGAATCTAGGAAGGATCAAAAAATATAAAAAATGATTCATGTTTATGTATATATTATATACTATGTATATAAACTGTAAATATGTACTATTCTTTATATGAATTAGCGATGTAAGACAACTAGGGGTGTCAGGATGATTGTACCACATCCATTGTTTTAAAATGTCTTTTTCTTTTGTGTGTGTGTTTGTTCAATAAAAACTTTTTAAAAATTACTACATGAGTATTTGATCATTTTTGCCTTTTGTTCATATTTAAAGGCTAGGTCCCACTGGCCGACGGACGCAAAACGTATGCATAAAGGACACAGCAGATGAGCAAAATTTCGGGGGTGGCTCCATCCGTTGTCATCCGCTCCAAAAAATGGTGAAAATTTGCATAAACAGAACGGAATAGAACGGAAAAGAACGGACGTGGGTAGTATGTAGCGGGGATGTTAAATGGATGTTCATAGGAAGCCTAATGGATGACAGCAGATGGAAGCTGATGACACATCCGAAGGGGTTCCGGGGGAGAATTTTGAAGCGGATGCATAGCGGAAGGGGCGGATGCATAGTGGATGCAGCGGATGCATCACGGACGCCTATAGGAAACAAAGCAGATGCTGCGCGGATGTATATCGGATGCAAAGCGTTCACTGCGCATGCGGGAAGTACGAATTACGTCAGCTCCATGGATATAAAAGGATGCAGCATGCACGCAGTCAGCATACAGGGTAAAGACGTGCTGCCACATACATCTAGCAGGAACACCATGGTTCATCAGTCAGGCAAGAAGAGGAAGCCCATGCCTACTCGTTCAAGCCCTGGCAAGGTGAAGAAGGCCAGATCCAGCATCCCACCCCCTGGCACTGACTCTGAAGCTGCTGCTGCTGCTGCTGTTGTGGTGGACCAGCCCCAAGGCCCTCAAAGCCCTGCTGCTGAAGGCCCTGCTGCTCAAGCCCCTGAAGGCCCTGCTGCTCAAGCCCCTGAAACCCCTGCTGCTGAAGGCCCTGCTGCTGAAGGCCCTGAAGGCCCTGCTGCTGAAGGCCCTGAAGGCCCTGCTGTTCAAGCCCCTGAAGGCCTTGCTGAAGCCCCTGCCAGAGGGAGGAAGAGGCAAGGGAAGCAGAAGGGAGAGAGGAAACAATACACCCGTTTCCAAGGAGCATGAGGATGAGGTGCTGGAATGGCTGAGGGACAACGAGTACCTCTGGAGAAAGGGCCACAGACTCTATTGCGACACCAAGAAGAAGCAGGCAACTTGGAGAGAAAAGGCAGAGATCCTGGGGTACACTGCAGAAGTACTCCTTGGATGGTTGAAGCACATGCACACCTGGTATGGCAAGCTACACCTCAAGAAATCCGGGCAGGCCACTGTCAAGCTTACTGACCTGGAGATGTAAGTCATGGCCAAGTGTAGTTTCCTGGAGGGTGAGATCCGCCACTGAGGAGCAGCCCCTCTGAGACCCCTCTCCCTCAGACAGCCCACAGACAGCCAGGCCTCTTCCAGCCAGGAGCCAGCTACCCTGTCCAGGCAGGTGTCTTCAGAGGGCCCCACAGCAGAGACCCTCCTGACAGCTACACTCCCCATGCCGGCAGACTTGGAGGATCCCGTGGAGTATGATGCCCTGCTGTCACAAATGGAGGAAGAAGCAGCAGCCACCAGAGGCCAACCCACCCCCACCCCTAGCTCCAGAGGATGCAGGCAGAGAGGCAGACTGGAGGGCCAGGACCACAGTCTGCTGTTGGAGATCAGGGACACAATGAAGACAAGCACAGAACTTCTCTCTCAGCTTGTCCACAGCGACATACCATCTTCGGACTGGAAGCCCTTCATCACCTACGTGAGCCAGACCCTCAGGGACCTGCCCGAGGCCTAATACCAGGTGATGAAGCAGAAGATCACAGCGCTTCTGCACAACCCTCAAGGCCCAGCTGAAGTAGCTCCTACACAGTCCAGGTCTGCTTCTCCACCCCAGGCAACGTCACAGCCCTTCCACGGTTTTCAACAGCCCCTCACCTACCAAGGGTATGAGTACCAGGACTTCCCACAGCAGAAGCAGAACTTCCCAGGCCAGGCCCAGGTCCATAGCATGCCACAACGCCACTCCACACCCAGTTGCAGACCAGACAGCCCCACTACACACCTCCTTCCTCCACGCCACAGCCAAGCCCGTCAATGGACAATCTGTCATCAGTATTGGGCCTGACATCTCAAGTCCTTGATGAAGGGCCTCTCAACCTCCCGGGACTGAATCAGCTCCCAGACAGCTTCCTGAACACACCATCCCCTGTTGTACCCTTGGGGCCAAGCACCCAAATGGTGCCTCAGACCAGCACTCAAGCCACAGCCACCTCAACAGTCCCTGCCCACTTAACAGCTGAGACCAGGGACATGACTCAGAGTGACTGAGAATAGTGTCAGAGACTGAGTTGTACTTGTTAAGTTTATCTTTGCTTTAGACACTTTACTTGGTTCATTTTGCTTTTTTAATAAAGTCATAAAGTTTCCCTAAGAAGGTTAATAAAGGTTATCTTTGCTTAAGACACTTGGTTCATTTTTTTTTACTTAATAAAGTGTTGCTGAAAACTTTGAAAAAATGGTTCAGCCTTTGCATGCTTGTGGGATAGATAAGGATAGTTGTAGGATTGATAAACCTCCAGTGAAACCATAGTGGGAGTGTATGGTCCACCATCCCAGCAATCCAGATGATTTTCTCCCCCTTTTTATAGAAAATATCGGTTGTCCACTAGGTGTCCTTCTACATACTCTAGACATACTCCAGACATCCTAAATATATGAGATACATCCCAGCTACAAATATTTTGTCCATTTTTAATCCTTTATATACGAGATGCATACGCTTACATCCTTTCTATTTCCGTGCTACTAACGCTGTGTAGACATTCCGTGTACCTTTTGTTTCCTCCCTCTTTCTGTTTTCAGCTGCAGCGGATGTGAGTTGAGGGGATGCCCAGAGGATGCAGAGAGGATACAGCGGACGTTTAATGGATGATAACGGACATAGAACGTTTGTTGCCCGTTTATGTCACGGATGTACATCATACGCGGCGGAAAGTTCATCCGTTCATAAAGTTTTGTGCAGCTCAAAAGTTCTTGCACGGATGAAATTGCAGTGGACGGATGCTCGATGGATAGAGCATATGAAACACGTATGCAATGAGTACACAATGGATGCATAGCGTTTTCCAATGGATGGCAAGCTGTTTTTAACGTTTTACATCCTCTGCATCCATAGGTGCAGTGGGACTGGGCCTTAAAATAATAATTTGGTGACACATTTTGCATGGATTCCATGCAATATATGTAGCTTTTGAAACACCATTGGTATTTTCTTGATGTAGAATGGGCAAAGACTTTTCAAGGGAATCTTAACACTCATTTTCTAACTCCTTACCAGTCTTCAAAATGGTGCCTGGAACTGCTAGAATAAAGAGATATAAAATTATAGAGAAAGTCCAACACCCCACTTCCATTTTACCATCTTTTGAAACTGAAAAACCAAACTCACAAATACATCTATAGCAGTGGCCACGAACCTTTTGGGCACTAGGGATTGTTTCTGTGGAGAGTGGCTTTTCCCCAGTTTGGAGGAGGCATGGTTTTGTGTACTGCCTGCAACCCATGTGTTGTGGATGGGACATTCCTCATTTGCCTGGCACTGGACGAGTGCTGATCCATAGCCTGTTGTTGAAGAAGACTTATCTACAGCACCAGCAACTGCAAAAATTGCTTTCCTTACTTTCAGTTCAATAGATGTAGTGTGTGTCTCTTCAGGTTTGCCTCTTGCAATCCACAATTGGACAGCTGTGTATGAAAAAACCCTTTTCAGCTAAGGTTTCTACAGCAGCCTCTTCTCTACTCTATGTTGTCTCCATGTAAAAAAAATTAGCCATAAAAAAGCAGGTCTCCCATATCTTTGTGGTTTGGTGAGGATTATTTCCATGTTGTAAGGTAACATTAGAATTCTCTGTGGATGGTAGACAGAGGCAGTTCAGCACTGTGTAATTTAACAAGACCTTTCAGTGCGCTGACTGTGAACTGCAAGGTTAATAATCTTTTCCTGTTGAGACCACATTGCTTTTCCACTTGCATAGAAACTGACAGTCATCTTGGCATGGAATTTGTTAACACAATACTAGATTGTGATATATACAGGATTTCTTTCATTTGTTAGCCAATTCGTATGTATATTAATGGCAGATAGACAAAGATTTCATTTTCTGAATTCCATTGATTTTCTTGTACACAGCGTTCAGGTCATCCTTAATAATGAGTTTTGTGGTTTTTGGTGTGATAGTCTATTCACAATATGATTTGGGTAGAAAATGGTACAACAAAGATGCTCCAAGGCCAGGATGTAGGAAACAGAGCATCCAACAATAATTTTTATTCTCAATTATTTATTTTCCCACCCAAAGGATAATTTTAGGATTTCTATCTTTCCCAAAAAGGATGGCATAAATTATTACCTATGGAATGTTCTGGTTTCACCATCAATATACTCCTTATATTTCTAACAAATATAAATGAAGAGTCTTCATTTAAAATCTAGCAATTTTACTGTGAGCTATGATTTCCACAAAGAAATATTATTAGGCTTCAGGCAAAATAACCTCTTCTAGAACCCATTTTATGGAGTTTCTTTGGGCTTGTTGTGTATAAAAGTGCAGCAGAGGCATTTCCAAAATATCTGAAAGCTACTGAAGATGGGTGTCAAGAGGTAGAATTTGTCTGAGCCAAGATCTAAGAAGTTCTGTCCTTCAAGAAAATAAAACGTTTAATTTTTACGTTCCAGCCTTACTAGAAGAAGAAAAAAACTAATTGAAATTCCTGAGGTGGGGGTTTGACAAGGGTAAATTAAAGAACAACAGTCATGTTTGTGTCTGCCACTCGAGGAAATTTCTGAAATGGGGGGGGGGGGAAGCCCCATTGAAGAATTGAAGAGTAATTCTTCAAACAGCATCTCCAAATGTATGGACCTCATGCTCAGATATGCAGTGATAAAAATCTGGTCTATAAGCTTTTCTCCATCATCTCAACTATCAATAACAATATGCAATAACAAAGGATGGCTATCATTTTCTTTAAAACTAGTTTAGCATTTTAGTATCATTAGTTAGTTTTATCTTCTGATCATAAATTGATATTTGTTACAGCAACTGTCCTAACACACCATGACCTCCCCACATTCTTATAAATATTCTGTCATGATAAGTCCTATGAAATATTTTACTTCATTTATGTGTCTCTCTCTTCTCCCCAAACTGCTAAACAATTGTCTTTCATAATTATTGTATTGTGGAATTGGAATGTCCTGCTTTGGCTCAGCTGAACAATTCCATATTAGTCACCTGCTCCATCAGAGGGAAACTAATTGAGCTATATGAAGTCTGGAAGGTTTTCATATTCTTTTTTTCCTCCTATACATTAACTACAATTTTAAAGAGATCTTCTTCATTACACAACAAAGAAATAATGTGCAAAAAAGTGAGCTATTAGATGCAAATTAAACTCTTGATGCAACCTCTTTCAACAGAAATCAAGATATACTGTGGCATATATACTATAGCCATTAATGAAATAAAGCAGTTCTTAAATTTGTGAATTCAGCCAGTTATATCCTGGTTTAGGTTAAATATAACCTACAAAAATGTTCATAGAAGAGAATCTTTTTGTCTCCTTGCCATAGAAAAATTAAAAGAGTGATGACAGCTATTATTTAGTGATGACAACCATCATGAATGTATGAAATAATTGAACTGACTGTGTGTGAATGTTGAAGCATTTTAAAGAAAAAATAATGCTAATGAAACCCATCATGACAATTTCTGCAGCAAACTTTGAAAATGAGCTGAATCAACTTCTAGAGATCACAATAGCACTGGGAGATGTTATATTCTAAATCACCCAGATTTGATGTATCAAAATTTTTATGTGGCTTTTTAGAAAAATAACACTGGGGAACAAAGACCTTGCTTCCTGAACACTTCTGAGTATATGTTATAGATTTCTGGCTGCTAATCACAAAAATAATCTGTAATTTAATCTATCATGACTCATTTTATCAGAACTTTTTAGTTTTTCACAATAGTAATATACACCCTTCAGTACCTGTTGGTTATGCTACACCCATGAAAGAAACATAAAAACATGGAACAGTTGTTGAAGCACATCCAGTGCACCAAGTACATCTAAGATCTAAAAATAATGGCTCAGCTACTTAGAATGCAGCTTGTACGTATGAAGTACTGTTGTTACATATGTGAATTGGACAGCCATGAAAGAAAGCTGCATTAACTTATCCAGGAATAGCCATTCTGAATGAATTTGGTTCCAAGTCAGAAATATATGGCATATGAATCACTTGTTAACCTGACAGATGTCTGTAGAGATTCTCAGTCATCCAGAATCATGGTTGTCCCAAAAGTGCTTTTTCAGGAGGCAACTGGACTTTCTTGTTTTTTCTTTGAAGATGTTTTGCTTCTCATCTAGTAAACTTCTTCCGATCTGACTGGATGGTGGGGAATGGAATTGTTGACCTGACAAAAATATTTTCGCCTCTGCTTCACATAAAACTTGGCCTGTTGAAAATTTTTGTGGAAGTGATGAACAAGGAAGGTGAAGGTTTTCATTATTTGAGACAGATGTTTCTAAAAACAGCTGGTACCAAGTTTAAGGAAGGTATTTTAATTGTCCACAGATCAGACATGTCATCACTGACAAGGAGTTAGAAGAAATTTTGAAAGTATTTGAGATTGTTGAGAATTTTCTGGGCAAAGCACCGAACTATGTTTGGGGGATGGATAAACATTTTATAGAATACAAGACCATGAAGTGCAATATGTCACTGATGATTAATTTTCTGCATTCACAATTGAAACTCTTTCCTGAACATCTGAGTGCAATCCTTGATAAACATAGTGAATGTTTTCAGCAGGATGTTGCCAGAGGACATTGGAAAAATGGTATGAGGACAAGTAGAATTCATCAAGTCTGGCTGACTACTGTTGGACACTACAGTGAGATGAATCAAACACTGACTACAAATGAAAAGCGACAGCAAAATACTTTTAGCCCTGTTGAATTCATGCAGCATGTTAGAAACACTATGCAGTTAAATACATTATAGTAATTAAAAGTTAATTTCATATTTCTCAGGATTTCTATGTGATACAGTCATTCTGAAATTATATTTGTGTTCAGTTTGATGAAGGGGTCTATCATAACCACCAAAGGCTTTTCAGGAAGCAACATTTTGGGGGGGTAAAATGTTGTCCACTGTAATGTTTTTTGAATTTGATTCTAAAAAGTTGCTTCAGATTGAGCAGGAACTTGAAATGTCTGTTTCTGGAATAGGTAGATTCCTAAAGAAATAGCATAGCTGCTTCACTGGGACCTCAATAGATGCTACATGTTCATTCTGTCCAGAGGTGGGCTGTATTTTCATTGGTAAGGGGTTCACTGGTTGTGAGCACCCACTTTGGGACTGAAACACAGCTTCAAACAGGCAGCTAATTGACTCAGGCAGCTCTGGTGAGTACAGCAGGGTAGTGCAGAACTCGCCTGGGCAGTGGAAAATTTAGATATTTAAGGAAAGCATAACACAAGGGCAGGTGGGTGGGCCCAGCCAGAGATCACAGCTAGGAGTTTGCCCAAACCTCGCCAATCTACCCAGCAGCCCACCACAGATTCTGTCAACCCTGAAGTGACCATATTTATGGCTTCAGAGTTGCCACAAGACAGGGGAGGGGGAGAAATAGATAGCTGGAGTTTTGTAGTCAAAACAGAAAGCTTTCGGTGGGAGTGAAGGATATTTCAACAGGTGGTTGGAAAAAAGAGTAGAAAAACCAAGCAACCAGCCAGTACCTCTTTTGGACAATGTGACTTGCGGGAAGGGGGAAACTTTCATTTTTTAATTAGGTGAAAACCGCGAGGACTTTCAGAGTCAGTTTTCACCAGTTGTGCCGATATCATGTATCCAGTAAATTGTTCTTTGAGGAATCCCACCTGCCTCTGAGTTCTGCTTTAATGGGTGCATTACTTGGAATGCTGACACATTCTCTCTAAAGCCCATGTCACACTGCCCAACGGATGCAAAAAGGACACAACGGACGAGCAAAATGTTCCTTCCGTTGTTATCCGCTCTCAAAAGGGGCAAAAATTTGCATAACCAGAGCGGATAACACAGATGCGGGGAGGACGCAGGGCGGATGCAAAGCGGATGCGGAACGGAAGCCTAATGGATGCCTGGCGTTAATTGCGCATGCAGGGAGGATGCATTGCGTCAGCCCCGCAGATATAATGGAAGCAGCTCGGAAGCAGGTCGCCATTCAGAGGAAAGACCTGCTGCCAGACGGATTGGCTGCCTTGCCTGCCCTGCCTGCCTGTCTGCCTGCAAGCCTTGGTGCCAGCCTTGGTGCCAGCTTTGGTTCCAGCCTTGGTGCCAGCCTGCCTGCAAGCCTTGGTGCCAGCCTGTCTGCAAGCCTTGCTGCCAGCCGGTCTGCCTGCCAGCCTTGCTGCCTGCCTTCCTGCCAGCCTTGGTTCATGTCTGCATGCCAGCCTTGGTGCCTGCCTCCATGCCAGCCTTCCTGCCAGCCTTGGTTCATGTCTGCCTGCAAGCTTTGGTGCATGCCTGCCTGCCAGCCTTCCTGCCAGCCTTGGTGCATGCCTCCCTGCCAGCCTTGGTGCCTGCCTCCCTGCATACCTCCCTGCCAGCCTTGGTGCCTGCTGGTCTGCCTGCCAGCCTTGCTGCCTGCCTTCCTGCCAGCCTTGGTTCATGTCTGCCTGCCAGCCTTGGTGCCTGCCTGCCTGCAAGCCTTCCTGCCAGCCTTGGTGCCTGCCTCCCTGCCAGCCTTCATGCCAGCCTTGCTTCATGTCTGCCTGCCAGCCTTGGTGCCTGCCTGCCTGCCAGCTTCCTCCCTGCGTCCGAGTGGATGCGAGTTGCGTGGATGCACAGCGGATGTCTAACAGATATAGCGGATGCGTAATGGATGCGTAACGGATGCATAGCGGATGCAGAACGGACGAACTGGATACATTTTCCGCGCAAAAGTTTTGGGCAGCCCAAAACTTTTGGAGCGGATGAAACGTCAATAAACGGATGCTGGACGGATAGAGAGGAAGCAAAACGGAGGCAGTGAGTACATCGCGTTTTCCAACGGATGACAAGCTTTTTTCTCTGTTTTACATCCTCTTTGCATCCATTGGTTCAGTGTGACATGGGCTTAAGATAATTTTTTTAGAATCAAGTCTAAAGTATTGCATAACACTTTTGGGGTAATATAATCCATTTTGCAGAGCTTTGTCATATCTATCTATGAACACTGGACAATAATAGTGGCCATTTTTAAATCATCTTCCCTGGAACAATTCTATTAACATCAGCAGAATAGTAGTGGATTATGGTGTTCCAGTAGAATTCTAGTAACATCAGCAGAATAGTAGTGGATTATGGTGTTCCAGTAGAGAAGTTCAGTGTGCCAGAAGAAAAGATTTATTTATATATTGAAATAGGGATGGGCTTGTTTAATGGTAGATGACTTGATATGGGCTATTAGTGGCAACTGGCTCATCAACTTTTGATTCTTTGCAAAGTATCCATAGCTTTAAAAAGAATTGGATGTATTCTATTTCAAAGCTCTTTTTCAAATCCCATCCAACTGAAATAATATTTGCAGTTCTAAACCAGCTTTTTTGGTTGGAACAATAAAGATCTTTCCACACCAGCAAGTTTATTTTTAAAAAAGATGCTAATTAACTTTCATATTTAAACGTTCAAAACTTACTTTTAAATTTTCTCTATTTGTCCTATAACTTATTGAGGAAGAAATAATTTTGCAAGCTTGACCTTCTGTACCAAGATCAGCTGGATGGAGGGGAAATTCATAAAAACCTACCAAGATGAAAACATACATAATTTTTCAAACAAAAAGCAAAATAAAATGAAATAGGATCAAATAATAAAATAAATTAATATACAAAATTGAAAGTAGTCCACTACTATCTACATAGTACACAGATTACACCAAAGATTATACTATACCATCTCCCCAAAACTACCAAATCATGTAATAATCAACTTGTCTTCCTCTCTTTTTTCCCCTGCCCTATACTAATTTAAATCATTTTAACCATGCTATACATCTGATGATGTGAGTTATAGCTCAAAAAGACTAGAATAACAGAAAAAGACCCTATACCATTGTGAGAAATACATAATAATGAATAAACAGACTTGATAATCTGATCCATAAGAGGCTTTATAAGGGAAAATACTGCAGTATGGACCCCTTGATTCCAAAATTATGTTTAGGAGAAAAGGAGACACTCCCATTTAGTGAATACAGCTTATATAGGTCTATCAAATCACATGGTTACATAACACTTCCTGTTTCCCATATATGGATATTATGCAACATTTTCAAAAGAAAGTTCCAACCTTCCATGGAAAACTCCCAACATTCTCATTATAGTCAGATTTCCTGTTATTCAAATTCCAGAAGATTATAAGAAAGCCATTAATATCTCTTAATGTGACGTCTAATGTCAGAGCGTCCCACCACATACCTCTAACTTATACCAAGTACATAGTTTTGCAATCTTGTATAATCTCTAGGAGAAAACACATTACGTAAATGTTCTGAGCTTCAAAAGTTCAGACTGCGAACACAAAATGGCTTCAGTTCAGCTCTTTATATTCTCAGGTGTGATGACCAAATTTTTACTTTTAACAAATCCATCATTTTCTTTTGTAAATAATTTACATCTGAGAATTTCCATCAGGCTCTCGCAACATAAGCCTAACTTCCTGCTGACTAAACATTTTATGTTTTATTTCAGGTTTCTTAGCCTTACAACAGCAGAAACGCAACTTACACATCATCACATTCTGTAAAAGAAGCATCACTAAACACTAATCTTTTTCCTCTATATTTCTTCACATGTTCACCCACAGGTTCATGTTCAGCACCTCATAAAATAATTTAATTTCTTTGTTTATATCCTGAACATGGGCAGTTGCCATAACAGTCATTAAACGACCAATTGCACACCCACTGTATTAATTGGTATAAATGTATATGCATATGCTCCACAAAACATAAACAAATGTCATTCCACCTATGTCTTCAACCTCCATACAATTAAAAAAAAAAACTTCTTCAGTAGGCAAATAAGAATAAATTGTTTTGTAACCTGGATGTTTATACTTAACACAATCATAAGCTGGAAAAACTGTCAGTTTTTTTCTGATTAGTCCATTTTGCTGGCTTCACAGGAAATCCAAATAAAGTAATTACCTTCAACAAACTATGCAAAACATCAGCATCAGGGTGTATAATAATCTTAAACTCTGCTATCAAAAAAAAAAAAATCTTCCTGACACTGAAACTTTTATAAAACAAGTAGACATGATGTCTGTAACTGTAGTCTCTCCTTTCACACAAAAAGAAAAACTATTCAAAGCTACTCTCATTAATTCCAGAAAAACATTTTCACTTTTCGCAATCAGTTCTTTTCCTTTAGTATCTTACATTTCTATGTAAAACTCGTGGTACTTCAAAAAATCTAACTGTACATCTACTTTTCTAGTGAAATGAACATTTTGCAATAGCCTAAACTGTCACACAAAAACATCAATTTCATTAGAGTACTTCTTAATTCAATGAATAGCATAAACAATCCTTTCTCCAAAGCTCCAAATCTCATATAGGAAGGAGAATAATTGTTATACATGTCAGAACAATGATCATATAGTTGTTCCATGCTCTTAAACAAGTCCTTATGTCATATGTGTGGTTACATGTTGAATATTTTCTCAAATATAAACCATAATCTAAGGTGGATCTTATACAGATTCCAATCTCAGAAGCCTCCATTTCTACCCCACATAAAGCAATAATCACTATCCACATCATATTCACAAATGGACTAGGCTCCCACTCACCTTAACATATGTAGTTTTACACTTTAAAACTTACAACCAGTCTTTGGTTGAGCCAAAGACCACTTCTTTATCTTCTTCTACACTCAGAGGACACAATACCTGTGTACAACAGTCTATTATTTCATGTCTTAAAATAATAAACAATACAAGGAAAAAATGTATAACATTCAACCAAATAATCAACAATACATTTCAAAGTTCCACAAGCCTAAGCTAAACTGGACATATAATTATCTATCCCCACTATCAAAAAGAAATAGAAAATAAAAAGTCCAATCTGTTCCATATTAACATACTTGTAATACCCTAACCTGATTGTCTGAAACGAACTGCACTATGATTGGCCGAGATGCATGACAGTGATTGGTTAGTAAGGAATCTCCTGTGATTGGACGAACCAATCGCGGGAGATTCAGAAAGCTGTCATTGGGTGAGAGCCACCGGCTAGCTCTATAAGAAGAGCTGCCGCGGCTCGGTAAAGATCTATACCTTGAATAAAGAGCTGAAGTTACGCTGGTCTCCTGTCTCCTGTTTCCCACGCTTCTATACAATCCTTCCAAACTTGCTTCCACTGGAAACAGGAACCGAATCCACAAATCCCTGCATACACGAATGATGTGTCCAACCTCACTTAGGTGTCTGTACAGCAGACTCAGTAGTCAACAGTACTTGTAACAGTCCTTTCCAGATAGGCCTCAGCTTCCCCAAACTGCTTTGTCAGGACCCAGTCTCCACTCTTAAAATCATGCACTTGGAAATCAAATGGTGGTGTTTGCGCCAAAAGTCCTTCAGACCTTAAAAGAGAAAAACATTGGGATAGTCCCTGTATATATTTTCTAAAAGAAAAATCTTCAAGTACAATTCTAGACATACCCACACTTCCAGTATAAGGTATTCCACACATCATTTCATACAGTGAAATTTCAACATCTTTTCTCAAACAAGTACACACTCACAAGAGAGCTAGAGGTAAACATTTCATCCAGGATAATTGAATTTCTAACATTAATTTCCTTAAAGTATTATTGTATAGTTCTCATTTTCACCCTACCTGAGGAAAAAAAAACCAACAGGTCTACTGCCAGTTCATTTCCAATTCTTTTCTTATACCCTTTTACCACATGAAAAGTAAATTGTGTACCTCTATCATTATAAATGCACTATCAATGCATATCTATATACTGTATATTTATATCTGAATATATCTGTTCCAATACTAACTTCACAATCATTTGTGCATTCGTTCTTGCACACAGAAAAGCTTCCAGCCATCCAGTCAATTATTCAACAATCACCAACAGACATTTCAAAGTACCCACTGCTGACATTACAGTACAATCAATTTAGATTTTTTAAAATGGCCAAAAAACCAAATCTCTTTCTCCTGTCAGGATTATATGCATTTAGACACAACATATACGTGTTCTACTCACTTGCATAAGTATCGTGTACATACTTCTACAAATATATTTTCTCTTCGCAAAATCCACAAATACTTGTGTTCCCTAATGAGTACCCTCATGTACCTTCTCTATTATGTCTCTCATAATAGGCTTATTAACTATCTGTAATCTCGATTAACCACTTCCAATCTCCATACTCTACATTCTCTAATGTCATTTATTTCTCTACTTCATCAGTAAAACCTGGTTTTACATCCCATTCCAAAACAGAAACTAAAACCATTATCTTCTCTCAGACATGCTTCTATACATACATACGTAAGCTTCATCTGCTAATCTATTTCCCAAAATCTCTTTGAAAAATTCTTACTAGCTTCAACATATATTATAGCCAAGTATTCTATACCTTCAGCCACTCCTTACCCACTTCATTTTCTAGAAGTTTCAAAGCTTGCACTAAAGCAAACACTTTACACACCTAAGCAAAATACTTAACAGATAAGCATTCTCCACTTCAAGAAGATCCATCAATAAACAAATTAATACCCCCTTTATTGGCCTATCTTCCAAATCTTCTCTCACTTTTATCTGTAAGTCTAGAACTTCAGTACAACATGTATTGTTCTATATCTTCCCATTCCTGTCTCTCTCCCAAAAGGAATTTATCTGAATTTAAACTCCTGTCAGTTGAGAGAAACAAATCCTCCTTAACAATAAAATAGCTTTAAAAATTTAACATATGTAAGTCACATATGCTTTCTGCATTAAAACACGTACTACTAAAGCACTTCCAAAAGCAGCTTCCTATATCCTCCCACAAATATAGCCATAGCAGCTACATACACAAAGGCCAACCAAGCACTATTAAATCCATCAATTGTCAACCCCCTCAAAAAAAGCTATAACTTTCGTCCCCCCAGCTCACACATGAGCTAGAACAAACACCTTTAGCTATATCTCTTCCACTGCTACAAACAAATGGAAAGGTTCTCAGACAACTCAGACAAACTCAACACCTTTCTTTGTTCTTGGTATAGATTATCTAACTATCACCCTCAATCCTTTCTCTGGACTGATTCTTCCATATCTTATCAAATGTCCTAAATCAGACTCCACATATTACAATTCCTTCCTTAAAACTCTTAGGCCCTATTGTCCTAAGAAATTTAAAAAGCATTTACACCTTTCTCAACATGTCTCTTTTTCTCACCGAATACCAACAAATCATCCATATACTGTAACACCTTTATACCCACAAGTGGTTCAAAACTCCCAAGTACCTGCTCTATGCTTGTCCAAAGAAACTAGGGCTTTCTAAGAACCCCTCTAGGTAAAACACACCATTGATACTGTCAAGTTCAATATGTATCTGGATCAGCCCTCACTGCTGGGCAATTCCAAGCATCTTTCAAATCTATCACACTAAAATACCTGTGTTCATATGAAATTCCCCCTAACAATGTATAGGGATTTGGCATAATAATCACCAAGTGATTATATGAAACCAACCACTAGACATCAAAACCATCAGGTTTCTTTACAAGTAATATAAGTATATTGTATGGTAACATTGCAGGCTCAATTAGCCAATCCCCTAACAGGGACTTTATTACTGGCTTCAAGCCACATCTCCCTTCCAGGGAAATATCACATTGCTTCCGCCTCACTGAGTCAGTGTCACCTCCACAGGTGCAATATTCAAAACACCTTTATTCCCTTTCACTTCCCACACTATAGGATCTATAAATCTATCCTGTTCATCAGTCAATAAATGAACAGTACACTTATCTTCAGAAAGATAAACTAACAACAACCTAATAAGGACAAAGCATCCCATCCTAAAAGGTTCATACCTGCTTCAGGTATATACATTACATCCAATGTTATCTCAGAGTGTCCTCCTTTTAGAGACATATTTTCAACAATAGCAACATCAAAAGGCTCTCCCTTAACACCAGATACATCATACCTGGCCAAATAAAATTCTGGCTACATCAGTATCTATTAGGAAAACACAACTGCTTCTTCAAGTCTCACCTTTAAATTTACTAAAAACTCCCGATGAGACGCAAGTGTCAAAAACCTTTGACCCCCCTAATCTTCAATTAGGGTATACAGACTCTGATGGATTCTCCGCCTCTCCGGGCAATTTCTCACAAAATGCCACAAGCAAAACACTGCTTATTTCTTTAGCAGCTATTTCTGTTCCAGGAAAGAAATCCTATTCTCTCTCCTTCTCCAGACGCTTTCATCTATTTCCAGTAGATAAATATGAATATGAAGCTCCAATCTTGTGATTATTATTAAATATTACAAGTCCAAATCCATCTAACTTATTATCTTTGCTCTCTCTCTAGCTTTTTAACAGCTTCAAACACAGAAACATTAATTAAGCGACAAGACTTCATTTCATCACAACTTAAAAAAAACTTTTGTGGCCTCTATCACAAACTACAATTTCATTAACACTTAATATTCTGGTGTCTCTGAAGCAAAAACAGAACACTTATTCAAACTATCCCTACTTCTATTCAAGAATTTAGCTGGTGATTCATCTCTTAACTGACCTATCTAAGAAAAAAAAAATAACTAGATTCCACCCTCATGTTACATCAGTTTTAATACCTTAATCTAAACTGACTATAAACTGACTAAACTGCCCTGACTATTCCAGCCAATATACCACCAGGTATTTCCTGCAGTAGACTATACTAGTAGAGTATTGTATCTATATCTCCTCTGGAGTAAACAAATAGTGCAAAATATACTGCAACTCCACAACAATACAAATGTTTAAACCAGGAACAAACTCCTTATCGGAATGCTTGGCAATGACAGCAAAGACTTATAATTCCTCAAAACAGAGGAAGTAAGTTACACATGTTGAGGTAATTCCCCATTAGGAGAATGAGTGCACACAAGGAGACATAGTGACAGTACTGAAGAATAACACATACAGAGCACACAGCCACACTGTATAGTAAAATGTAAAGCCATTTATATTTCTTAATGTGATGTCTAATGTCAGAGCATCTCAGCACATACCTCTATCTTATGCCAAATACATAGTTTTGCAATCTTATATAATCTCTAGCAGAAAACACATTACATAAATGTTCTGAGCTTCAAAAGTTCAAACTGCAAATACAAAATGGCTTCAGTTCAGCTCTTTATATTCTCAGGTGTAATAACCAAATTTTTACTTATAACAACCATTCTGGTCAAATGGCTGTCCAATTTCTTCTTTAAGACTTACAGTTACCCACAACTTCTGGAGGGAAACTGTTCATTGTTTAATTGTTCTCACTGTCAAGAAATTTCTTCCTAGTTCTAAGTTGCTTCTCTCCTTGATTAGCTTCCATCTATTGCTTCTTGTCTTGCTTTCAGTTGATTCCTCTTCTTTGTGGCAGAGTGTGTCATAAATTTAATGCCTATAATAAAATGTGTTGGTTGAAAAAAGTATTCCAGACTCCTTCTGATCCTTCTATTCCTGTAATTGTTATGTATGTTGTTTTTTTTCGTTTGTTGCATTTGCTTTATTTATTGAAATGTTTATTACTTTTTAGTGATTATACTCAAAATTGTTATTGAAAGGTAAGCAATATCAAATTTACAGTAGATTTTTTAATTGTTGGTGCATATTTGGTTTTTTTCCCCCTTATTTACCTAATTATTACTCAAGATATATGACTCAGACCAGAGGTGGTATTCAGCAAGTTCTGACCAGTTCTGGAGAACTGGTAGCAGAAATTTTGAGTAGTTCGGAGGACCAGCAAATACCACCTCTGACTGCCCCTCCCATCTATGCTCTGCTTCCTGAGTCCCAGCTGATCAGCTGGGTCTTATTTTGCTGCCCTGCACAGGAGAACAGAGCTGGAAAGCAGGTTAGTGGGATGGGGAGGGAATGGATTTTGCAGTTAACCTTCCCCCAGGAATAGGGAGGGAATGTGGATTTTGCAGTATCCTTCCCCTGCCATGCCTAACAAGCCATGCCCACCAAGCCTTCCCCACAGAACTTGGAGTAAAAAATGTTTGAATCCCATCACTGACTCAGACCCTTGAGAATGCAAACTTGAAATTATATAATATAGAATTGTAATTGCAGGAATGTTCCAATCTCGGATGGCAAACCTCAGATAAAGAATGTTTCCAAGCAAATACATCTCAGGCAAACAAAGTCATTAATCTCTGGATAAAGGAGGATTAGAGAGGGGAAGTAAACATATGTTAGACTTTAAACTAAAGATAATTAATTATCTTTAATATCCATACAGTATGGATTACTGTACTAAACAGTAATGAAAGTTAAGCAGTAACCAAAGTTAACCAGTGATGAAGGAAAACTAAAAATGTATATAAATGCAAGACTATACTCCAATAAAAATCATCATGATCCAGTTGTTCATGATCAAACAACTCGACTGCCTCATAATTACAACAAGTGGCACATGAACAGGGACCTTCTAACTTCATCTGGCAAGGATTTGGTGCACCTTCAACCCTTTGTGGTTTCTTCAACCTTTTGGTTTCTGTAAGTATGGGGTCTTCGATTTCTAAGGAACAAAGAAAGCATGTAGATGAATTAGGCTATTTATTGAAGAATAATAATACTGAGGTACCACAGAGAAATCTCTTAAGGATGGTCCAGGAGATTGCAGCTCAATGCCTATGGTACCCAGAAAAGGGGTCTTCAAAATTAATTAATTGGGAACGTATTGGGAAAACATTGCATACTGAACCTCAAGCAAAAATAGAAGTTTTGCATGTGTGGCATTTATGTAGGCATGCAATTGAAAAATTTGGTCATGATGAACTAGCAGAATGGGAGGCTCTGCCTTATCAGATCTTAAGAGAGTTTAAAAAGGCAGTTACAGACTATGGGATTAGTGGTAATTTTACAAGAGGACTTGTAGAAGGAATAAAAAATGGTTATACAATGATTCCTGAAGATTGGAAGCAAATATTTTGCATGATTTTAACATCCATGCAATATGTGGTTTGGGAGAGTGAATATATGAGACATGCTCAAGCTGCTGCTTTAGGAGGGGGAGGAGCATATACAGTTAAGCAGCTATTTGGTTCTGGATCATTTGGTACAATTCCTACTCAAGTTGTTCTTCCTCCAGCTACGTTAACTATTGTTTCTGAATGTGCCTTTTGGGCTTTTCTTAAGGTACCCCAATCTGGAGAACCTAGAGAAAATTTTTCAAATAGTCGACAGAATGCCAATGAGCCTTATGCTGACTTTGTTGAGCGACTGTCCAAAGCAATTAGACAGCAGTTTGATCATCAGGAAGCTGCTGGTGAACTTCTTCGCCAGTTAGCTATTGAAAATGCTAATGCAGATTGTAAAAAAGCTTTACAGCCATTAAAGGCTACTGCTCATTACAGTCTGGCAGATATGCTGTGAGTCTGCCAGGATATTGGATCACAAACTTATAAAATGCATATGTTAGCAGCTGCTATTCAGAAAGGACAGCGACCAATTGGTAACTGTTTTAAGTGTAAGAAGCCTGGCCACTTTCAGAAGGACTGTCATTCTACACCTTCTATGCCTCAGAATCATCCTTCTAAGAAGTGCCCTATTTGCAAAAAGGGATTTCATTGGGACAATCAATGTCGGTTTCGGTCGGGAAACTTGCCATGGGTGTGAATCCAAAACATGCCTTTCCCATCACTCTGACTCCTCCAGCAGTCTCTCTCACTCCTCCCCAGCCACAGCCAGTAGTGCTGGGATCAATTTAATCACTCAAGAGGAAACTGAGTTTAAATTTCCCATGGAAGTTAAAATAATTCCATCTCAATTTAAAGGTCCTCTTCTTTCAGGATCATTTGGCTTAATTTTGCCTCGTTCTTCTGCATACAAAAAGGGCTATTTTGTTGTGCCTGGGGTAATAGATTGAGATTACACTGGTATCCTCATGATTCAGATTTGAGTGAATCTTCCTCAAGTTATTCCTTGTAATTCTTCTGTTGCTCCATTGCTTCTTCTTCCATATGAAATTCCATCTCCTGGCATAGGTAATTGTGGGGATGCAGGATTTGGATCAACTTCTTTATCTGTAGGCTTACTTCATCAGCTGAACTCCTCTCATCCTTTGTTAATGTTCTTCCTTAATAAACAACCATTTCAAGGGTTATTGGATACTGGAGCTGATGTTACTGTCATCTCCTCTTTACAATGGCCAGTACATTGGCCAAAAACGACAGTTTCTTCATTGTGGGGAAGTTCTACAGCTGCTTGGCAGAGTGTTCAAGAAATTAATGTTACAACATCTGCTGGTTAGTCCTTTTCCCTACAACCATACATTCTAGATATTCATACGAATAGTTGGGGCCATGATATCCTTTCTCTTCTTAATGCCCATTTGATTCTTGATGATGGCTCTTCCTCTTGAATGGCTCTGTTCTGTGCCGGTTTGGGTGAAACAATGGCCATTATCAAGGGGAAAACTTGCTGCTTTACAACAATTGGTTCAAGAAAAATTGGGTGCTGGTAATATAGAACCTTCTACTAGTCCTTGGAATACTCCTGTTTTTGTTACAAAAAAGAAAAATGGGAAATGGTGTTTACAATGTGGTCTACCAAATCCTAATTTAATTCCTAATTTTTAAAAAATTATTGGTAGTTGATCTTAAAGACTGCTTTTTTACTATACCTTTACAGCTTCAAGACAAAGAAAAATTTGCATTTATTGTACTAATTTTTAATAATAGCATGCCCACAAAACGATATCATTGGCGAGTGTTGCCTCAGGGAATGCTTAATTCCCCTACACTTTGTCAATATTTCATGGATAATGCCCTTCAACCCTTTCGGAATAAATTTCCTTCCTATTTAGTCTATCATTATATGGATGATATATTGATAGCAGCCCTGGATTTTTGCTGAGGTAATTCCCCGTTAGGAGAAGGAGCGCGTACAGGGAGACATATAGAGAGTAGTGTTGGAATAATACACACTCAGTACACAAATACACTGTACAGTTAATGAAGGTTTTTACTTCCAGAAAGGTTTCAGCAAAGTCCAAAATAAGCAGTCCAAAAGTTATTCACAGGTAAATCAGTCAGATTTTCAATCCAGGGATATTCCAGTAACAAAGTCCAGTGTCAAAAACAGTTAAGTATCAGACTTACATTAAATCCAGTAATATCAGTCAATTAGGAAAAATGGAGCAATGGCAATACTTTCCAACTGAAGGAAATAAAGATACACTCTCTTATCTTTTGAGACTCAGACTAATACAATCCAGGTTTCTGGCTCCATCTTATGGCCGTTTTGAGAAACCACACCCAACTGCATGCTCTTGCATTCCCTTAAAGAGACAGTATTAAAATGTCTATCCTGGTTTATATATTTCTAACCCAAATACCTGTTAGGTGTTTCATATTCCTAACAATTTTGATGAATCTAAGTTGTTAAAAGAGTTAATGGATATTGTGGCACAACAGGGATTGTATATAGCCTCAGACAAAATTTAAAAGGTAGAACCTTATACCTACTTAGGACATAGAATGTTGCACAATTCCTCCATTCCAATTCTTCCTGAATTACAAGTACAAAACATATACATTAGTACAATAGCAAAAATTACTTGGCATTATTAATTGGGCACGCCCATTCTTCCACATTATGACTGGTGATATGTTGCCCTTATTTCAGTCTTTGAAGGGAGCACAATCACCAGGAGATCTAGTTGTATTAACTGATCTTCAAAGAACATGCCTTCAAGAAATATTGAATAAGTTTAAGCATCAATATGTGGACAGGATAACATCCTTAACAATTGGACTTTGCTTAGCTATTCTTCCCACTACACCCTTACCCATGGGATGTCTTTATTCTAATGTGTCCCCACAAGCGGTCAACATTCATGAATGGATTAATTTGTCAGCTACTCTGCCTAGAAACATTTATCCTGATCAATCAGCATTGGAGGATTTGATTATTAAAGGTTGTAAACGAGCCTTACATCTTACAGGACAGGATCTCATTAACATAGCTTTCACTCGTACAAAAGTTGAACATGAGCATTTGATGATGATTTCAGAATCATATCAGATAGCCTTTTCTCAATATGTGGGAAACTTGTTGTATTCTTTATCCAAGGATCCTAGAATAGTGGTTACTACTACTTTAAATCCAACCTTTTCTTCCATTTTTGTGCGAAATCCTATTTCTAAAGCTCTTACAGTCTTTACTGATGATCACCTAGGGTCACGGTTATGCCTCCATGGAAGATCCTTCTATTCAACAAGCAGTGTGGCTTCCAGTGTGCTGTGTGCATCCGTATCAGGGCATGGCATCAGGGCCTTCACAACCCAATTCTGGATTTCAATCTTCATCTGAACACGGAAGTCCGTCTTCCAAGGTCAATGCGCCCGCAACCCATCACTTGGGGCCAGATTAAATCTACTGCATATTAAGCTCAACAACAACTGCAGCAGGCCTCATTACCTCAAACTCCTGAAAATCTTGTTGCTGCTGTTTTTGCTATTACTGCTAACTCTGTTACCATTTTACCTTGTATTTTCTTGTTCATGGTTAATGGTGTTTCTGCTCAAAATGATACTTCTGTGGTTCGTCTTAACCCTAATTTGTGAGTTCATCATGCCCAATACATGTTTATGACCCATGGCACAAATATTACTTTATACTATGAGCCCGCAATGACATTTGGTCAAATTTCTTTTACCCCTAGCTTGATCATGTCTTCTACATTTATTGTCTCACAACTAAAATCTATTTCACACTCCTGGCTATTTTCTACACCCCCTCTCTTAACCCTTTTCAATTGTGATACATTTATAAATCTTTGAATCCTCCATTTAAAATAAAAAATGAGGATATGTAGTTGTAATTGCAGGAATGTTCCAATCTCGGATGGCAAACCTCAGATAAAGAATGTTTCCAAGCAAATACAACTCAGGCAAACAAAGTCATTAATCTATGGATAAAGGAGGATTAGAGAGGGGAAGTAAACATATCTTAGACTTTAAACTAAAGATAATTAATTGTATGGATTACTGTACTAAACAGTAATGAAAGTTAAGCAGTAACCAAAGTTTACCAATGATGAAGGATAATTAAAAATGTATATAAATGCAAGACTATACTCCAATAAAGATCAGCATGATTAAGTTGTTCATGATCAAACAACTCGACTGCCTCGTCATGACAACAATATAAGTTTTATTTTGTCTGCAATTCCAAACATAAAGTTGGTCCAAGACTTTTATTCTATGATCTGGGAATTTTGAGAACTGGATTTTTCCTTCAATTAAAGGCAATATTTTTTTAATTTCACCTGCTTCCATAACCTGAAAAATCATCCTTGTACTATTATGGAAGATTCCCAGCTTCCCTGATTTTTCATGACACAAAAAATTTGGAACATATTCATGTGACACACAAATTGTTGACAATGACCCAATTCATCCAGTTAATTTAATTTCCATTATGCAGAATATGAATACAATCCATTCATTTGGAAAATAAATTTCAATTGAGAGCCCTTCCAACATGAGAATGAAGAGAATTAATTCAGTTTTTAAAATATATGTATATCAGAATTAAACTTAAAATGTCTGTTTTTTGGAATATTGCCCACTCTTTTTCCATTTTAGTTACCTCTCTGCTTCTTATTTGCCATTATTTAACTTCCTTTGAATTCTCATTTGCCTTAATTCCCTTCTCATTATTACCCCTAATTTTGTTGGCCAGAGATATCAGCAGGGAATCTTGGTAACATTAACTAGGATATAGAATAGCTAAAAATGGGATGTTGAGATCTCTTTTAAATATAGGTGGTATGTATTTGTAAATCAGCACTTTTCTGAGAAAGTCAGAAAACAATTAGGATTCCTAGTTTTTTTAAAAGCAGCATGGAAACAGAAGAACAAAAATGTCATCTTCAACTTCTTAGCATGTCAGTCTCTGAAACAACTTTGTCAATGTGCAGCCATTCTGAATCCAAATTCAAATCTGGATCTGAATCTGAATCTGAATCTGAATCTAAATCTGAATCCAGATCCAGATCTGAAAAAGATAGTATCTAGCCAGCCTTAATAGATCTTGAGGACAAAGTTCAGTGGTTCTGATTAGTACTTGGATGGAACATCCACTTGGAAGGAGTGAAGTTAGATTGAGATTTTGGGGAAATATGTGAGAATGATTTCCATGGATGCAATCACTAGAAGCTAATATTTACTTTTGTTAAGCTAGAGTAAATATTCATCCAAGCTCTTAGGGGTACTTATTGTATATACTAAAATTTGTGAGGAGTAAAGACCTTACTATATTATGTCAAATAGATAGGTAATGTCCAAAAAGTCACAATAATATCTCATTATGCATGTCAATTCTAAAACTGAGAAGACTATTCAGCATTTTAAAAGACAATGTAAAGGGCAAAGATCTTTGTATGTCTAAAAAAATATAAAATTTAATCATGTAAGGCAGAAGTACACCTTTAAACTAAAAGGACACATTATATACAAATAAAAGGTAAAAGTAAAGGTTTCTCCCTCCAATGATGTCCAATTCTTGGGCACAGTGCTCATCTCCATTTTTTGACCAAGGGAGCCAGAATTATCTGGAGACATTTTCTGGAGTCATGCGGCCAGCATGGCTATATGCCAAAGGCTCATGGAATGCTATTTACCTTTCCACCAAAGTAGTACCTATTAACCTACTTGCATTTGCATGCTTTTGAACTGCTAGATGGGAAGGAGCTGTGGCAACAAACAGGAGCTCTCCCTGTTGCACAAACCTTAAATCGTGAACATAAGCTGTTAGCTTTCCAGTTGACAAGCTCAGAGTCTTTAACTGTTGAGCCATCACCCCACCTCTGTGTACAAATACATAATACACATTTGCAGGGGTGGGCTTCAAAAAATTTAGCAAAGGGTTCTCTGCCCGGTTGCTGAGTGGGCATGGCCATGGTGGGCATAACCTAGTCGGCCTCCTGCACCATGGTGGGGGGCATTTTTTCCCTTCCTGGGCTCCAGAGGCTTTCCTCAAGCCTCCAGGAGGGTGAAAATGGCCTCCCTAGGCTCCAGAGGCTCTCTGGAAGTAAGAAACTGGCCCATTTCCACCCTTCCTGAACTTCCAGGAGGCCCATTTTTCACCCTTCCTGAACTGCCACGTGTATCCTACAATTACCTACATACAAAACAGGCTACATGGGGACTCCTGGGAGGGGAGGGGCAGGGCAAGCCAGGAGTGGGATTTGGTGGTTCTCTGAACTACACAGAATCTTAGCTAGGAGCTCTCCCAAACCCCTGTGAACCCCCAGCAGCTATCCCTGTATATTTGTGAGTTCCATTACCTCCTCAGTGCTGATATTTTATCTTGATTCAGCAATACTGAAAAATCTTTCATCAGATTTAACAGATAACAGATAATCAGAGTTGGAAGGGACCTTGTAGGTCATCTAGTCCAACTCCCCGCCCAAGCGGGAGACCCTACACCATTTCTGACAAATGGCAGTCAAATCTCATCTTGAAAGTCTCTTAGAAATCACTCAGATTTCTCTTGAAGTCACTCAGACAAACTTTTCACTTGGCCCCTCCTACTAATTGTCACAGAATTTATCGACCTACTGTTTCAAAGTAAAATAATAATATAAAATAGAAATGCCTCATTTAGCTCTTTAAAAAAAACAAAACAACAACACATTTTAAGACAGTTATTTCCTGTCCCAACAGAAGTCTTTACCGTATAACTGTTGTTTTCTGTCAACTACCAAACATTTTCATGTATTCACATCCTAGGTGGCCAAATATCTGAATATTTCATGTAGAAAAAATAGAAAGTAATAAAGTTATAGGCAGCTGCTAGGTCATTCTTTCAACTCTCCGACAATAATATCATCTGATAGATTTATGCCAAGCATGGAAATTAATCTTTACTTTCCAGACATTCCACCCCATATTCAGTAATGTGCTTATAACAGAACTTTAGAGATGTGACACAGGTGTATGAGTTGCTTTGTGTTGGATAAGAAATAAGTTGTGGTTGTTTGTGGTGGATGGCAAATAGTGAAATGACTGTGCTAATGTCATCATGTAAAAAATATATTGTTCTACAAAATTTATCCTTCTTGTCTATATCAATAAAACTTAAATTCTCTTTGATTGCCTCTCTACAGTGATCCTGACTGTCATTTATGACAGTGAGACCTGGAAGGCATTAGCAAGTATTAATGCGAGACTTGACATCTTCCAACAAAGATGCCTTCACTGAACCCTAAGATTAATTATTTTTGATTGTGTTACTAATGAAGAAATGCTTAAAAAGAGTTACTCCTTCAAACTACACAACATCGTCTCATGCAGAAGACTTCTATTTTCAGGTCATATTATCCACACAGAGAACAATCAAAACCCTAAGAGGGCAATGAGACAGACCTTCCCCTGATGCCAAATGACCAAGAAAATGCCACTGAAATACATGGAGAAGAAGATTCATGGAAGACTTAAAGATTCTAAACATCACATAGGAAAATGTTGAAGTACTCACCCAAACCAAAAATGTTATAGATCCCTTGCTATCCAATATGCGACATAAAATTGGGAAGATGTAATCTTAATGTGATGCATAGGAGTGTATAAACAAGTACATGCACACACCCACCCACACACACACACACACACACTCACCAGGGTTTAAATTCAAAGCCCTTTCCTATTCTTCTTTTGAGTTAATAGAAAATTGGCCATTATCCTCTCAATCTTGTGACTGAAGGTTTTAATAATATTAAATAGTATTAAATAAGTAACAACATTGTATGGTTCCTTTTTCTCTTCCCAGTTCCATCTACATACCATGATTTTGATGGAAGATTTATGTTATATGTAAGACTTTATTATAGACACAAAGAAAAAACAAAAAAGACCAAGACCGTTTAATAGAGTATTTTCGAAGTACATTTGAATCAGACCTCAGAAGACATTTCACAGGAACAAATATTGATTTATTGACAGCACTAAAGGAAAAGACATTGCCAAATAGGGGGGGGGGATTAGAGTCTTTCTTTCGAGATGTGTGTAAAGTAGAATATACGGTATACGCGATTGGATAGAGTAACCAGGTATCTAATTGGACACAAGGCACCATCTGACTAGTGAGTTTAAAATAACAGAGTCAGAAAAGACTTTGGAAATCTTCTAGTCCAATGTCCTGCTCAAGGAGGAGACCCTATACAATTTCAGACAAGTGGTTGTGAAATCTCTTCTGAAAAACCTCTGGTGATGGATCATCCACAATTTCTGAAGGCAAGCCATTTCCAATGATTAATTGTTCTCACTCTCAGGAAATTTCTCCTTAGTTCTAGATTGGTTCTCTCCTTGATATATTTCCATCCATTGCTTCTTATCCTGCCTTCAGATGCTTTGCAGAATAGGTTAACCCTTTCTTCTTTGTGGCAGCCCCTTAGATATTAGAAAAAAAAACACCTGCTAATACAGTATATTGCTCCTAGTCCTTCTTTTCACTAGACTAGACATGCCCAGTTTCTGCATCTGTTCTTCATATGTTTTAGCCTCCATTCCCCTAATCATCTTTCAATAAGGTGTTGGAACTGGGAGATAATGAGACTGGACTATCAAGTCAATGGAGTTTTGAAAGAATAAAGAGGCAGATTATCTGTGTTCTGTATCTGTATACAGATAATTTATTTTTAGGAAATTCTTCTTTTTAGCTTTTACAGAGCTCTACTCACCTCCCAGTTTATTAACATTCCTTAACTTTCTGGAAATTCTGTTGCTAATCTGACAGGGTTTTTTTTTTCCCCTGGGAAAGTATTTTTAAATAGGAAAGTTGCTTGATTTAATACCATATGGCTGGGCCTGTCCCTTGTTTTGTCAGGGGAGTTTTCTTGGGGTTAAGAGCTTTAACTTAGTATCATAAAATCTCCAAAACCACCACAATGCATAACAATTAACAGTTACTGCTCATAACGGAGTAGAATTTACACACCGTGAAACAAAACTTAGCAACATTTAAGAACACAGAATTCTCTTTGTTGTCTACTGGGAGATTTCAGTAAATAAGTAAGAATTTCCTGGGAATTCAAAAAGGAGCAGAGAAATCAAGTACAAAAGAATGCATAGTTTTGCAGAAAAACAAAATATAGGATTTAGACTGTATTGCACTTGAATTATGGGTCATTGTCATTTAGAATGGGTATTTTCCAGTATTTCTTTCTTCCTTTTCTTATGGGAAGAGCATTGAGCCAAGGACAAACTTCTGAGTTTTAAAACAGTGACTTGGTCTAGAAAGCTGGTTGATTTGTATTTTGAAAATTGGTTGTTCATCAATATATCATAGAGATAAACTGTATAATCCTTCTACATCTAGTATCCTTTATTTCAGGATGGACCTGAATTAGCCTTTTATGCCTAGAATCCTTTGTTTCAGGATGAACCCAGAGTCAAAATCATCTACTATAATTAAAGGGACCAATTATGAATTATGTAATAATTTCAACCAATGTTCAAGTTAGTAGTCCTGATAGGTGGAGTTTCTGGCATGGTAGCAACATTAATAAATAATAGGTGATTGGTAAACTTTTTTATTTTAAAGATAACCTCTCTTGATCAGCAGAACTTAAGTTTGTATCTTCCCGGAAATACTCTAAGTTACTTCATTAGATACCAAAGGCAAAAGAAGTAGAATAGCATGATAAGATATTACACCACCCTGATAGGCAGCTATAAAGAAAGAGTGTAATACAGACAAAACAATATTCCTTGTTTTAGTTCCTCTATAATATATACAGTATTTTGGCTAATATCAGTAGGAGTCCTTGCAGTGCAGTGGAGGGATTAAAAAAAATTTACTACCATTTTGTTGGGTGTGGCTTGGTGGGCATGGTGTGTCTTGGTGGGCATGACAGGGGAAGGATACTGCAAAATCCCCATTCCCTCCCCACTCCTGGGGGAAGGTTACTGCAAAATCCCATTCCCTCCCCACCCCACTAACCTGCTTTCCAGCTCTGTTCTCCTATGCAGGGCAACAAAAGAAGACCCAGATAATCAGCTGGGACTCAGGAGGCAGAGAATAAATGGGGGCAGGGCCAGTCAGATGTGGTATTTGCCAGTTCTCCAAATTACTCAAAATTTCCACTACCGGTTCTCCAGAACTGGTCAGAACTTGCTGAATACCACTTCTGGTGCAGTAGTTAGAATGCAGTACTGCAGGCAAACTCTGCCCGCAGTCTGGAGTTCAAAACCATTGGATTCAAGATTAACTCAGCCTTCCATCTTTTTGAGGTCAGTCAAATGTAGACCCAGATTCTTGGGAGCAATATGCTGACCTTGTTAACCACTCAGAGTATGCTGTAAAATACTGTGGAGAGGTCTATAAGCCTAAGTATTATTGCTATTGCTATATGTCAGCCTGGTACTCATTTGTTCACTGTTGGGCAGCTTCATGTCCTGAGCATGCAGAAAGTAAGATTTGACGCAGGAGCATGAACTGGAGTACTGAGTCTTGAGTCCACACAAAAACAGCATAACAACAGCAAAGATAAAACTTATAGGTGGTCAAATTAAATAGATAACATGTGAAGCCTTAAGCAATAGTAACTTTCAAAATCCCCTTCATGGATCACTGCCTTGTCATGGCAAAGGGGCTTCCACAGCTCAATGAAGCGATGAGCTATGCTATGCAGGGTTACCTAAGATGGACAGGTCATAATAGAGAGCTTTGACAAAACATGATCCACTGGAGAAAGAAATGGCAACCCACTCCCATATCTTTGCCATGAAAACCCCAAGGACAGTAGCAAAAGGCAAAAAGAACATTGTCCATGGGGTTGAGATGGGTCGGACACAACTTCATGACTAACAACAACAACAAAAAACCTTCAAGATGCTAAATAGCTTTGACAGTCAAACTACTGAAAAAGGTAATACAGCACATTGGTTGTCTACTCAAGTGAATGTCAGAGAGCTCAGTGCACACCAAATTCCTTTTGTCATTCTTTAAATATGAAAATAAAGTTAAAGTCTTCCATATTGTTCGCAACAACCTCAGGAGCAGCAGAGGAACCATTGACTCTTCAAGTGCAAATGATTGATCCATGACAGCTCAGAGTCACTCTCAGTCATCATGATTCCATTGACCATGATTATCCTGTCATAGATAAAAGCATCCTTAAATTTAAAACTCAATTTAAATGGATGACATTACAATGCCACTCAGCCTGGATCTGTGAAGACTACCTAGTGATAGGAAGGTGGGGGGAAATATTCCCTTGAGGATCTCAGTGAGAATAAATGTGAAGTGTGTACCTGTTCATTGTCAGCTTCTTTCCCTGTCCTCCCTCCCAAAGCATCAGCAAGGAAAAAAAAATGAGTTTTATTTGCAAGATATTGGAAATCAGTGTGAGTAGAATAGAAATTGTTTATAGTTTACAAAGCAAATCTCTGGTTTTACAAGTCTGTGCCATGCAGCAATAGTTTCATTTGCCTTCTGTTATGTGTGTGTGTGTGTGTGTGTGTGTGTGTGTGTGTGTACATACATATACATGGTATTCAGCTTTGTTCGAGTATTTTCCCACGTCATTATAGTTGTGCTTTTAAAGTTGTAGCAACGTTTCGGCAGAATCTCATCTGCCATCATCAGGCTTCTGTATTGTGTTCATCTGTGACTCAGACTTTCACAGACTTTCACAAACACTATACAGAAGCCTGATGATGGCAGATGAGATTCTGCCGAAATGTTGCTACAACTTTTCCTGTGTAAGATTGAGAGTATCTTGGTAACGTTTCGACAAAGTCCCACTTGCCATCTTCAGGCTGGTGCTTTCGGCTTCATTCTTGTGCGAGCAAGGCGTGATCGGAGCTGCCGTCTCTCTATAAATACTGGTGGTGAGGTGTGGTATGCTGGCTCTGTTGTAAGTGGGCTGGTTGGCTGCGTTGTTATTTTTTGATTGGTTGATGGATTTGAAGTTTGCAGATTGGCTGCTTTTTCGTAAGAACCTGTGTGGCTGAGGTGCTTGCTGTGTGTCTATCAGCCTCCTGTGTTGTAACAACCAGGGTAATGGGCTGTGTGATGGCCTTCTGAGTTCTGTTAATGATCCATTGTGCTTAGAAGCCATGGGAACAACATAATAGGAAGAAGCCATCAGAACAAGGGTAGTTTCCAAAGAAAAGGAAACAGATGTTAAGATGGTTGTGGCGTAGGGAGATATGTAGTTGGATAGATTGTGAACCCAGGTAAGGGGCAGAGGCTGTATATTTGAATCTATATATAAACTCCAGCCCTCCTGTGGAAAATGTCTTCTGCCATGAGCAGAATTCCCTTTTGCAAAAGCTTAATAATAAAGCTCTTTTATATTGTTCACCATCTCTGGCTATATTTTGTGATTATTATCACACCTTCTTTGTATGAAAGACTTTTGTTTTGCTTGCTGTAGAGTCTTACTTGTCAGACAGTGCAGTCACTTATTCTTCATTACACCAAATGTGACTGAGTTTATCCTGTGTGAAGGACCCAGTATAAGTTCAGGATTATATAGTGATCACTGAAGAGAAGCTTTATTAACTGAAGCTAGCTACTTCTAAGTAATGCAGCCTACAACCTTCTCTTCTTAAGCAGAGACCAATATTTTCTGTAGTTGCATTTCAAATAATGGATAAAGTTATTTTGCTGTTGATATCATTAAACAAGCTAATTTTGAATATTATATGGGAAAGATGGAACAAGTCATCGCCAAGCTACCAAATTATGCAAGGAAAGCAAAGGGAAACAAAAATTCAGGAATAATTGTGAATCAATAATTTTTGAGTGCCATTCCCAAAACATCTTCTCTGTAAATAAGAACAATTGGCCAAAATGTTCAAGCTGAAAAATGAGCAACAACATGGACATTAGTTTGAAAAAATGGGAAGGATAAGCCAAGGAAGGAAGGAAGGAAGGAAGGGAGGGAGGGAGGGAGGGAGGGAGGGAGGGAAGATTTCTGATGCTCTCTGCCAGCTTCCCACAAGGAAACTTAATGGGAAAGCCAGCAGGAAATTGGAAGCTGTTCCCACTCCCACCTGTGGTCATTCTGTTTCTCTGTTTATGAGGAAGCAACAGTGGTCTAGTGAGGGACGAGTTGCCTAGTGTTATTTTAAAAACCTTGGCATACAAGGGAGAAACTTGGGGTTTTCAAAGTGAGAGTTGTGAGCTTTGATCCTTTTTTGGAAGGCAGAAAAGGGAAGGGAAAGTCCCAACTCTCAATTAGAAAAATTATAGCAGCAAATTGGAATGAAACATAACATGAATATTCTTATGCTGAATGGAGCTTTGGGGAAATAATTCTGCTCCAGCCCTGAAACTTGGAACAAAGGAATATTTGGCATAGCCTCAATGATTTGGCAGTTGCGTGTATTTTGCCCATCCGGATTGGCACAACTGTGTTTTGGAATCTGTAATTTCTGATTTCATGCTGAAATTGTAAGAGACTAAGCTAAAGCCTGAAGCTGCTGCACTTAAGGAGAATAATTACACATTAAATATGAAAGGAATAGTGGATTTATGCTAATTAATATATAAATCAAAAGAAGGCCTTACCTATCTTTTGAGTTCACAAACCTAATTTATGCCTAGATTAAAATTAATAACAGAATTCAAATGAATTACTTTGCTTTCATTTTAATGTGAAATGCCACATTATAAAATAATTGTATACTGTTTTGTACCTGATAAGATGATAAGATGCTGAGTGGACTGAAAGTAATGTCAATCCTAAGCTGTCTCATTAAATGCAGCAACCAAGAAAGAAAAACTGCAGCTGTTAAATGAATTCTTGAAGAAGAACCTATGTGAAAATGTACGCTGAAAATAAATTGTAACATTTGGACTGAATGGGCACATTTTAATGGATAAGTCAATGTAATCTGCAAGAGAAACATGACTGAGCCTTAACACAAACATGTCTGAAAATGGTCAGTTGTCTAATTTAATGAAGAATTAGCAATAGCATATGCCTCTTTACAGTGCTTTAACAGCCAGTGGTGGGATTCAAATTTTTTTACTACCGGTTCTGTAGGCATGGCTTGGTAGGCATGGCAGGGGAAGGATACTGTAAAATCTCCATTCCCTCCCCACCCCACTAACCTGCTTTCCAGCTCTGTTCTCCTGTGCAGGGAAACAAAAGAAGACCCAGCTGATTAGCTGGGACTTGGGAGGCAGAGAATAGATGGGCAGGGCCAGTCAAAGCTAGTATTTGCCAGTTCTCCAAACTATTCAAAAGGTCCCTTCCAACCCTATTCTATATTCTATGTTCTAAGAAGAAATGAATGGAAACTAATCAAGAAGAAAACCAACCTAGAAATAAGGATAAATTTCCTGACAGAACAATTAATCAGTGGAAGGATTTGGCTTTGGAAGTTGTGGTTCCTCCCAGCACTGGTTCACTCCCAGCACAGTGGAAGGATTTGGCTTTGGAAGTTGTGGTTCCTCCCAGCACTGGAGGTTTTAAAGAAGAGATTGGAGAACATTTATCTGAAATGTTATAGAGTTTCCTGCTTGAGCAGGGGGTTGGACTAGAAGACTTCCCAGGTCCCTTCCAACTCTGTTACTCTGTTATTCAGTTATTCATTCTGAATCTAAAATTTATTTGCCCCATTGAAAGATGCAAAGATGCTTGTTCCAAAGAAAGATGGAAGCTCTTCTGAGTAGAAAATCCATGAAAAACATTTGGAGAGTTCTGTGTACTCCGTAATAAATGGATTATTACCCCTGTTGAGTTGTTATTTTTTATTATGGTTTGTCACACAGTCAGCTAGATGTTTACACTATATTTTTATCCACCTATTGAGTCCTTCCAAAGCACTTGAGATAGGCAGTTGTTGTTCTTTGATAGTAGTATAGGATATAAACTGTTCCAAGTAAAACAACCTTTTTAAATTGACTGGTGGTTACTTTGCCAATGCGGATGGTATTCAAGTGGTGCTCCAGTTGTTTTGGGATTACACCCAAGGCACCTCTTATTATTGGTGCTATCTTTGCTTTTTGTTTTTTACTTTTTTTTTGCCATAGTGGTTCTACCATATTTCCATTTGCAGGTCTTTGGATTTTGTTATCTTCTCCAAGTCTTTCTCTTCAATTCTGCTGTCTCCAGGTACTCCTAATCCACTATCCAGACTTTTTGTTAATGTTATTTTTATTAGTATTATTATTATGACCAAAAATTCTCCTTATCAGATTTTCTCACTAAATTTTAAAATTTCTAATGCCATCAATTCTTCTTTTTCATTTCCAAACTTTCTTCAAGCTACAATCCATTTACAGTGAGTTATAGAATCAGTTTTTTTTTTCTGTGCATGGCAGCCTCTTTCCTCTTTCTGTATTCTGTTTCCTCTGGGCAAATGTCATGGTGATTACACATTCATCAATGCATCAATGTATTTCTTTTTGGACCATTTTTTATTTTTAAAAGCAGCATGACTGCTTAAGAGAATTGTTAGAGGGTACAAATAAAACAGAATCTTGAAAAAATTATTGATGTGATTGCTCAGGTGTACTGCAATATCAAGGTTACAAAAACAATGATAACCTTTGACTTACGGATTGGTTGTTGAATGACCGCCTGAATTTTCTACACCTTGGGAAGGGTTCTGGCTGTTGTAAAATATCATGCTGCCATTTCAAGTCATATAATAATGTTCTGGGTGTTTGGAAACCTGTACACAATGACTGAGATGCCAGGGTCCCTTCCAACTCTATTATTCTATTTTTTAGCAGTTTGGGGTGTGGTGGATGAGGTCTTCAACCTTTATGGAAGGTCTAAGTACTATTGCATTTTTTTTCTTCAGACCTTTTGTCCATCATTTTCCAGTCCATTTAATATACTGGAGAATCTCTGGGTTCTGTGATTACTGATATGTATTATGGGATTTTTTAAAACACAAATATGAATACCTTCTTAATAAATGGCATCCCTTATGCATGATAGCTTGCCGACTTACTACAATTTTAGCAGAAAATGTCCTTGTGTACATTTTTGTTGCATGCTAAATCAAATAAATTTCACTACCTGGGTGACAGTCTGCAAAATATTCAAAGCCTGCTTTTTGAAATGAGATGATAAATTCAGAGGAGCAAGAGTCAGTTGTTACAGTATTTGCCTAAATGTCTTCTGAAGTGTTTTTCATTTTATAACCAGCTGTTTTCTTTGGTTACCATCCAAAATGTAATTAGCCAAGCATAGGCTTATTGATTCAGTCCAGGGAACTTTATCCTCTCTGAATGTATTCTGGATCACACTGTTTGCATATGGATTTTTTTCCAATAATGAATCCATACTAAGGGTTTTTTAAAAATGTACTTCACTGAATTGTCATGTCTTTTTTTCCTCAGCTAATCAGGGCAGTGCATAAAACTGTCAACATTGCTTCTCATTATGAATCAGACGGCAGAAAGCAATATTCAAATACATTGCCAGCGTTTGTGGACTCATAGAGTTAGATTGAAATTATTGCTCAGAATGAAATATGGATCTTAAGCCAGCTTTATAGTATAATTTAGAGAACTCCATTTTAAACAGATCTCCTTATCAAGGAGCTTCTGTTATTATCTTATTCCTTGTTAGCCTTTCTCTAAAACCATATGATTAAATGACTATGGTTGTTCAAAACCTTCAAAGAAATACTAAATAAAAATAAAAATTCTCATCCACAATTACATATGTCAAATTTGGGGAAGTTATGAGCATAATATAGCTGTTATGCATCAGAGTTGGACCTTCTGTATAAAATTGGAAAAATAGTACATGACGTTTAAAAACCCAGTGCAAGATAGGTGTCAGCTAAAAATATTTCTCTGGTCTTTTAGAATTGCCAGCAGAAAAGGAGTGGGGGACGTAGTGCATTCCTTAAATGCTTTCATAAATAATTGCTAGGCAACTGAAGCTTCTGGCATGCAAGATTATTATTGGAGAGTATAATTGACGACTCTTGGCTATGGATGTGTCCCATTGGAGAATATGCATCCAGTGAGTGGGGGAAGACCAGGGTCAAGGGTGAAATGAATGATGAGTCTCAGAGTTGGCTGCACTCAGGTAGCATGTTCACTCCTAATAATTTTTTTTTAACCTCTGAGAGATGTGGCTAGAGACTCATGATTTGAATGGGGATGGATGCTGGAGCCCTGACAGTAAAATTATTCAAGTAAAATACCAGGGAGGGGAAGCGTTAGTTTTCTTCTTCCCTTCATCTGGTAGGTTCCAAAACAACCTTTCAGTTTTATTCTATTTAATGTTTAAAAAATTACTCAAAAATCTGAGCAAAGTTTTGTTATGATAGACCCAAACATGGATCATACATTCTTTTCTACCAGGCTGCCAAAATCACCATCCACCTGATTTTATCTGGAGCCAGCATAATATTCTTGGACAATTGGGTAGATTCCATGGATGACTTTTTCCCTGGGTGATATTTTAATAATAATAAATAATAAAAAAGAAACATGTATCACTAGGTTGAAGGCCTTCATAAAAATTCCCCCAGATGAAGTCATTGGATTATTGTGTGAAAGTAAAAAGCTCATTAGATCCACCATTTGCAACCTTCTTCTCAATTTCAATAGAACCAATTAAATGTACCAGGTTCTCATATTAGACAAATTGATGCCTCAAATTATAGCTTCCTCTGATTGGATCATCATAGTAGCATATGTGAACTATTCATGTTCATGTAAAACAGGGAAGAGGCTCTCAACACCTAGATGTTCTTTTCAAGTGGAAAAATTACCCGTCAAGTTTTCGTTATAGGTGTCTAATAGGATAGTTGAAGGAAATGATGAATAAGACACTTTACCAAGTCCAAAAGCATATTTTCTTACTTCACACATCTAAGGACAGAGCACAGGACCTGTCAACAAAATTATGAGCTTTTGCCAGTGTGAGTCCTTGAAATGTGACACCACTGGGGAGACATTGTTTACTTGTCAGAAAAGGATTGGTTTGAATGCAATGTTTTATGATAGCTAATATTGTCATTTGTAAATACTAATCAAACCTTTGAAACAATGGATCCTTTCATTCCTCAGAATATGAATATTTTCAGCTATTTTCTTCTTCAATATAATGCTATATTATGTGCATACAATGTTACAGAATAGCTTCAATTCAGGAATATCTGCTTCAGGTCCTTCCACCACATTTCTGTAGGATTAAGGTCAGGAATTTAATTTAAACAATCCAAAATATTAATTTTCTTTTGCTTTAACCATTTTGGTTCTATGCAGGGGTGGGATTCTAATTTTTAACAACCAGTTCTGTGGGCATGGCTTAGGTGGTAAGCATGGCTTGGTGGTCATGAGACTGGGTGGACATGGCTTGGTGGTCATGTTATTGGCTGGGTATGGCCAACTCAATATCACTCACATTGAGGCACACATCTCCTCGCCTGGCCTCCCATGACTGTGGGGATGCTGCAACAGTCGTAAGTGTGAAAAATGGTCATAAGTCATTTTTTCAGTGCCATTGTAACTTTGAATGGTCACTCCACACAAGCAAAGTACCAGCAAAGGAGGGGAAAAACCTCCAGAGAAGTTCCAGAGACAGGAAGTCTAGTCTTGCCAAGAATGTAATAAGGTTTAATGGAGAGGCAGTTTCTGTAAGCAACATCAGAATGTTTCCTTCCTGCCTTCCTTACAGGATTAGGCCAGTAATTTCTTCTAACAACCAGTTCTCCAAACTGCTTAGAATGTTAACAACCAGTTCTAGCGAATAGGTGCAAACTGGTAAAATCTCACCCATGGTTCTATGATTTGGGTGGTTCAGTTGTTTCTTGTTGCATGAGCCATTATCTCTTGAGGTTCAGTTCATAGACAGCGACACTGAGGTTTTCCTGTAGAATTTTCTGGCAGAATTCAGAGTTCATAGTTCCATCAATGATGTCAAACCATCCTGGTACAGAGATATCAAAGCCAACCCAAAACATGTTTTATAGATGGTATAAGGTTCTTAAGTTGGAATGCACCATTTGCATTTTGCCAGGTGTAACACTTTTCATTCAAGTCAGAATGATCTCATTTTTATCTCCTCCATTCATAGAACATTGGTCCCATTTACTTCTGGCTTATTTGTGTGGTTTTTCACAAAACATAGAAGGGTAGCATTGTTCTTTTGGAGTATAAGGACTTTCTCCTTGAATCTCTGCCACTTACTCCAGTTCAGTGTTTTCCTGATGATGGTCTCATGAACATTAATATTCATAAATGCAATGTTCTTTAAACATTACTCTGGGGTCTCTTACTATTGGTGTGATCTTGGTTGGTGGCCATTCCTGAGGAGGGTAACAATGGTGCTTAATTGCCTCTATTTATACACAATGACAGTGGGCTGATAAAGTCTAAACTCTTTGGAAACTCTTAGTTTCATCTTCTGTGATTAGTTTATTGATAGCATCCTCTTGTTGATCTATATATAATCTGAATTATAATCTGTATCAATCTGTAGTTTAACTACAGATTAATCTTAATCTGTAGTTTAACTACAGATTAATCTTAATCTGTAGTGAAAGGCTCTAATCTCTTCCAGACTTCTTGTTTGCTTTCCATATAATCAAGAATAATATTTGAAAAAAACAACTCTCATCCAAAACTGTTATAAGTTTTTGTTCTTTCTTTCTCAGTAGACAGGCAAGCAATTTGTTTGCTTTATTACTTTTCTCAAAATATTTGTTGAACAAATTTCATTTTTTTAAATAAATCCTATAAATAACTTTATAGTTATTTATGAAATCTAGGTGATTATGAATCTTTTTAAGCTTCTGTTCTTGATCCAACAATGGATTGTTCTAATGTCTTAGTTCCAAAACCTTCATTTGGTTTCACAATACATCCTTTGGTTTTTCTATGGCATTTTAGCTGTCCTGCTGTGATTTAAATTAATCTGAAAGAAGCATTTAAACTCAGTTTGGTATTTAACTTTAACATCTTCTTGCAATAATAACAGGAAATTCAGTCTCCATCTTTTTGAGCCAAGGATTCCTCTATGAAATCTTACAATTATTGGATTATACAAATTGAATAAATAAATAATGCTCTGCCTAAGGGGTGCAAATTTTACTTTAATAGTTTCCTTAATAAAGAAGTAGACATCCAATACATGTCTACTGTTCAGTTCATTTTCTGAACAGAAGAATAATAGATCATACAAAATATATATTTTTTCTCTAAGGATATTTATGCTTTTGAAATAGAGAGAAATAATGGCATAGAACCATTTGGGGGAGAGTTTCTCAATATTTCTTTTGCTAAACCTGATTCACTAAGATTTGGGAAAAAACACATTCAGAAAAGCTTCTTCTGTGTGCTGTCCAGCTTCCTTTGGGTACTATCCCACGTCACTGTAGTGCTTTTAAAGTTGTAGCAATGTTTCAGCAGAATCTCATCTGCCATCATCAGGCTTCTGTATTGAGTGCATATGTGGGTCAGGCTATCACAGCTGTTAGTTTTAAATTTGAGGCTAGCCTATTGTTGTCCCAGGATGGTTTTTCTACATCCTGATTGGTTGGGAGTCTTGGTCTGTGTTTATTGGACTTGGAGTTTGTTTGATTGGTGTTTCTGGTTTCGTCTGTCTGTTTTGTGGCTTTGATTGGCTGGCAACAGTGTGTTCCTGTATTGGAGGCCTTCAGTGCAGCTTGGCTTCACGTGAAAGGACAGCTATTATCTATCAGGAAGCTAGGTTTTATCTGGGTGCCAGGTTGGAGTGTGTTTGAGCTGGAGGTATCAGGGGGAGTCTGTTTGTGCCCAGGTGTTTGCCTGGCTTGTGGTGTGGAGATCTTTCTATTTGAGAGTGCAGGCTTCCAAATGATTGACAGTCTGGTGGAATCATCTCTTCTATTCATGCTTTGAGATCTTTTTTTAAATATCTATGGCTTCTCTGATGATTCTGTGGCTGGGGTTTTCTATAGTGGCAAGGGTTTTGGTGCCATTGAAGTTTATGTTGTGACCTGTGGTTTTCATGTGTTGGACTAGTGAGGACTAGTGAGGAGGTGTGTTCCAGCTTTTTTACTGCATTTTTGTGTTCATCCAGGCGGGTACTTATTCTTCTATTGGTCTCCCAATGTATGTGGCTGGACATGATGCACAGGGAATTTCGTATATGCCTTGGTTTTCCAGGTCAGTTTTGTCTTTGGGGTTTTTAAGGATGGTTGTTATTTTTTTGTCTGTTTTGAAGGCAGTCTTGATGTGATGACTGTGTAGTATCTTACTGATTTTGTCTGTAGTACCTCTTATGTAGGGAAGGACAGCTGTTCCATAGATCTGTTGATCTTCTAGGTCTCTAATCTGTCTTAGTGTGTTTTTGTGGATCAAGCTGGTAATTTGTTTTTGAGGAAGCCGTTGGCTGTCAGTACTTTAGTCAGGGTGCATAGTTCAGTCTTTATATGTGTCTTATCTGCCAGGCGTTTGGTTTTGGTAATTAGTGTTTTCGCCACGGAATTTATCTGTGCTGGGTGGTGGTGGGATTGGGCGTTGAGGTAGAGGTTGGTGTGTGTTTTCTTCTGGTATATGGTGTGTCCTAGTGTGCCAACTGTTCTTTTGTAGATTAGTACATCTAGGAATGGTAGTTGTTTGTTTATTTCTGTTTCCATGGTGAACTTGATTTTGGGGTGTGTGTTGTTTAGGTGTGTTAGGAAATCGTTTAGGTTTTCTTTTCCATGGGGCCAAATCACAAATGTGTCATTGATGTATCTTAGCCATAGTTTGGGTTTGTGGGTGGCATTAGCCAGGG